>CM043717.1:29219582-29819582 GCA_023969325.1 Oryzias curvinotus | reverse complement strand
CTGCACTCTTCTTCCTCACGCTGTCGTTTCTCATTAACCTTACGCGTCCCGATGCCGCAGACAACGCAGCGGGACAAGGCTTCAGCCACCTGGAGTTTAAAATCGTGGTGGAGCCGGCAGACGGTCAGAGCTTCTCGGTCGTCCTCTTGGCTCCTTCTCGCCAGGAAAAGGCAGCCTGGACGAGCGACATCAGCCAGGTGAAGGCCTGCACCTGCAGGGAACACGTGACCGACTCACCTGGAGTCGTCTAACGCTTCTGTTTTTCTGCCGTCTCAGTGCATCGACAATATTCGCTGCAACGGCCTGATGACCAGCGTGTTTGAGGAGAACTCCAAGGTTTCTGTGCCGCACATGATCAAGTAAGGATTTCTGAGCACAAACCAACGAATGTGTTCGGTTGGGTACCAAAACTCTGTGTCTAGGTGGTACCGGTACTGACTTATACGGAACCGCCTGAACCGACGTATGCGTTACTAGCACTACAGAGGTATACGGAACCGGTATGTACAACTATTACCATATAAAAACGCTGGCTTTGGTGCTTTGTTTCCTCTATAACTTATACTCTATTCAGGTTTGCTGTACAAGCATTTTTCCTTTCCAGTGCTTGTGGGCGGGCTCATGTAAGAATGGGTGTGGCTGTGGGAGTGGGCGGGGCTTCCGTGTTATAGTGTTTATAGTGTTTGTCTAGACCTCACAGCACAAGATTGTAATCCAGCGACCTGATGATCAGAGCGATGTCTACGATTCTCTAAAAAAAAAGTCTGTCGTCATGGCGATGAGTGGTAAAATCTGTGTTTACCTCAGTGCATGTGAAAATGCAGTGCTGCAGTGCAGACCCTCAGAAAGAAGGAAGTTAAAGTCCCATTAGCTGTCACAAACCTAGGTGTGAAATTAGATCTACAGATTTGACCCCTCCCCTGGAGGAGTGGCGAGGCACAGCGGCGCCCGGGAAGCATTTGGTGGTTTTACTCTAAATCCTACTCCTTATGCTGAGTGTCAAGCAGGGAGCCCATTATTTTGTCTTTGATATGACTAGGCCATGGATTTGAACTTATGACCTTCCAGCCTCAGGATGGACACTCCTCCACAGGGCCACTGAGCTGGTATAGCCTCGTAGGCACATTGGAGTGCTCTGTGACTTTGCTCTTCGTCCAAACCTTTGTGAACGCAGCATCAGGCTGACCTTCTGTCCGATGTCGGAGTCAGATCTCTCCATCGTCTTTTAAGCAAACAGCCGAACTTCCTTTGATCGGAATGTTTTCGTCCGAAGGTCGGACGCCCGGCTGCACAAAGACGACGTGGACATTTGCTTCAGCAAGACGCTGAACTCCTGCAAGGTGCCGCAGATCCGCTACGCCAGCGTGGAGCGTCTGCTGGAGCGCCTGACCGACCTGCGCTTCCTCTCCATCGACTTCCTCAACACCTTCCTGCACACCTACCGGATCTTCACCACCGGCGCCGTGGTCATCGACAAGCTGGCCGACATCTACAAGAAGCCGTTCACCTCCATCCCCGTGAGGTACGTGGTGAGACCCACCCCTTCTTCCCCCCGCCTCCATTGCCACGCCTCCCGTCATCCTGGCCGTCATCCTGTCCGTCTTCCTCACGTTCCCGCCTCAGGATCATGCAGCACTCATACGACCGTCTGTCCGTCATGTCCCTTTGTCCCGACTACAGTCTGAAGATCACCCAGCTGGCTCTGGACCAGTCCAAGTAACCGCCGCTGACAGATTCTGCTGACTCATCCGAGCCGCCGCTCACCTCCGCCCCTCTCTTCCAGGTCTCTGGAGGTCTTCTTCGCCACCAACCAGGGCACTTGGGGGGCGGACCCCCTCAACAACAAATCCCCGAGGCTCTGTCGCAAGTTTTCCTCCCCTCCCCCCCTCTCCATCCCCTCCCGCACCTCCTCCCCGGTCCACTGCCGCAAACTCTCCCTCAGCTCCCCGATCAGCATCAAAGTGGGAGCGTTGGATCTGTCCCCCTCGCCGTCCTCCTCCGCAGCCAATTCCCCCACCTCCTCCCACAGCCCCTCCATCTCCTCGTCTCCTCCCGGCTCCTTCAGACCGCCCTCGGGCCCCTACTCCCCTCCGCCCACCGCCATCCGCTCCCCCAGCCTCCCACAGGCCTCCGGGGTTTCCTCGCCGCCTCCTGGTTCCACCAAAGCCCCCCTGGACCTCAGCCGGGGTCCCAGCTCTCCGGAGCTGAGCCCGGCTGCCGCAGAGGACGTGAGCGGAGAGCTGCCTCGCCTCGACGCCTTCTGTGGGAAGCTGAGGCGCAGCATTCGCCGAGGTGAGGAGCCCCGGCGTCCTGCAACCAGGCGTTTTCAGAGCTTCAGAGGCGGCCCTCTGCTATGCTCCAGCAGTTTATGTAACGCCAGCGTCCCACCAGACGCTGACAGGTTTTTGACTGTCTTCTGAGAAGTGGGTCGCCATTACCCAACAGGAAAACGGTGGTGCTTAGATCATAAGCTGCTCGCAGCAGACTGCTTTTGTCTGCAGAGATGGCAGCGGGACGTCTGACAGAGACGCTCCACACGAGGTCAAAGCTGCCCCAAAAAATTCCCTTCAATGCGTCAGAAACAGGTCGCCTGACGTCTGCAGTAATTCATATGAATTACTCCATTCATTCAATTTTTCACCTGTTCAAACTTCAGTTAGGGTAGGGTTAGGGTCCTGGACGGCAGCTGGACCCTAACCCTAGGTGGGTAGGTGGGTGGGTAGGTAGGTAGGTGTGTAGGTAGGTGGGTAAGTAGGTAGGTGGGTAGGTGTGTAGGTAGGTGGGTAGGTGTGTAGGTAGGTAGGTAGGTAGGTGGGTAAGTAGGTAGGTAAGTAGGTAGGTAGGTAGGTAGGTAGGTGGGTAAGTAGGTAGGTGGGTAAGTAGGTGGGTAAGTAGGTAGGTGGGTAGGTGTGTAGGTAGGTAGGTAGGTAGGTAGGTGGGTAAGTAGGTAGGTGGGTAAGTAGGTAGGTGGGTAAGTAGGTAGGTAGGTAGGTGGGTAGGTAGGTAGGTGTGTAGGTGGGTAGGTAGGTGGGTAAGTAGGTAGGTAGGTAGGTGGGTAAGTAGGTAGGTGGGTAAGTAGGTAGGTGGGTAAGTAGGTAGGTGGGTAAGTAGGTGGGTAGGTGGGTAGGTAGGTAGGTAGGTAGGTAGGTAGGTAGGTAGGTAGGTGGGCGGGCGGGTGGGTAGGTAGGTGGGTAGGTAGGTAGGTAAGTGTGTAGGTAGGTAGGTGGGTAAGTAGGTAGGTGGGTAAGTAGGTAGGTAGGTAGGTAGGTGGGTAGGTAGGTAGGTAGGTAGGTAGGTAGGTATGTAGGTGTGTAGGTAGGTAGGTAGGTATGTAGGTGTGTAGGTAGGTAGGTAGGTAGGTGGGCAGGTGAACAGAAAAAGTATAATAAATGTTAATGTCATAAATATAACAAAATTTCATTTAGAGAGGCTGGGCACTCTGCATCATAAGTAAAGTCCTTCAGGCCCATTTCCTATTGACCACAACCCAGAGGGAGCCACAAAGTTTCACCTTTAGGCAAATACGACTCTGCTCTGTATGTATGTTATTGTTTCTCATTTGATAAATATAGATGAACAATTGTTTTTTGGCGTAAATGAAACATAAACATAAGGAGTAAATTGTTTTTTTTTTTATTTAAACTTTTAAATAACTAACTTTTATTTAAACTTCTTAGCTAAATAAACAGCCTGTACCACGTATGTCAATGCAGTGAATGGAGTGGCAGGAAGTCTGACGTCAGCAAAAATGTAAAATAAACAACATTAGTGGTGCGTCTCAGCCCAAAATCCATAAACTTAACTCCAAGAGCTAATAAAGTCTCTTTGACTGGATTTTTAAGACCAAAAATCGCTCTTAAAATCGTTAGTTAAAAAAAAACAAACAAATACCTTAAGTGATACCTCTGTGATACACGACGCTTTAAGTCAGATGTTTTAGTACGACTATTGTAGACTACAAAGCTGAACCACCTGATGGATTATTGGAGCATTATGGGTAGTGTAGTCAGGAGCCTTTACTTTTAACCTGCACCACAAAGGAGGGGGTCAAAGAGCCACATGTGGCTCCAGAGGGTTAGGGTGCAGACCCTTCAGCTAAAAAACAAAACAAAAGGCTTTTTGTAAAATAACATTAATTATTCAGAAATATCTGTAAAAATCTCTAATCTGGATTCAGAAAAACCTGAGAGGCATCGATTCTTTTTTTCTGTATAAGACTTTAGCTGTATTGTTGTTTCTGTCTGTCCTTCTGAAACGCTTTGAGTCGTGTCTCCAACAGCCGTTCTGGAGTCTGTGTCTTTGGACAAGTTCATCCCAGAGTCTCCGTCCAGCGGCGAGCCGGGAGACCTGTCCCCCTGCCGCTCTCCGTCCACGCCGCGGCATCTCCGTTTCCGACAGAGTGGAGGTACGGGAAAGAACTGGCGCCACAAGAAAAGCTGCATCTTACGGGTCGGAAGGTTTTAAAGTGGCCGTTTGTTTGCAGCCGCAGCGGCCGAGGGTTCACGCATGTCGCCAGCCTCGGCCTTCGCCATCGCCACAGCCGCCGCCGGTCACAGCAGCTCGCAGGGTGAGCGGCCATGGCAGTCTAGGAGCAGAGAAGCATGGGCTCCATTCAGCAGGAATGCTGGATCCGTTTTGAAACCGGTTCAGTTTGTTTCCATAGGTTTGATCTCAGCAGCACCAGAAACGGAACCAAAGGCTTGTTCTGCTGATTCAGCATTTTAGCTTCTGTTCCAACTTTTTCCATTTTTTTCTCTTAAGTTTGGTCTAAATTCTCAACTTACATTTATGTTTTTTTAACGATTCACTGGAAGTTTTTTTTTATTCTTGTTTCATGTCATCCAGCATAAAGCATTTGAGCCTTTTCTCTTTTTACATGTTTCAGTGTAAAACAGAATTCCTATATTTTCAGAGCATGAATCCAGTATTTTGGCTGTTTTATTTCAGTTCTGCGGATATGAGGATGCATTTTCTTGACATTTTTAATTTAAAAAAAAAAAACTATTCAGTCATTTTTGTTAACATATGTCTTTAATTTATGTTGTTCTACATAAAATTGAACTTTTTACACCTTTTCTTTCATCTGATATCGAAGTGAAGGGGCTCCCTCAGCCTTTTTTGTAAAAGAATTGCTTATATTTTGGCTTTCTTTTTGTATTTTTTAAATTAATACTTATTTTCTTACGTTTTTTTGTTTTAATCTGTTTATAGGTTTTATGAATTCTGAGAAAGGATGCGACAAAGAGTTCATCATCCGCAGAGCTGCTACCAACAGAGTCCTGAATGTGCTGCGACACTGGGTCTCCAAACACTCCCAGGTGGGTCCACGAGGCGAACCGGTGGTCAGGATTTCAAAAAAATATGTTAAAACCAAAAGAACTTCAGTAAAATCCAGACATATTCGTTACAAAAAAAGGATGTCACGTCACATTTTTTTACCCTGATCCGATGCAGAGTCGATCTGTTTTAAGAATCTGCAGAAACCGAGTCCCGATCTGATACTTTTAATACACATTTGAAAAATGTCAACACGTTTTGTTAGCAGGTTAGTAACTGCACTGCGGTGCTGCGTGGTACCTGGACTACTTCACCTGGATACATTTCTCCAGAATCAAATAAGTCACACCAAACAATTCCTCTTTCTCTGACTTCACTCTCAGCCAACAGCGCAGCAGGGAGTGATCTCCTGATTTATTTAGACACACCCATAATCATTAATCCAACACACCTGGACAAGAAACAAAATGGGGAATAACAAACTACTTTCAAAATAAAATTCACAATAGAAAATAAATGCAATATAAAGCAGAATTGAGATTACATTCCAACAAGTTTAATAAACATCCAAGTTTTTTCGCCAATAATCATTTTATTAACCTTCATTTATGATTGAACACTTAAACAGAACACTTATGTGAAGTAGCTTAACAATCAAGTAAAGTAGTGCAACTATCAACTGGAATTAAAATAGTTAACTAGTAAAAAAAAAGGGTGATAATTAGTCATGGGAGAAAATTTGGTGACTGAAGCTTTTGTTTTTCCTTACGATCATTTTAGATCATTTCCACATTAAAAATTCTTTTAAAAAGTGTTGACGACTTTCTTCCTAAATCGTTCATCATAAATATGACCGGCTCATTTCTATGGAAACATTTATTAGTTTTCATTTTTTTCCAGAATAGATCATGGACGGTCCCTTGGCTGCTCTCTGTGTGATTCTCATGAAAAGCATTTAAAAATAGGTTCTTTTTTCTGTTGAAATACTTTGCAGGTCTGTCTTTGCATAAAAAAGCATAACTATAGACACTTGCTGTCAGTTTCAAATGTTTATTAGAGTCACCTGAATCTGTGAAGCTCTTGAAACAGGCCTGAAGTGTTTTTGTGCGCCGCCTCCTCAAACTAGTGCTGTATTCTGCTGCATTTTACCACACGAAAATGTCTGCATCTGTTCATGATATGTAGGGTATAGCGCTGATCCTAGTATTAATAAAACAATTATCCAAACCTGATCCAAATGCAACGTCCGATTTCAATGGAGTCTGAAATGACCTGATCGGGCCCGATTTTCGATCACATGATCGGGTCGGCACGTCCCTAATGACAAATGGAAGAAAGAAAACAAAGATCAATCAATCAAAGAATATGACCCGACTTCTTCTGATGGTCAGGGAAAGGCCCAGATCATCATACTGTCACCTCAGGCTGAACGATGGAAGTCTGACATCAGTCTCTACTCTTCTGACCCAAATGCTTCCTTTGGTTTTGATAGCTAAAGTCTCCATTGAGTTTTTTTTTTCTTTCTCATCTCATCTTCTCTGCCATCACTCCGTCTCTCTCTGATAGAGGTGCTCTATTCCTCTGTGTCTCTCGACCGAAAGGTCGTCCTTTTCCCCCGGGGAGGCACAGAGGACGATCATTTCCATTTAAGATTATATAAGGTGCTATTTTTGTAGCAGAAGACGTTGCCCTGAAAGAGGAACTGTTGTTGTTTGTGTCTGTTGAGAGAGGCGAGCTGTAGCTGGAGGTCTGAATTGCATCGTGTCCTACCGTTCATAAGTGTGCACGAGTATAAAGACTTGGCTTTGGTCCAGGGTGCGAAACCTGATATGACATAAAAGCTCAATCCCTAAAAAAAAAAAAAAAGCTTACAACAGAGGTGGAACCAAGTCATGGATTCAGAAATCAGAAGCAAGTCTCAAGTCCTACCGTTGAATGTTTCTAGTCCTTTCCAGTCTTTTCATCACCCAGTTTAAAAACTCCTAAACCCAGTTTACTGTGTTTGCAATGTAACCTTATCAGTGAGTTTACAATCTCATTGATTTAACTGCCACTAGCAGTTTCTTATCCAATAAGCTAGCGTCTGATTTTGCAGGAACTTTGTGCTTCCTCGAGTGTCGGACGAAGTGATGATGTTGAATCTCTGTTGATTCCTTTTTGTTTAGCAAACTGCAAATTGTTTTTTTTTGGTTGACAGCCTCATCATTTATATACCTGAACTCTGGGAATCATTTTTGTGTAACCAGCGCCTTGTTTAACGGATCGTCTTTGTTGGTTGTCCAGCCGTTTGATTGGTTGCATGGTGTCGGATCAAAAAAAAATGTGGACCTTATTGGATTGGATGTTACGCCGACAGCACGCACAGACGGACACGTGCACAGGGACGGCGGTCTTCGTCGACATACTTTTTAATCTTTGGCTGTTGTTGAAAAGTATCAAGTCTTTTTGAGTCAAAAGGCTCAAGTCCAAGTCAGGTCACGACTTTCTGCTGCTTTTTTCTCAGCTTCAGAATCTACGTTTAATGCGTAAACGATGTAAACATTAAAGCTGAAGCTTCAGTGTTCAAGGGTTAAAGGCTGAGTCAAGTTAGGAGTCTTTTCACATTTTGTCGAGTCTAAAGTCATTGAATTCGAGTCGGACACAAGTCCGAGTCATGTTACTCCAGTCCATACCTCTGATGCTAGCTTAAAATGCATTGTGTGTTTAGGTAATAATAATACAATTAAACAGGCTGAGACCATTTAATAACTTTAGATGGCCGACTTGATGACATTCAAATGCTTTTATGGAAAATAATTGCTTCAAACTTAAACATCCTTCTATCGTCAGCATAAAAAAATTCTGTAGTTTATTTAACTGATCGTTTCTACACAGAAATCTATAAACGCAAACAATGAGCCGTTTTATAAAAATACCTTTAATTTTAAGTTAAAATCCCTTTATGACGAAAAATCACAATTAGCTAAGTTAGCGTTAGCATACTAGGTTTACTTTAGATAGTCATAAAACAAAAATACACAAAAAAAATTCAAATACAAATCAAAAAAGTTTTTATTCCACTGTCATTTAGAAACCAAAAATTCAAACTTCTCATCTTGATATTTAAAAAATTTAACTTATGGCAAAAAATATTCAAATTACATTTTTTATTTACCAAAAAATGTATTTTTTTATCCTCATTTTGCTTTTTTAAATGAGACTTAGAAAAGTAGTACCTGTCCCGTTTCACCAGCGTTGCTAAAAATGCCAATTGGGCGGAACAAAGTGAAGTTGGGTCCACCCACGTGCCAGCAAGAGGCCACACCCCTAAAAGTGTGCAAAGTTTAAATAAACAAGGTTTTTTTGGGAACATTTTTCAATGCTGCGACCTGCTCCCAATAGTTTAAGGTGGAATTGCATCATTTGATTTTTCCTGGTTTGTGTCAAATTTGGGAGTGACAGTTCGGGGCTCGAAGGATACCAAACGTTTAGCTTTATTTGCAGAGTCGGCCTCTAGAGGGCGCCATGCCAGAGGCGGGATTCTGGTAATAAAAGTTTAAAAGGCTCTGATGTGTTTACAAATGAACAAACGCATCTTTTTTACTTCTTAGGTTCTTCTGACATGTTTTTCGACGGATGTCGAAAAACATGTCAGGTTTGTGAACATAACAGAAGAACCTGAGAATTCAGTTAATAATACAGACACTATGAACGTCATTGAACTAGTATCTTTTTATTTTTTAGGAAATAACTTTACAATTCGAGCAAAACCCAGTAAAGAAACAAATAATATAAAAATATTGATAACCACGATTGATGACCTCTGACTGTTGGTGTATATAACTCTTGGAAACCAAACATCTACTCACTTTTCTTTAGGACTTTGATATGAACAGCGATCTAAAGACGGGGGTGATGAGTCTTCTGGAGGAGGTCCTGAGAGACCCTGATCTGCTGCCTCAGGAGCGAAAAGCAACCACCAACATTTTAAGGTAACGTGGTTGGATGAGTGCTGGGACGTCACGGGTGTAAGGAGAATGTAAAGAAACGCACGGACAGCTCCGGTTTCCTCTCGACTCCGCAGTGCTCTTTCCCAGGAGGATCAAGACGACTCTCAGCTGAGGATAGAAGACATCCTGCAAATGGTCAGTGGCACCGCACGCTTCAACGGGTTTGAAACGGCCAAAGAGGCTCTAATGTGGTTCGTTTTGTGGTTGTTGAACAGAAAAGCTGCCCCCTCCTTCACTTCATCGCGGTAAGAACTCATTTGTGATTGAAGACAATTCCCCCTGGATTAGAAGAAGGTTTCAGCTCCTCCACCTCCTTCGTTCGACCTGTGAGGTGATGATTGGGTAAATCTCAGCGATGGTCCCTCTGTGATGCGCTGTTTTCCAGGCGGAGAGCCCTAAAGTGGAGTGTATAGAGTCCCTGTCAGCCATGGAGCTGGCAGAGCAGATCACTCTGCTGGACCACATCGTTTTCAGAAGCATTCCTTACGAGTGAGTATCATGGCTTGAGCCCAAACTCTGTCATCCATGCAGCTGCTCCAACCTCACCTAGAATCGTGGCATCGTTTTGGAAGAGCTGCTGATCTTTCTCAGCAAAGTTTTATTCACTTTGAGGCCTCGCTGAACCAACGTAGTTCCTCCCAGTGATGCTTTTGTCTGATCATTGAGGAGATGTCACAAAGATTTCTTTGTAGGCGTGGTCCTCCTGTAGAATCTGAGGCACAGAAACAATGGGAGTAATGCGTGCAGCGTTTTTGTACGGTCCGTAAGGAGCCGGTACTGGCATGAGGGCACCGTATGACTGCATCACCCGTACGTCATCAGTGCGTTCAACTTCCTTTAGTTTTACGAATACTTCACGGTACACTTGCCACATCCACCCCAATGGTACGTTCCATTTCCCAGAAAAACCTTTCCTGGGGCTTCTGGCTGTTTTAGTGTCATTTTTTGCTCAGTTCCTGATGAACAGACTTTGTTCTGTTATGTGTTTGAGGAAAAATAAACCTGTCCAGCTTCATCAGCACAGCAACGTCCCATTTATGACCCGGAGTTTGGTCCGACCAGCGGCTTCCAACTACTCCTTTTGTCTACCTGAAACTTAACCTGAGCTTTCTTTTTTTTTAATAACTTTATTTTTGTTAGTTTTTGTTACATGAACACAAGTCCAAAACAACATCACAAAAAATGGTCAATTCTAGGTGCTTCGTATGTCTATCTGTTATACAGTGTCCATTTTTTCCACTTTCGGTGTAATTGTGCCTCTTGTGGTTTCAGTCTGTATGTTATTATTTCCATTGAGTTTATGTTGTTGATTGTTGATGTCCATTGCTCCTTCGAAGGGATCTCCGTAGTGCCCCAGTTCCTGGTTATTGTTTTTTTGGCGGCTAGTGACATAACTTTAAATAAATATTTGTCCCTTTGGTGGATTGAGTTCCCTGAAAACATGTACAGATAAAACAGTTCTGGTAATAAAGGTAGTGTGTATCCCAGCACTTTGCATGTGAGATCACCCACCACCTTCCAAAAACTTGTTACATTCTGACATTTCCAAAATACATGAGAATGGTCAACATTTATTTCTCCACATCCTGCACCAACAGCTCTGATTTGTTTTTAACTGTTTATTCTTTAGTTTAGGTGTTATGAAAAATCTTATAAGGTTCTTCCATGCAAATTCTCTCCATGTCTGGGAGCCAGTGGTGGTATGGTGGTGTCTCCACATGTTACCTGAGCTATCTAGTGTTGAAGCGAATCTTTTTTTGATTGGTTTGATCAATGTAATTGGGGAAAAAAAAATCAAGTTAGGGCTGATCTTTAGTTTAACAGGTTCTTTAGAGAGGTGCCTTCATGTAGCAAACCCAGAGGGCTCCAGCAGAGGGCCCTGGGGTTCTCCACTACACAGATATGCTAAAGTGGTGGCAGATTCGTGTATAAAACAGAACCGATGTTTGTGTTGAACTTGAGCTTTCGTGACGAGTTGAGTCTGTTTGATCCATGTTTTATATTCATGCAGATGAAAGCATCACATGACCTAACGCCAATGACAAAGACTTGTACTCTGTCCTGCAGGGAGTTCCTGGGTCAGGGCTGGATGAAGATCGACAAGTCTGAGAGGACTCCATTCATCATGAAGACCAGCCAGCACTTCAATGACGTAAGAACAGAGAGCTCTCTATTACTTAGAGTTTTGGCGCCACCTGCTGCTCATCAGAGACTTATCAAAGTCTCTGGAGTTTGAAGAAAAGCTAAAGTGATTCAAATGCTGGACTCTGTTATTTTTATGTTTCATAGCAAGCAAACCATTTTTTCCATGTTTATTTCCAAATGACCCTTCACAGCTGCCCCTCCCACAATGGTGACTTCAGACGTGGGACGTCTTTTAACATGAACCCTTTAACACCAGGGTTTTAGCTCCAGTGTTGACGGTCTTCAAACTACCGTAACTCTTCATCCGTTCAACCGTTTAACATAAGTAGAGTCTTTAAGCAATTAAAGTAAAGCTCACCTGGAACAAAGCCGCTTTACGCAGATATGCAACTTTGTACAGTACTGGAGTGTTTAAGCAGCAGAATTCGTTGGCACAGTTGAAAAGTTTTGGTAGTTTCCAAGAGCCTGTTAGTTTGTGCCACCGGCGACGATATTAAAGGGTTAAAGGCTTTGGCCGAATCTTTCCCTACCCCTCTGGCTTCTTCCCACCCCTAAATTTATCCCTCCAAGCGGAGACGTATGGAAAAATAGTGTCTTCAAATTTGGACTATTTAAACATGTAGTTGTAGAGTTAGAGAAGCTAATTCTCTCTAAGAGTTCTGGAACATCGCCTGTCCGTCCTGGGGGAGGATCCCTCCTTCCCTGAGGTTTCTGCTTATTTTTAGGAGTTTTTCCTTACAGAGAATTAGGATTTAGTTTAGTTTAGTCTGTTTAGTTAGTTTAGTTTAGTATTTACCTATTGATTTCTAGGACTTTATGTTCCTTATGATTTTATGTTTACTATACAATTACGGTATGAAGCCCATTGAGACGACTTGTTGTAATATTGGGCTATGGAAATAAAATGGAATTGAATTGACGTTACCGCCGCTTGATGATGTCATCAGTAGTCGCCGGTCATCTAGGTCAGTGCGTAGCTGTCAGCGGAATGTTCATAACATGGGTTTATAACTTTTAAAAGTCATCACTTCTATTTAAATGTAGACTTGTGTGCTTGGAGGTGGATCGCCCTACTGTCAGTCAGAAGTCCCTACAGCTCCTCCTTAAAGAACGCTTTCGGACACCACTACAGCTCCAAATGACCCAATAATTGGAGCAATTGGGAGGAGCCAGAAGCGATTCGGCCTTAGTTTCAGAGAAATGCTGTTTGTCTGACCTGCATTCTGTGTTTTTTAAGCTTCAGAACTGAAATAGTCATCAGGTCGCCATAGCAACACTATTGTTTTTAGTGACTCTCTCAGGTTTTGTTTTTTTTTCTCCAAAAACACATCTCGGGTTTTCACAAAGGTTCAAACATGTGTGAGTCAGCCATAGAAAACGTTTGACGTCCACCTCCAACCAAATGAAGTCAATTCAGTTGCCGTTTTTTCGTGATACAGACGCCGCCAGTGCTGGAGCCGGACGTCGTCAGTAAGCAGTGATTGGTCAGAGTCAGCCTGAGTTTCTGTGGCATCCACGTGCTTTCCCATCAGGAGGGAGCTTGTTGGAAGGCCACACCCCTACCACTGGAAAGCGGGCTACACAAAATCTGTCAAACCTTTTGAATGTTGGCCTCTGATTGGTCAGTTCATAACTTGAATAACTGGAAAAAGTATCCTGAAAAAACTGAAGATAATCAAGAAAACGTAACAAAGGTATCAGAGCAAGACTGGTTGTTCTGACCAATGAATGGCCACTCAGTCCATATTTGTTTATTGTTGCCATGGAAACATTTTACATGGGTTCGGCTCCAGGTTGTGCTCCTTCCAGTGTTCCTGTCTGACCAGCGGATGGCGGCGTTTGCTGCAAAAAGCTGAAACCTGACTGGCCTTTGGCGATTCCAGTGTAGTGGCATAAAAATAGAAAGCAGAAATGTGAGCTGCCGTCTGGAGCTGACTCCAAGAGGAAAACATGTGGAGGCCAGCCAGGACTTCAGCTGGGGGGGGGAAGGAAGGAAGGGAGGGAGGAGGGTCCCAATTTGAACATCCGGCTCTGATCCTCCTCCTCCTCCTCCTCAGATGAGTAACCTGGTGGCGTCTCACATCATCTCTCACACGGACGTGGGCTCCCGCGCCAGCTCCATAGAGAAGTGGCTGGCGGTGGCCGACATCTGCCGCTGCCTCAACAACTACAACGGCGTGCTGGAGATCACCTCAGCCCTCAACCGCAGCGCCGTCTACAGGCTGAAGAAGACCTGGGCTAAAGTCTGCAAGCAGGTTTGGATGGTGTCGCTGAAGCTTTGGCCGACTGACCCGGGCGTGCGGGAAGACTCAGCTCTCTGTGTTCTGCAGACGAAGGCGCTGATGGACAGGCTGCAGAAGATCGTGTCGTCAGAGGGACGCTTCAAAAACCTCAGAGAGACTCTGAAGAAGTAAACCGCGGCTGCAGGGACTGACAGACAGAAAATGAAAGCACTCCGTCGCAGCAGGCTAATGTTTGTCCTGTTCCTGTGCAGCTGTAACCCCCCGTGTGTCCCGTACCTGGGCATGTACCTCACCGACCTGGCCTTCATCGAGGAGGGAACGCCCAACTTCACAGAGGACGGCCTCGTCAACTTCTCCAAGATGAGAATGGTGAGACGAGCACAGAAACGAGCGGGAACGCTGAACGCGTGAGCAGCTGGGGCTTCTCCAGACCAGGTTCTCCTGCAGATCCGCAATTTTCTTCACGAGTCCCTCAGACTTTATAGTTTATCACTTCAGGTCCGTCTGTGACCTGATTCTAACGATAAAAACGCGCTACGACTCATGAAAGCTTGAGAGAAACGGGCCGTTTCAATGTAACGTCGTTGCGTGCAAAGTTCACAGAAATAGATCAGTCATCTGCAAACATTTGATCTCGCTCAGTTACCCCGTAACCTGTCAGCGTTTGTCCATTTCCTGCGTGTTTCATCCTTCAGATCAGCGGTCCCCGACCTCGGGGGTCGGGGACCGCTGATCTGAAGGATGAAATACAAAATGTGACGCCATCTCCAAGTAAGAAGTTAACAAAAATAAACCTATTTCTAACGTTTCTTTTGACAACCAGAGAGGAAACGGAAGAGTTTTCAACTTCAGAATAAAAGAAATCTGCATTTAGCAGACAGAAAATGGATTTATTGCAAAGGTTGTTACAACAATCCAAAATAATATTGCAGAATCTTCAGCAACCGGGTGTCTAATGTTACGAGGATGCTGCCAATAAAGTTATTCAAACGGCTGATTCACATTTTGGAAAAGTACTAGTTGTAGTGACAGATTTGGTGGTTGGTTTTTTTTTTTTTTTTTTTGAGCTTCCACTTTGACAGTTGAGGGAAAATCTAGATCACCTTTTAATGGTTCCTACATGAAGTCCAGTGTATAAATAAAGTTGAAAGCAGCTGCAGATATTTTACAGAGAATGACGACGAGCTTTACCCTCAAAAGTTAAGATCGTTCGCCTACTTCAGCCCCGAAAACCGATCCATGTCCAGGAAAAGGTTGGAGACCACTGACATAGAGGCTAAAATCCTTTTGTTGATAAAGACAGGAAAAATTGAATGTGAACTCCATTTTGTTTCCTGGGAACTCCCCGCCACCCCCCCCCACCCCCCACCACCACCTGCCAGATTTCCCATATCATCAGAGAGATCCGTCAGTTCCAGCAGGCACCGTACCGGATAGAGCACCAACCCAAGGTTTGTGTGAGTCGTCGTTGATCAGACGCCTCAAGCGTGACCGATCGCTTATGGAGGTTCTTCTCTCAGGTGACCCAGTTCCTTCTGGACAAGGCGGCGGTGATGGACGAAGACGCTCTGTACGAGGTGTCGTTGAAGCTGGAGCCGCGAGTTCCGCCGGGATGATCCGTCCGTTCATTCTGTCGGCGTGGCAGGGGACGGGAAACGGGAATCCCTGACGGTTTTTACGCTCCGAAAACTCAGGAGAAACGGTGCCTTGCAGACATTAGACTCGTATCTAGTCAAGACTCGTAGAATGAACCAGTCTGGTTCTGGATTGTGACTGTAGAAACGGCAGATCCTCATGAACCCCCAGCTGACACAGAGAAGCCGCTTTGCTCCTCCAGAGGTTTGGGATGTAAAGATACAAGATCTGATCACATGTTTAGCCAAACCTGGACTCTTGATAAAGGGTCCAAAAGTATGCCATTAAAACCACAACGAAAACTTTGTTTGACGTTCTCACATAAATCAGAGGATAAACTGATTAATAGACCTTTAAATTTCCACATGTGTTTGAAAAAACATAAATTTTGGTGCCGACGAACAGCTCTGTGTACGTTTTAGAAGAATCATCTAAGCTCATTTTTAGGTTTCCTTGGCAACGGGGGTCTTTTGTCAACCGCGCCCACATTCCTATCATGTTCCAGCTTTTGTTTTTTATTTCAGTTGCAAACTTTTGCCACATGGGGGTGCTGTCGCTCTTACGTTACATCAATTTGGCAAAATCTTAAATGTTTGTGTAGATTTGGCTTCTTATTGCTAATTTTGTGCAGTGCATAAAAACTTTTCAGCACGAATGCTAGACTAGCTGCTAACGTCGCACTGATACTTTTTTCTTTAAAAGTAATATTTTCAGTGGTTTCATCAGGCTGCTTGTTATTCTACTCCAGACATCTTCAACTGAGTATGTTTTTTGTAAATAGAACTTATTATTATCCTGCTTAACAACTGATCCGTGTCTTTTCACTTTTTAATATTCAACAACTTTGTACATAAAAACCACATTTTATAAGGGAGCAGACTGATAAATACATTTGTTCTAAGTGTGTTTTAGGTTTATTAGTTTAGTGTCTCTGTAAGTTCATATTTTTAAGTTTTATTTAATTCAGTGGTTAAAAAAAAAGAAAGTTCTGTCACTGTCATTTGTGAAAATTTCCATAGATTTTACAGTTTATGGCCAGATTAAGTTGTTGGGGTCACTTTAGGGTCCCTCGTACAGAATAAGTTTTGTTTTTTTTCCATTCCTGATGTCGGGAATCTTTTATTTCTTGCTAGAATTTGTTATGAAAACTTTTGCTTATTTTTAGATGGACGTTTTTCCTAAGCATTTCTGTGTGTTGTATTCACAATCCTGGAGGAAATAAAACGTTGAAAACACTCCGTTTCACTGCACTTTTTTATTTAAATTGTTCAAAATGAAGAAATGCGATGTTAGCTTAGCCTAGCTTAGCCTCCCAGGAGGCAGTTTTAGTGCTGCTGTTCTACAGTGATAATCTACGGAAAGCCTTTTAGCTCAAAACTCAGCTTTGCTTTTAATCTGCAATCTTTCAAACTAGTTATAAAGAAACTAGCAAAAATAGAAAAAATGTTCTCAAAAATGAGAAAACTGCTTTAGGCTCGAAATTTTGAAAATTTGGGAGTTAAAATTTGAAAACAATCATAATAATTTTCAGAGATACTGAAAAGTTGAATAAAAAAACATAGACCTGTTATCAGATTTTAAAAAGTAACAGTTGCTACAGTTTAAAATCAGAGTTTTCGTTTTTCAGAGTTAATCCTAGCTCTATTGGGAGGCGGGGCTTGCAACCCATTGGCTACTGAGATATGACAGGCATCGGGTGACAAAGGTTGATGAAGACGTCATTATGGGGGAGAAATGTAAAAACTTGCCGAACACAATATAAGGTTAATTTGATAATCATTTGAAGTCATGAATTTAGTTGAAGCATTTTTTAACTCTTTAATGGAGATGAATAATTGCCCCTTTTGGCTTTCCGTACCTGAGACTCCTGCTGAGGTTCTTGAGGGCTTGGATCATCGTTTCCTGCAGTTCTTCGCCTGCGTTGGTGAAAACCTCCATACCTGCTTCTCTGAAGCATCTCTTCTGTTTCTCTGTTCCTATTTACTCAGAAATGAAGCTTGATGGATCTGTTTGACTTCATGTTTTTCTTCAATCTTCAGGACATTTTGGTTTGAGAGAACTCTGGAAAAGATCATGGTCAAGCCCGTCAGTGATACCCGGGTCAATCACGGCCCTGCATTTGTGATCTGCGCTCTGATTGGTTCAAACCTGCTCCTGTCCTAACTGATGACTGGCCTCTTTTTTGGGGGGTGGGGGGGGTGGAGCCAATGTTGCGAGGAGACTGAAAAGCTCTCGAGGAGCAGACTTTGATCAGAAGGCAGCAGCTTTCAAACAGGTAACCTTTCCCTTTTTCCTCCCATCATGCATCATGTCCTTCCGTTTGGCGTTGAGCATGTTTGTGACTAACACCGTCTTTTAGGAGCAGGATGCCCTCAGAGGGCAGTTTGGCTTGACCCCTGGGAGTTTGGCCCCTTCGAAGGGCGTGAATGTGCTGATGCCCTGTGGGGTCAGAAGGTCATGAGGTGGTTCGATCCACATGAGGAAGACAGGCTGCCCGGTCCGCTCACGTTCTGAATGTCACTGTGTGAGTGAAGCAGACAGAGTTCTGGTTTGGCACCGGGTCCTGGAACCAGGTCTATAAATAAGACGGTCTTCCCAGTCTGACCTGCACAGGCGAGGGGGACTCATGTGACTGCAGGACGTCAGAGCATCGGTAACCTTTGGTCTGGATTACCAGCAGCACTGATGGCTTCTATTTTAAGGCGCGTGTGAACGTTGCTGTGGCTCAGATGGAACAGTTCTCGGTATAAAAACCTGGACTCAGATCCATCTGCTCTGACTTTATTCATCTTAAAGCAAAATACAACTTTCAGAATTACTTTCAAGCCCCGCTCCGCTCTTCTTCTGGTCTGTTCTCAGAGTCGTCTTCACTCTGATGATGCCGTTTTTAGCCAAAATCTAAAAACCTGTGTCGTTTTCCGGGACATAGTTTCTGCAGAGCAGCAGCAGCTCATTAGAAATTCACCTCTGAGTTGTTGGCGAGGAGCAACCCCGCCCCCTTCCACTCCCCATTGCTGAGAGCTCAGAGCAGGGAGCTTGAGGCCCCGCCCTGCGTATCTTCTACCTCACAAATACCATTTTCTTCCAACGGCATTTTTTTCGTCTGCACCTTTCTTACCAAAGAAGCTTTGATGCAAATATTTTTGAGGAAAAACTAAATGTAAATAAAGTCAAGATGTAAATATTAATGCTGAATTTAGCTTAAAAAAGCTGTTAGCTGGTTCTGTGAATGAAGGTACATTTATAAAAATGTATTTTCAGAAAACATAAAAAAAATCAGCTTCATAAAATATGACTAAAATAGTTCCTACTTTAGTCATATTTTTAAATAATTCTGAAAAGAGGCAGAAATTGATTTAGACATTTTAATAAATAAAGCCGTTTTTCTATTGTTTCTTTGATGTTCAATGCTTTTCGTTCTCTAATTCTTTTTTTTCCTTTCGGTTCTGCTTTAGTAACTTTTGGACTGAGAATCTCGAGTCGACCATCAAGATGGCGAGCTCCTTCAGCCGTCTGATGTCCCGTCGCAACGCGGCCGTCCTGTTGGCCGGCCTCGGCGCAGGAACCATCGCCACCGGCTTCTTGGGGAGCGAGAACGGCGCTCTGGCAGCCGAGGCCAAGAAGAAGCTGTACCCCCCCAGGTGAGCAGGCCCATCCGGGAGCAGGGAGGGTCCTGAGGACGGTCTGCCAGCCGCGAGCTGAAGGGGCTGATGGGTAGGTCATGGAGTCCTTCACGAGGGTCACCGCGGGGACGGCGAAGGATTCTGGCCGAGCGTCATGGCAGACGCTCTGCAGGATCACTGACGCTCTCGAGTTTCAACTCTGTTACGCCTACACACCTTCTCCTTCTCATTCTGGATCTTTTGGCGCCGATCTGCGTCCAGGATCCACATTCGATGTCGGTCGGATCAAAAAAGTTACCAAGTTCCAGCTGGAACATTTGAGCAGAGCAGCTGCTGTTGTCCCTCAGCGTGACCTCAGCCTTCAGGCTTCATTTTTTTATTCGAGTCCAAATTTATAAACGAGCATCAACTTGAAGACAATCTGTTGTCCTCGAGCTTTCTGACCGCAGGAGGGCAAACAAAAGCAGATTAAAACATGAGTGAAATGGTACTTTACTGAAATAAAACGGCTGAATTTAGAGAGGATGTTTGCTAACGTGTGAATCTCCGTCTCCTGAAGCTCCGATTACCCCGACCTGAGGAAACACAACAACTGCATGGCCTCGGCTCTGTCTCCGGCCATTTATGCCAAACTGAGGGACAAGCTCACGCCAAACAACTGGACCCTGGATCAGTGCATCCAAACCGGGGTCGACAACCCGGGCCATCCCTTCATCAAGACCGTGGGCTGTGTGGCCGGTGATGAGGAGAGTTATGAGGTGAGAAGACACAACGCCATGTTCTTCAGCATTTCACACATAAAACTAAAGGCTTGTGGATAAAACATCCCATCACTCTAAATGATCATTTCTACAGGATGTATTACAGCAACTGTGAACACATCAGTCTGCAAGATTGAGTGGCCCCTCCCCCCTGGCGTTCCTAACAGGAAGTGGCTCTAAGGAGCCAAAAACCCACAGACTTCTGTAGAGACATAAACAGCTGTTAGTCCATCGTTCTAGTGGTCAGAAGAACCGTTCTGGATCTGATAGTCTCACATCTTCTTGATAACACTGTGGGGGTTTTTTGTAGTTCAAGTTACAAACTGACCAATCAGATGACTCAATAAAAGTAGGTGGAACCTGCTGGGCCCAAGTGGTAGGGGTGTGGCTTTTCCAACAACCTCACTCCTGAATGACGAGTGGTTACCATAGAAACGACGACTTGAACTGACTGGAGCCAACCACTGCCCACTGTCTCGTTCCGACTGAATCTACGTCCTGTTTTCTATCGATGACATCACAATCGCTCGCTCCACTTCTCACATACAGTCCGCGGTCTGCCACAAACGTGAACACGTCCGTCATTTGACGTGACCATCAAAACCGACAGATCCTTCAGATTTTCCTCGAAGGAATGCACTTTTCATTTTTAGGCATTTCCCAACATACTTGAGTACGGTGTTCCTCAGGGAGGGATATTAAGAGCACTTAAGTTTGTTCACTTTTGTGCTTCTTGCTGTTATTTATTCTGAGAGACAAATGAAAGCTGCCCTGACCAGAGAGCATTTTAAATGTTATTGTGCTTAAGACGATAACAATAACAAATCGAATCTAAAACATTCTTATTTCCTGTTTATTGTGTTATAATGTGCTTTAAAAGTGTTTATTTCACCTTAAAAGGTATTTAGACCAACAGAAGAGGCAAAAGTGTAACATTTTGACCATAAAGCTCCAACCTTTTCGTGTGGAATTGCATCTTGTGGCAACATCAGCTTGTTAGAAACTGTTTTCACTGCCAAGACAACCACAACTGGAAGGTTTTAAAAACACTATTGTAAAGTAACTATAGTAACAGCCACCTTGTGTAGATGTACTGAACTTCCTTATAGCTAAAGTGCTCTACAGCAGGAGGCTGGAATCCTAAGGGGAGCACAGGTGTGTCTACCTGTGAGATCAGCTGGGACTAAAACTTGAGCCTCAGCCTGTTTCTTTGCATCATTCATCCACTCCACTCCCCTCAGTCGTGACTCTGCTGATGCCTCCAGGTGTTTGCTGAACTGTTTGACCCCGTCATCAAAGACAGACACAACGGCTACGATCCCAGAACCATGAAACACCCCACCGACCTGGACGCCTCCAAGGTTCCACCCCGATCCCCTCTTCTTTTGTCTGCCACAGCAAGCCAACCTTTGAACTGATGTTTCCCCCCTCCACGCTCAGATAACCAACGGCATGTTCGATGAGAAGTACGTACTGTCCTCCCGCGTCCGGACCGGTCGCAGCATCCGCGGCCTCAGCCTTCCGCCGGCCTGCTCCAGGGCCGAGCGCCGGGAGGTGGAGCGGGTGGTGGTCACGGCCCTGGCCGGCCTGAAGGGAGACCTGGCTGGACGCTACTACAGCTTGGGAGACATGACCGAGAAGGAGCAGCAGCAACTTATCGATGTGAGAAGCCGAGACGCGCCGACAACCGCAAGTAACCGATTCCTGGAACTAATCAAAGAGGCTGCGATAAGGAAATAGACATAAAAATTGTTTGTCAGTTTGTACCAACAGCTGACGCCATGACGGCCCAACACTGCAGCCAGTTCATGGTAAACACTACTAAAAGGAAAAAGGACGGACGGGTGGAGGGAATTTATCTGGCTGTTATCAAAGACGATGTTTCGACGTCAGAAACTTTAAATCTCTTTAAAGCAGTAGTTTCTCTATGAATGTAGTTATTTGGTGAACTGACGTCATTTAGGACCCAAAAGTCTTTGTAGTTTTCATTCCAACGTGTTTACAGAACAGCGGCTTCAGTCTGACCGCGGAGGTTCTGATCAACTCGGGGTCACGGTCTCCACGGCGACCTTCTCACTTCCTGTCCTCCGTGTTTCCTTTGGTTTTCTCCATCCGTCTTCTTCACCCGCAGGATCACTTCCTCTTTGACAAGCCGGTGTCTCCACTGTTGACGTGTGCTTTCATGGCCAGAGACTGGCCGGACGCCAGAGGCATCTGGTACGCTCCCTCCAGCACGCTCCAGGATCTGTGTTCTCTGTAAAACGCCAACGTTTGGTGGCAGTGAGGAAAACGGCGGCTAATCGAGTTTTTTCTGCTGATTCTTCTGAGGCACAACAACGAGAAGACCTTCCTGATCTGGGTGAACGAGGAAGACCACACCAGGGTCATCTCCATGGAGAAGGGGGGCAACATGAAGAGGGTCTTTGAGAGGTTCTGCAGTGGACTCAAGCAGGTGGGTTGGACTCTTTTACGTAAACAGGAATCAGACGTTTCAGCATGAAGTTAATCCTATTTGTTAGCTCACAGAAATTTACTATTAACACCCATAACTGAATTTTGTCCAAAAAGGTAATTAAAATCGTTTATTTTAGCTGCTCAAGATTTCCAAAATGCTGGAAAGAAAATGCAAATGCTTAAATATTTATGGGCTTCATAACAAATATAAGGATCCCAACATGTTATTTCTGACACAACAGGCAACAAAAGCAAAACTTCCACCAAACCAGATTATTTATAGATTCCTGGGATTCCTTATTGACTTTTGGTTTGATCCGAAATGCTCTCCAAGAGAAAAGTTTGCGTTCTGCATAGAAATGCTGCGATTATTCTCCGACCATCCGATCTTTTTGTTTAAAGGTGACTTCTTAAACATGAGGAGTGTTTTCAGGGATCCTTTTACTTTTCAAACATTGAAACTTTACTCACATTTTTGCTCATCTGCATTTAACATTGGAGAGTTTAAACAAGAAAAATGTGTGAAAATGTTTGTGTCTGTCTGATAGAGTATAAAATGTGTAGCGAGGACCTTTACGGCCTTAAACGTCTAGAATGATTACATTTCTTCTGTCGTGGCTCATTTATGGAACTCCTGCGATAAAAGGGAGGAACGCTGCGTTTTGGATTCATTTTTTACCCACCAGTCTCCGTTTTAATTATTTTTTCTTCACTATGTCGCCCTCTGCTGGCAGAATTCTGTAAAAACACTGAAAGCAGATGTTCAATTTATTTATTTTTACTGAGAAGGAAATGAAAATGTTCCTGTTCTTCTATTTGTAAAGGTTACATTAAAGGGAGTGAGTATATATTTAATTTTCTTTCATTTCTATTTGCTTTTGTGTTTAACAAGAAAATGACTTTTTGGAATCGGAAAATAAAGATCTACATAGTGCTTAAAGTATTTTGTGTTTTTTTATTACCTATTAGCTGTTTTAAACTTCCATTTTCAAGCAGAAGTTTGAATGAACCCGACATTTACAAAGAGTTTAGTAAAGTGTTGTGAACTTTTAAAGCCACCTGTGGTGTGTTGTTGGGAAAAGGTGGATGAAGTTTGTGTCTCACAGGTGGAGCAGCTGATCCAGGAAAGAGGCTGGGAGTTCATGTGGAACGAGCGTCTGGGGTACATCCTCACCTGCCCCTCCAACCTGGGCACGGGGCTCCGGGCGGGCGTGCACGTGCGCCTGCCCCACCTCAGCCAGGTGAGTCCAGCTTCTCGGTGCCGTGACGCATAGTTCCCTGAAGTGGGAATGAGTCCAACTCGCTCTGCAGGATCCTCGCTTCTCCAAAATCCTGGACAACCTGCGGCTGCAGAAACGAGGCACGGGCGGCGTGGACACCGCCGCCGTCGGAGACACCTTTGACATCTCCAACAACGACCGCCTGGGCAAATCGGAGGTGAGGACCCTTTTCCCGTCCTTTTCCCGCTGGCTGCCGCACAGGTGACGTGTCGTCTTCAGGTGGAGCTGGTCCAGCTGCTGATCGACGGAGTCAACTTCCTGATCGAGAGCGAGAAGAAGCTGGAGAAGGGCCAGGACATCACGGTTCCAGATCCCATTTCCCAGTTCAAGAAGTGAGCGCACGGGAGGTCAGAGGTCACACTTCAGGGTTAACCGCCATCTGTGGGCGGAGTTTAGGTCCACCTGCGGGTGCATGTAACCCTGTCTTTCACAAATAAACATTTACAAACATTTGGACTCGTTTTTCTGCTTTCGCGTCCAGGTGGAACCGGCTGAAGTCCGGCTCGCTCTGGATTTGTTTGAACAGAACAGTCATTCGTTTTCAACCTGACGGTGACATTTATTTCAATCTTTAAAACATCCGATGGAAATTTCCCAGAAGCCCCTGCAAGTAAGTAGTTTGTTGATGCTCCCTGGGTTGGTGAATATAGACCAGACTGCACTGCAGGCTAAAAGAAACCAGGAGTTTGGAATCTTCCTGAATTCCACATCATTGACTGAATCTGAGAACCAGACTGAGTGACTCCTCCCCCCTGGCGTTCCAAACAGGAAGTGGCTCCAAGAAGCCAAACCTCTAGAGAAAAACAGCTGTTCCTCAGTCATTCTGTTGGTCAGAAGGTCTATTCTGGATCTGAAACCTTTAACATCTTCTTGATAATCCCAATGTTTCCAATTATTTTAGTCATAAACTGACCAGATGCCTTTATGAAAGTAGGCGGGGCCTGCTGCCCCCACATCCAACGGTCCAAACAGACTGACAGATTTTGTGGATCCCGCTTTCAAGTAGTAGGCGTGGCCTTTCAACAAGCTCACCGCTGATTGGAGAGAGTGGTTGCCATAGAAACGGGCGCCATTAGAACATCAGGCCCCTGATATGTAACCCAGTTTGTTGTGTTTAGCTTCTGCTTTCGTTAGCTAAACCGCTACATGCTTTGAGCGGTTCCTGCTGACGAGTGGTGGCGGTCCGTCAGCTCAGGTTCTCCGGGTTTCGGGTCTGAAACCGGCGATGGTTATGGCGGCTCCTGGTTCTGTCATTGTGGTTGGCTGAACGACAGAACCGGACCCGTTGGTTCTGAACGAAGCGGCGCCGGAGCCCAAACACGCAGTTTGAAGCCAACGGAGGTGGAAGAATTTTAATTAGAGGAATATTTTCTTTAAAATACAAAAGAAGAAAAAAACTCTGAGCGTAACATTTGGATATGTTTGCATGTCGTTTCTCTCCTGTGGACGTAAACCAGCTGGAAACCAACAGAACCGCCGGTCTTTACCGAGAACCAAGGCGCCGCGCGGCGTTCACGGCTCCTCCCAGAAGAGATTCAACATTTACAGAAGCAGAACAGTGGGTTTTTTTTCTTTTAATGGACTTTCTATGATGCCACCTCGGACTGTTTTCTGGTGTTTTTTCTAAAAACAAATCAGTAGAAAGAAGTCAAAAACCACTAAGGGTGACACCTAGAGGCCAGAGCCGGCTACTCACCAAAAAGTCCTGCTTTTTTTTGTGGCAAACATAAACAAAAGCCTCTATAATCGACACGAGTGCTAAACGATGCAGGAACACCAGAACGGGGCATCTCTGTGGGACGCAGGGGGAGAACAGAGACGGGGGGGGCGTGTCAGTCCACGGGTCGCTTCTCGCTGTGTTTCTTTGTGAATTCCTCGGCGTTCTTCATGAACTTGGCGCGGTCTTTGGTGTACTCCTCTGCCAGGTCGGTCCGGAGCGGGTGCTCGGGCTGGGGGGTGTTCACCAGGGCGATGAGACACTGGATCACTGCAACACAAGAGGCAGCCGCGCGTCACGGACACGCACGCCACGCCGCCCTGCCCCCCCTCCCACGCCCAAACGCTCACCTTGCAGGGTTCTGGTGGCGGGCTTCCAGTTCTCCACGCTGATGATGGGCAGGCACACCTGGCCCTTCTCGTCGATGTTGGGGTGGTAGATCTTTGTCTTGAAGGAGATCTTTGGGGGCTTGAAGGGGTACTCTGCGGGGAAGATGATCTCGATCCGGAACGCTCCTTTGTCGTAAGGAGGACAGTCCTGAAAGAGACGCAGGAGGAGAGCGTCGGTTCTGGAAGAAACCGCCGTTTGGGCGGGGGGGAAAAATAAATGACGGTGGAAAAGTCTGTGGGGTAGAAAACATGCCGGAGGACGTTTCCTGTTGGAAACTGTGTGAGGTCACCACAGGAAGTGACCAGAGAAACCGTTTGACCTCCACGTGACGCTGCGTTTGGGGTCAATCTCAGGTCTGCAAGAACGCCGCGAGCTTTAGACGTTTGACCTGACAGCTGAAGCTGCTTTTCTCCACCAAAGAATCCACAGATTCAGGGCGGCAACAGTCAACGAGTTACGGTTTACTTTTTAGGCGTCGCCGGTGACGTCTCCGGGGTTAAAGGGTCAGATGGGCGCTGCTGCTGAAGCGTCCCGCTCCGCCTCAAGGTGGCGCCCTGCACGCTGGAGGGGTGTTTATAAAACCTTTTAAAGGATTGGGCATAAAAGGTATAGTTGGCTCGTTCCGTTGGGTGGAACTCTGCTTGGTAGTCATAGCAACACAGAGTCCACAGAAGTGAGGTGAAAACAGTCTTCTTAGCGCTTTCAGAATAAAAGCTGACACCCGCTGAAGGTCGACCTCCAATCCGAGCGCCAGAACTTACGGGAACGATGAGTCCTTGCCAGGTCAAGATGTTCGCTTCGTCCGCCTGGATGTTGCGGAAATGCTTCATTCCAGACTTCCGGATGTCTTCAAGTTCCTGCATCACAGCACAGAGAGGAGAGAACGTCAACCGCAGGAGAACTTTGGGTTCTCCTACTGACGGTTCCACCCGACCAGAAGCTGAGGAAAACACTTCAAAGTCTGTAAGTAACCACTGAACTTCTGACAGAATCAAACGTGGAACTTCGGGGACTCTCTGGCACCGATAAATTCACGACTGACGCTCATGAGGCGGTGGGAGGAGCCACCGCCTCTACAGGAAGCGGCGGTCAGAGCGCCACGTATGTGTGCAGTTCCCATAATCCAGTGAGTCTTTTAGCCGTCCGTCACATTCCGAGGCGGAAAAGGACTTCCGGTTCTGAGCGTCCCGGCACGCCGCAGCGAGCGGCCACGACGCGTCACTCCAGAGGGACGTTTACCAAAACGCGGTTCAGCTGCAGCTCAAACGTTCATTTCAAATGAACTTTGAATAGTCTCAGTCTCAATTTTCTTTGTTAAACTTCTGGACATGAATAAATCTAATAATCATCATCATTTAAGGAAATTACAACTCAGAAGCCATATTTCAGTCTAGAAAAATCTGATCAGATAAGGAATGCATGGCGGGAAAAAACACAACAGAAATTCATCATTTAGTTTAGAAACGAGAAATATTTGTGAAATTAGAGAAACGGATGAAACGTTGAAAGTATTCACATTTTTCCTAAAGTTCTGGGAAGTTCTGGGAAACCTGATCCCTGTCAGGACGGGAAGCTGCGAGGAGCGCCGGCCCGTCGGGGGAATCCTCATTCCAAAGTGAAAGAATTTCTCCGACGTCACAGACGGTTTGAGCGGCTCTCATTGGCCATCAGGGGAAGATGTGAAGCTTCCAAAGTTCCCCTGGAAGGACTCCAACGCACGGAAAAACCCCCAACTCTCACAAACGCCCCGCCCAAAACAGCCGGGTTCAACCCATCAGAGCAGATCTGAACACTGGGCTTTTATTCTGAAAGATTTGTAAACATTTCCTTTTCTCTCACTTCTTTGTTTGGGCAGAGTTTTATTCCCCAAATTCACCAAATTCTTACGTTTTTGTTTTGTCTCCTAAATTGTCTTCAGGTTCAGAATTCTTGTTAGTCCGTTGGAAAGCGTGTAAACTTTTGAACGTCCATGTTGTGGTTACTTTCACCTCCAATTTTCCTGCGTTTGATGTGAAAACCAGCAGAAAAGGCACATAAATATGACTGTTCAGCTCATGGACACTCAGTCGTTTGGCTGTGGAAGCTGGGTTTTTTTTTATCAGTTTGGGATCAAATCAGACGAGACATTCTAGCAAAACATGAAACAACAAATAAGGTCTGATGGTTCCAAAGGATCAGAGCACATCTGCTAGAAGGACAGGAACGCTAGGCTTTTATTCTGAAAGTTTTCGAAACACTTCCTTTTTGTTACTGTTCTGTTTGGGCATTAAAAACACATTTTTAATTTAGAAAACAAACGTTTTTTTTTCCCATAGAAGAAAGTTAGTTTAGTGATCTGTTTTTTTATTACCCATAAGTCACCGCTTTCTGTTTCGTTTCTTCTCTTCAATTGTCTCCTGGTTCCTAAATCTGGTCATTTTCGTTTAACGTTTCAACTCCAAACTTTGAGTCCAGCCGGAACGTGAAAGACGCACGAGGCTGCGTCATTTCGCGGCGGGCACGGCAGAAACCTGAACCTTGGCAGATAATCTATCTGACTTATCAGCAGGGGCGTGACGTCACGCGGCTCCGTGTTTTCTGCTCCGTGTTTTTCTTTTATTTCCCCTCCAGCAGGCTCGGAGTCACGGAGCCCCCACGCGGCTCCCCGTCCCCACGTGGAGCCGCGTGGGGGCGCCGAGCGGCGGCCGGCCCTCCTGGCTCCCCGGCCTCCCTGTCACCGTCATTATCCCGTCATCTCGTCGGACAACAACGCCGGCATTCGGCGTTTTCTCCGCGTGCGCGCGCGCGCGCATCTGCCCCCAGACGTTACAGGCGTTTTTTAAAGTCCGTTTTGGGAACACCGTAGCGATAAAGTGGCGTTTCTTACCTTACACAATCTCCTGGTCGAAGTCATTGTAGGCTGATTTCGTCTCCTTCTTCCTGTTTCTCTCCGCGGTGACTCCCTCTGCTCCTTCTTTTCACCTCGGACTGACGGACAGCACCAGCGGAAGTACCGCCCCCTACCGGGCAGGAGGCCAACTGCAGGCGCGGGAGGGGATTTCACAGAAACGAAACGGAATCTAAACAAAAACATTTCAACTCAACTTTTTTCTTTCTTTCAAATTCAAATAAAAAAAACGAAGCATATAAAACTAAGAAACTAAGCAACTACTCTAAAAAAAATATTCCAAAAGTTTGACTTGAGAGTCTGTTTGTTTATTTTGAACACAAGAAAATGTGTACACACCCAGAAAAAGACTAAACAAAAGAGCTTTATATAGAAACACACAAAAACCAAGACAGAAAAATCCAAAATAAAAAAAAGACTAAGAAAGAAAACTACATTTTAGTTTTATCCACCCAGAGTGTTTATTAATAGTCCTCCTTTATGTTTACATTACCTGTTAATAATGTAATGTATTTCTTTTGCTAATTTACATTTATGTTGTATTTTTACGCCTTTACAATGTTGCCATACACTTCTCATTTATGTTTATGTTTATGTTGTAGTTTAGTTTAACCTGTTTTAGAGGGCAGCAGATGTAAAACGGCTGTTTGTCTGTGTCTGGTGCTTTAGCTGAGATGCCTTTGAAACTGCAACCAAAAAACAAAAGTAAAGTAAAAATGATGTGATGCTGTTTTAGGGCAGAGCAGGAGTAAACCGAGTTTCTGTCCAGATTAAAAAACACAAAGCCGGAAAAATGACAGCATCAAGTAGCGTAACGTGGAACCAAACAGACCAAAACACACAAACCCGACCCGGATTTCAACAAACAACCTGCTGGATGTGATTACTGACTCCAAAAACAGAATGAATCATTTTATTAAAATCTCACAGGAATCTGTTTAACAAAACTGTATGTAAATAACTGAAGAGAGAAATGAGACGATTCTTCACATGGATCATCATCTGGATTTTGTTTTCCTTTATAATAAACAAGAAAACAATGTCGGGTAAACAAAAAAATCTAAAAACAAATGTGGTTAAAACATTTTCAAGTTATAACTGTTGTCAACTATTTTTAAAAAGTATTTATTTATATTTTTAATACTTTATACTAACATCAATAAAAAAACATATTTGTTTGAATAAAGTTGTTGAAGTTTTCTTCCACATATTTTCAATCAGTAGGAATTTTTGAGCACTTTTCTTTAAGCATTGTTGGCGTTGTTGTTCTGTCAGTCATGATATAAAATAATAAATAATACATTTTGTTTTAGTGAGATTATAACTATAATATTAATGATGTCAGATCAATGAACACGATAGAAACACATAGATCGGATAAAAGTCATCTTCTGTAAGTAAGAAATAACACGAAGAACTTCAGATACTTTTTAAATTTGATTTTGGAATACCCTTTTTTTTTTTCTTTTCCAAATGCATGTGGTGTAGTGTTTAGCACCCTCAGCTCAGGGTAAGACGGACCTGGTTCAAATCTGGCTTGGATATTTCTGGCATTTTCCCCGAAGTTCTGATTTACTCCCACAGTCCAGAAACACGCTTCAGCGGTTTATTAGTGTTTCTGAAGTGTCTTCATGTGTGATTGTGTGACAGACTGGCGATCTGTCCAGGATGAACCCCACCTGCAGTTGCTGGGATAGGCTCCAATGACCCCGTGACTCTGAACAGGAATCCAGTGGGTTTAGAAAACAGATTTGTTCATTTTCTTGTGGAGAACAGGCTGATGTCGCCATCTAACGGCCTTAATTGGTTACTGGATGGTTTCAGTCACATTTATTCATTACATGTTCAGTAGTGATGGCATTACGACTTAAATGTAAAGTTCAGCAGGGATACCATGAGACATTAACACATTAAAAGAAGTCGTTTGAAGATGGACACATTAAGATTTTTTTTTATTTCACTTGAATTATTTTGCTTTTGTCTGTTGGGCCTTAGAAATCGAATCACTTTTTAAAAGTTTTTTTTTTTTTTTTTTTGGTCTTAAGAAAAATCAAATTTTTTTAAAGTTGCGATATGCTAAAAATGATCTGTCTCATCAGAGTCTGAACTTTTTCTGGCAGGTTTTTGTTCCCTGCGTGTAGCGTGTAAGAATTTAGATAGATAGATAGATAGATAGATAGATAGATAGATAGATAGATAGATAGATAGATAGATAGATAGATAGATAGATAGATAGATAGATAGATAGATAGATAGATAGATAGATAGATAGATAGATAGATAGATAGATAGATAGATAGATAGATAGATAGATAGATAGAATTTATTCCAGACTCATGGTCCAATCAGTAAAAAGGAGTACACAGACCCACCATATTTAAAAAGATAATTTACTGTAGAAATACATTTAAAACTAAAATGTATACTGTGTCTCAACTTTCGAGTTTAAAACAGTCCAATTTAATGGTTTTTACAGATGACTTAAATCTGTTAAACTATTAACTGTTATCTAAGTTTGAGATCTTTAAACATAATTTTTTTTAGCTATTGATCTAATAAAAATATAATAATATATGATGTTTGTTGTTCAAAAAAGAATCTTTCGAATATAATAGTACAAATATGAATACATAAATAATATTTTATTTTGTAATAATTTGATAAAATAACTATGAAGCTAATCTAATTTCCGTCCACAGGTTTCAGTCCACGCCACAGGGGTCCACGCGGAGGTTTCCTCGCGGGGGGCGGGGCAGAAAGTGACGTCACAGCTCGTCCAAGATGGCCGCGCGAGTGAGGCTAACTCACTGATGACTAACAAACGTTTGCCTCGCGCTCGGAGACTGGCGGAAGCGTTTTCACTCGGAACCTTCGAGCTCATGGAGTAAAAGTGCGCAGGTACGAACCCGCCATCTGCCCGGGTTGGCCCGCCGACCGCTCGCCCGCTAGCTCGGTCTGGGAGCATTACCAGGCTAACTTTAGCCTCACCTGCGTTAAGCTCGTTAGTTCGGGGGGTGGGGGTCATTAAGTACGACCGCTGCGTCCTGAAGTGGAGGCTAAAGACAGCGGCGTGGAGCGTCGGTTGGTTTGACTGGGATTAGTCGTGTTATTTCATCGCTTGTTTTTGTTGTTTTTAGTGAAGGAAACACCGGAGTCTGTCCTCAGACCTGTCCTCAACAAACTAATTAACTTCAAACAAGTTGTTTGAAGTTGAACTCGTTACATTTCGCATAGTTTAACCGAAAAGAAACAGGTTTGGGGGTCCCAGCTGTTAACAGTGACGTGTGCAACCTGTGGAAATCAATGTCAATCAGTGAAACCTCCCGTTCTATGGCGGCCCACAAGGGCCAAATTCATCAAAGGAAAACAAACAGCAACTAACTCAATGTTGACACGTTTCCGCTCCACTTTTCCCTGTATTTTCCGGTAAAGGTTGTCACTTATGGCGTCTGGACTGGAAATCTTCTCCAACTCATCCTTTATCTTTGTGCTAAAAGCAGATTGTTAGTTTGTCGTTAGTCTGTGGGCTGGGATTAGGTCACACAGTGACGTGCGGTGAGGTTGATGCTGGTGAGGCACTGACTCCTCTGGAGTCACATTTACAATGAAAGAACTAAATATTTCACCATTCATCCAATGGCAGCTAACAGCTTATAAAATACACACAAGAACATATTTGTCCTACAGAGAATATTTACTTTATAGATGGATAGAACACTCCTCTTATGTATAAATTATTCATATATACTGTAAACAGATTAAAGCATTCAGATGTCTTCAGCACACATTTTACTCTCAATAACTATTCCTGGTATTTTTCAAACTTCAAATTCTGCAGCTTTAATCAGTTATCGAATGTTGTCTGTGAATCATAAAAATAAAACAAATAATTTTACTTACATTTTTTACAATAACTCCCATGTTATTTTAAAAAAAAAAATTGAAAACCATGTTTGTCCATACTTTTTGAGTCCATGATGTGTCGATCGTTCTCCACAAAAAGCTCTATAATGTGTTGGAAAAGTCTTCCTTATTGTCCTTTAGTTTATGAGTTTCTCCTCTCAATGGAGACAGACGTTCTTAGTCTTTTTCTACGGCAGCAGTGTAGCTACAAAGCAGCTGTCAGCTCACGTCTGCCCCCTGCTGGTGAGGCATGCCTCATCTAAAGCCCTTTCAGTGTTTCCACCGCGCGTCTCTGTTAACATTGAGTCCTGCCGTCAGACATGAGTTTCCGCTCCGTCTGTGGTCACGCAACACTCAAATTCAGCGATTTTAACCTCCAAAACTGTGGAAAACGGGTTGAGTTGACTGAAAATGTATATTTAACACAGATCAGTGGAAAATAATATTTACTTAATTTACCTTTTTCTATTTTATCACAATTATGACAGGTGAGGCTCTGCCTCGCTTGCCTCACCTGACCACACGTCACTGGGAAACACTGGGGTGTCATGGGTACTACAGCCGTGTCTGACTTTGACTGTATGGAGTAAAAACTCAAAACCTAAATAATACATAAACAGGAAAAAAAAGAATAAACTTCAAAACGAATACCCAACTTTTTTAAATGTAGCTTCTGTAAATTGTTAACTTATTTATTTTTCTTCTACATTTGTTAGGGTTTTCTTCTTTCCATTTACGTTTAATTTCTTGAAATGCTTTTGTTTCTCATTTGTGGCGTCTGTGGTCTCCATCATTGGTTCTGGCCGTGGAGGCGGGTTGTTCGCGTCACTCATGGAGCCGGTTCTCCTGTTGGCTTTCCGCAGGGCTGGTCCCTGTTCTGCTTTGTTTTGGTGGACTTAGGGAGGTCTGAGTTGGAGAATGGAAATCATTTATATGTTGACGGTTTTCTAAACGTATAGACCACTTTACACTGCATTTATACATAGAAAAACCAAGATGGCTACAGAGTTGACGTCTTTGTTTTTAGTCAGAACCTTCCTCACGTCTATTTTTATCTCTTCCCTGTCACGGAGCAAATGACTTTTATGTATTTATGGATTCCTTCACTCCTTTGTACTTCCATTTTAGTCCCTTGCAGACTCACGTAGATGTGAGTCTCAATCACTGCATTGTTTTGCTCGGGTCGGTGCAGCTCTGACTTCCTCTTTCACGTCTATTTATAAGCCGACAAACACTTGGTCACCGGGTGAAGGAGGCGCTCACGCCGCCTTTGTGTTACGACACGTTCCCGTCCTTCTTGGAGGAACTTTCCAGCAGGGTTCTCCGGGTGAATGGAGCATTTAGACGCAGTCAGACCGGCTTGAACATTAACCTGTCACCTATTTACTGAATTCTCAGTAATCTGAACCTGAGTTTTTCCAGATTTCTGCTTGAAAGTTCTTTTAAACTCCTGAATTTCTTTATATTTTGGTGCAGTTTCTCACCTCGTTTACTTGTAAACATTTTTCATTGGATTTAATGAACATGATTTTTAGCTGTAAAAGTTCCCGTCTGCTGTTAAAGAGCAGAAACCAGCACAAAGTCCCGCTTTGTCCTGTTTAATAACAATTTTTACAGATACCGTCTGAACTAACAGATTCCAGCGATCAGACTGCAGCTTGAAGTCGCAGTGTGACTCCGGTTCCGCTTGGATCTAGTTCCTCTGTTTCCATGGATCTTTTTATGGATTTCTTCATTCTGCAGATCCGTTCTTTGGCTTCGTGCTACTTTGCCTTTAAAGTTTGTGGTCAAGTCAGACCAGCTTCCTCTGTGAAGGCTGACCCACAGGAAGCGGACAAACCTGACGGCGTCTACAGGTGAGTTCAGGTTTGGCTATGAAGGTCTCATTTTGTTTTCTGCCTTTCTAAACTGTGAAAAGATATTTTTAACCTTTTGTTTTTTCTTTGGTGGATCTATTTGTGCTCCTCTGATGGCTGAAGGTTTAAAAAAAGTGTTTTATGATCCTGCACTCTTCATCACAGTTCCACCACCGTGAGAGAACCCAGTTTCTGTGTTCCTCTCCACAACTTATGGCTATACATGTGGCAGGTAAAGCATACATGCAGCGCCACAATCAAGTGGCTGGAACATGTGTGCAGAATATGGACTGGAAACCCCAAGGTCAAAATGGGAAACACCTCAGAAGGTGGTAGAGAATGAGAGGGCAAAGATCCTGTGGGACTTCCAGATCCAGACTGATAGGATGGTAATGGCGAACCAACCAGACATCGTAGTGGTGGATAAAGAACAGAGGAAAGCTGTTGTGGTGGATGTGGCAGTGCCAAGTGATGGGAACATCAGGAAGAAGGAACATGAGAAACTGGAGAAATACCAGGGACTCAGAGAAGAACTGGAGAAAGCCTGGAAAGTGAAGGTGACAGTGGTGCCTGTGGTAATTGGAGCACTCGGGGCAGTAACCCCCAAGCTGGAGGAGTGGCTACAACAGATACCTGGAAAGACCTCAGACCTCTCAGTCCAGAAAAGCGCAGTGCTAGGAACAGCTAAGATACTGCAGGAGCCTCAAGCTCCCAGGCCTCTGGTAGAGGACCCCAGCTTGGAGGAGAAACCACTTTCATTGTTTGAAATACAGATTCTGCTGACAGGAAGAGCAACTCGTGTCGTACATCCCGTCTTTGGATCGTAGACGTGTTACACCAACATCAAAATCTGTGATGTCCCACCAGGTTTTGGGCGGGAAGCCCAAAGCGGGACACTTTTATTTACTGGACTTGACTCCACCCAACCAGTGACATTTCTAAATTAGGCGACTGGGAGGGAAAAAAGAAGTTAACTGTATCTGAGAGCTGGACTGAGTGGCCCCTCCCCCACGGCGTTCCAAACAGGAAGTACCCAAAATCTCATTGAGTTCTATAGAGAAAAAAACAGCTGTTACTCAGTCGTTCTATCCGTCAGAAGAACCGTTCTGGATCTGATACGTTTTCCTCATTTTTTAAATATTTTTTTCTGCATTTCATGTAAAAAAAACTGACCAATCGAATGCCAAAAAAAGGCGGATCCTGCCTCCCCCACACCCACTGTGCTAGGGGTGTGGCTTTCCAACAAGTTCACTCCTGACTGGTGAGAAGTGATGGGTCAGACCCTTGGCTGGAGCTGGATGTAAACACTCAGTCCAGTTGTCTTCTACAGTCAATGGGGCTGATTGTTTGTTTTGAGGATCAAGTTGAACTTCTTAAATAAAGAAGTCAAAGAGAAGGTGGTTTCGTCTGAAACCTGCCTCCAGTGGTCATCTGAGGAACTGCAGCATTCTGGATATTTCTGGGCCTTTTGTTTTATGCATTTCAAAATAAAACTTAATTTTAGCTTCTTACGACTAATCTGTAGTATCAGTGAAGGAGAACTTTGTTAGAAGGCCGATCTTCTTTGAACCGTTTCCAGTCCTCCTGTAGCCGTGATCGTTTCTGACCCGCCTTCTGCTCCTTCACAGCCCGCGGCGATGGAGCGGCTGTAGAGGAGGTTCCTGGACTGGAAGGATCCGCCCCTTTGGCGCGGCGCAGCATGGACAGCTTCTTCAAAGCCGCCGTGTGTGATCTGGACAAACTGCTGGACGACTTTGAGCTCAATTCTGGTGAGAGGCTTCAGAAAAACTGTTGCATGTCACACACACATGTCACCACGTTGAGTCTACAACCACCACAGGCTGACCTTTGACCTCAGGAAGAGGCAGCCATCTGAAAATTCCCCAAAAATCCCCTTTAGGCCCAGCTAATAATTTAAATTCCTCCCAGGCGTTTTGATGCATCGCCTCCTGACTCCTCGAGCATCATTTGGGTTAAGACTTGGGAAAAATGTTCAGATTACAAGTTTGCTGATTTTGTACGGCGTTGGCGTGGCAAGATCGCAAAAGTGGCGTTCCCCCTTTTGCTCCCACATTTTGTGCTAGAATATTGTGAAATTTTAATATATGAATCGATTGATCTTTTCACAATATAATACAAAGCTAACTTAAAACTATAAAAATTATAAAGTAGCACTTAATCCAAAGTGAAACCAGCAGCAATCAGGCTTTTTAAAAAGATTTAGGGGCGTAGCAGCCGCTCAGCCAGGCAGGGCGGGTCGAGGGGGATGGCGGTGGTGAGAGCGGCGAGCGCCTGGGGGGCCACACAACACCGCTCGCAGCTCTCACTGCTGACTGGTTTCTGATTGTCACAGATTCAGATAGCAAAGGCGTCAAAACGCTTATGAAGCTGAACTGATGCAGGTCAAACAACAGATATTCTGAGGAAAAGCTGTGAAAAAAAGGCTCCAAACCTAAACTGAGATGAAGCTCCGCCTCCATCAGCAGCATCATCTCCCCCGTCTTACAGAACCAGACCGATTAGAACCGCCCTCCTCCCCTAAGCAGGACCCCCTCCTAAAAGAGTTTGGAATAATCCATTTTCATGTGGGATATTTTTACAAGAAGCTGGTTTCTGCTCACGTTAAGTTCAGACTTTTGGTTTGTAACGTTGAACGTTTCTGCTTTCAGATGAACTAGAGTGCAGACCCACGTTCCTGAAGCCCCCCGCCTACCCCTTCTCCTCTCTGGGATCTCCCTTGGAGCCCCCCGTCGCCCCGCCCAGCCTCCCGGACCTCAGCTCCATCCACTATGGTTCTGCCAGCAGCTGCCTGGACGGCCCTGGCGCTCGGATCTCCGGCTCTCAGGACGGTGAGGTCGAAGGTCGTCCCCTCACAGGAGTCGACCTTCTCTCCTCTGTGGATCACGGCACAACCAAAAGCTCCGCCCCTCCCTGCCCGGACCGCACTCTGAAACCTGTGTGCGACCTGGTGAACGACACCAGCTCCGCCATGCTGGTCCGGACCGACAGCCACGATGCGTTCAGGGAGCTGGAGGCGGTGGAGACGCAGGAGGAGGAGGAGGAGGCGCTGCTGGTGGACTTCGACAGCCCTGTTGTCACGGAGCACAGAGGAGCAGACGCCACCGGTGGCGAGGAAGGTCCGAGCTGCTCGGAGATGCTGCTGGAGTTAAGCGGCGGGTTCTCGGCCTCCCTCAGCCTGCTGGACGTCATCCTGCCTGCAACCGCAGACCGAGGGTCCGAGCTCTCCGAAGACTCGCCATCCACCGCTGACTCCGCTGATGGGGAGCAGGTCCCGGCCTCTGCCGGCTCAGACCAGGACCCGCAGGTCTCTGCGGACCCCCAAGAGACAGATGATGCCGCCGGCAGCGGAGAAACGAGCTCCTTGAAATGTGACCATGACGCTGAAGCGGCGCCTCCTCTGGAGCTCAGAGGCGGGTCTTCTGGTGGTGGAGCGCTCGGTTTGTCCTGCCCGCCATTGGCTGCGTTCCGAGGCCCCGCGGGGTCCAGGACTTCAGAGGATGGCAGTGAGGAAGAGCCGCTGGAGGAGGAAGAGGACGTGTGCGAGAGCGCAGAGGCGGACTCCCTGCTGGTCTCTGACGCCCCGCAGAGCCGCATGCAGGAAAGCGCTGATGCGGATCAGATCGCTGAGGTCAGACTGTCCCCAGAAGGACAGCAAGTCCTGATGGAGCCTGCCGTTCCCCCCACAGACATGTCCCCTGACCAGTCTGAGACCAGCCCCCTGGACCCCCCGGAGTTTGGTTTCGAGTATCTGCCGGAGAGCGACCAGGCGGAGCTGCTGGTCACAGACGAGGAGCTGGACGCCTTCCTGAAGGCGCACGCGGAGGCGGAGCAGGGCGCCGGGGTGCCCTACTGCGGCAGGCCCGAGTCCCATCCGGGCCTGGGGGGCTGCCTTGAGGAGCGCGAGCTGAGGATGTGCGGCCAGGAGAGGCAGGAGGACGTGCAGGGTGGGGCCTCTCCAGAAAGCGACAGAGCCTGCGCCTCTGCAGAAGGAGGTTCTGATCCGGCTGCTCCGGCGGGATCACAGAACTCCCACATTCCACGCCAGGTACGCTCCCCTGGAGGAAACCGTTCTCTAACAAGCCCCGATCAGCCGACCTCCTATGGAGGTGCCAGACCCAAACTCCCACACCACCTAACTGCAAGACCCCCACCTGCCGGAGAGGACGAGGAGGAGCGCGTTCCGGCGCTCGCTCCTCCTCCAGGATCAGCACAGAACGAGGACAGTTCAAGCACCAGCCCCGCAGAGGAACACCCCAGCCCTCCGTACCCCTCCCAGGAGCACCTGGAGTACAGCGTGGGGTACGAGGAGCTGTCCGAGCCCCCGCCCTATCCCGGCGAGCCGCTCGCAGACGCCGCGGGGTCGGCCAACGGCAGGACAGATGGAGGGGAGGAGCTGGGGAGCAGACAGCCCGCCTGGGTCCCAGACGCAGACGCCCCCAACTGCATGAACTGCAACCAGAAGTTCACCTTCACCAGGAGGCGGCACCACTGCCGCGCCTGCGGACGGGTAAGCTCCGCCCACGCCCAGCCAGTCAACATTTCCGTTTCTGTGCTTTATGCTGCAGATGACGTCATCTCGCCTTAAGCCTAATTCTGATCCAAAATGTAACTTTTTTTTTTGCAGAGTTTAATCACTTAAGAATCTGGGAAAATGTTTCTATGAATTAGTTTCACTCGTTTATCATAAAGTAACAGTGTCCATAATTCAGACGACAAATGTGAGCTCGAAGTAAAAACCTCAAACAATTTCCAACGACTTTTTATGAATCCATTGTTCTGGTGATGAAAACGTGGATGGTTTAATAAAAAAAAAAAAGTCACCAAAATTGGTCAAACGCAAAGCATTGTGGTCTATATTTGCCAATCTAGTGAGCATCGATGCGCACTGGAGGCTTCTGGGAAATTTCTTGGGCTCTGGATTTTGTAATTATTTGGACAGCTCTGCACAATATAGCGAGACGGCCTGCGGCATTTTGGAACGCCGGGGGGGAGGGGTCACTGAGTTCAGTTCTCAGATCCAGTCACTGGTTTTGGTCAGCCCACCAGGCCTGGAGGACCGGCCTCCTGCTGCTGGTCGCCTGGCTCAGGTGTGTTTAGCCAATAGGGAGCTTCAATGAGAAGATGGTTGGCAGACGTGTCGGACTCCGGCCCCTGAGGCCTGGTCTGACACCCCTGGTTTAGAAACTTCAGACCGGGGGTGGGTTAACTACGGCCCGGGGGCATTAAGCCACTCAATCCGGCCCGCCAAACTAGAACAGATGATCCTTCATGTTTTATTTTCCCTGTAATTCTGGTGTCTCCCTATAGATGGTGCTCTAACTTACTCTGCATTCCTGTGTTGTTGGAAGATTTGTTTTTGTTTTTGGGGGCATTTTCAGAGTCCAGACGTTCATTCCGACATCACCTGAAGCCAGCATTTCTCTCAGTTTGTGTTTTTTCTGGACAGACATCAACCCATCGGAGCAATTAGCGCTAAAATGAGAACAGAAGGGGAAAAAAACTCCAAAATGTTGTTTCATTACATATAGAAGGTTTTCGTCTTGGTTCCATGTTCATTCTGTTTCTTTTTATCTTCCAACTGGATTTTGTGAAAGTGGTTTTAAAGTACGAATACAAAGAAAGGAGAGTTTGATCCAGCCTGAAAGCCCAAAAGTGATCAAATGTGCATCTTTGTCTGCATTTCAGCTAAAGTTTGTCAAATGAGGCCTGTTTTTCTTGAACTCTTTGTTTTGCTCTGATAAACGTAACGCAGCACGTGAGTCACAAACGCTTCTGCCTTTTTCTGTCCGAGTCCTCTCATGAAAAGGCGGATTTCACCCTGAGGTCTAAAAATAGCTCAGTGGGAGCAGAGAGCATGAGTCAGCGTTTGTGTCTGCAGCGTAAAGCTGCAGCTAAGCCCGTTAAGGAGGCGCCGTCCCGGCAGCGCCCTGTTCCCGGCTCAGAGGACGGCTGCAGGGCCGCGGACGCGCCGCAGCGCGGCGGTCTGTGCGCTCGCTGACGTCCTCCTCTGTCCTCTGTGGCAGGTGTACTGCACGCTGTGCTGCAGCAGGAAGTCCAAGCTGAAGTACCTGGACAAAGAGGCCCGAGTGTGCGTCATCTGCTTTCACATCATCAACACAGGTAAGACCGCCGCGCCGCTGCCGGCAGAGCGGAAGTATCCGAACAGACCAACAGTACCTGCTTTCTGAGTGTTTGAGCTTCGTCTGCGCTCGGGGAACAACCGAAGGCGGGTTTTCTGCAGAACCTGGCGCGTCTTCTGACCCACTAGGAGCTCCATTTTTAAATGGGAAGGATGAGTCAGCAGATCTGGAGCTGCGTCGTACTGTGTTTGAGGTTTGAGCGTTCTCTTTAGGGTTTGGGTTCGCTCTTCACACCATGTCGCACACACGCCGCCAGTCTATAAGTTTCGTTGATCTTTGACCTCAAGAAGAGGCCGTCATTTTCCAGACAAATTCCCTTTAGTCCCTTCCACTAACTTGGACTCCCCGTAGGGACTTGGATGGATCGCCTCCAAACTCCTCAGGCATCGCTGGGAAGCTACTTGGGAATAAATGAAGTTCTTGCAAAAGTGCTGTTTCACTGTTGCTTTGTTGGGGAATATTTTGAAACTTGAACACGTGAATCGTTGGTCCTAGCTAAGCAAAATGACATCCGCAATGACCATATTAGGAATGTGGGCGTGGTTAACAAAAATATCCCAAGGTTTACTGTTACTGACACTTCTAAAAATGACACCGACCTGTACGTCACCCCCAGAAGACCAAAACATAAAGTGGTTGCTATGGAGATAACAGGAAAGCCACCATTTTGAAAAAGTATTTTTTTTTTAATGAATTTGTCATTTGCAGCCCTGATTAGGGTGGCAGGGGCAGATGGGGGAGGGGTCATGAGGGCAGGTCAAAGGGGGGGCGGCGGGGGCGGGTCATCTGCAGGCTATATTACGCCGCTGGTGACTTGAATTTGACGGTACTTTGCGTTATGGCTGTGTTAACGTAACATTTAGCTCCTCCTCACTCCTGCATCACGAAGCTTCACTGCGACTAAAACTGAAGACAAACTGTTTTCATATCTGACTCTTAATCCCAGTTCTGATCCAAAGTTCTTGTGAATTTTTAGAACATTTTTATGGTTCTGATGTGTGGATCTTTGGTGGAACGCCGTGTTTTAGTTGGCTAAAACTTTGGATTTCTGATTGCTGTCTTTTGTCAACATCAGCAGAACTCTGTACCTTTGTGATTCTTGTTCTGGTTCTGGTTGTGAATCTGGTTCTGGTTTTGGTTGTGATTCTGGTTCTGGTTGTGATTCTGGTTCTGGTTCTGGTTGTGATTCTTGATCTGGTTCTGGTTGTGAGTCTTGATCTGTTTCTGGTTGTGATTCTGGTTTTGGTTGTGATTCTTGATCTGGTTCTGGTTGTGATTCTGGTTCTGGTTTTGGTTGTGATTCTTGTTCTGGTTGTGATTCTTGTTCTGGTTCTGGTTGTGATTCTTGATCTGTTTCTGGTTGTGAATCTGGTTCTGGTTTTGGTTGTGATTCTGGTTCTGGTGTTGATTCTTGTTCTGGTTTTGGTTGTGATTCTTGATCTGTTTCTGGTTGTGATTCTTGATCTGGTTCTGGTTGTGATTCTTGTTCTTGTTCTGGTTGTGATTCTGGTTCTGGTTTTGGTTGTGATTCTTGATCTGGTTCTGGTTGTGATTCTTGTTCTGGTTCTGGTTGTGATTCTTGTTCTGGTTCTGGTTGTGATTCTTGATCTGTTTCTGTTTGTGAATCTGGTTCTGGTTTTGGTTGTGATTCTGGTTCTGGTTGTGATTCTTGTTCTGGTTTTGGTTGTGATTCTTGATCTGTTTCTGGTTGTGATTCTGGTTTTGGTTGTGATTCTTGATCTGGTTCTGGTTGTGATTCTTGTTCTTGTTCTGGTTGTGATTCTGGTTCTGGTTTTGGTTGTGATTCTTGATCTGGTTCTGGTTGTGATTCTTGTTCTGGTTCTGGTTGTGATTCTTGTTCTGGTTCTGGTTGTGATTCTTGATCTGTTTCTGGTTGTGAATCTGGTTCTGGTTTTGGTTGTGATTCTGGTTCTGGTTGTGATTCTTGTTCTGGTTCTGGTTGTGATTCTTGATCTGTTTCTGGTTGTGATTCTGGTTTTGGTTGTGATTCTTGATCTGGTTCTGGTTGTGATTCTGGTTCTGGTTTTGGTTGTGATTCCTGATCTGGTTCTGGTTGTGATTCTTGTTCTTGTTCTGGTTGTGATTCTTGTTCTGGTTCTGGTTGTGATTCTTGATCTGTTTCTGGTTGTGAATCTGGTTCTGGTTTTGGTTGTGATTCTGGTTCTGGTTGTGATTCTTGTTCTGGTTCTGGTTGTGATTCTGATCTGTTTCTGGTTGTGATTCTGGTTTTGGTTGTGATTCTTGATCTGGTTTTGGTTGTGATTCTTGTTCTTGTTCTGGTTGTGATTCTTGTTCTGGTTCTGGTTGTGATTCTTGATCTGGTTCTGGTTGTGATTCTTGATCTGTTTCTGGTTGTGATTCTGGTTTTGGTTGTGATTCTTGATCTGGTTTTGGTTGTGATTCTGGTTCTGGTTGTGATTCTTGTTCTGGTTCTGGTTGTGATTCTTGATCTGTTTGTTGTGATTTGGTTTTGGTGTGATTGATCTGGTTTTGGTTGTGATTCTGGTTCTGGTTGTGATTCTTGTTCTGGTTCTGGTTGTGATTCTTGATCTGTTTCTGGTTGTGATTCTGGTTTTGGTTGTGATTCTTGATCTGGTTCTGGTTGTGATTCTGGTTCTGGTTTTGGTTGTGATTCCTGATCTGGTTCTGGTTGTGATTCTTGTTCTTGTTCTGGTTGTGATTCTTGTTCTGGTTCTGGTTGTGATTCTTGATCTGTTTCTGGTTGTGAATCTGGTTCTGGTTTTGGTTGTGATTCTGGTTCTGGTTGTGATTCTTGATCTGTTTCTGGTTGTGATTCTGGTTCTGGTTGTGATTCTTGTTCTGGTTTTGGTTGTGATTCTTGTTATGGTTCTGGTTGTGGTTCTGATTCTGGTTCTGGTTGTGATTCTTGTTCTGGTTGTGGTTGTGATTCTTGTTCTGGTTCTGGTTGTGATTCTGGTTCTTGTTCTGGTTGTGATTCTTGTTCTGGTTTTGGTTGTGATTCTTGTTATGGTTCTGGTTGTGGTTCTGATTCTGGTTCTGGTTGTGATTCTTGTTCTGGTTCTGGTTGTGATTCTGTTGATTCTGTTCTGGCTAAATATGCTTCAGTGAAACCTTAAGGCAGGTCTCCTTGTAGCCTGAAGTAGATTGGAGGAGAACTGCAGCAGGATGTTGTGCACGTGTGTTTGTGCACAGATGTGTGTGCTTGCTTGGGAGTGTGTATGTTGGTGTATATGTGTCTATTTGTGTGTGTGTGTGTGTGCGTGCAGTGGTCATGTGACCCTCAGATGCTGTCTAAAATGGGGGTAAAGAGGTGATCCACTTTTGTTGCTTCAGTGCAGTGCTGCGCCTCTTTCTCTCCGTGCACACACACGTGCACAGCCCATTGATAACAGCCAATCGGTGCCAAGCTGCCCCCCCCCTCCTGAAAGAGAGGCTTTGGGAGGCGGGGCCTTCTGTCAGGTCAGTCTGAGGAGCTCAGGATGCTGAGAGCATTTAGAGAAGATGTGGAGCTTCTGTTCTCTGCGGATGCAGATGTTTACATCTGGATTTGGACCTAAACTGCTCCGAGGATCCAAACCCACAACCCACATCTGTGTGTTTGTCAGGTGAAGAGCTTTCATTCACCTTCATTATCTTGATGGTCTGCTCCTCGTCTTCGTCCTACTGCATTGCTCTGTTTTGTCACCGCGTGGTCGTCAGCAAGCGTTGGATTGATTGATTGATTGATTGATTGATTGATGTGGGTTAATTAACAGAACGAGCTGACTCAGCATTTCCTCTGAGGAAAACCTGAGTCACAGCAACCTTCAGTGGAGGGAAAAGCGAGCGTTTCCAGAGTTGACACTTTGCTTTGGTCTTCTAGAAATGACTGCAGCTTCTGTTTTTCCACATCCTGAGTTTGCTAGGAATGCTGGGAAAATCCTTTGGACAGATGAAGATGTTGAAGACTGTAAATGTTTCCAGAGTCAGGAGGTTGAGATTCCAGATCCAGTCTTCCTGACCCCCTGAGTTCAAGGTTTTAGTCCCAACCCGCACCCCGCCTCCTGAACCAGGAGGAAGATGCACCAAACAGCAGGAGTCATCCTCACTGAGCAGGCAGAGAATTCCCTCCAGGTGAGCGGAATCAACTCAGGAATAACTTCTGGTCCTGTTTTGAAGCCAGAAGTTTGTTTTCTGGGAAAATGGTCCCGGTTTGACCGCCGACAGCTCGCCTGAGCTCTGGAGCAGGTCATACAAAAGACACGGAACCGGTACAGTTAATTCCAGGTCCTCAGAAAGTTGAATCTGATCCCAGAGGAGCTGTCGATGGGACAGAGGTCGGCTGTAAGAAGTATCCGAATCGGATATTCACCATCTGATCCTGAAAAAACAAAAATGAAGTTTTGTTACATCCAATATTGCAGATTTGTGATCTTTATAGATGTAATAGAGTAAAATAAAAATCCACTTTCTAGCCTGGGCTGACAGCACAGACTCTTCCTGAAAGGGGCGGTCCTTAACTTTGTGATGTCACAATGTAAGTTCTAAAAAAAAGATTTTTTTGTAAATTAAATGAACCATTTGAAAAAAACGTAATGAATATAAAATATTAAATATGACCCAAATCTTGGTGATGTCATGTGACGGTCTGCTAGCACGGTGGAGTCTCCACACCGCAACGCGAAAACGTTCATCTGAAGTCTCTTTTTGATCAGATTGTAAAACCGGTTTTCTGTTGGAAGACTGTTTTAGATCTTAGGACTGTTTTCTAGTTGTTGTATTTCTATGTAGGTGTTGCTGTGCCGTCATTTACTTTCTTCTTTATCGATTTTCTGGAACCGTAGTGTGAAAAACTGTGAGGATGGAAAGACTGTGGAGAACATTTTCAGGATTTGTTGTCGAATGATCCAGAACAACAGATGATTAGTGATTTGTTTCCTGCTGAAGTTGACAAAAAAACTTGAGAAATAAATCTTTTATTTCCTCTCTAAACCTGTGTTTTTATCTGTTTTGTTGAGTCGCGAGAAATTATGTGGAATAATAAAAAGCGATTATTTTAATTTTCAGACAAACATGTAGGATCCATTAAAACACAGTATATTAAATATTTAAAATGGTGATTTAAACGATCCACAGCCGTGGTAACGATCCAGCACCGTGGTAACGATCCACCGCCGTGGTAACGATCCACAGCCGTGGTAACGATCCAGCACCGTGGTAACGATCCACCGCCGTGGTAACGATCCACAGCCGTGGTAACGATCCAGCACCGTGGTAACGATCCACCGCCGTGGTAACGATCCACAGCCGTGGTAACGATCCAGCACCGTGGTAACGATCCACAGCCGTGGTAACGATCCACAGCCGTGGTAACGATCCACAGCCGTGGTAACGATCCAGCGCCGTGGTAACGATCCAGCACCGTGGTAACGATCCACAGCCGTGGTAACGATCCACCGCCGTGGTAACGATCCACCGCCGTGGTAACGATCCACCGCCGTGGTAACGATCCAGCACCGTAGCCTAACGGTTCAGCGATGTTTCACGTCTTTGAACGTTCTGTGTTGAAGGTCAGGCCCTGGAGCGGATGATGAGCCCCACCGGTCCCAGCCCAAACCCCAACATCCCCTCTGAGTACTGCAGCACCATCCCCCCTCTGCAGCAGGCCCGAGCCGCCGGCACCCTCAACTCGCCGCCGCCCACTGTCATGGTGCCCGTGTCGGTCCTTAAGCACCCAAACCCCGACGGTACTCCCGCTCCCACCTTTTTCCATTTGCAGACGCAGGTCTCTGACCTCCGCTGTGCTCCGGCAGGTTGTCCTCGTGAACAGAAGCGGGTGTGGTTTGCCGACGGCATTCTGCCCAATGGCGAGGTGGCGGACACAACGCTGCTGTCGGTGACCCAGCGCAGGAGCTCGCAGGAGTTCACGCCGGAAGAAACGGCGGTGAGACTACAGAGGCTCGCCACAGAGGCTGCAGCCGCTTCCCGATTAAGAAACCGGCTGTTTTCTTTCAGACCGGGTCTGAGGTCGGCAGCCCAGCCGAGCCGGAGGCCTTCGGGTCAGCAGAGCCGGTCCGGCCCCCGCTCTCCGGACCCTGGGACTACGCTCTGCTCGCGGGGATCGGCTCCTCGGTCAGGAGGGTTCCCAGTCTGCTGCCGGACGATGAAGACCAGCTGCCGCCACTGCTCATCACCACTGGAGAGGACGACGAAGGAGGAGGTGTGACGGCATCAGGGTTCTGAGGATCCGTGGACACCTGGTTCTCCTGTTCTGGACAGGAGAACCCGTGTGTGCTAAGGAACCCCCAGGAAATCGATCGCTCTCAGTGATCCAGTTGCATTTGATCAAATACAGATTGAGGTTGCAATTTCTTTGTTTGTAGGATAAGCCCCTTGAGATGTGTCATCTCGTTTTCAAGGGGGTCCTCAACATACAACAAAACAAAGCCAATGCCGACAGTTGAGCCAACTTTACATATGTCAAAACAATGAAGAACTTAAAGTGTGGGTGACATGGCCTATTTTAATAAGCCAATATATAGTAAATAGTCTCTATTTCATGTTGCGATTGTTTTTAATATTTTTCGAAAAAGAATAAATAACGAAAAACGCGATATAAACAACGAGGACGGCCGCCGGCTTCACGCATTCCGCCGAATTCGCGCCGCCCTGTTTGTGACGTAACGAAAGGCAGACAACATGGCTAGCACCGATAGCGAAGCACAGAGTGATGCTACCGTCTTCCAGCCAAGACCACTTAAATTTGTTTTTTTTATCGTCTTCTCACAACTGATGTCGTGACCACGCTCAATAATGACGATGCCCGCATTATTGATCGCAAACTCTTCAGATTTGTTTGTGAAAGTTTAGCGTGTGTCCCCAGTTTTGGTCTCTAGGGATCCGTCACGCTGACCACGTGGTACAGACAGAGCCAATCAGAGCCGTCGACGCATCCGAAAGCAACTAAAACGTCCCGTCATTGGTCAATTAGGCCGGGTAGACGAGAGATAGCCGCGACCATAGAGGAAGCGATCCGCAGAGAAATATAGAAAATAAAGCTAAAATTCGCCGATTTCAGACAATTTTTTCATCCGGAAAGCGATTTGTCCATAGAGATCAGGTCTTTATTTCCAGGAAAGTACGTTCGGTTTGCTCAAAAACCCGGATTTCCGGGAATTCCCGGAAGACTTTCATCACTGAACGTTAAAGTCACTCTCTTTTGTAATAAATACATTATGTAATAAACGTTAAACTCACTCTCTTTTGTAATAAATACATTATGTAATAAACGTTAAACTCACTCTCTTTTGTAATAAATACATTATGTAATAAACATTAAACTCACTCTCTTTTGTGCCAGCTTTTCGGTCACAGATTTTCTCTTTTTGTACTGGCTCCTGCCAGTGCTGGTACTGGGCGTTTCTGTTTTTCGGACGTGCGCTGAACTTGTTTTGTCCATTGTTTCAGCAGCGTTTCTTGGTTTGGGAATTTATACACAGATACACTTTCACTAGAAGTATTGCTACATCCAGCTGCCACACAACGACTTGGCATGTTGATGATTAACAGAGAATTAACGAGAATTAACGATGATTAACGAGAGAAACGAAGACTACCTGCTTTGTTTACCTGCTGTCCGAAGCGGAACTACGGAAGTCGATGCCTTTCGTGACGTCACAGGTCATATCTGGGTCACTTCCAGCCTGCGCTCTTAGCGGCAAATTCAAGTCTCTGATTCCTTCGAAAGATGTCTATTATTCATATGCTTCGGATTTTTTTCGACGCGAACTATTGGTATCAATAGAATCAGCGTTTAAAGGGCTTTTTTATTTGACAAAGTTGTTCAAAGCATGGCATCCACACTTTAAAATATACAAGACAACAAGCAGGCACACACACACACACGCAGACATTTATTGCATCTATTAACAGTTAGTTTAAGGTAAGGGCATAAAAAGCAGGAAAGAAATCAAATTAAATCAAAAACGGTTGCATGAGTGTTGAAGATGTACTAAACAGGCATTTTTAAATGCAAAGAATGAGGTTAAAGAGCGAATGGATGGAGGAAGATGGTTCCAGTCAGAGGGTGCCTTGTAATTAAATGAATATTTTCCGATTTCTTTTTTAACTCCTGAAACAACAAAAAAGATTTGATCTGCATCACGTAAATTATAAGAAGACTGAAAAGGAGTTAGATATTGTTTGAGATATTCTGGGTAACTGAGGTTAATACATTTAGAGATGTACAATAGCCAGTGAAGGTGACGTCGGGAGGATGGGGGAAGCCAGGACCGTTGCTGACACATTAGACAGTGGTGAGTTCTAAACGGAGAATAAACCTACACTGAGTTTGATTCTCAGTAGAGGGTGGAGAACCGTTCCTCTGGGGGTGGGAGTCATGGCCGTTCCGGGAGCTCTGACCCGCCTCCTTCTGTCCCGTCCAGATGTTCTGGTGGAGGAGAGCCCGGCCCCCTGCCAGATCCTGCATTTACTGGAGGAGGGAGGGCCCCGGCCGCTCACCTTTGTCCTGAATGCCAACCTGCTGGTCAACGTCAAACTGGTTCCCTGTGAGTAGGCGTGTCCCACGGTTGGCGTGGTGACCCGTCCGGGTGGCGCTGACGTGGCTGTGGTTCCCCGCAGACGGCAGCAGGCGGTGCTGGTGCTTCGGCTCCAACGGGCTGCGGGCTCTGGGGCAGAGGGAGCTGGTGTTTGTGCTGGAGTGTCTCCCCGAGGAGAAGGCTCTTCCCAGAGACGTCTTCTCGCTCTACCTCAGCGTCTACCAGGATGCCCAGAAAGGTAGGAGGAGCTTAGCTGTGCGGCCGCTCAGGAGGTGAAAGGAGGCGCCGACAGAATCCTGTCCATTTCAGGGAAGTTTGTGGAGGAGCTGGATAACCTGACCTTCACCAGCAGCTTCTTGGGCAGCAAGGATCACGCCGGGATGCTGTTCTTCGCGCCCAGCTGTCAGCCTCTGGACGGCCTCACGCTCCCCCCCCGGCCCGTCCTGTTCGGCCTCCTCATCCACAAGCTGGAGGTCCCCTGGGCCAAGGTGTTCCCGCTGAGGCTGCTGCTGCGGCTCGGCGCTCAGTACGACGGTGCGTGGCTTCTCTGCACCTATTGTGGTTGCCATGGTAACCGGGAGGAAGCTCTGTACGTCTGCCCGAGAAAAAAAAGGAAAAAAAAGTCAGAAATGGGTTGAAATCTCAAAGTCACCAGATCCTAAAAGATTTCTTCAGATTTTACGTTTCGTTTCAAATATGAAATAAAAAACAAAAATCATCAAACGTTTGTTTAAAGTTTGAGTTTTAGGAAACGCTTGGCAGGTTTTTTTTTTTTGTTTCAGTGTTTTTTTTCAGCAAATGTTTTTTCTTTGGCAGGTTTGACTCCTTTTTTTGTTTTAGCTTTTTTTTTTTTTTCTTTTTAACCCAAACGAACTATTTTCACCGTAGTTGATTATTTTCAGTAAATGTTCAGCTTTTTTCTTTTTACTTCTTATTTCTTGTTACTTTCATTTTCTAATTTAGCATTCAGCATTTTACTATTTTTTGTTTTGACATTTTAAAACACTTTTTCCCTTATTTGTCATTTAACGAATAATTCAAAACTTTCTAAGTTTATCAAGTTTATTTTCAGCTGCTTTATTTTCTGTTTAGAGGAGCTAAACTTTAAATTTGACCTTAGTCAGAACCAGAAAAGCTTTTTTAACACGTAGGATTTCCTAGTTAACAGAAATAAAACAGTTTATATTTAAGGAATGTTATTTGACACATTTTTTACAACCTGTTATTGTATCTAACTATTGTTTACAGTGAAAGATATTTTCTGTTCATGTCCAGCAAAAGTCTTTTTTTTTTTAATCATTTTAACACATTTATTGGTGATTTGCAAACCAAAAATGTTTAAAAACCAAAATGATAGAAAAAAACATTATTATTTAATCAAATTTCAATTATGAATTTTTTTAGATTGTTAATCAAAAAGGGCATCAATGGAAAAAATGTACATTAATTGTCCTGTTTTCTGTTTTTTGATTTTCAGACAAATATAAATATTTACTCTGTTTTTAAATTGAATTTCTTTAGTTTATCCCACCCCTTTGGCCAGCGTTCGCTTCCGGGAGCCTTTGTATCGGGAGACCGGACACACCATCATGAACCTGCTGGCTGTAAGTACGGCCGCTGAAGCCACCGGATGTCTGCCGATGCCATGAAATGAGGCGGCAAAGAACTCCAGAGCTGAGCTGAAGCCGTCTAGACCAGGGGGTCCCAGAACCACGGGCCGCGTTTTTTTCTGATCCTGAAGTCAATTTTATTTTGGAAAACTCATTCTTGACGCAGTCGCTCTGCTCGATCCTTAAATCCATCCGGTGTTTTCTTAAAGCTGCTCCGACAGCTAAAGCCCCACGACGAGAGTTCACAGAAACAAACGTCTTTGGAAAATGTCTTCAGGCAGGAAAGCGCGAGACAGGAAACAGAAGCCTTCAACTTCAAAATAAAATAAATCTGCATTTAACATGAAACCTATGGAGTCCTAAACTGTTCATAATTAAATAAATAAGTATGACCTAGTGCAAATACACAATCAACCAATAAATCTCTCATAAATACATAAACAGTTCATGAAATTGTGAAAAACCTGCACACTGATTTTAAATTAGCCATTATATTATCAAATATATTTCATTTTGCTATAAAAACCTGTTCATTATTTTAAAATTAAATATTCATTTCAATCATGTTGAATATTATTATAATTCTGTCTTTCTTTCAGAAACTCTGATTTGAAAATCAATATTTTCCAAAGTATCTTTGTTTTTATTTCATGTTGCTGTTTTTAGATTGATTTATTTCATGAAGAGCTTTTCCAGCAGAATGAGTCTGTCTTCCCAGTCACACAATTTCATGATCTTTTTATATATTTATCAGAGATTTATTTTGAAAAACAGGTCATATTTATTTATTTATTTAATTATGAACAGTTTAGGACTCCATAGAAACCTTCTTGAAACATGAATTCATTGGTCCTTTTCCCCGTAGCCCCCCGGGTATAACATGCAGCCACCCACTGTGGAAAGAACATTTGAGAATTTCCCAGATCAAAGCTAAATCAGGCAGACATTCGTCTGTTAAGCACAGAAGAAAAAGGATCATCATGAATTACAAACAAAAAGTAGGATTTGTCCTTTTGCTCCCATCATTGCAACAAAAAAAAGAAATCATTTCTGCAAACCAACAACTTTGTTTCATTGAATCTTTATCTTCTGTAAAGCAGTTTCAAACTCCAACCATATTTTATTTTGAAAAACTGTTTAGTAAATAAAAAGCAAATTGGAAAATAAAGTCAAAAACAAAAAAGTTAAAATTACCTTGTTCATTCTTTCCTAAAAAAAAAGTCGTTGAATTTGATTTTGGATTTCTGTGAACCATTTTACAAATCTGTTGCTAAATACTTTAACAAATAATTATATTTATCAACCATTTAAAAAGAAATAACATTTCTCTTTTAACAGGCAATTTCCAAGGTAAAAACACCAAACCCCTTTTCTTTGTTTGGATTTATAAATTGCTGGATCTAATTTATGCTCATCGGATAAAAAACTGTAAACTTCCTCTAATCTGAACCGACCAACCCTGGTGGGAATCGAACCAGCGTCCATCATCTGCAGGTGAAAGTGTGAAAGCAAACCAAAGGAAAGTCTAACCAGCATCGTCTTCCTCCAGGACCTGAGGAATTACCAGTACAGCCTGCCGCTGGTGAAGGGTCTGAGGATCCACATGGAGATGGGCCACAGCTACATCCACGTCCCCAAGAGCAGCTTCCACGAGGTGGGTGGGACATCCGCCCAGGTCCTCGGTCTGGTCGGGGGTCCGGGTGGTCCTCAAACCACAGCTGTAGCTGCAGTTCTATGTGCAAAAAGTCTTTGATGGATCGAGGCCTGGATTAGACTTGAACTGTGTGCCCGGTCCCAGAAAACTTTATCCGATTATAACGTTTACAAACGTTCGGTTGGAATAAATCATTGTGACGCGCAGAACTCCCTAAAATACCAGAAACGGGTGGAGGAGCAGAAGGGAGTTCGGTTGTAAACTAACAGAGCTGCACAGAGCGAGACGATCTTCTAAACGGGATTTCATTATTATTCCCCCGTGAACCGCCACCTTAACGTGGTGGGGGAGCTTGAGAGCTCGGGTGATCCCAGGAGCTAAGCTGTCTGGGGCTTAAGCCCCTGGTAGGGTCTCCCATGGCAGACAGGTCCTGGGTGACGAGCCAGACAAAGAGCGGTTCAGAAACCCCTGATGAAGAGAAACAACAAGGACCCGATTACGTCGCCCGGATTGGCGTCACCGGGGCCCCGCTCTGGAGCCAGGCCCAGGGTCGGGGCTCGCAGGCGAGCGCCTGGTGGCCGGGGCTCTTCCCACGGACCCCGGTCGGGCTCAGCCCGAAGGAGCGACGTGGGACCACTCTCCTATGGGCCCACCACCCGTAGGAGATCTCAAAAGGGGCCGGTGCATTGTGGTTTGGGTGGCAGTCGGGGGCAGGTGCCTCGGCGGCCCAAACCCCGATCATGGAATCTGGCTTTTGGGACATGGAATGTCACCTCTCTGGGAGGGAAGGAGCCTGAGCTGGTGCGAGAGGTTGAGAGATACCGTCTAGATATAGTCGGGCTCACCTCCACACATAGCCTGGGCTCTGAAACTCAGTCCTTAGAGAGGGGTTGGACTCTCTACCACTCTGGAGTTGCCCAAGGTGAGAGGCGGCGGGCTGGTGTGGGCTTACTCGTGAGCCCCCAGCTCAGCCGCCAAGTGTTGGAGTTCACCCGGGTGGACGAGAGGGTCATGTCCCTCCGCCTCCGGGTGGGGGACAGGTCTCTAACTGTGGTTTCGGCTTACGGGCCGAACAGCAGTTTGGAGTACCAGGCCTTCTTGGTGTCTCTGGAAGGGGTACTGGAAAGTGCCCCAACGGGGGACTCCATTGTCTTCCTGGGGGACTTCAATGCCCACGTGGGCAATGACAGTGGCACCTGGAGGGGTGTGATTGGTAGGAACGCCCCCCCTGATCTGAACCCGAGTGGTGTTTTGTTATTGGACTTCTGTGCTCGTCATAGTTTGTCCATAACGAACACCATGTTCGAGCACAAGGGTGTCCATCAATACACCTGGCATCAGGACACCCTAGGCAGGAGGTCAATGATCGACTTTGTAGTTGTTTCAGGTGACCTTCGGCCCTGTGTCTTGGACACTCGGGTGAAGAGAGGGGCGGAGCTGTCCACCGATCACTACCTGGTAGTGAGTTGGATTCGCTGGCGGGGAAGGAGGCCGGAAAGACTTGGAAGACCCAAACGTACTGTGAGGGTCTGCTGGGAACGTCTGGCTGAGCCCTCCGTTAGGGAAGTCTTTAACTCCCACATCCGGGAGAACTTCAAACAGGTACCGAGGGAGGTTGGGGACATTGAGTCCGAGTGGACCATGTTTTCCACCTCCATTGTCTCTGCTGCTGCTCGGAGCTGTGGTCGCAAGGTCTCTGGTGCCTGTCGCGGCGGTAACCCCCGAACCCGGTGGTGGACACCGGAAGTAAGGGATGCCGTCAAGCTGAAGAAGGAGTCCTACCAGGCCTGGCTGGCCTGCGGGACTCCGGAGGCAGCTGACAGGTACCGGCAGTCCAAGCGAGCTGCGGCCCGGACTGTTGCGGAGGCGAAAACTCGGTCCTGGGAGGAGTTCGGTGAGGCCATGGAGAAGGACTATCGGTTGGCCTCGAAGAAATTCTGGCAAACCATCCGACGACTCAGGAGGGGAAAGCAGTTCTCCACAGGCACCGTTTTCAGTGCAGGTGGGGAGCTGTTGACTTCAACTGGGGACATTGTCGGGCGGTGGAAGGAGTACTTCGAGGATCTCCTCAATCCCGCTGACACGCCTTCTTTTGAAGAAGCGGAGAATGAGGACTTTGGGGTGGGGCTGTCTATTACCCGGGCTGAAGTCACTGAGGTAGTCAACGAGCTCCTCGGTGGCAAGGCCCCGGGGGTGGATGAAGTCCGCCCTGAGCACCTCAAGTCTCTGGATGCTGTGGGAGTGTCTTGGCTGACACGTCTCTGCAGCATCGCGTGGCAGTCGGGAACCGTACCACTGGACTGGCAGACAGGGGTGGTGGTTCCCCTCTTTAAGAAGGGGGACCGGAGGGTGTGTTCCAACCATAGGGGAATTACACTCCTCAGCCTCCCTGGGAAAGTCTATGCCAGGGTACTGGAGAGGAGAGTCCGTCCGATAGTCGAACCTCGGATTCAGGAACAACAGTGCGGTTTCCGTCCTGGTCGTGGAACAGTGGACCAGCTCTACACCCTATCTAGGGTGCTGGAGGGTTTGTGGGAGTTCGCTCATCCAGTCCATATGTGTTTTGTGGATTTGGAGAAGGCGTTCGACCGCGTCCCCCGTGGCATCCTGTGGGGGGTGCTCTGGGAGTATGGGGTCCGGGGAGCCTTACTGAGGGCTGTCCGGTCTCTGTATGACCGGAGTAGGAGCTTGGTCCGCATAGCCGGCAGTAAGTCAGACCTGTTCCCGGTCCACGTTGGACTCCGGCAGGGCTGCCCTTTATCACCGGTTCTGTTCATAGTTTTTATGGACAGAATTTCTAGGCGCAGCCAGGGGCCGGAAGGGATCTGGTTTGGGGACCACAGGATTTCCTCTCTGCTTTTTGCAGATGATGTTGTCCTGTTGGCTTCATCGAACCGGGACCTCCACAGTGCATTGGGGCGGTTTGCAGCCAAGTGTGAAGCGGCTGGGATGAGGGTCAGCACCGCTAAATCTGAGGCCATGGTCCTTGACCGGAGAAAGGTAGTCTGCCATCTCTCGGTGGGTGGAGTGTCCTTGCCCCAGGTGGAGGAGTTTAAATATCTTGGGGTCTTGTTCACGAGTGAGGGAAGATCGGAGCGTGAGATGGACAGGCGGATCGGAGCGGCGTCCGTAGTTATGCGGTCGCTCTATCGGTCCGTCGTGGTGAAGAGAGAGCTGAGCCGAAAAGCAAAGCTCTCAATTTACCGGTCGATCTACGTTCCAGTACTCACCTATGGTCATGAGCTATGGGTCATGACCGAAAGAACGAGGTCCCGAATACAAGCGGCTGAAATGAGCTTCCTCCGCAGGGTGGCTGGGCGCTCCCTTAGAGATAGGGTGAGAAGCTCAGTCACCCGCGGAGAGCTCGGAGTAGAACCGCTTCTCCTCCACATCGAAAGGAGCCAGTTGAGGTGGCTCGGGCATCTAGTCCGGATGCCTCCTGGACGCCTCCCTGGAGAGGTGTTCCGGGCATGTCCCACTGGGCGGAGGCCCCGGGGAAGACCCAGGACACGCTGGAGAGACTACGTCTCTCGGCTGGCCTGGGAACGTCTCGGGGTCCCCCCAGAGGAGCTGGAGGAAGTGGCTGGGGTGAGGGAAGTCTGGGCATCTCTGCTCAGTCTGCTGCCCCCGCGACCCGGTCCCGGATAAGCGGAGGAAGATGGATGGATGGATGGATGGATTATTAATAGCTTGTTAGCTCATATTTTTTTTTTTTTTTAAATCTGTTCTTTCTGTTTTTTGCCAGTAGAAGGATCAGGGTTTGGCTAATACGAGCCAACCACAACATTTAGCTTTGGATGCAGTTCAAATCCATGCGGTCAATGCTGCAGTCTTGGCTATGCGTGAAGTAGTGGGAGTAACATGAGCCTTTATTCTGTCCGAACACTACTGGAAACATGAATCCACGGGATTGTTTACACGGTTTCTCAGGACATTTCTGCATTCAAAACCGCCTCCGCCAGCTCACACACTCACCCAAAGCCGATCCTCTGCTTGGAGACCCGGTTCTCACGCAGAGCGGCCGGACGGACCGCGGCCTGAAGCGTCCTCCGGAGCGCCACGCCATCTATGCATGACGCAAACCGCCGCAGTAGTGACCCACGATCAGAATAACCACCTATCTCCATTGGAAAGAAATTCTGATCCCAATGAGTCTGATCGGAGCAGAGTATTCAGAACGGCGTGTTTACATGACGCATTTTTGTTCTGATCCCGCCTTCATAAACTTGAGCTGCTGTCATTGGCCTGATCGCTACGTGGAGGTCACGGACGCCGTTTAGAGATCAATCCGGTGTTTGAGGAGTTCTACAAAAGCATCTATAATCTCCATGTCTGCGTTCATGACATCATCCAGATGACTTTCACCGTCTGCTGCGGGAGCTGCGTCTGAATCACGGCGTTTTCCGCGGTACCGCCGTCTCTCAGGGACCCCGTTTGACGGCCTGCCGTCCCGCAGTAGTCAGAGGAAAAACCAGAAAGTTTCTATTATTGTCTTCATTCTAAAAAGAAATAGAGAGTTCAGGGGAATGACTGGATTCTCTCCTCCATTTGGTTTTATGACTCCACCCACTGATTACATCATCAACACCTCACGGGCCAAAGCTGAATAAGTGAACGCTTCGCCCTAAACTCTGTGCTGCGTAAATTTCTCTGCGTATCCGAATTTTTGCCGCATCACCCGGAACGCTGTCGCTACACGCCACGCCTGACGCTCAAAAAGCCGCCGCAGGACGTCTGACTGCATCTGTACAACGACCTAACATTGAAGCTGGACGCCCCCACGCGTCAATCAACGCACTTATGCACAGAAAACTGCACCCGCTGTGTTCAGCTGAATCAAAGATGACTGCGAAGAACGGCGTCCTACAGGAACGCCGCTATTGTCCGTTTGACATGAACCGTGTTACACCGTTGAACAGAAAAAGGGAATCGTACCAGCATGTTTACGCTGAAAGTGCCCAACGTCAGGCAACAGAAAGGGTTTTCTTCAGTGTTGCTCACTAATTAGCGAATTAAAACCCAATTTTTCTGATTTTTGTTTTGTTTTGTAGAACAAAATGGTATTTCAAAGCCCAAAAATGAAGGTTGGAACTGAATTGCAGAGAATCGTTGACATCCAAAACGTCTTCATGAAATGGACGAGCCGATCCAAATACGCTTTGTTGCATCAGCTGGTGACCCGAATGTACTTGTTTACCGCAGAAATGAATGTTTACGGCGCCGCTGAAGGCTGGACCGCCTACTCTCCACCCAGCAGCGGCAGGCGCAGCTTCAAACTCCAGCTCCGGTCGCACCGAACGTGTCCCGTTTCAGTGTAGCCGACGTACAAAAAGAGAGCGACCGACGGTCTGCTGCAGAGAATGGGGGCGGGGCCTGTGGGGTGCCCTCCCAAAGGGGGCGTGTCCGTCTTTACCGGGAAAAGTCTCGATTCCAGCCGCTTCTCTTTCCAGATGCAGAAAGTGCTGAACGCGTCCAACGAGCACGTCATCAGCATAGGCGCGGGCTTCAGCCCCGAGGCCGACTCCCACCTGGTGTGCGTCCAGAACGAGGAGGGCGCCTATCAGACGCAGGCCAACAGCATGCCGGGGAAGACGCGCACAGGTGAGTTTCTGCTCCGGCGTGAAAGGTGAAACCGTGGACAGGAATCCCACAGAGCTTTCCTCTGCCGGTCGTTCCAGTGACCGGAGCCAGCTTCGTGGTGTTTAACGGAGCGCTGAAAGCCTCGTCCGGATTCATCGCCAAGTCCAGCATCGTGGAAGGTAACGGAAGGAAAGCTCGTGTTTGAGGATTCCACAGAACATGGAAGATGACCCTTCTGTTGCACTTCAGATGGGTTGATGGTTCAGATCCCCCCGGAGACCATGGAGTCTCTGCGCTCTGCTCTGAGGGAGCAGACGGACTTCCACATCACCTGCGGGAAGAACGACGGTGGCGAGGTCCACGAAAACGTCACCATCCGCTGGGTGGACCGGACGCCTGCTGTCAACACCGGGTAACGACACAGTCCCCTGTGCAGCAGCCTTGCTCAAGGGCACCACAGTAGGGTCACATGTGGCGCATCCAGGTCTAACTTTTCAGGTCTCATGACTTGAACCAGCGACCATGACTCAGCAGAGACCAGAGTCTGGTTTGAGCTGCGGTTGAACTTTCTGTGCAGGAAAAGCAGCGGGGTGGATGGGCGGGTCCTGGACGACGTCCACAGCGTGCGGCTGCAGCAGGACGCCGAGTTTGAGCTGAACGGCCGCAGCATCCGATGCACAGAGGTGACGTTCTTGCGCGGCGTTGGCGGTCGGGCCTCTGCTCGCTCCGCCCGGCCTGACCTGATCTGAACTCCCCGCAGGTGTTTTACCAGCTGAAGGCTCCGGACAGCAGCCTCGCCGCCGTGCTGTCCTCCTGCAGCGCCTTCCAGAAGGAGATCGCCTTAGCCACCTGCAGCACGCTGACCCCTCACCTCGCCGTCCTGGCCTCCAGCGGCATCAACTCCTTCTCGCTCCGGGTCTCCACGCAGGCCGACATGGTACGGCTGATGTCTGTGTTTCTCAGCTCACCTGTGGCGTCGCAGTCAGCTGACTGATGCAAAATCCAAGGAAAACTGCAGGCCAGCAGTCGGCACGCCGTGGTCACCTCGACCTTCATCCTCCATTAGTCTGACAAAAAATATAGATCTAATTAATCTAATTGACAGAGCAAAGTCAGACTCCTGTATTTTATCACCATGGCAACCATGCAGATTTGCAGCAAGTCAGCCCGTTTGACTGTAAATAAGAATTGGACTGAGTGACTCCGCCCACCCTGGTGTTCCAAACAGGAAGTGGCTCCAAGAAGCCAAAATCTCACAGACTTCTATAGTGACATAAACAGCTGTTAGTCAGCCGTTCTATTGGTCAGAAGAACCGTTCTGACTCTAACATCGTTTTGATAATCCTCATTTTTTGAAATGTATAAACTGACCAATCACATGCCTCAATTAAAGAAGGCGGAGCCTGCTGGCCCCCTGTGCAACACTCAAAACATTTGACAGATTTTGTGTCGCCCACATGTGGCCTTCCAACTAACCCACTCCTGATTGGTGAGAGTAGTTGCCATAGAAACGTAGACTAACTCGAACCAATCACTGCCCACTGACGTCGTCTGGTTCCAACATGGCAGCGGCTGAATTGACTTCATGTGGTTGGAGCTGGAGCCCAAACCGTTTGATGACATCACACTGGCTCGCTCAGTCGGTCCAGGTTCTGGCTGTTCTACCACAAAGTCATTCTGTGGTAGAACCGCCGGTTCTGAGGTGTAGACCAGTGTTTTTCAACCAGTGTGCCGTGGGAAATTGCCCTCATTAACTGATCTAAAAACATTTCCATCTCAAGGATTTCAGCTCTGTGTTCATCCAAACATCCTGATAAAACACTGAGTAGTTAGGAATATGAAAGATCATAAAATAATTTTTTCTTTGTGTTTATTTGATTCTATCAAAGACATTTTGATCAGAATGACGGTACCGCGATTTAGCTGCAGCTTCAGCTGTTGTAGGAAAAGTCCCGCCCCTTTAACTGTCTCCACCAATCACTCTTGTAGGCTTAATCACATGTCATCAGTCTGACCAATCAGAAGTGGTTAAAGTCTTCACTTCCTTGTTCAGATTCTGCTCATAAAGTCTCTCAGTTCTAACAAAAATACCAGCTAAAGCTCGTCTTTAGCGGTGTAGCTTTCCACAGAATCCGGTGTCAGACCGTGGAACAAGAGAACAAAACCATGAAGCTCAGAGAAGAGAGTGTCTGCATCACTACATCTCCCATGATGCATTGGGTTATAGTGACAGCGCACAAGGAGATCTGTTAAACGTCTTGAAACCAACGAACACACCTCAAACTGTTTTTAAATCTTCTAACTTAACTTTTATTCCATCTTTTAGAAAAAACAGCTGCAGCTTCCAGCTTTTTCTGCCACAATTATCTCAAAAATTCACGTGAGATTGTGGAGGGGCTGTAGATCAATACAGACTATAGAGTTTCTCCTTTTTTTTTTTTTCATTTTTGGATGCTGGTGTGCCATGGGATTTTTTTTTTTTTTTAGGTTAAAGTGTGCCGTGGCTCAAAAAAGGTTGAAAAACACTGGTGTAGACGACGTTACCCACGCACGTTTTCCAGGAGTTCAGTGTCGAGGCGCTACAAGACGACTCATGCTAACTACTCCAAGCTGACTGGGAAAGAACGCTGTATTTCACAGTCATTACAGTATTTTAGATTTTTTTCTGATCTACTTGGAGAAAAGAAATATATGCAGTTGCAAAAACATTTCTATTAAATAGTTTGTGCATTTCATGTCACAGTAAGACTGTCAGACTAAACAGTCGGCACTCGCACAGGTTCACTTTAGCACAAAGGCCCTCTGTTCCGGCCCCCTAAAGATGCTGCTTTAAATTAAATATACAACTCAAACATGTTTGTTTGTCGTTCCAAACAAACGAGAAAGTTCCTGTTTTGAACCGGATTGTGGCTCCAGAACCTTCAGTTCTTACAGTTGAAGGTGTCGTTTGCAGACGTTTTAAGGAAAGCTGGGAGATATTTTCTCTCCTTGGTTACTCTGAAGCATCACCTTAACATAAGCTGTGGAGCCGCTCCAGCTGCCGACACGATGACGTTGCAGTGGAGTGGTCGGGTTTCAGGTTTTCACTCTGGGAGACATCTTTACGTCTTTCTGGGTTCCTCTGGGCTGATATTTTTTTTTCCCTACCTCTAAATCCAAGGCACGTATGAGTTCCGTCCTCTCTGTCCGTCTGGGGTCACACTGAAGTGAACCGTACCAGGAGAACACAGACCCTGGTTCCCCTGCCGATGAAACAAACTCTGCAGCAGGAAACGGCCTGGAGGATCCGTGAAGCCTGACGCTGTCTTTGTGGGGTTTGGTTCTTAGGTGGAGTACCAGGCGGGTTCTGGAGGCAGGCTCCTCCCCCAGCGCTACATGAATGAGATGGACAGCGCTCTGATCCCCGTCATCCATGGAGGCGGAGCCAGCGTTCCCCAGACTGCCATGGACATGGAGTTCGTCTTCTTTGTGACTCACGCCATCTGAGGCAGCTGCAGCGTTATGAAACGAAGAAGGTGGGACCGCAGGCGGGCGGAGCCCCGGCAGCTGCTGGGGCTCCGCCCATGGCCTGCATCTCTGCAGTCATGAAAGTGTTTTTGTGGAGCCGACCAAAGCAAAAACACTCAAACTCGTAGCGACCTCTGCCTTCACGGCTCCGCCGGAGCTGCTGCTGAATGTTTCCCGAAAACACTCCCAGGAGGAGCCCCTCCCACAAGGAGGAGCCCCCTCCCACACGGATGTATTCATTCATTCTGAATGGAGCGACAGCAGAGAAAACTGCCGCTTCCTGAAATGGACCAAGTGCTTTCAGTCCATGGTCCGGTCCGGCCCGGCCCGGCCCGGTCTGGTGTCTGCTCAGGTTTCCCGCAGACATCTGAACCTAAATCTGGTTGTTTTCTTCTTTTTTGTAATCCAGGGCCCTGAAACCGCCGCCGTTCGTTCCGTCTGTGTTCCTCGAACAATCGGAAACGAGGATCGCAGCTCCAGTGCAGAAACGGCGGCAAAGTGGAGACGAGTATAAAAAAACCAAACCGATAAAACCAGGATCAGACGGAGCGTTTTAAAACCACAAACCCAGTTTTTATTCACACCAGTCGATGCGTCATTTAACATGTTCACAGGTTCCGTTTGGCAACAATCCACAGAAAAATCACCAAATTCATCCCAATCAGAATGAAATGATTTCATTCACCTGGAAACACAAAGATGTTAAAAATCTCACAATTGTACAACAGGAAAATACACCTTTGTTCTCAATTACTCCTTTTAGTTCCTCATTATATGCAAATTAGCCAGAATATGGCTCCACCCACCTCGTTTACATATTCAGGGGGTTTTAAGATTTAAAGAACTGAAATGTATTTAAGAAGTTCCAAATGGAAATGTGATTTATTCATGTATTTATGCGTTTTTAAGTCATTTTCCGTCCTTCAAAGCAGAGTCCAGAACACCAGCGCCTCCTTTTCCTCCTCTTCCTCCTCTTCCTCCTGTCAGCTCCTAAAAGCATGAAAACAGGAAAGGCGAAGCTTCGCTGTGACGCTACGAACACTAAAAAATCCATAACTGTCTTTCAGTGTTTCTTGTTCTCCAACCAAAAATCCAGCTTTGGTGAAGTTTGTGAATGAAATGAAAGTTTTCGCGTTCAAATCCCATCAGAGCCTCCGGCTTTCATCTGGAACCAAACGTTCCTTCTGTTTTCTGGGAGCACGAGAACAGACCGTTCCGGACGTTTCCAGTGAAAATGTGAGAACTGGGCCCAGCTGATGTGTGGGCGGAGCCTGAACAGGCCACTGTAGCCAACCAATCCCAGGTTTTGAAGGCGGAGCTAAACTTTGGACGCTTGGCGGGCCCCTCTGGAGCGTCTGGCGGTCGATAAACTCTGGTCCGAGTCTGAACAGGGCGATAGGGAGGGGGGCGGGGCTCCAGTGATTGTGTCAAAGTTTCTGTTTTTATTGAATAAATACATATATTGAAGAGTTATTTTTGAAACTATAGACATGGATTAAAGCTGATATTTTTGATAGGGGTCAGTGAGGTCGTGACAGAGATCCTCTGGTTCCTTTGAGGTTCTGGTCGGACCCGCTTTGAGCTGCAGCCTCTCAGCTTTGAGGGGAATTAAACCATCAACTTCATCAGCAGAGAACACATTCTTCCAGCTTCTCTAGTTTCTTTTCACTAAACTCAGCAGCCGTTTTTGTCAAACGCTCGGCGTCCCGCGTTCCGTTTGGCGACCAGCAGACGGGCAGAACCGGAACCCGTCTGTTTACTGTGGACTGGAGCCGGGGGTCCGACAGAACCACTCCAGGCTGTTTTCATCTGTGTCAGCTTTTTCTCTGGGTTCAGTTCCGTCCGGTTCTCATCTTCACCGTAACTTCTGTTTTTGGGACGGGTTCCTCTAAAAACAGCTGAAGCTGGACCGGATGCATCGTGGAACCCGATGCTTCAACCCGAATGACTCAAATAAAGAACCGTTCCTTTGAGTCTGTACCGAGGGAAACATCAGCAAAACTGATAGACGAGAACCTACAGAAGACGGAACGTTTGTTAACAATGGCGGAGAACCCGTTCTGGAATGACTAACATTCAGTGGGACTGAGGTCACATGACCACGTCACACCAGAGCAACAGCTGAGTTCTCCTGAAGAAACTCTTCCTACAAGAGGTTCCACAACAAAACCTGATTCCTTCAAAGACTAAAGTAACCAACAGCTTTTCCCATCATGCAGTGCTTTTAACAGAAGCTGTTGGAGGTTCTCCCCTCAGCTGTTGGCGGTTCTCCCCTCAGCTGTTGGCGGTTCTCCCCTCAGCTGTTGGAGGTTCTCCCCTCAGCTGTTGGAGGTTCTCCCCTCAGCTGTTGGCGGTTCTCCCCTCAGCTGTTGGAGGTTCTCCCCTCAGCTGTTGGCGGTTCTCCCCTCAGCTGTTGGCGGTTCTCCCCTCATCTGTTGGAGGTTCTCCCCTCAGCTGTTGGAGGTTCTCCCCTCAGCTGTTGGCGGTTCTCCCCTCAGCTGTTGCCGGTTCTCCCCTCAGCTGTTGGCGGTTCTCCCCTCAGCTGTTGGCGGTTCTCCCCTCAGCTGTTGGCGGTTCTACTTAGTTGGGGAAGGTTCTCCTCAGTTCCTGACCCTTGAAGAGCGGCTCTTGGAGGTCAGTCTAGGGGTTTTAATGTAAATCCTGCAGGTTAGAACCTTTTTTTCCCTTTGGTCCAGCGGAACCTCTTCTTGGATGTAAATTCAGATCCAGCTTTCTTCTCGATCTCCAGAATGAGACCTTCTTTGATGCTCTGTGATTGTTTTCAAAGCGTTATTTCTATTTATTTTTTAACACCAGCTTTATTTTGGCGGCCTGAATGTGTATTTAAGAAAATAAAAGCTTTGATGAAACCCTCCTGTGCTACCGTCTGTTCTTCATGAGAACCTGAGTTCTGCATCATCCTTTCAAGAGACAAAACGCTTCAAAGAGGCTGAAATGAAGGATTTTTGCTCTGAAACTGTGAGTACATCTAAAAAATGTGTTCCTGTCGTTTCCCGGTGACGCCGTCGTGACCGTCTCACTGTCGCTCTTCAGGCTTTGCTTTTTGGGTTTCAGCGAGGTGAAAGTCCACTTTCCATTTGTGCAAGTCTGTGTGTAGCAGGCGGGGGGCGTGGCCTCGCTGCTCATTTACCTGGGCCTCCCCACGGCGTGGGCTCCTGTCAGTGCTGCCGTCAGACATGAGCGGACGAGTCGGAGACCTGAGCCCGAAACAGGCCGAGTGCCTGGCACAGGTCAGACATCCAGCTGCCAATCCCTTCTCCGGTTCTGTCTGTGTGTGAGGTTCTGGAGTTGTGTTTGTGGGTTTCTCTGTGTGTGGTCCTGCTCAGAGTCGCTCGTTCCAACATAAAACTGTGAATGTTTGTCTCCAGATTAGCTTTGTTAGTTTACCTGAGACTGAAACTTGGTCTGGTTCTACGGTTCTAGGTCAAAGTAGCAGCTCCAGTCTAAACACCAGAAATGATATAAAGGGGATTTTCTTTGGATGGGGTTAGAAAGCTAAGATGGAAAGAAAAGAACGTGTTTGTTTTTGTGTTTTTCCCCTTAAAAATGTGTTTCTGTGAAATCTTGAGAGGATTTCAGCACCTGTAGACGCCTGGGCGTCAACAGGTGCTGAAATCCTCTGAAGATTTCCACACCTCTAGACGTGTCTGGGTGTTTCAGGCGGAGCGGGATGTGGTGTAATCCATGGATGTGTAAACAAATGGATGCTGGAAAAACCCCAAAGCATTGTGGGGAGGGTTAAACCAATCGGATCGGTTCAAATTGATTTTCATTCTTCAGGAAATCAGAGGATTTCCTCTCACGTCGTCTCTCATCACTCTGCAGGAGACGAGCGATTTAGTTTTTAAGGTTTGGACGATGAACTGGTGATGTTTGCATCATTGATTTTTAAGTCAAAAGTCCACCTCTGTTGAGATTAAAGCTGTTTGTGGAAACTTTTTCTCATAACGGAGCAAATTAGGTAAAAAAATAGAGATGTGAAAAATCAACATCGAATCTAAGTTTGATGGAAAATCTCACAAAACACCCGACATCCATCTGCAGCTCCACTTTCCTGTAACCCTGACCAGAGACAGTTACCATGGAAACAGGTGGTGCACTGTTTGGCTGTAGTTACACTCCTGAGCGTTATAAAGCTACGATGTCTTTGGGCAAAGTCGCTAAAGTTGTAAAAAAACAAACAAAAATTCAAGCTAATTAGCCTTTTGTCTCAAACAGTAAACCACAGCTTTATAAATGTAGCTCAACTTATTTTTCCTGTATGGTACTGATGCATATTTGTTGTTGTTTTTTAAGTATTGCTGCTTGTATTTAATTCACTATATTTTGCAGGTAGGACGCGCTAGCAGAGCTGTTAGCATAGCACAAAACTAGCACAGAATAAAGTTATTGTAGCGTAAAGCTAGCATCACTGCTGCCTTTTCCAGAGTATCGTTGTGTTCAGTTTCTTTTTTTGTACTGGGAGAGTATTAAGGCTGTTGACGCTAAGCCTTATTTATGCTACGTTAACCTATTCAATACAAATTCTTGTGTCTAGTAGCCACGGAACTAACCCCCCACCATAATACTGAATTGTGGAATTGCGGAAACCCAAATGTTTGTGTTGACCTCCAGTTTCAGGAGCAGATCCGGGACATCCTGCCCAGCCTCCCAGCTCAGCATGACCACTACCTCCTCCGCTGGCTCCGAGGTGACTCCTGCCACCTCCTGCATCCACCTTTCATCCCAAACACCTTTTCCGTTTGGTAGCTAAAATACAAAAGGCTGTATGATTGGGGGTGGGGGGTTTACACCCTGTTCACTGAGGTTCTTCTTGACATTTCATATAACACAGGTGTGTCACACAGTGACAGTGAAGGCTGCACGTGTTCACATATTTTTTTTAGTCTCCCTTCTCGGGTTCTTGCGGACAGTGAGCCTTAAAAGTTGGTCACATAGGCACAGAGACAGCTGACACACAGATGGAGCGGGAGGGAAGCTGCCGGTACCGGGAGAGTCTTGGAACGGATCTCATGAACCCTTAATGGAGACGAGATTACCGACGTTTTAGCCCGCTGGAATTTTCAGAATAAAAGCAGAGCCACCTCCGCTGCATGTATGCTTCCGTTTTGAGTCAGTGTTGTGTTGTGAGTTGTTGTTTTTTAGTGTTGTTACTGTTGGTAATCCACTAAGAGGTCATGGTTTGAACTCATGCACAGGACAGAAGCTTCCCCTGCTTAAACCAGCACATGTCCAGCCCGTCTAAAGTTAGCCAATAACCATCTGGATGATCCAGAGGATCATGGGAGAAAGTTATGTGGTCAGGTGAGACTAGACTTTGGTCTGAATTGCACTTGTCGTGAAAGAAGGATGAGTACTATTCTAAGAACACCATCCCTACTGTGAAGCATGGGGGTGGTAGCATCATGCTATGGGGGTGTTTCTCTGCACATGGGACAGGACTGTATCACAGAGATGTTGGCCGGGGCCATGGATTCCCTCGGAGCATTGAAGGTGGATCATAGTTGGGTCTTCCAGCATGACAGTGACCCGAAGCACACAGCCAGGAGAACCAGCGGCTCCATAAGAAGCGGATCAAGGTTCTGGAGTGGCCCAGCCAGTCTCCAGCACCTTAACCCGATAGAAAATCTTTGGAGGGAGCTCAAACTCTGTTTGTCAGCGGCAGCCCAGAAACCGGACTGATCTAGAGGAGATCTGTGTGGAGCAATGGGCCAGAATCCCTCCTGCAGTGGGTGCAGCCTGCTGAAAAACGACAGGAAACGTTCGACCGGTGGAACGGCAAACAGAGGCGCCTCTACCAAACATTAACATCCATTCCCTCAGGGGTTCACATTCTTATTTGCAGCAGGAGCATCCAGATGTCTTATCTCACAGTGGACCTAAAATGAAAACGTCAGACCCTCCGTGGTTTCTAAGGGGTTCAAAACCCATTTGCCTCACTGTCCATGAATTACACAGAGGTTTTACAGATAAAACAAGCATTTTCTACGTCCTGGACGGTGTGTAGTGATATCTCCACATAACCTTAAGGTCTGCACTCACCTTTTCTGCACAATCAGCTGAACTTTGATTATCCAACAGTTCAAATGGGGTCTTTCATGGAAATTTGGGGGGAAAAAAACAAGAATTTGGGGTGAATATAGAATATTAACATTAGCAAAGTAGATCATATTTTATGGTCTAAACAAGGAAACTTGTTGTTTCCTTGGTGTTTCATTTTAAAACTGGATGAATTCTCTAACAGATTTGTAAAAAGTTTTTCTTATCAGTTCAGCTGCAGCTTCATTCACAGAAAGTTCAATGACCTCTTATGTAACCTCAGATAATGCCGGTATAATGTCCACATCATTGATGGTACATGAGAAGTGGAGTGAGTGACTCCGCCCCCCTGGCGTTCCAAACAGGAAGTAGTTCCAAGAAGCCAAAATCCCAGAGACTTCTATAGAGAAATAAACAGCTGTTCCTCAGTCATTCTATTGGTCAGAAGAACCGTTCTGGATCTGATACTTTTTTCTTTTAACATCTTCTTGATAATCCTGTTTTTTATTAATCAAGTTATAAACTGACCAATCACCTCCATAAAAGTAGGCGGAGCCTGCTGGCCCCCCAATGTTCAACGGATTTCGTGCAGCCCACTTTCAAGTGGGAGCAGTGTGGGCTGCTAACAAGCTCGCTCTTGATAAGTGATAGTGGTTGCCATAGAAACAATGATTCAGACTCTCGAACCAATCACTGCTGACTGACGATGTCTGGCTTCAATATGGTGACGTCCATATCACCAAAAAATGGCACCTGAATTGACTTCACTAGGTTGAAGCTGGAAGTAAACTTTTTTTTTTTTTTTTTTTGAGGGGGGGTGGTTACACTCAGTCCAGTTTTATGATACAGTCGATGGTCCAGCGGCTTTACTCCCTATTGTAACTAATTGGATTTGTTTGCTTCACAGGGACATTCAGTAAAAAAGTAAAAACCTGGTTTCGGGTGAATACAGTCATTCAGAGTCAGCTTCCTGTTAACCCTTTACTGTCATTAGCATACGCATGCTAGCAGCTAGCAAGTCTGTGTTTGGTTTTACCAGAACGAAAATTTGTGTTTGGAGGCTGTTTATTTGCTTGATCCTCATAACATTTGGTCTGTTTGTCAGCAGATGTGCTAGCATAGCATCACAGGAACCGCCAACCGTCCGCTGGTCGGAAGCAGATTACTGTTTACTAATTGCTACTTTTATGCTAATTTGCATTTGAACTTTGGCTTTCCCAGTTTCTGGTACTTTTTTTCTTGTAGTTTGTGTGTATTTGTTTACACGGGCACTAGCCGACGAGGTCCAATCTCCTTCTCTGTAGCGTTTGGCGGTAAACATCGTGGTCGTCAACGTGTAGCTGCTAACAAACCCGTGTGCGTTTTAGCTCTGTGTCTCTGCCGTCCCAACTTGATTTCTAATATATGTAGGAGGTTTGTAGTTTTGTGGTAGCCGTAGAAGTAGAGCGGTCATCCTCCCATCTGAAGTGGCAGGTTTGATTCCCGTCTTGCCTGCTCGTGTGCGACGTGTCTTTGGGAGAGAGGCTGAAGCCTTGTTGCTGCTGGGGGGTGGAGCTTGGCCTCCATCAGTGAGCGAAGGTGTGTTTGGCGGTGGAAAAGTGCAAAGTTAGCATACGATTATTCCTGATGGATGTTGGATCAGTTCTGACATTGTTATTGTTGTTTTTTCTGTGTTTACATCAGAATTATTTACTTGTTTAATGTTGTTGACATTAGGATGTAAAGTCGTCATAATCTTTTTTTTTTTTTTTCAGCACGAAACTTCAACATTCAGAAAGCTGAGGCCATGATCAGGAAGGTGAGCCTCACGGGTGACAGATTCCGGTTTCACTGCTCCCATTTTACCACCCCCCCCCCCGAAAGAGGCGGGATCGATGTCTCTGCTTGTTGACCTGCAGTCCTGCCGCGCACGCCGATAAGGTTATGTAACGCCGGACGTCACTGATGCGTTTCTCCACCGCATTGACCTCTGCTCTCTGATGGAGTCAAGGTCACGACTCTGAACTTCAACGAATTCAGGAATCGACATCAGAAAAGTGTCATGCAGGGAAAAAAAACGTTGATTTAAAACAAAAAAAACAAAGTTTCTGATCTTTATTAATCTAAGTTTATACTTAAAAGTTTACAACTGTAAAAAGTTAAACCAAGCCTTTACTTTGAATGAAGTCAGAAGTGTAATGTGTTATTTTTAAAAGACTCGCATGTTTGATCATATTTGACTTTTAAATCAGTTTGTTACCCAACGTTTTTAACATGCTATTATTTTTTAAACCACCCTGGAGTTTGAAATGTTGAAGAATAAAAATGAGTCAAAAAGTTTTAAAAATGTTAAAAGTGGTTGCATCTTACGTGATAAAAGCTGCATTTATGTTTTCTATTTTACATATTTATGAGTTTAAATTTATCTGCGTGCTTTTATTTTGTAGTTTTAGCTCATTTTGGCATCCGGCTATGGAGTGATCTTTATGCCACCATGTTGGAAATGAAAATAATGGATATTTGCTTTCAAAAACTTATAGTTTGATGGCAGTTTGTCACGCTAAACAGAAACTTATGTGAGCAAAATCAAAGACGGGAAAAAAGTGAGATGAGGCACAACGCATGCAAAAACATTTGTGTTGCAAACGCAAAAATATTTTATGAAAGAAAAAAAATTGAAAGCAAAACAAAAAATTTTGAAAGCGAAGAAAATGAATTTAAAAAACAATATTTCATATTTTCATTTACTACTCGGAAAGTTGAGTGTGCAGCGTGGTGGCATAAAGATCACTCCATATCTGTCCTGAAAGTTCTTTGTCTGAGAGGACGGCCGGCTGGATCCGGTCTCAGGCTGCTGCTGCATAAACCTCCTCCTCTTCATCTCTGCAGCACGTGGACTTCAGGAAGCAGATGAGACTGGACACCATTGTGTCGGACTGGACGCCTCCTGAGGTAACGTTTGACCTTCAGCTGCACGTGAACTCATTCACGCAACAGAGAGCCGGCCGGGAATCCTTGAACACAGAAGATGTTTGATATGAAGGCTCTTATTGTGAAAGAGTGGATTGTGGACTTCCTGAACCTTGTGCCGGGTGATGGGGTCTAAATCCAGACCTTCGCTGCTTCAGGTCATTCAGAAATACGTCTCTGGGGGGATGTGTGGCTATGACCGCGAGGGGAGTCCGGTCTGGTTCGACGTGATTGGTCCTCTGGATCCTAAAGGTCTGTTGATGTCGGCGAGCAAACAGGACTACCAGAGGACGAAGATCCAACACGCAGAGATGCTGCAGCAGGAGTGCCGCCGGCAGTCTGAGAAGGTCTGTTCTCCTCCCTCCCCCTCCTTGGGTTCTCCTTGAACTCCTTTCACCTCCTCGCTTTCCCGTTTCTCCTCCTCCGTTGGGTTTCTCCTCTGACGTCTCGCCATCAGTTGGGGAAGAACGTTGAGGGCATCGTTCTGATCTACGACTGCGAAGGACTGGGTCTGAAGCACATCTGGAAACCTGCCATCGAGACGTACGGAGAGGTTTGTGGCGTGCTCCACCCCCACCAGAACTGCTGTGCGGCGGCGCCAGCTGACGTTCTTCTGCCCCACAGATCCTCACCATGTTTGAGGAAAACTACCCAGAAGGCCTGAAGAAGGTTTTCATCATCAAAGGTGAGGCTGCGGGGGGCTCGGCCCGGTCCCGCTTGACGGTTCTGCTGACCTCCTTGGTGTCGCTGCAGCTCCTAAACTCTTCCCGGTGGCCTACAACCTCATCAAGCACTTCATGTGTGAGGAAACTCGCCGGAAGATCCTGGTTCTGGGAGGTGAGGCGACTCCGGCGCCGCGTTGGAGGACGCTCAGCTGTGAGGTTTGAGAAACCCACCGGACTCTTCTGCTCTCAGGTGATTGGAAGGAAGTTCTGGGTAAACACATCGACCCGGACCAGCTTCCTGTGCTGTACGGAGGAACCCGGACCGACCCGGACGGAGACCCCCGCTGCAGAACCATGGTAAGAACCGGAGGCGCTCGTCCGAGGAGGAGGCCCGCTCACACTGCCGTTTGTCTGCAGATAAACTACGGAGGAACCGTTCCCAAGTCCTACTACGTGCAGGACGCTCTGAAGGTCCAGTACGACACCAGCGTGGCCATCAGCCGCGGATCCAGCCTGCAGCTGGACTTCCACATCCCTGCCGCCAGCACCCTGCTGAGGTCCGAGCGCAGCGCCCATCCAGAACCTGAACCAGAATTCTCCAACTGTTGAAAATCACAGGCTTCTTTATCTCCTCTAGTTCACATCTGACGCCGGTTCTTGAACGCACCTTCCCCCCATGTTGGGGCTAAGTGTCAAAGCGTTGTAAATCAGCTCTATTCTGATACATAAAAGACTTGGTGTCGTAGAATTCCGACCGGGAAAAAAACGGTTGGTGCTTCCATGAACGGAAAAGGACGCCATCCATTCGTCACCAAATCCAAGATCCTGATTGGCCAAAGATGAATCGGTTTGGTTTGCAGCACGTGTTCAAGGCCGGCTCGTTTTGGACGTAGAGCCGGAAAAAGGTCGCAGCTAGAAAACCTTAAAGGCGCGTTTTGTTAGAAGTGGCTGCTTGAACGCACGCTGCCGAGGGTGGAGTGGACGACCGCAGAAGCTGCTGCCGTCAGCTGCTCGTCTCTCCATCAGCCGTCACTTGCTTCCTCTTCGTACCCTCGTCTGAGCTTCATGGAGCAGAACGTCTTCACAGAAACTCTCTGTTCCCTCCCAGGTGGCAGTTCGCCAGCGAAGGGGCCGACATCGGGTTCGGCGTGTACCGGCGCACCAAAGCGGGCGGCCACCAGAAGGTTTCTGAGATGCTGCAGGTTCTTCCCGGCCAACGCTACAACGCTCACATGGTCCCTGAAAGCAGCTGCCTCATCTGCTCGGAGCCCGGTGTGTGTAAGTCCCTGAACGCATCGCCGTCCTGACGGAGAAATCCGACCGGAAACGTCTGCATCTGGAAAAAGGAAGTTTATCTACCTGAAGTATTGGTACATAAAGGTTGGACCGTCAGAACTTAGCTTGATATTCAACTTCTTTGATTCCTTTAACGAGTAGAACAAATAAAGATTTTAAATCCTAAGAGACATTTCTGAAACGGGAACGTAAAGGTTTCTAGTCGATCACCTTCTGTGCTTTCGGGTCCTTCCTTCACGCTAACGCTGTCCCCCTTCCTCACAGACGTGTTGTGTTTTGACAACAGCTACAGCCTCCTCCAGTCCAAGAAGGTGAGCTACAGCGTGGAGGTGGTTCCTCCACCGGAAGAACCGAGCCCACGGCCCGGAGGAGACGTTCTGCTGCAGTGACGATGCTCAGCCACGGAGAGCAGCAGAACCTCATGGGTTACCTTCTTACGGGAGCTAAGCTCGTTAGCACTTTAGCTCGACGATAAGAGCACTTGGAGATGTTTTGCTCGACAGAATCACAGAAAAAACTCAGCAAAGACAGAAGAACGACAAGAAACCGTAACAATTCACTGAGGTTTCATGAAATTTGTGCATTTTTGGCATCCTTTTTCAGGTGACCATCTCTGAGGCCCAGCAGAGAAACTCTGACACCTGCTGGTCAAATGAAGTCATTGCAGTTTTTTGCAGGTTAAATCAATTTAATTTGACATTTATCCATAAAAAAGGAAATTAAAAACTTGATGAAAGACACTTAAAACCTGCAGCTGCTGCAAGGAAACTTCATGTTTTACTTGTATAAAGTCCAATAAAGATCATTTTTACAAAAGGATTTTGAAACCATTGACTGTATCTGCGAACTGGAGTGAGTGACGTCATCCAATGAAAATGGTCTTCTGGCTCAAACCACATAAAGTCCATTCAATCGCCACTTTTTGCACGGTGCCGCCATGTTTTAGCCAGACGATGTCAGTAAGCAGCGATTGGTCCAAGTCGATGTTTCTATGGCAAATACTCTGGCCAATTAGGACTGAGCTTGTTGGAAGGCCACACCCCTGCCACTTGAAAGGCTCCACCTACTTCTATGGAAGCATCTGATTGGTCAGGAGGGGCCGCTCAGTCCAGGTCTCTAATACGGTCAATGGTTTAAAGCGAAAACATCAAAGGAGCCAAAACAGATCAAAGAATCCTGACTAAAAATCTCTTAAATCTGTTGGTTTGTTATTTAAGTGTAAAAGTAGAAGATCATCTCTGTGATGGCGAGGAGTTCAGGCGCCGCTCTGACCCATCAACCTGACCTCGGCTGCCGTTCGCCTCCTGACAGATGAGAAATGCTTTTATTTTTTCAATTCTATAACAAACCATGAAGTTAATTGAATAAAATATCCCTTTATTCTTTTACGTTTCTGTGTTGGCAAACAAACGAGCTTTGACTCATCTTACAGTAATTGTGTCCAGTTTCTTTGACTCCGCCCCCAAATTTGTCTCTTCAAAATAAAGCTCAGGTTCTCTGCAGAACTCTCTCTGACGGATCCGTCAGGACACCGACCTCTGTGTCGTTTCTCTGTCGACTGGTCGTCTTTGTGTTTCTGGGACGTCCCAGTGCTGTTTTGAATTCCTCTAACCCTGAGCGGCTGTTCATGAAGAACTGCTGCTGAAACTACACAGACACACAAAAGGTTCAGGTTTTCATTCCTCACATGGAGTTTTGTTTGGTTGTTTTCTTTCATGGAGCGTCTGTTGTTCCCGTTTTCTGCTGTTCTCCAACGTTTCCTCTGAAAGCTTTCAATCTGGTAAAAATCTGGCTGCATTTGGTTTGTTATAATTGCTGTAATAAAGCAGAAACTTTGACTGTTTTCTCATGGGGGGGGGGGGGGGGGGGGTTTCTGTGGGAAATATTCTGGAAAATGTTCCTTTTTAATGAAAGAATTTAGGACTCCGAACAGAAAACCAGAGAAAAATACAAACAATTCTGACAAAAAAATGTCCTTTTTTCTCACAGCTTCAATGTTCTAAACACAAATATTTCAGGAAACCAGCAAGTGAAGGAAAGTTAATCATGAAGCTCCTAATTTCTATTTCCATAACTGACTGACGACTGTTTCATGCCATAAATTTAATGCTAGTGGATTATTCTATCAATCACTAGACTCCGCCCCCTTTTAGGCATTGATTTCAAACTAAAGTTCCAGAATTCTGGCAAAGATCAGGTTTATCTGTGACCAAAGAGAAGAAAATAACTGAAAAGTTCTTGTCATTTTCCTCTGCCGACAGAAGTCCTGATCTGATCATCTGATCACCTGATCTGATCATCTGATCACCTGATCTGATCGGAAATCTGACCTGATCACGTGGTTGATGACTGGATCGGAATCAGTTTATTCCGATCATGATGGGTGCTTTATGTTTTAAGCGTTTTATTCCAGATAAATATTCTGCTGGAAGTCTGCGCATCAGGAACAGAACACCACAATTTATTGCAGCACCAGGAGGCAACAGGAAACACTTTAGCGCAGCCAAGCTAGCAGGATATTCTCTGATTCAGACTTCCAAACAGGAAGTGTCTATGACCACTTCCTGGTTGTTTGGGTAAGTTACAGAGAATGTGTGACATCATTGGTCAGGGACGAGTCTGATGTAGTGACATCATCGAATCATATGATGATTGACATCATCATGACATCATCAATTTTACAGACATGTCTGGACATGTCTGTAAAATTGATGATGTCATGATGATGTCATGATGACATCATACACCATCATATGATGATGGTGTATGATGACTGACCTCATCATACACCATGATATGATGATGTCAATCATCCTTCCGGAACATTCTGCAGGTTAGCTGCATATACTCTGTTGTCTCTGACTCTAGTACCTTCTACAAGGAACTTACAGAAGTTACTGCTTTGGTGATTTTTTGCTCTGAGAATATTCAAAAATGTCTTTCTTCAGGCGTCAACCCCTCACCACTATTGGGGAAATGCAGAGCCACATTGAATATGTCAGAGGAAGGAATGAAGCCTTAATTCAAGAATTACAGAGAAGCAACAGCATGTTGCTGGACAGCAGTGCAGAGGCTGAAATGCATAAGGTCCTAAAGATGGAAAAAACTGCTGTCTGTAATTTGAACAGAAAGTTGGAGAAAAAGGCCGCAACGCTTCAAAAGAGACTGAAAGAACAAATGACATTACGAGAGAAAAGTTACCTGAAAAAGGAGAAAATCCAACGACTAACAGAAAGCAATGAGAGTCTACAAAGAACAATTGAAGATCTTTGTGAGAAACTTGTGGACCAGAAAGCTTTGCAGAAGGATTACAACCATTTGAAGAAGGAGGAAAAGTTGTTGATGGAGAAACAAATCCTGTTGCAAAAAGAGGTTTCCAGACTTCAGTCTCTGTTTTATCCACTCAACATAAAGCTGGAAACAATCCAAGAAAAACAAGAACTTCTCCAATATTTACAAGAACAAATCCAAACTCTCACTGAGGAAAAGAGGGAAATGCTGGAAACTGTTGACCAGCAGGAAGACATTGAAGATCAACTGTCTGCTGTAAAAGCTGCTTCAGTCGCTGCCGAGAAGAGAATTTCAAAGCTGCAAAGCAGAATCCAGAAGCTCAATAGTAAATGCAAGGAATACAGGACAATCCAGGATCTACTTGTGGCAGAACAGGAGAGGCTCAGAGCAAAGAATGAAACCTTGATGGAGTTGGAGCAACATTGTGAGGCCTCCAAAGCAAAAGCCATTGCTGTCAAAAGGAAGAACATTGAGGTTGCTTATGAAAATGTGGATCTTTTAAAGCTTCAGCAAAATCTGCCTGCACTAAAGAAAAACCATTCCACTTCCAAAGAGCCAATGCCTCCTCCAGGGAAGGAAAGCAACGCTGCAGAAAAACACCAGACGATGCCAAGAACAGAAAAGAAAGCTGATGAGCCTGGAACGCTGGAACCAGAACCAGAACCAGAACAGGAAGAAGCAGCAGGAAATGACAGCCACACATCAGTGGACGGCAGATCGCCACATGGAGATGTTGCTGATGGTTCACCACAAGACCCTCCCTCAGACACCAACAGCTGGGATGAAGACAGCGATGAAGAGACAGAAACCACTCCCACATCCTCACACCATGCCCAAAAGGCCAAAAGCTCCTCCAGTGAGGGCAGTTCTAAGGCTCCACCATCGGTCAGCCGTCCTATCAAGGCCCCAGTCAGGAAACCAGAGGAGGATTCTGGGAGGAAAAGCTTATTGAAAGAAACCGCTCAAAGTCAGGGGTCATCAAAGGTCACCGACGATCAGAAAACCTCTGCAGAACGCTCTGATGACTTCCACGACATGATAGATGGTTTTCTGGCTGGAAGACTGAACTATGAAGAACTTTTTTAAAGGTCCAAACAGAAAAAAGCTGCTGGACTTGCTTGAGAAGAAATCTACAAACTAGAGAAGCAATAGAACATTTTCATGGAGTAAAACTCACTTCTTTAGTTTGTTTGAACAAAGTTCAGGGAAGAAAAAGTTCCTTATTGGGTTCCGGTTACCGTTCTACGTTCTTTAGTGCATGTGTGGGTTCTCTCCGGGCGCTCCGGCTTTCCCTGAAGTTCAAAAAAGACGTTTTTAAGAGTGAATTAGTCCTGGAGAACACAACAACAACTGTCCTCAGGACTTCTAAAGTTCAACTAATGTGGTTTTTCTTTGTTCATTTTGGAAAGCAGCTAAAAATGACAAATAAAAACAACAAAATAGAAGAAATCAAAATGCCAAAGGCCAACTTGGAGCCCATGGCTTCCCCAGGCTCAGAGACACTTAGTTAGTTGTCTGGAAGTGTTGCTTTCTGCACAAATGGCTCCATGTGCAGAAAACGTTTTGGTGATCAGGACGTCACTTGAACAGAACAAAGGTCAATGGTTCCATCCCAGCCCAGACCTTCCTGTGTTACCGTTCTACGTTCTTTAGTGCATGTGTGGGTTCTCTCCGGGCGCTCCGGCTTTCCCTGAAGTTCAAAAAAGACGTTTTTCCAAGAGAATCAGAGACAGTTGGCTGTTTGAAAGTGTTGTTTTCTGCACAAATCACCGTGTGCAGACATTGTTTGTGTGTTTGTGTGGGTTCTCTCCGGGCGCTCCGGCTTTCCCTAAAGTCTAAAAGGACTTTTAAAAAGTGACTTAGAGGCTAACAGGCGCTCCCCCCCCCCACCATCACCTTTGACCCCCCCCCTCACTTGCTGAGCTGAAAACAGTCTGGTCCTTGCAGTCAGTGACTGCTGTGGGCCATGATAATAATCAAAAAGAAATACTAAAACACACAAAGTGATTCTATAATAATACATTCATAATCAATCAATCAAACATCAAATTCATTCAGAAATATCAGTCACCAAAACGTAGAGAAACTGAACCAAATTGAAGCGGCAGTCCTGTGGGTTTTCTCCAAGAACTTTGGTTTCCCCACAGTAATTGTTAGTGATTGGCCAGTGACTGATCAATACCCCCTCCCTGAATCGCCACCTTATCGTGGTGGAGGGGTTTGCGTGCCCGAATGACCCCAGGAGCCGGTAGCCGGGGGGTGTTCCACCTCCAACTGGTCCTGGGAGACGGGCCAGACTAAGGGCGATTCAACCAGAAACCTTTTCCTTACTAGATCCACTTCCTGCCCCCAATGAGAGTCTCCAGCCCCCCACCCTGGAGCCAGACTAGTTAGTTCTGGTCTGGTGGTGTTTAAGGCCCCCCCCCAGAGCAAAGGAACTTCTTCTGTAGCTCCTCTTGTGGCTTTGGTTGCTTGTTGCTGATAGATGTTGGGGCGGGACAGGCGACGGTGGGACACAGGCTTTATCCACCTTTGGTCAGACGCTCCACAGTGGGTCACTCAATGGTCTGTCTCCAATGAGCCCCCCATCCCCAGAGAAACAAAGAACCCCTCCCCCGTGTCTTTGTGGCAGATGAGGCCCTCCCCCACGCCGCGGTTCCCTGGACGCCTCCTTCCCCGATGGAGGGGCATCTTCACCTACGACCTGCCCCCAGCCCGGCTGCTGGTGGAGAATGGATGCTCTCTGCACAGGGGGGTCTGTGCTGGACCTGACTGAAGATCCAGAGTGGGAGGTTGTGGTGTTGTGCACCGCTTCATCAGGAACCTGCAGTGATGAGGTTACCGTGGTAACTGCAGAGCAGCCGCTGCACGGGATCAGAAAGGTTGCTGCCAGCAGAGACGCTCTCCAGCTGAGAGACTCCTTCATGATCCACTTTCCTGCAGAGGGAGCAGACCCATGGCAGCTCCACAATCCTGCTTCTGTCCTCCAAGGACCCCCCCACAACGGCTCTTTTGAGAGCCCCCCCATACAACCTTTCAGAGCTGGATTCTCTCTTTTTTACTCAAACTTTAAAGTACTGCAGTAGTTGAAAAGGTCAGAGATCAAACTGGTAAAATAGAGCATTGGACTGCAGCAGAACTGCCCTCTTCCTCCTAAAATCACACTCCTGTAGGTGCAGGACGCTGCTCAGGAGCAGAAAAGCAGTGAGAGAGCGGGAAAAGGGACCTGAGCTCTAAAATCCTCATATGGAGTTTTGTTTGGTTGTTTTCTTTCATGGAGCGTCTGTTGTTCCCGTTTTCTGCTGTTCTCCAACGTTTCCTCTGAAAGCTTTCAATCTGGTAAAAATCTGGCTGCATTTGGTTTGTTATAATTGCTGTAATAAAGCAGAAACTTTGACTGTTTCCTCATGGGGGGGGGGGGTGTTCTGTGGGAAATATTCTGGAAAATGTTCCTTTTTAATGAAAGACTTTAGGACAAAAATGTCCTTTTTTCTCACAGCTTCAATGTTCTAAACACAAATATTTCAGGAAACCAGCAAGTGAAGAAAAGTCAAGCATGAAGCTCCTAATTTCTATTTCCATAACTGACTGACAACTGTTTTGTGACATAACTTTGATGCTAATGAGATATTCTATCAATCACTAGACTCCGCCCCCTTTTTAGGTTTTGATTCCAAACTAAACAAGTTCCAGAATTCTGGTAAAGATCAGGTTTATCTGTGACCAAAGAGAAGAAAATAACAACTGAATAGTTGTAGAAAACGGGGATCTTATTTCAAAGGCCTCCTAGTGGCTCGTTGGTGAACTGACCCGGCTCCAGTGTTGTGGCCTTGGTTTGGCTGCAGCCTCCTGGAGGCGGAGCTTACTGCAACCCTGATGGAGCTGCTGCGTTTTTCCAGCAGCTTCTAACAGTTTTCATGCACTTTTGAGGAAATAAACTAGAATTTTAGAACACCAGATGAGTCATGACTCATCGTTCTTGTCGGGGTCACGGGGCTGCTGGAGCCTATCCCCGGCCAAGGCGGGGGACGTCCTGGAGAGGTCGCCAGTCTGTGTCGCAGGGCCACAATCACACCCCCACACACTCTCACATCACACTTAGGGGCAATTTAGAGAAACCACTGATTCTTTGAAGCATGTTTTTGGACGGTGGGAGGAAGCCAGAAAAACCCACGCATGCAGGGAGAACACGCCAACTCCACATAGAAAGGCCCCCCATGGGTGTTCGAGTGCAGGCCCCCCAGCCGGGACTTGAACCGCGTAAGACAAGAGCGCTACCCACTGTCCCACCGTGCGGCCCAGGAAGAAAAACTCAAAGATGTTTATGTTGTGGGTATTTCTGATCTACCTCAGCAGTTTTTTATTTTATCATTATAATTTGTTTATTTATTTTTTTTTGCGGTGAGTTTTCGGTTTTCCGTTTTGCGGGACACCGCTTTCCTCTGCGGACCATCAGGGTGAACCTGCGTGACCGCCGGGGGTCGCTGCAGGACCAGCCCGCAGATGATTGGCTCCATGACGTAACGACCCTCACTTTAATGCAAACAATCTTTATTTCCTTCCTGACTGACTGACTGACTGCAGTGCGCATGTCCGTTCCTGCTCCAGAGGCTTTGTTTACATAACAGCTGGATGAGGGACCGCGTGCATCCCGCCGCGTGCCGCAGAACCTCGCAGCAGAGCGGTGTGGTGGGTGAGTGCGCGCGCGTGCCCGCCGCCGCAGAGCCGCGTGCCTCACTTCACCTGCGGCCGTGAGGTGGGCGGTGCTAACGGGAGGGGGTGTGCGCGCGGCTAGGGGCCGAAGGGGGCGGAGCCGCTCGGACATGAGTAGGTGACGTCAGCTGGCAGGTCGCAGAGAAACAAACATGGCGGCAGAATGGAGCGGGCAGCACGGGTACGCTCTGACCGTCATCGTCTGCCTGTGGGGCGCGGCCGGCGGGCGCGCGGAGACCGCGGCGGCCGCGCCCGGTTCCGGCGGCTGGACGCAGGTGCTCGGGATGCGGTTCGAGCGCAGCGACAAGCCGGCCAGCACCACTGAGGACGGCGTCATCCAGGTGACCGAGCACAGCTCCGTGCAGCTCCGCTTCTACGGCGTGCAGCTCCACGCGGGCGCGTGGACGCAGATCCGCTTCACGGAGATCGTGGACAGCGGCGGAGGGGAGGAGGCGGAGGCGGAGGAGGCGGCGGCCCGGGGGGGCAGCGGCATGATGGACGCGCAGGACCGGACCTGCGCGGACTTCACCAAGGACATCGTGGTCGGGAGCTTCATGAACGTGAGCGGCCGCGGCACCACGGGGGTGCTGCGCGTGCTCGTCAAGCCGCTGCGCAAGAGCGAGGCGCAGAAGGAGTACGCGCTGTGCACCCCCAGCGCGGACGGCGATCGCTGGGAGCTGCTGGGGGGCAGCGACGGCAGGGTGCTGGTGCTGGAGGAGAAGAAGTCGCTGCTGCCGCTGTGGCTGCAGGTCATCCTGATCTGCGGCCTGCTGGTGCTGTCCGGCATGTTCAGCGGGCTGAACCTGGGCCTGATGGCGCTGGACCCCATGGAGCTGCGCATCGTCCAGAGCTGCGGCACCGACAAGGAGAAGCGGTACGCGCGCAAGATCGAGCCCATCCGCAGCAAAGGCAACTACCTGCTGTGCTCGCTGCTGCTGGGCAACGTGCTGGTCAACACCACCCTCACCATCCTCCTGGACGACCTGATCGGCTCCGGGCTGGGCGCCGTGGTGGCCTCCACCGTCGGCATCGTCATCTTTGGGGAGATCGTCCCCCAGGCGCTGTGCTCCCGCCACGGGCTGGCCGTGGGGGCCAACACCATCCTGGTCACCAAATTCTTCATGCTGCTCACCTTCCCGCTGTCCTTCCCCGTCAGCAAGCTGCTGGACGTCCTGCTGGGCCAGGAGATCGGAACCGTCTACAACCGGGAGAAGCTGGTGGGGATGCTGAGGGTGACGGAGCCCTACAACGACCTGGACAAGGAGGAGCTCAACATGATCCAGGGGGCGCTGGAGCTGCGCTCCAAGACCGTGGAGGACGTCATGACGCCGCTGGCCAACTGCTTCATGATCCAGGCGGACGCCGTGCTGGACTTCAACACCATGTCCGAGATCATGGAGAGCGGCTACACGCGCATCCCCGTGTACGACGAGGAGCGCTCCAACATCGTGGACATCCTCTACGTCAAGGACCTGGCCTTCGTGGACCCGGACGACTGCACCAACCTGAAGACCATCACCAAGTTCTACAACCACCCGGTGCACTTTGTGTTCCACGACACCAAGCTGGACGCCATGCTGGAGGAGTTCAAGAAAGGTCAGTCTGCCACCAGACCACCATACTATCACCACCAGACCACCAGACCACCATACTATCACCACCATACTATCACCACCAGACCACCAGACCACCATACTATCACCACCAGACCACCAGACCACCATACTATCACCACCATACTATCACCACCAGACCACCAGACCACCATACTACCACCACCATACTATCACCACCATACTATCACCACCATACTATCACCACCATACTACCACCACCATACTATCACCACCATACTATCACCACCATACTATCACCACCATACTATCACCACCATACTACCACCACCATACTATCACCACCACATCACCATACTACTATCACCACCACCCTCAGGCGTCCAGGATGCAGTTGCTGTGTTCTGGTTCCTGCGGTTCTGTGCGTTCCGGTACCAGAGTTTATGGATCATTTTGTTGAAAATATTTTTCAGCTTCAGCTATTTTACGGTGCTTTTGTTTCATCGACTCATTTGATCTGGTTTGATTTCTTTTTTGATGTGAGAGCCTGACATTGAGGTCAGTAGCATGACTCAGCGTGGATTCCTGCTGACTCGCCGCGGGAACTCACTGCCGCCGGGTTGCAGCAGGACGCCGTCAGCGCATCATTGGCTGCATCAGTGATGGATGTAATCTGACGGCTGCTGCAGATGACCCCCCACCCCCACCCCCACCCGTCATTCTAATAATCTGTGAATCAGCTGCTGTGTGACGGAGATTACTGCAGGAACCGCCTCACCTGATGATGTCATCACATGTTCTTCTCTGGGGTTTTTGTTTTTCTTTGGTTCTTTTCTGGTTCTTCTCTCCATTTCTTGGTACGTAGAACCTCCTGAAGTCTCTCAGCTGTTTCTAACATCAAAGTGTTCTGCACCTTCATGAAGTTCCTAAGGTTCTCTTGGTTTAGTTTAACATCTGGCTTGTTGGAAGCGGAAAACTAAAACTGTTTTCTGACCTAAGAACTTTGTCTTAGATCAGTTATCCGTCGGTTTAGAACATGGAGTTCTTTCCCTTTTCCTCCGCTTTTAAAACGTTTTTAATAATCACAGTTTGAGTTTCATGAAGTTGTGAATCTGGGACTAAAATGGGTTCCACACATGAAAGGGTCTGGAGAGGATGACATCACACAGTTTGATCAGCTGTGTTTTCTGCCCGGCAACAGGGTCCTTCTGACCCTCGGGGCTCGTTTCAGGGGTCAGCTGCTGACTCGGCATCTCATCGTGTGAGTCATCATCGTGAAGTAGCCCTGTGCAGACCCCCCCCTCCCCAAACCATAATGTTTCCACCTCCGTGCTTGACAGCGGGGGTGGGGTCCAGTTGAGGCCAAAGGCCTCCGTGTTGGTCTGATCTGAGCCCAGCAGCTTCTCTCTAAATCATGATGGTGTTCAAGCTGCAGGTGGGCCCGTACATCTGACTCTTTTATGAGGGGGGGGTTAAAGTTAAAGTGTTGCAGTGGGAAGTCTTGTGGTTCCATCAACTGACCCCCGCCGTGTGGTTTTGGCCGTTTTCCCTCCCGTAATCCGACCATCAAGATGACAGACTGTCATCACGGAATAAAACCTAAAAACCCGCCGGAGGTCAAATCCTTGACTGACGTCTGTCATGAACGCCGTTTCCTCCCTCAGCGGATGACCTTCAGCCATGTCTGATCTGAACTCTCCTCAGAACAGACGGATCTGGTCGGTGATGCGTTTCCTCCGTCTCTGTGGAGCATCCAGGATGTGAAAAGAGGAAAAACGTTTTCTGCTTTGGTTGAATCCAAACTGCTTTTGTATCTACATCTCTATTTTAGGACCTTTTCATCCTTCGTTTCTGTTCCAGCTGTCAGAAGAAAGTGGGCTTGGTTTTCACATTCTTCAGGCCGCCGCAGGTTTTGAGGGCAGGGATGTGTTTAAGCCCCGCCCCCCGCCTCATTATCTCCTTTCTTTATCTCCCTCTGGCAGATCCTCCGTCTGGTCTTATTCCAAAGCTCTTGGCGCCGTCTGGGCTGCATTAGTCGCCTTAAAAACAGTTAAATGATATCCAGATGGGAGGGGGGCATTTGATGAAGGCGATAAGGGGAGGGGGAACTGTGGCCAAGCCCCGCCCCCATCGCAGACAGCAGGACATTTTGAATTTGACCTTCAGACGCTCTCGTCTTCCTCAGGTAAATCCCACCTGGCCATCGTCCAGAAGGTGAACAACGAGGGGGAGGGGGACCCGTTCTACGAGGTGCTGGGATTGGTCACGCTGGAGGACGTCATCGAGGAGATCATCAAGTCGGAGATCCTGGACGAGTCCGACCTGTACAGTGAGTCAAGCTGGAGTCTGTTCCCTCATTCAAGAAGGTTTAGGGGGGGGTTTTGGAGAAAAATCTGTAGAAATGAAAACGACAAACCAACGGAGCGTTTCGCGATGAGCGTCTCTGCCGAAAGTCGCAAACAGATTTGAGGAAATTCAAGTCAAACATTTCATCAAATGTCAGTTCAGTTTCAGACGTCTAGCTCCAAACCTAAAGGAGTTTGGTGGAAAAAAAGCAGACGTTGCTTCTTGTAAGTAAACTGATCAATTTTGTTATAAATCTATCATATGTAAAGAAATAAAACGTAAAAATAAAACAAAAAAACTTTACAATAGAAAAAGCATAATTTAAAAATTGGGTAAAACAGGAAAATGTGGTAATAAATTAAAGTAAATCAATTAAGGATCCATTCAAAATGTTAATTACATTACTGCTACATTTACTGTATGCATAGCGTAACTATGGAACCAAAAAGTGAACCAAATGTTTTTGTTACATTTTAATTTTGAAAATAAAACCTTCCATTTTGGAAAATTCTGTTTTCATTCCAGGAATCATTTTAATGAGCAGCAGAACTGAGTTTGTTTTTTATAGAAAACCAGATTTCATGTCACTGATAAGCCCCGCCCCCCTGTGTTTTCTGCAGCAGACAACAGGAACAAGAAGAAGGTGGACTCCAACAAGAACAAGCGCGACTTCTCCGCCTTCAAACACGACACCAAGCTGAAGATCTCTCCTCAGCTCATGCTGGCGGCGCATCGTTTCCTGGCCACGGGTGGGCGAATGGCGCCAACAAACCTCATATTCCAAAGTAAAGTAATCTAATTACTGTGTCCCTGTGACGCCGTCAGAGGTGAACCTGTTCAGCCCGTTCCAGATCAAGGAGAAGGTCTTACTGCGGATCCTCCGACACCCCGACGTCATCCAGGAGCTGAAGTTCCACGAAAACGACAAGCGGTCGCCGCAGCACTTCCTGTACCAGCGAGGCAAACCGGTGGACTACTTCATCCTCATCCTGCAGGTGAGAGCGTCCCGCCGCCTTCAGCTCGTGATGTCACTGCTCAGCAGGACTCACTGTGTGAGCCCACCAGAACACAGCAGGACTTCAGACCCTGCAGATGGAGGCCGTGTCCCGCAGCCTCAACGCACATTTTCAGTATTTTCCACGTATGAAATGTCCGTCCTTCGCGAGTCATGCGTGATCTACGTCTTTCACACGTGTCTCATCGTGCGTCAGATGTCCATGGAGAGCTTTAGCCGGCGGGTCTTTCCGTGAATTCAGTTTTGAGCTGTTAAAATGTTTAATCGGCTTAGAATTATGCGGCTTATGTGTATTTTATGCAGTTTTTTTTATGGCATAAATCCTACACAGTTGTGTGTGATTTTTGTGAGATGCAAACGCAAATTTGTGTCTTTCCATGACTGTTCCACGCGTGTCTAACAGACGTTTCATGCGTGAACCACGATGTAATGACTTTGATATATACGACCCACATGTGACTGACCCTGCGACAGACTGGCGATCTGTCCAGGACGTCCTCTGCCTTCGCCCATAAGTGGAAGGGATAGGCTCCAGCAGCCCCGAAAAGGGACAAAATGGAAGAAGATGAATGAATGAATGAATATCACGTTCAAATTACACCATTGACGCATAAATCTCCAATGAATAGCATGTAAACAGGACCATAATCATGCACGGTTCATGCATGTGTGGCCTATTTTGTAACGGGAATATACATCAGCCGATCTTTCACTTCCCACCAGTCTGTACCGTGAACTGAGGTTTACGTGTTCTTTGCGTGGTTCATTTGTTCTTCTTCCGTGGTTCATCTGTGAAGAAGTCGTATAATAAACCACAAATGTTCTCACTTTTTCCACGTATAATTGTTCGTATGATGATGGCCTCCACGCTATGAAGCGTTGATGCAGGACGGCAGTTAATCGCAGGAGTCACCCACGATAGACGAAAAGCGTGAAGAAGTTATTTTTGAACAATAACGCTTTAAGGAAGTAGAAGTCCTCACTTTCTACACTTGTTTAAACTCTCAAACCTTCATAGAAAAATATGACGGCATGAAAACAAAGATCTGACTGTGATCAGAGATTTACTTAGATTTATCAAACTGAACATGTTCTGTACTGGAGACAAAACCAACAGCCTATCAAGACGCAGAAATCAAGGCACCAATAAGATCTATGAAACCTCGAGACGGTCGAAGGCAAACTGCGTTATCGTAACGGAACGCCGTCATTGGTCAACAAGAGGCCTTCATGACTGACAGCAGAGAAATGAATGGCCTTCAGAAACTGGTTTGGGCTGAAAAGGTCCGTCTGTGGGTCTGATGTGACCTCATTTTCTGAGACACTAAATTTGAAGATTTCATTTTCTACAGAACATAATCATCCACATATAATTAGGAATTTAGGATTAAAATAATTCAATCCATGTGTAGCGATTCTAGACAAAAGACGAGTTTCAGTGTTTGAATCCTGAACTTTTGCCTGTAGATTCGCTGGATCAATATCTCAGACGTCACTTATAGGGTTCTGATCGGTGAGATGAAGCCTGGATGGGACGAGGGCTTTGACCGGAGAACATCGTTCCAAAAACATGCGACTTGGTGTGGAAGTACAGTAAAAGTCGACGCATCTGCCAATCAAACCCACTCTGAATAATTACTAATCAAAGTAGCTCCTAGAAGGAATCACTAATCAATCATCCTCATCTGTCATGAATAGCAAATAGAAAACATTGAATCATTTTCCTGACTGTACGTTTGTTTCTGGTGTAAACTAGCTAGCTCTATGTTTTTCTAACTAAAACAGGTTTCGTGTCACTTTCCTGTCTGAACACAAACACTTTGTTTTTTAACATCTGAGACCCTCGTGGACATTTACAGATGTGCTTTTGATTCAATGCCTGGCTTGTGGGAGGGTCCATGTCAGCCAATCAGGGCAGGGGGCGGTCTTTTCTGAACACATCAGAGAATGGACGGTTACTTAAAGATCCACTTTGATCATCTTTGGATCTATTTTCAGAGTCTTTTCATTATGATGACGCTATTTTTAGCCAAAATCTAAACCAGTGTCGTTTCTGCAGAGCGACAGGAGTTCATCAGAAATTCCCCTCTGAGTTGTGGGTGGGAGTAAGCCTGTGCTCATTTCCCATCATCTCTTTGTTTACACACTCTCCTGCTAGCTTACAGCCCCTCACGCCACAAACCTAAGATTAGCGGTAGCAACCAAAACTGGCACCAATATCAAAGCCATCCAGTCACCCAGTTCTGATCCAGATTCCATATCAGACCAGGAAAACAAAGACGTTCGTGGATCTATTGGTCTGCATCAGAATGGGGCGGAGCAAGGAGCTTCTGGCCCCGCCCACGATTTTTCTCAAACTGCATTATTTTCTTGTACATTGAGTGCAGCAGGTGTCTGAAAGCGGGGGATGGGGTGACCAACAAGGAGGTCAAAGGTTCAAGGGGGGGTGGGGAGGTGAAAAAATGAGAGAAGTTCACGACGACGATGATGATGATGATGAGAAACTGCCTTAAGTTTGGCTACAGCAGGTGTTTGGAGGCTGAACCTTTGTCACCTGAGGTGTAGATGAAGTGTCTGCAGACACAGAGACGCAACCTGAGCCCCCCCCCTCGCCACAATAGCAGGTGTGCAGCCCCGCCCCCCCATCTCTGCGTGGATCTATTACACGAATAAATTCTTCAATAGTTTTTCTACTATTTTAACTCTTTTAAGCTACGACTTTCTTAAGTTTCACGCATTTAATGGGTGAAACTTTTAATTGGATGCTTTTACAATCCCAAATCAGGTCAAAGTGTGTGTAGGAGTTAAAAACAAAGTGAATACACTCAAACAATCTAAAAATATCACATTAAATGTTAAGAAGGTATACGATTAGACTATGCTAAACATGTTAGTACTTCAAAGTTACTAACGTTGTGTTGCTAGATAATTTTAATGTTTCTACAACTAAATGAAATTCATTCCGCTTCATTTAAGAATTAGTTGTAAGTAAATTCATTTTTTTCTTATAAATATTTTACAGAAACGACTTTTTGTGCTGGAACAAGATCCTTGAAAAAAGGAGCTGCAGAGACTCATTTAGCATCGTTTTCTTTATTTTTAATTTAAGCATTCAACATATTAAACACCTTTAATATTATTTAATCTTAAGTATTAAAAACCTTTAGTTTGACAATTTTAGGATTTTTTAACCTTATTTACTTAACTTTTACGTTTTTACCAGATTTGGGATTAAGAGTAAAGTTGAATGTTTTTAACAGATTTTTTACCGTCCATAGATTGGATTTGTTGTTAGCATGTTAGCATGTTAGCACTGTCGACGTAAAGCATGAAGTGGTTAGCCTCAGTGTTTGGAGTCAGTCAGAATCAGGTCCACGCTTGTGCTGGTTTAGCCTCAGTCACATGACTCGTACCCGGTCGACCCGTACGGGTTCTGCGGGTTTTTGGGCTGTCCGGGTCGGTGGAGGGGCGGCTGCATCTTAAAGGGAGCACAGGTGTGTCTTGCAGTTCCCCTCATACGGCAACTTATGATAATGGAACGTACCACTGTCGTGTGTGTGGTAAGTGTATGGTGAAGTATTGGTAAGGATAATGGACGCTCTTATGACGTCCAGGTGAGGCCGTCGTATGGCGTTCATACGCCTCACTCTAGTTGAGCTGGAGTTCTGGCTCCTCGTTGACCGTTTGGACTAAGACTTGAACCGAGCTGGTTTTGTCAATGACAGTCCTCAGACAGCGTGGTGGAGGGTTACTACACGCTGGTGCTGGAGGTAAGGAGACACTGATCCCTCCTCTGGAGTGCCACTCTCAGAATGTAATATTTATGGGATGTCGAAGTGATTGTGTGACCTGCCACAGGAGACGCGGCTGGAATCTCAGGCTTTAACTGAAGGTCAGCAGGGAGTCCTAGAAAGGTGTGATGGACTTTGAAGAAAAAAAGTTCAGGGATTCATTGAGGTTAGAAGACCGGTGAGTGACTGAGATGACCAAACTCCCAGCCAGATGTTAGCTGCTGTAGTTGAAAAACACAGGGTCCTGTGATGGAGCCCTGCAGAACTCCACGGGTGATCGGGTCAAACAGAGATTCTCAAACATATTTTTTTCCAGTTTTCATCTTAACAGTAGTTGAAGCAGAAAGTGAACTTTAGAAAGGAAACTTTTGCATGACTCCTCCCTCTTCTTCCTCCCTCCTCTTCCTCCTTCATCTGGTCTACTGTGAGACGTGTGAACCTGACAGAAAATGTTCTGTGTTTTTCAGGGTCGGGTAGAGGTGGAGGCTGGAAACGAGAACATGAAATTTGAAACGGGTCCGTTCTCTTACTACGGAGTCATGGCGCTGAGCACGCCGTCGCTGGGTGAGAAGACACACGACCACGTGCACGCTCCCCCGGCTTCCTGTTTCTTGCTGGACTCTTGGTTGAATGTTGAGGTTCTGGAAATTCACCTGTTATGGCGGGAAAACGTTCCGGGAAACAATATTATGGGATATAATTCCATCCAGACCATCAGAGATTACCGTGAGGATGAAGTGTAAGGGAACCGGTTCCAACATGTCGCGGTGCAGCAGAACACCGCAGTTCATCTCTGAACTGAGCGTTTGTTTGTGGGGCAGCTGAACATCCAGGTATCAGGTGCGTTCATGAGATGTTCGGCACTTTTAGCAAACCGACCGCGGCCGGAGTGAAGCTCCGGCTTTTGGTTCCTTCGCTGGTTCCATGCGGATCTTTTCAGGGATTTCCTGGCGCCTCACATGCCTGTTGTGCGCCATGACACCGCGGTGCTGCAGGATTATTGATGATCCTCTAGTTAGTTTTGGAGGTGAGGATGCGGCGACTCCGCCCTCTTTGTTCCTCTCAGAGACGTTTGAGAGCCTCTGACAGGGTCAGACAGGTGCTGCTGTAAGGCTCCGCCTTCTGTTTTAAGGCTCCACCTACTGTTGTGTGGCTCCGCCTTCTGTTGTGTGGCTCCGCCTTCTGCTGCTGAGTAGGCGATGAAGGGGGCTCGTCTCCTGTTGGCCTGACGCCACGCGGAAAGATTTAAAGAGGATGTGTGAACTCCTGTTTGTAACCGGGGTCAATTTAGAACTGTTGGTCTGAAAATTCTGATCTGAAAAAGTCTTTCATCCTCGAGTTCTGGAAGTCCAGAAAAAAGCGTGTTAGCGTTTAACCCAGGAATGGGCAACTCCAGGGCCCAGCGTCCCACACCCTGGCATGTTCCAATCGGCCAGACACACCTGACCCAGGTAATCAGTCATCTGCAAATCATGGAGACACTGTGGCCCTGGAGGCCTGGAGTTGCACATCCGTGAGTGTTGGACACGTGTGCATGCAGACACGTGCACACACGTGATGACATTCAGGTCAGAAAAGTCTTCCTGGTTCCAGCAGAGCGTCAACGCCACCGCATCGTTTTATTTCTCCGTTCCTGTCTCCTGATTGGCCGATCAAAGCTGCTTATGAAAGTCGTTTTTCATGAACGTGGATCATTGACCGTCCCACAGGTCGTGTCAGGACAGAGACGGCAGCGTGAAAACACGCGCCGCATGTGTCTTTGAGGCTCCTGGTCCACGTTGGAGCTCAGCTGCTCAGCGTTGGAGGACAACGTTCAGAAAAGGTCCTCAGTTTCCTGTGGAATTGGGGGCGTGTTCTTTTCTGGTTTGCCCCGCCCATTTGTTATATTTATCCATCTTCATGACTTCTGACCTTTTGTGAGGCCTGCACGTCTTTCTTCTGCTTCTTCCCTGACCTCCTGGACGAGTCTTTGGTTTTGTTTTTTGTGTTGGAGCTCATGAGGTACTTTTATTCTGAAAGGATTACTGCGCCTGGCTTCCTCCGAGCTGCTGACGCTCTTCGACAAAGTGCTGCGTCAGTCAGCTGACGGTCAAACCATCAGGACAAAAGCCAAGAGGCTTAGTCCAAATATGGAAGCTCTTAGTGTTCTCGGGAACGTCTGCGGGTGAACTGAGAGGAAGCAGCCGAACGGGTTCGATTCCCACGCAGCTTCCTGTTCCTGCAGGGCCAGTCAGAGTGAAGCACTCTGGGAAATGGTCAGACTTCTGAGTTTGATGCTGCATCTTTTGCAGTTGGAGGTTTGAGTTGACCTCTGGCAGATTCTCCAGTAGAGTTTCCAGCTTGGTTAACCGTTTCACCTCCGGTGACCCGGCAGCCCGCTGAGCGGCTTTGTGTGATCGCCGCTTAATCCAACCATTGAGATCTGCTCCCGAATCAAAGGAAACGTTCGAACCAGGAGAAAACTGAATCGGTTTTATTTCATTATCAAATGTTTTATAGTTTTTCTTAATCTGGAGATTATTTTAAACAGAATTGCATTTGAAAAAAGAAGTCTTGAAGAATAAAAACAACAAATTTAAAATAGTTTAACTCTCCTGCTATCTTCTGGGTCAAACTGACCCGTTTTGAAATTTATATAACAAACAAACTTTAAAGTATTTTTCCACTTTGAAACTTCTCCTGTTTGTTTAGTGGCATGACGCATGGCATAAAAAAGGTTGTTTCCATTTGTAATTCAAATAAAAACAAACATGACAGGAGTATCAAGGAAGAAATAACCTCAATTAACATAGAGAAATGTTTTTGTGTTTAGCTATTTTTTAAAAACACAAATAATTTTTTTTAAGTTTAAAATGGACTTTAATGAGGCGCCAACCACACAAGGTGGCGCCACTTCCACAACAAACAAAATATTGTAACTTTTGCAAACCTAATAGTCTAAAATATAGAAGCGATTGATTCTCAGCAAGATGCTTTTATTTTGGAGCCGCATCATTCGTTTTTCAGATTAAAAGCCGTTCTGCGGTTCTGACATAAACGCTGTCCTGACTCTAAAGCAGCATCTGAAAGTGCGACTCAGCAGTTTGTCTGCGGTTACTGCGAAGCGTTAAAGCCCCTCCCCCCACAAGAAAAAGATAGTAAAATTGGGGGAAATTAATATTTCCCAACAATATAGGAAAAGAAAACTTTAGTTTGAGAAAGTCTACAACCACAACCTAAGTTCTGTTGACCTTTGACCCCAGGGAGAGGCCGCCTTTTTGAATAAAAAAAAAAAAGAACACACCATTAGCTTTACTTTCACCTTCTAAAGATTTTTATTTTTTAGCAGGCACTGGGGAAAAAGTGTCGCTTTTAATGTTCTGTAGATTTTTTACGGCGTTTGCATGGCGAGCTTGCAAAAGTGGCGTTCCCCTGTTTCTCACACATTTTTTACCGGAATACAGTGGAAATTTAATACATGGATCCAAATGACATAGCGTACAATATGAATATATTAGGAATGCGTGATTGGCAAAAAAAAAAACCCTCTGTTGCTATGGAAATCCAAAATTTTACTTTTGCAGATTCTTCTAAAAATGACATTGACCTGTTTGTCACCCCCAGGTGACCAAAAAATCAAATGGTTGCTATGTAGATAAAACCAACACAAAAGTGTTTTTTTTATTAATTTGTCCCATGCAGCTCTGACTAGGGGTGTAGGGGCGAAAGGGGGAGAGTGAAGGGCGAAAACTTTAAGTTTTCCATCTTTCTTTCATTTTTAACAGACGGTTTGGGAGTCAAAAAAGAAAATGTTTGAAATGAGGTCTGTGCAGATTCTTATTCCATGAAGGGAGGGGGTCAAATTCAGCCGTCTGATCCTTGTCTTTCATCATTTAGGACATCTAACCTCCTCCAGAAGGCTCTCTCGCTCCTCACTAAAGATAAACCAAATGCAGATGAAAGCTTATTTAAAATGACATTTGAAGTCTGTTCTGGAGAACTTCTGCCTCCCTGTTCACCTTCATTTCTGTTTCCTCATCTGAGTCGTGCAGACGGACGTTCCTCTGGGTCATCTGTGGGTTTCTCTGTTGTTGTGATTGTTGTTTTCTGACTGATTAGCTTGTGTTTGTAAGAGGTGGAGGTGTGGATGGAGGTGGTTCTGGGGTGGTGTCACCATTTCTAATGATATATTTGATTGAACTCTGCTTCTTATGTCGTCAACTGGCTCACTCACTCGTGAATTTGACTCATTATCTGAATCTTTCAGCTTCTTTGGTGACAATAAGAAAAGTCAAAGTTTATTTCTGTTGAAATCTTTAGTTTTCCTGCTTTCTTGTTGTCTCTGAGGTAAAAACCATCGACTATATGCGAGAGCTGGACTGAGCGACCCCCCCCGCCATAGAAAATAATTTTACTTCCAGTTCCAACCAAATAGTCAATTCAGTCGCATTCTTTTGGCGACACATATGCCGCCATGTTGGAGCCAGGCGTTGTTGTCAGCGATCGGTCCGAGTCAGTCCGAGTCGACGTTTCTATGGCAACCACTCTCACCAATCAGGATTGATCTTTGCTGGAAGGCTACACCCCCTACCACATGAAAGCAGGTGAAACCTAGACATGGGGGCCAGCAGGCTCCACCTACTTTTATTGAGGTATCTGATTGTTTAGTTTATAACCTGAATTACTGAGAAAATATCACAAAAATAGAGGATTAGCAAAACATGTTTTTAAAAAAAGGTATCAGAGCCAGAACCAATAGAATGACCGAGGAACAGCTGTTTATTTCTCTGTAGGAGTCTATGGGATTTTATTGGTACTTCCTGTTTGGAATGCCATGGGGGAGGGGCCACTCAGTCCAGTTCACATATACAGTCTATGTTAAAAGTAGAAACCGATTTTGTGCCTCTGGTTTAAAAAAAAAGCAAACAAATCAATGAAAAGACGATCAATAATAATCAGCTGACTTTTTTTTGCCCCCTCCCTCTCTCTCAGCCGTCACCCCCCCCCTGTCCCCGTCAGTGACGTCTCCCCCTCCACGACGCCTCTCTCTTAAGAGGTTTTCTCTTTTCTCTCGTTTTCCAGGTAAATAAACTCTCACATAGGTGAGAGGACAGGGGGGGCAGGGTCTATTTTCCCCCCACAATATTTTCTCCTTCATTTTCTTTTCTTTCATCTTGAAGTCCTGTTCCAGCGAGTCCCACGTTTACACAAAAACAGACAAATTTCTAATATAATCTGAGATTTTAACTTATAAAAACAGCGAATATAAACCACCTCATAAATGACGATATCTATTAGAAAATAAACATTCTTTAGAAAGAACTGGTAAAAAAAAAACACATTTTATTTATTTGTTTTACAATTTAATTTACTATTAACCACTTAAATTCTATATATTAATTTACATGACACTTGGCTGTTTGCTAAGCACAGGAGCAGTGAAATATAGTCAAAATTTAAGTGCTACATTTTTTTTACAATTAAAAATAGGAATGTACAATTATTTTTGTCTTCATGACAAAAAAATTCAAATTGAAATTACACAATTAATATAAACCCGCTGGTTTACGTTAATTGTGTAAACAGTTACGGTGAGTTGAGTTACGGTGGGTCAAATAGGATTTATTATTTTGCCGTCACCGGTAACAGCTCTGGTGTTAGAGGGTTAAAGAAAAATAATAATTAAATTCACGTTTAAAAAAATTTAAAAACTCATCAAAATAGAAAAAATACATTTTTTAAATTACGATCCACACTTGACTAATGAGAAAGGCCGCCCCATGCTGTCTACCGTTGGTACTGCAGTGTAAGTGAGAACTTGCTGGATGGGACTTTGCTGATGACAGCGCCCTGTGCTTCCTGACCCTCACAAACTCCTCATTTAACCACTGATCCCAGGTCAGATGCCTCATGTCAGTCTTTACCTGGAGAAGGGCGTGGTGAATCTGAGCCCAGGTCTCTGGTTAACTGAATAGTTCCACATTTTACTGAATGTGCTCTTTTGGTCTCCACGACAATGACATGAGGGCCCTGAAGGCATCGCGATGTGCACATGTGACTTGGCCTGACTTTTCCTTACCTGACCCTCTACATTAACCTGGACTTGGGACTGGCACACAGAAACATCAGAGGGCGCCCCCATGTGCTGCAGTAACTAACAGCGGTCTCCCAAACAAGGAGTAACCAGACCCCACCCTGCTTATCCAGATCTGGCGTGTCCAGGGCGGCGGGACTGAATCTGCCAACATCTTTGATGAAATCTTTTTTTGATTTTTCTTGTGGTTGAATAAAATCTGTGACTGCGTTCTTCTCGTCGTTTGTTCAAAGCGGGTTTAAAAGCCTCACATCCTGTGGGCTGTACATGGACCCTATTAGTGCTGATCACGTGATAATAAATAACAAAGCTGTAAATCGGGTTCAGACAGAAGAGCGTTGCAGCAAACTGAGAAACAGAACAGAGGAAGGGATGTGGGGGGTCAAGCATTATCGGTAGAGGAGAAAAAGAAGAACGCTTTATCCAAAGTAGACTCAATCACACGTGGAAAGGTCTGTGGAGCTTCAGGCCAGCTCACACGTGTAGGGGAGGGGAGGTTGCAAAGTTGACGTCAAAGTGTTGAGGAATTATTGTGACGGCAATCAGAACGATCACTAAATTGGAGTGTGGAGACAGACGTGGTTGAGCGCGTTGCCCCTTTTCCGGCGTCCGTTCCTTCGGGTGTCGCTTTCAAACACCTCAAAGGATTTTAACACGTGGTGTTCTGAAATAAAAAAATGTCTTAAGTGGTTTGGAGAAACTAGCAGTAATTTTGTATTGAAAACTCCCAAGTTAGGTCGAGTGAGGTTTTACTGTGGTTTTGAGGAATCGCTTTTCTGCCGCTAACGGTCCCAGCTCAGGTTGATCCCGAAAGAACCCGCATGGAGTTCTGACTGTCGGGACCTCTTCAGCCTTTTAACATTTAGATAATTTTGTTAATTTCATATGCTAAAGTTAGCATTAGCATGCTAATGCTATTAGCGTTCTAAAGCTAGCATTAGCACGCTAATGCTATTAGCGAACAGATGTTATATAGATGTTCTATTAGTATGCTATGCTAGCATTAGCGAGTACGCTAATGAAGCTATCGTGGAATGCAAGGATCAACCTTCTAATACTACTTTGCTAATGCTATTAGCATGCTAATCCTATCACCACCATGCTAATGCTAGCATCCTAGCACATCAGTAAAAGGACTCTTTTCTGATGTTTTCAGGTTTTTTTTTTAATATTTTATTGGAACTTTTCATTATAAGCATGCTTTAAAGAACCAAAATACTTTTGCATTTATATAAATTTGCTTCAAGACTTCAAACTATCTGCATGTAGATGTCAGACACCCTTTCTTGTCTCAGTGTAGCGGCAGGATGTTTTTTTGTCATCAGTTTTTGACCTTTTTAAATCCGTTTGTGCACCCTCGTCAAAAGCCAAGGAGATCAGCTGGGCATGAACCTAACAGGAAAAGTCCCGGTTCAGTTCTGAAAGTTCACATGTGGCCCGCAATGATAAAACCAAGTGAACCAGTATATGTCCTTAAAAATGGTGAACTATTCCTTCAGGCCAAAGCCTTCTCCTTCACCTGCCCCCATGATCTCGTCCCCTGATCCCTAATCATGGACACTCCTCACCCCTCTAGACGGAAAACCATGACTTTAATCAGCCAACCGGAGAGGTCTATCCTCTGAGGATGGGTGGATCTGCTACAACTAAGAGAAGTTTCAAACTGCCTCATCGCATGGCAGACCGTGTCTGCACCATCAGCCGTCATGTGACGCTGATGCTTTTTGTGTTCGTGTTGCCGTGCCTTCATCACTTTTCTCTCTACATCTGCACTTTCCTTGTTTTTTGTCCTCATCTGGTTTTGTTTGAACAGTTGTTTTTTGCTGTTTGTGTTTTCCTGATTTTGCTTTCTTGCCGTTCCTCAGAGTTTCGTTCTCCGTCACACGGAGGGAACTTGAACCGCTCTGCTTCTCTGAGCTGCACTGAGCGTGCTCAGGAGAGTGGCTCCATCAGCGGGAGCCAACCCCAGATACCAGGAACCCCCTTCCAGTACATCCCGGACTTCAGCGTTCGAGCCCTCACTGACCTTCAGTATGTGAAGGTACCTGCGTTCAACAAACCAGATTCCATAACTTTACCCTGACCGGTCAGATCAGTCTGGCGTCAAATCCATAAATGCTTTGGTTAATAGATATTCAAAACCTTTTAGTCATTATTGCCACAGATTAAAATATTACAATGTAAAGGATTAGTAACAGTAAATGATTAATGTAATTAAATAAAGAAAACCGTTATTTTAAAACTTAGAAATGCTTCCTCCCCTGGATTCTTCCTGTTAGGGGGAGATGTTCTCCAAAATCCATGTGTAGTACAGCCATTACACAGAATATAAAATATTCTGTTGGCTTCTTATACGGTGGTCCCTTGTTTACAGTCTAAAAGTAGACAAAGTCTGCAAAGTATTAAACCTTATTTCTGACAATGATTCACTTCTTTCTGAGAAAAGTCTCGAAAGTGGTTAAAAAGGAGTTTTACAGCCTTAAAATATCCATAATCCTACTTTGGGGTATTTTTAGAAAGTAACCCCCATAATAACTTTATTAAAAACAGGTGAGTGTCATCAGCGTAAAACTTTACATTCATGTTAGTCTTTGTTATCATTTTACTTCTGTTTCCTACATTTAAAGGAGACAAAGTTATGAGTTTGTTTTGCTGCTTGAGCTGCACAGACGTTGGAATTTTTTGCTTGTCTCCACCCATCCTCAGGTCATACGGGCTCACTATCAGAATGGCCTCCTGGCATCCAGACTGGACAGCATGCCTCAGTCTCCGGAGGGCAGCCGCACAAGGCTGGACACATCCCTCTCTTTGCCTCCCGTCACACCGCCCGGGTTGAGCACTCCGCTGCCTCTGGCCACACCTCCTGTAAAGCACCAGTCATCCAACTCGCAGCCAACGCCACCAAACAGTCGCTCCACCCAAAGCTCCTCCAGCCGCTCCCCAAGCCAGCCCCAAACCACGCCCCTTTCCAACAACCACAGTCCCCTCTCCCAGACCTCCCCCTCTTTGGCAAAGCCAGCATCTTCTGCTCCCAGTCCAACTCTAACCGTCTCCCAGCTCTCCCCGCCCTCTGAGGGGCCAGAAAACACGGCAGGAGAGACCACCACTCTGCTCAGTGAGCAGCACAACTGTGCGGGCCCCCGTCAGCCCAGCTACACCCAACCACACCAACACATCCACTCCATCGGTCACGCCCACACGGAAAGTACCATCTAGCAAAACGCCTCCTGTGTAATCCCGAATTTTTTCTGAGGGACACGGAGGACCAGAGACCACCACCCAGTCTGTCCTGCATGCTCCCAAACCAACATGAGTACAAACACGATGATAGGAGCTGAGACAAAGAGCAAACGAGAAACTCCACCCACCGGCGGTGGGGCTGGTGGAGGTCTAAGCTCCTCTTGAAAATGGCTCCTCCTCTTTCTCCCTCTGCAAAAACACAGAGCTGAGTGGAATTCAGTTTATGTCATCAAGCCAGAGTATGAACATTCTGAATTCAAATCCAACCAAAACGCTGCCCTCTGTGGTGATATGCAGTACTGCATCCTGCATGTTTAGTATTAATCTACTTTTCACCGTGTGAAATTTACATATAAAACTGTTCCTGCTAGAAATGTGCATTTGGAAAACAAGAATTGTTTATATGTCGAGGAGCTCGCAAAAAATTGAGCTGAAAAACAATTTAAACGTTTTAAGCAACAAGCGCAGTTTTTTTCACCTCCAATGCATTTTGGAAGACGATGCATCAAAACCACAGCAGGAACAAAAAAATCGTATACATTATTTAAATTATGTGACTTTTACAGGAAAAACAGTTTTGCAGTTGAAGATTTTGAGACATTTTATTTCTTTTTTTTTTTTCTTCTTTTTTTTTTTTCTTCTTTTGTCCAAAGAGCGAAACTTCCAAAGTTATAAAGTAAACCACAATGGTTTAATTTACTGTAAGAATGCGTTCAGGTAGGTCTCTTTTTGTCAGAGATTGTGTGTTCTTCAGAACCGAGGCCTCACAGTTGGGCACATTAACAAACCAGCAAACGGACCAGACTCACTGTGGCTTCAGGAACGCCACGTGGAACCGAACGCATCACTGGGGCTGCAGGTTCATGAAGCCGCTTCATTCCAAACGACTGCTCTTAAACGTCAGGAAACCCGATTCAGTTCTAATCCTGAATTTGGAAGGTGATGAGAAAATGGGCGGAGACAAGAGTTTGGAGGCGAAGCTTGATGGTCCACATCAGATCATTTCAAAACAAACCGTGGTGCTGAATAAATAGCGTAGTGAAATAGATGCCTTGAAACTGCTGACCGTTTTTTTAGTTCAATCAACTGTGTTGATATTTTTACTTTTATAAAAATGAAAAAATATAAAGGCAGAGACAGGTGCAGCCAGGAATAAATGACAACTCAGGATCTACAGATAATTCTGCCTGTTGCTGACGGTTGATGTCAAGCAGCATGCAAAGCCATTTTTACACTCGAAGACCAAATAGGATGATTATGAAACGTTTCAATGGCTTTCAAAATGCTCTGTTCATCATCAATTCTAGAAAATGTAAAGAATTCAGATATTTCCTGTATTCATTTTTTCTAATGCTAGTGGTTCAGTTAGGACTGGAGGGACGAGAACCTGCAGCACTGGTGATGTGGGGTTGAAAGCAGCATTATGAGGGAACTGCATCGACGTTTGAGTCGTGCTGGCTGTCCTGACCTACCTCCAGAAGGAAATATGTTTTCCGATATTTCATTTTTCAAGAGTGCAATGTCAACATTTATGTTGTGTAATGTGTCTTTGAATGCAGTTGTTTTTTTTATATTTATTTGTTTTCTTTTATTTTCTTAAAAACAAGCGGTGTTTGTCCGACGGGACGCACCGGTGCTCTTTCTTGAGTCTTCCACGCGGCGTTTCCTCTCACGGCGAGGAGCGTGGAGCAGAGACGAAAGGCCATGAAACTGGACCTCAGATTACTGCGACACTGTGTGTTACTGACATGTGGAGACAGGTTAGAAGTGATACCAAACTGAATCTCCAGGTTTATCGAGTATTTGAAATGTGAAATGAGTTTTCTTAAAAACAGCAACAAGGAAAAACTCTTTAGTGGGAGCTTTTGATGTCTTATGTTATTTTATCTCTGAGGGATGCATTTAAAATCAAACCAAAACCTTTTTTTTGTTGTTTTTCAAAATGAGGGGGAAGATTTAAGTAGCCAAATTCCTCAACTAGTTCTTTAATGCTTAGGCATTTCTTGTGTCCTTTATTTAATAATGAGTTGAAACGGATAATTGTAACGCACCTTTTCTTTGTGTTAAATATTAAAAAGTGTGTTCACTATAGAGGACACTGCAGTTTTGAGGGTGTTCGCTCCACTCGGTAAATTGCAGAATCCTGAAATCCCTATGAAATTTTCAGCTGTTATTTGGCCAAAGCTCCTGTTTTTAAATGGTTAATTAGGTTCAAGGTAAAGCTGACGATGTGCACAAACTGGATGTGACAAACACTTTTTTCCCGCACGGCGACAGGGCCTCGGCTAACTTTTTCCTTCTCTTGGTTGCTATTCTAGAATAAAATAGACTTTATTTGGAAATCTTCGGTATATAAGCACATTAGAGTAGATTATTGTAGTTTGAGCCTAAAAAGTCTCCAACAATAAATAGAATTCACGCTGATGTGTAAAATAATTGCACAGATTTACTGTTTTGATGCTAGCGCTAATGTTAGCATCCCAACAACAAACCTGCACCATTATTTTAAGTATATATATATACAAAATTATATATATAATATTTTTTGTATACTTTCTAATTAAGTACTGTACCTTAAGAATATATGGGGAATATCTAAGTGAAAATCTGCCTTTATCCTTTGCTTGCGTGGAATATAAAAATAACAGCCCTCCGTAGAAAAGGATAAATTGTAAACAGCTGAGTAGAATATAGTCAGAGGGTTCATACTATTATCTATTATACATTTTTGTTAGTGATTTTATTTTTAATATAAATTATTTTTCTGTTTTTCCCAAAAAAAGAAAAAAGGTAATTTCATTTTGAAGGTTTTTGTCTGTTAAGTTTGAAGTTTTGGTGATGAATATTTTCCTCTTATCATATTTGTTTTAGTGCTCACATTAGAAGTCAAGTAATCTCTTGAGACCAAAATGTAGGTTTTTAATATTTAATTTTGAGAAATATTGACAAATTTAGTAATTATTTGAGAGAGAGAAAACGCTCAAATTAAACGAGCAGTGATGAAAAGTTTATTTCCTCTCCTGGTTTACGTATGACATTCCAAACAGGGTTCTGTTAATATTCTTGGTAGAAATGAAATGTCTTCAACATTTATGTAAATATGCTTTTCTCTTGGAACTTGAGGACTAACTTGTTTGTGGTTAAATGGACTTAAATGATCAAAATCAACCCAAAGTGGGGGGACTCCTCAGGCTCTGTGGGAGTCTGAAGATGTTACCTCGTTCCACGAGTTGATACCTCGTGGAATTATTTAATGAAGATGGTGACAGGTGTTTATTTTAAGAGACAGCTACATAAGCTACTGCAAACGACCAGTTATTGTAAGAAAGATATTTTCAGAGTTTATTTAACATTTGTGAGTGGATTTCCAGAGTGCTGGTTAACCAGGAAGTTCCCAGTAGCACTTTGCTAATTGGTGACTGAATATTGTGAGTCAAGTTGATGAAACACTGACAGTTTTCCACATCTTTTATAAAGTGTAACTAAAAGTTAACTGAGCAGTTTGGACAAAGTTTTGCAGCACAGTAAACCTGTTCATTTTTCTAAAGAATGATTACAAAGGTCTTTGAAAAACTTTGTTTACAAGACGAAGCGTGTCCGCGTGCCCGTCAGACCAGGTTTCTCCCTGGCGGCGCCGCAGAAGGCCCGTGACGGCCCGTCGGCCCGAAATGTTTTCAGTGACTTTCACAGTTGAGACATTTGATTTAATAATCTATTTAGGCGACTCAGCGAAATCAGTTGGAAGCTGCAGATGGATGTTGCTAAATCACATGCTTACCGCCATGCTAAAAGTAGCATGCTAAAGGTAGCATGCTAAAGGTAGCATGCTAAAGGTAGCATGAAGCTAACTGTTACAAGAGATTCAAGAATTATTTATTGTCATTTCACCACAGAGGTGAAACGACATTCGTGACTCTGGTCCCGGGTCAACAGTGCAAATATGGCAAGCAAATTAAAACGACAAGAAAAACTATTTATCGGTGTGATACAGAAGTAACTTGTACCGAGTACAGTTCCTATGGAATCTAAGGTTTCCACCAAAGCTTTAGCAAACACGTCTGATGTGTAGCAGTGATCCATGAAGCCGGTCATGTTTGAATCTCAATCGGTCCTTAACCTGAAACAGCACTGAAACTGAGATGGAGCCTCACATGGCAGGGGGGCCCACACGGCTGGGGGCCCCACATGGCTGGGGGGCCCCACATGGCTGGGGGCCCCACATGGCTGGGGGCCCAGCTGCTCGTATTTTCTTAGTTCATAACAGCTGAAGTGGAAAATCCAGTCATGTAGAACGTCTATGGGGTTGAATAAGCATCAGCAAAAAAGTGAAAAGCAAAAACCAGACAGCAAATTAAAAAAAGGAAGAAAATAGAAAGTTTGAAAGCAAACATCGTAAACATGAAAGAAAATCCTGAAAACTTGGGAGTGAAAAAATGTTAGTTTGACAAGAAAAACAAAGGTAAAATCAATTAAATATATGTACATTTGGAAAAAAAAATATTTCAATTAGAAAAAAGTGCACATTAGAAAAAAATTAATTAATTTAAAAGCAAATTAAACTGTAAAAAAGAAAGTGACATTGAACAACAATTGTGGACTTAAAAAATCGTAAATTAAAACAACAACATATTAAAGTTGGAAATTTGAAAAAGAAAATTTTAAAGAATTATTGTGAGTTTGAAAAAATTATATAAACATTTGAAACGCAGAAGTACAGATTATTAACTTTAAAGAAATATAGAAAATTAAAAAAAAAGTTTTGAAAAAAAATATATATATAAATGTGATGAAATACTAAAAAACTATAAACTTAAAACTGTTACCAAATAAAAATGTTTATTAGTAACAGCTGCAGTTTTACATTTTCATCAGTTGTTTCTTCCTTTTCACTTTCTGTCCTCCATTGACAGTTTTAATTTAGATTTTGTTTTTTCCGAGTTTTCGGGTATGATTGACATCAGGTGATAGAGGTTATGGTGATGTCATTTCCGCTCCAGAACACCGTAGTGATCATGCTCTTTCACAGTTCTGGTTATTTTTTAAATGAATGATTCTTGTTTTCAAGTTTTCAATTTTTCTTTCAAAAGTTTCAAAACTTTGTATTTTCTGTGTTTTACTGTCTGGTTTTTCCTTGTCTTCGCCTGCTGGTCCTGATGTGACCCCTCAAATCTGCGCTCCGTCTGCAGCTGTCCTCTGCCTTCTGCACGTTCTCGGAGCAGAGCGGGGAACCTGCACTAGAAAGGCAGATCTTTGGTAGCCTTACTCTCTGCCTGCTGGTCCTTAGCTCTCATGTAGCTGCTGGTTTCTGATGGGCGTCTCGATGGCGACCAGTTTGATGATTGAAAATGTGAATCCTTGCATAGTGAGGTGTATTTATTGAAAACGTTGTATTTATTGATGTATTTATTGGATCTGTGAATCGGGCTTCCAGCTGGAACTTGCAGCTTCTCCGGGGTTTTGTCGCCCGGAGGAGACGCGGCGTTTGGCTCCTGACTGCTGTTTGTCTTTTATGACTGTAAATACTCTGTAAATGAAAGACGTGTAGATCTATTTATAAAGAGATATGATCTTGTTTTATTTCCTTTGATTGAAGGAATTGCATAGCAATAAACATTTCACAGAGTTGACCTCTTTCAATCATTGACTTGGATCCACAGGTTGTTTTTTTTGTTTCACATGATGACTGAAGCTTTCATTTTCTCTCGTGGAAGTTTCTGGATTTTCTTTGGCCTCCCCTCACCTGAGCTGCCCTCCTGCTGGTTGAAAGTATTGAAATTCCTCCGACGTGGATCTGCTGCGTGCTTTGAAGCAGAGCTCAGCTTGTCAGGAAGCCCTGCAGAGCCGTTCCGGTGGATGATTAGAGCTGGACGAAGGTTCAACCTTCTCTGCTGGAGGCGGAGTTTTCCTCCAGCTTCAGAGCCAATCACGTTTCTCAGGCTCCTGCAGACCAACGGGAAGAGTCTGCTCCTGAAGAAACCAGGTCCATATGAAGTTTCAGTGTTGATGTTCAGATTCATTTCCAATCTGAACCTTCACAATCGTTTTTCTGAGGATGTTTTTGCAGATTTTAATATCCAGATGTTCCTTCACTTGTCCGTCCTGCATCATTACACGTTCAGGAAACCTTTCCTTACATGAATTATGTCATTTAAAGAATACTGTATGGATTTTTTTTGCAGTTACTGAAAGGAGAAAATCATGAAATGTAAACCTGAGATCTATTTCTGTGCTGAAAATCTGTCGGCTTTGTGTCAAACCTGCTCATCAGCTGATGGAGAAAAGTTGGGTGATTTCAGCAGCAGATCAGAGTGGACCAAAGGTTCAGAAAATCAGTTTTTTCCAGAGATTTCCTCTAGAACTCGTCTGGATTCCAGCTTCAACCACATGACTGTTTTCAAGGAGTTCAGCCAATGAAGGAGCGCGTTTGTTTCCCTTTAGACGGGTTAATAACAAACCAGAACAGGTTTTTCTGAGTTGAAATCATTGACTGTAAAAGAGAACTGGACTGAGTGACTCCTCCCCCTGGAGTTCCAAACAGGAAGTGGCTCCAATAAGTCAATATCCCACAGACTTCTACAGAGAAATAAACAGCTGTTACTCCTTCATTCTGTTCGTCAAAAGAACCATTCTGACTTTTTTACATGTTTATTTATAATCCTCAATGTTTTATAATTTTTCTTTATTTCAATTTATTGGAGTTATAAACTGACCAATCAGATGTCTTGATTCAAAGTAGGTGGAGCCTACTGGCCCCAACGTTCAACACGTTTGACGGACGTAAACCGTTTTCTAGGGATGTCGTGACACGTTTCTGTTCTCAGACAGGGATGACATTCTTCATCGGTTGGTTTTTGTGTCTCCACCCGAGTCGACTTTGTCCCACAAGAATATTGGTACAAGTTTTTGTGCAATGAAAAAATAAAGTCTGACTAGGAAGAATAATGGAAAAACAGACTAATTTAGTTCTTTTGGTTCTTTAATTATGATATTGGTCAGAAGTTTCACCTCTAATCTTTGAGCTTTTTTTTTCAGTTCCACTTCCTTAGATTTGCTCTAAACTTGACTTTTTATTGAAAAGTCCTCATCAAAATTCACACCAGTGTGTTTGGTTCTGGTTCTGATCCATGTTTGAATCTGATCCATGTTTGTTTCTGGTCTGATCCAAGTTTGGTTCTGGTCCATTTTGGATTCTGGTCTGATTATGTTCTGCAGGTGTGAAAGTTCACCTGGACTCTGGTCTTCTTGAGGGTGTGTGTTCTCCTGCAGGTGAACTCTGGTACGGTTCACTCAGAGTGAAGGCAGACTGACTTATCAAAGGGAGGAGGTGCTGTAAACCCGGAGTGTCTGGAGGAGAAACAAACTGAAGAAGCAGGAATCGGGAAAAAGTTTGGAAAAGTAAGCTGGGTGAAAGAAGCACGGTAAGGCGGCGCAGTGAGGAGGCGCTGTGAGGAGGCGCTGTGAGGAGGCGCAGTGAGGAGGCGCTGTGAGGAGGCGCAGTGAGGAGGCGCTGTGAGGAGGCGCAGTGAGGAGGCGCTGTGAGGAGGCGCTGTGAGGAGGCGCAGTGAGGAGGCGCTGTGAGGAGGCGCAGTGAGGAGGCGCTGTGAGGAGGCGCAGTGAGGAGGCGCAGTGAGGAGGCGCAGGAGCTTCTTCAGGGATGATCGTCAGATTCATTTGTTGAGAAACAAAAGCTATTTACTCTTCATGACTTTGTTGACTTGTTGGTAGCTGAAGATGTCGCAGGCTATCTGCTCAACCTCAGATTCTGTCCCGCGCTCCATCAGACAGGCGAACCGGCCCCCGTCGATGTAGGCCAGGTCCGAGTACCCGCTGGGGCCCTGGTTGATGATCCAGGGGCTGCTCCAGCCGTTTGGGTCCTTGGGTGACTTGTTCAGGTAGATGCCCAGATCGGTCCGCCGGTCTTTGCTGCTCGGGTGCGAGTACAGCAGCCAGAGGGGCTCCTGACCCGGGTCCCCCCCATCCACCTGTGCTGGAAAGGAGACCACGCTCCCCTGACAGCCCCCGCCCGTCTCCACCAGCTTCTCAGCAGACGGAAGTTTGACAAAGTCATCTCCGTCGTCGTCGCTGAGGGCCTCCACCCGAAAGCCGCCCTGAGTGCGAGCGTTGCAGTAGACGTACCGGTTTCCTCCGTCATCGGAGACCTCTGCCATTTCACACTCGATGGATATGGTTTCTAACGGCTGACCGAACTGCCAGGTGCCCCCCTGATCATCGCTGTAAAGGCTCAGCGCTCGAGGAACCGCGCAGAAACACGCTATGCAGAAGCACGAAGGGCAGCAGGAGCCGTAGGCGTAAGCGGGAACGATCAGCCTGCCGCTCTCCGCCTGAACGCCGTGGCCCGGCCCCACGGCGAACGTGGCCCACTTCTTAATCTGGGGCAGCTTCTCCGTCAAATTGGTGACGTCGCTCCAGGTTTGGCCGCCATCCTTGGTGGTGACGTAGCAGAGACGGGCCTTGTTGATGCCCCAGAACCTCTGCCAGGATTCTGTCGTGGTTCCTTCCACGCAGATGAAAACCAAGAAAAGCGTTTTGCTGTTCCTTTCGTAGACGGGACAGGGGTTCATGGGACGATAACCACCCAGGCGCGTCTTGTCCACCACAGTTTTGGCCTCTGACCACTGAAAGGACAAACATGGGGCAGAATTATGGCGTTTTACACAAATGTGTGTTTAGTCAGATATTGAAACAGAAAACCACCTCCACGCTCATCAGATGAGGCTCCTCCTGTCGGAGCAGACGTCCGGTTTTCATGACCAGCTCCTCCGTGCTGGCGTCGTTGGACGTTTGGCGCCTCTCAGCGAAAGCCATCAGGACGCCTCTGTCTCTGTCGTAGAGGAGCGAAGGGATCCTGTACACCTCCTTCTGTTCTTTGTTGGAGTAAAAGACGGTTGTCCGCCCTTCATCACGCGCCGCGTTGGCCATGATCTTCTGAAAGCCAAAAAACATGAACTTCCTGTTTGAGGATATCCATCCATCCATCCATCTTCCTCCGCTTATCCGGGACCGGGTCGCGGGGGCAGCAGACTGAGCAGAGATGCTCAGACTTCCCTCGCCCCAGCCACTTCCTCCAGCTCCTCTGGGGGGACCCCGAGACGTTCCCAGGCCAGCCGAGAGACGTAGTCTCTCCAGCGTGTCCTGGGTCTTCCCCGGGGCCTTCGCCCAGTGGGACATGCCCGGAACACCTCTCCAGGGAGGTGTCCAGGAGGCATCCGGACTAGATGCCGAGCCACCTCAACTGGCTCCTTTCAATGTGGAGGAGAAGCGGTTCTACTCCGAGCTCTCCGCGGGTGACCGAGCTTCTCACCCTATCTCTAAGGGAGCGCCCCGCCACGCTGCGGAGGAAGCTCAGTTCAGCCTGTTTGAGGATAATCGGCGCAAACCGCTCATCAGTCAGGGAGGAGGCTTTATGGTGGGGAGGTGGAGACGAGTCACCAGCATTAACGAGTTTCCTAATGACTGATAAATGACAGCGAGGACCCACAAAGTCTGAGCGGTATCAGTCGGTTAAAGAGGGTGGGTCCGTAAAACACAACCTCCTCTGTTTTATGACGAACTTTTGGGTCTTTTTAAATAGAGGTTTATAATATTTTACCGTATTGATGATCCTACTAGATAGAAGTTATTCCGTTAAAAAAACAGACAGACAGATTACTACGACAAAAAAAGATTTAAAGAACGCTTCGTAGCTAAATGTAAAATTGCCAATATAAATACATTTCTATTTATCTATTTTAAGGACTTTCTCTGGACTTTAATGCAAAAAATTAACTTTAAAATATATTAATTAAATAAATAAAAAGATTTCAGTTTTTTTCAACAACCCAAGAATGATATTTTTAATCTGTTCAAACATGTCACTAAAAAGGTCACGAACTAAAAAAGCTTACAACGTTAACACTTTATTTCCTCTATTGTGTTTCAGAGACGTTTGTTTATTAAAAACACTTTTAAAAATTATTTTTAGAACAGCTCCTAAAAAAACAAAATATTTAATTCTTGAGAGAAAATGAATCAATTCTGCTATCGTCAAACATTTGAAGCTTTTCCACATCCTCTTAGTGTTAATATGTAAAGTGAATGACTGACAATGACAAAGTGACTTCATCGCTGCACTTGGACAAATGAAAGACAGAACACAGAGAGTCTGCACACACACTCACCCACGGATGGCGGCCGCTCAGCAAATGATCGGCAGAAGCAAACGCCTGCAGGTGGGGTTGCTGGGTGGAGTGGGAGGTCATGCCTGACAGCGTTACTCCAGCCGACTGTTGATTAACCTGCTGTCTGACGCAGCTCTAATGACATATCCAGATATATAATTATTAATGGAGCAAAACGCATCACATGATCTTGTTTTTGTCCCATTTTCTGTTTGTGTTCATGGTAAAAAAAAACACAGTTTTCTTTTTCTTTCATTCATTTTTGGTACATTTGAAGCATTTGTTCAACATATTTGTATGTTTAGAGCTTTTTTTTTAAAGTATGCTGAATCTAATAAAAACATTTTTACTTTTTCATTTTCCTTATCTCTCCCTTTTTTTTTATTTCACAGCTCAAACCCCTTTAACTTCCTCTAAATTGAAACATTACAACAATTCTGAAATCTCTGCACGGACTCCAGGGGGGTGTTCCAGAAAGCAGGTTCTGCTAGCTCCCACGGTAAGTTTGAGGCTAAGGAAGTGGGTTTGGGTTCCAGAAATGGAGGTATGTTTCAGAGTATGTCAAGTTGCCATAGCAACTGATGCTCTGAACATAACCTGGTCTGGAGCAGGTTTAGTTGAAGGTTAGTTTGTTTTCAGAGAGGTGCAGCAGCATGGCGTGTCCATTTGAAGATGATGTAGTGGATGAAGAAGCTCAGATAATACTTTTTCCACCGTGAGAGGCTGATAAGACCACATATGGATGTTTAAAGAGAAACTTTTTACTTTGATCTAACTTAATTATTTGCTTCATCTTTTTTTTGTTAAGTCATCTTAAAAATAACACGTAGTTATCAGACAGTTATTTTGCTTTCACTCAAATTAATTCAATTAAGTAGGTGTAACTTTGGTGCAGCTCTTAGATCGGCACCGCAAGGGATTCTGGGATATCATTCCCTTTGCCTGTCTGGATGGATTTGGGTTAAACTGTGGGTTTCTGACCAAATGTGTTTAGTTGTTTAGCTGTTTTACTGTGTTTTGCTGAGTTATTTTGTCCTACTATGCTAAAGTCTCTGCACCTTGAGTGAGAGGAGGATCAGTTTATTCAGCACCACTAGAGCAATAGATGTTGCAAGAACTAAAGTTCAAGTCAGAGTCATCATATATGAGTACATATTGCAAATCCACATTAAATCATTCATTTGAATGTTATAAAAATGAGATTATCTACGACCTCCTCAAACTTCAAGAAGTACAATAAAATAAGATGGAAAAACATTTAATTGAATTGGAGTAAAATGACATTTAGTTAGATAAATATGTACATTTGAGTTGTATAAACAACTATTGAGTTGGATAGATGTCAGAAATTAGGTTGAATAAATGTAACTCAATTACTTGTTACCAATTGAATCAATTCATTTAAGTTTGATAAGTTGTGTATACATCACAATGTAATAGGAAATAAGATCGGAAACGTGTGCATCTACTTTCTTTTGCTGATGATGCAGTCGTATTACTTTTTTGATGGTCGTATAATCTTCATATGCCGTCATTCAAATCTCAGACTCCGTCTCACTGATGTGTAGCGTCTCTTTTTTTCTCCACGCGTTTCCATGGTGATTCTAGAAATCGGCGATCCATTGAGAATGTCTGTATGTACTCGCTGTGCACGTGCATTAACCCAGGGTTACCAAGTCCAGTGTAATTACACTAACTCATATCTGGTCTTTTGGATCCTACATACCCAGAGTAAGCAAGTTCAGGTGGATTTCAGCCAGAGTTCAGGGTTGAAGTCATGGTAGTTTAAACTGGCCTTCTGGAATACCCCCCAGCTCTGCTTCTTTAGTGTAATCAACACATGGAATAAATAACAAACTTGCTGTTCCTCATAAACAGCAGGGCACCACCTCCTATTTATGAGGAACTGCAAGTTTGTTATTTAGTCTGTTCTTTATTCTATTCTATTTTTTATTTATGTTATTCTTTAAAACGTATGTTTTTGAATATAAATAAAAACAGGCATATCAATCCAGAATAAAATCAAGTTAAAACGTAAGTAACGTATAATATTTTGCTCCCCATAAAAATATATTCAAAATTATACAAATGGGAAAATTCTGCAGAGCAAAACAAACAAAGCCTGGAAATATTAATAATAAGAAATAACAAATCCATTTTTCCATTTTCTTTTCTCTTTTGTCCAGTTTTTTTAGAGCTGGACTCCTGGCATCAATTTTAGCAATACGTTCATTTCTGCTTGGTGGGGGACGTCCTGAGTGTGTCTTTCTGAAAAGGACCACAGGGATTAGATTTTTTCTAAAACCGGTTATTGTGAATATCATTTTTAAGTCTTATAAAACATTAAAAACTAAATCATAGAACTCATCAGTGGGATTGCTTCAAAAATATTTGATATTTTCCTAATTCTGTGCAAAACCAACAGTAAAAATCCACCAAAACACCTCAATACTTTCATAAACAAATGATCCGTTGTCAAATACTGACACCAACTGAACCACAGGCAGACGTAAAAAATGCATTTTATATGGAAAATAAAGACACATAATGAAAACGTTTTCAATAGTTAATAAATAATGACATTATTAGCATGAGCTGAGTAATCTAAAGGTAGCTATGATCCAGGTGTGGCGCCGATTCACAGGTTTTAGGCCGTTCCAAAGTCTGTGAAATAGCAGATCATAGATAACCAGTAGTGGTGCAATTTGCCTTTAACCCTTGTGCTATCCTATGGGGTCCAGATGACCCCACCCTTCCATTGACGTGTTCTCCTACCATGACAAAGGTGGATAAAGGTGGAGAGGATTTCATGTCATCCATGGACACCAGTGAAGATCACAAATCATTGAAGAAAAAAGGTTCAGAGCTCTGTCTAGTGGGTCTAGATCAGTGTTTTTCAACCAGTGTGCCGCGGCACACTAGTGTGCCGTGGGAGATGGTCAAGTGTGCCGTGGGGAATTGCCCTCATTCACTGATCTAAAAACATTTTCCATCTCCAGGATTTCAGCTCTCTGTTCATCCAAACAGGACTTGATAAAACACTGAGGAGTTAGGAATATAAAAGATCGTAAAATACTTTTTCTTTGCGTTTATTTTATTTTATTAAAGACATTTTGATAAGAATGACGTACCGCGATTCAGCTGCAGCTCCGGCTGTATTTTGTAAAAGTCCCGCCCCTTTAATTGTCTCCACCAATCATTCTTGAAGGCTTAATCACATGTCATCAGTCTGACCAATCAGAAGTGGTTAAAGTCTTCACTTCCTTGTCCCGATTTAGCTCGTAAAATCGCTCAGTTCTAACAAAAATACCAGCTAAAGCTCGTCTTTAGTGGTGTAGCTTTCCACAGAATCCGGTGTCAGACCGTGGAACAAGAGAACAAAACCATGAAGCTCAGAGACGCGTTCTCCACCGGCCGTTTAATGCACTACATCTCCCATGATGCATTGGGTTGTGAGACTGACCGCGCACAAGATCTGTTGTTAAACGTCTTGAAACCAACGAACACACATCAAACTGTTTTCAAATCTTCTAACTTAACTTTTATTGCATCTTTTAGAAAAAAAACAGCTGCATTTTCCAGCTTTTTCTGCAACAATTATCTCAAAAATGCATGTGAGATTGTGGAGGGACTGTAGATCAATACAGACTATGAGTTTCTCCGTTTTTTTTGTGTGTGTTTTTTTTTTTAATTTTTGGATCCTGGTGTGCCGCGGGATTTTTTTTAAGGTTAAAGTGTGCCGTGGCTCAGAAAAGGTTGAAAAACACTGGTCTAGATGACCCAACTCCCAATGTTAAAGTGCCTAGGATAGAACAAGGGTTAAATTTGCGCCCTGGGCAATTGCCCATGCTTAAAACTGCTACTGGGTGCATAGAGCGGTCTGCCTCTGATTGCAGGTTCAGGTCCCACCCTAACTGCCCATCATCAAAGTCTTCCTGGGGAAGACACTAAACCGTCCGTTCCTCCTGGCGGTTGTAGGTTGGCACCATTGTTCGACAGTGCAGCTGCCATTAATGGGTGAATGGGACTGTGACTGTAAGGCTCCTAGGGCCTTGAGGAGAGAGCAAAGTGCTATATAAATTAAGCCATTTAAGTTTGTTTTAGATTTTTAAAGACCCACTCTGATTAAATTGTTTTTGGTGTTTTAAACATGTAAACAAAGAAAATTTAGCTCAAAACTGTATTTCTGAGGATTTCTTTCTTCAAATCATTGTAAATCAGGAGCAGACGGGAAAATGTAGGTGGTTGAAGATAGTATCTGTGACATAGAAAATACGCTGGGTGGAGCCACAAGTCCCCTGCTCCGCCCCATTCTGATGCAGACAAATAATTCCATGTAGGTCTCGGCTTTTCTCGTCCGATCTGGCATCTCGATCAAAACTGGCTCCGATATTTTGGTTGCACAGCTGTTGTGTTGCTGGTGTGACGGGTTTTAGGAGTGTGTAAACAGAGAGCTCTCAGGTACGGGGAGGGGAAGGAGGCAGGGTTCCCCCGCGCCAACAGTCCCGCCCACAACTCAGAAGTGACTTTCTAATGAACTCTTGCCGCTCTGCAGAAACTATGTCCTAGAAGAGCACAGATTTTTTTATTTTTAGCTAAAAACAGCATAATCACAATGAAATGACCACTGGGAACATTTTACAATAGATCAGAAGATGACTTTAATCAGTGGGACTTTAATCAATTTCATGGACTGCTTTTTTGTTTTTTAATGTGGATGTTTGGTGGATTATTGATTATTTATTCAGTAAAGCACTTTCAGTTGTACAACTTCAAAGGCCCCTATAAATTTACATTTGAATCTCGACTAAAAAGTGTCAAATGGTGAAAGAAAAAACACTTTCTGAAACGTTTTTGGTTATAAGTTGTGGAAAAAGCTGAGGCAGAGAGTGAAGCTACTTTGACTGAGCTTCTTTACGCAGACAGAGCAGAGGCGCGCAAGTTCGGACGTGTCAAAAATGTTCTTCACTCTTTAGCAAGTGCTGACAGTCTTTAGCTAGCGCGAGGGCTCTTCTCCCGCCCCTTCCCTGTCCGGCTTCTGCGCGCTCTGATTGGCTGGAGGAGGCGTCCGCAGCGGAGGCTTGTTTTTGTCGAACACAGAGGGGCGGGAGCTTCTGCTACGTCACGGGGTGGGCGGGGTGGAGGGCTTCCCAAAACAAAAACATTGCGAATCCAGATCCAAAATGGACGCCGTTCCCCCATCGAAGCCCAGCTACCGGAGCCAACATGGCCGCTGCGCCGCTCAGTTTCACTGCTGAGATGGGCGGGGCCGCTTTGAAGTTGAAGTCACGTGATTCGCGCAGAGCCCGTGTTGACCCATTCCAATATGGTGGCCAGCCTGGCTCAACTGTTTCTGTTGATGCTGTGGTTCTGCGGGGTCAGACGCGGCGCCTGCGGCGGCGAGGACCCCCACATTCTGGGGCTGCGGGTGGAAGACCCCACGGAAGCGGTGAGCATCAAAGACCGGATCATCTCGGTGCCCGAAGGAGCTTCGTTCCAGCTTCGCCTCTTCGGGGCCAACCTGAATGGAAACGGGACGTTGGTCGCGTTCGCGGCGGGGTTCGGAACCGCCGAGGATCCGTGCGGTTCCGACAGCAGCCGGCTGGAGTCCGCCTTCAGGGTGACGGAGGAGTTCAGCCAGGACGAGGTCCACAGCGGGGTCCTGACGGTCACGGCGAACCGGAGCATCCCCGCGGGCGGGGACACCTTCTACCACCTGTGCGCGCGCAGCGGGGAGACGTGGGCGTCCGTGACCCCGGACAGACTGCGGGTGATCCCCGGCGCGGCCCCGGGTTCCGTCCCGCCGTGGGGTCTGGCGCTGCTCGTCGCGCTGCTGCTGCTGCTCTGCGCGCTGCTGAGGACGCTGCACCTCAGCCTGCTGGGGCTCGACCCTGTGGAGCTGTACGTGCTGCACAGCTGCGGCTCCGAGGAGGAGAAGCGGGCCGCCAAGCGGCTGGAGCCGGTCCGGAGGAGGGGGAACTTCCTGGTGAGTGTGTGGGGGGGTTGGTGAGGAAGATGCTGGTCTGCTGGCCTTCGCCCAACCCGCCTCTTGTGCGCAGGCGTGCTCGCTGCTGTTCCTGTGCGTGCTGGGACACTCGGTTGTGGGGGTGCTGCTGTACCGGGCTCTGGGCTGCATCGCCTCCGCCGCCTTCACCGGGGGCTTCCTCATCTTCCTCCTGGCCGAGCTGGCCCCTCACATCCTCTGCTCGGGGTACGGTTTCCAGCTGGCGCCCGGCCTGACCTGGCTGGCCCAGGTGTGCATGGTGCTCACCTGCCCTCTGTCCTGCCCCCTGGGGCTGATCCTGGACCTGGGGCTGCAGAGGGACATCAGCACCAACTGCATCAGCGAGCGGGCTATGGAGATGGTCCGTACCAGCGTCAACGACCCCTACAGGTAAACCGGATCCCATTGGAGGTCCAAACTCTGAGACCAGGTCAACCAGGCTGACCGGCACGCACTGGGCGACGGTGACCCTCCAGCAGAACCAGAACCGTTATCAGGATTGGAGTCGGAGGCCACAAAAACATCTTTAATGCCATAAAGAAGACATGTTTTTATTTATCATCCACTGTGACTCGCCTTCTAGTCACCACTTCCAACAAAAGTTCATAAATGCTCGGTTTCAGGCTTCTCCGTCCCAAACGACACACACCTAAAGTCCAGTTCCAGGCTCTACGTATAAAGCGTGGCCACTGAGCGTATGTTGAAAGTTGAATCAGTTGAACTCTGACCAATCAGGGACTCTGATTTGGTAGTGACGTATGAATGCCGTCCAATAATTACGGTTGGTATCCCACCGTCATTCATGTATCGGAATGGAGCTTGTACAGTGTGAACACCGTGGGTTATGTGTGCATTGAAGAACACGGGTCAAATGTTCTGTCTGGGCGTAGCTTGGTGGTTTATTCTGGATCTTGATCCCGCGTCTGTTTGTTCACAACGATCTGAAGAACCTGAACCATAGCTTTTTTAGGGTCTATTCAGACTGTATGGATTCGGTTCCCTTAAAGTGAACCAACAATGATCCGGAACCAATTTTCAGACCGAATACACCCAAGTGGACCCGGTCCGGGACCAGAACCGTCTATGGAGGTGGTTTCAGTCCGTTTCCAATGAAACTGAGCTCCGGTTCGCTCTGAGATTCCTCCGTCTGAATAGGCTCTGTGCTCGGAGTGGAACAACTGGACTAAAACGGCCACCATACCAGGTCATTATGGGATGTAAACAGAGTCAGAACGTAGCAACCATGACGATGAGACACAGCAACTCACTGAAATGCGGTTTGGATTAGAACATCTTTTAACGTGATCCACATTACTTCTCACTGTTTATGTCGTAACACGAATCAGCGAACCTTTTCACCCGGCGTCTCCATAGTAACCGCCATGCAGCACGCCTCCCTCGCACCAAAGGAAAACGAGTTCAACCTGACGTTGATACAGACGTTCAAGTTGGTCAGAAATATGTCAAGTTTGAATCAGTGAACTATCCTGACAAGACTGCAAAGAACAGGACGCCATCATTTCTGTCTGTAGTTGCTTTGCCCCGCCCTTGTGATTCCTGACCAATGACTGAAGAGATCTTTAGTCACGTGGTTTTGTTTACAGGCTTTGGCTCGTAACAGGAACGGTTCTCGTTTGAATGCAATCTTAAAGATAGTTTAGGTCTTGTCCTGAAGACAGAAGTTGCCTCCACAGAGGAGGAGCTTAATAACCAAAGCTCCGCCTTCATTTTAGTTGAGTAAATTCTAGAAGCAGCAGGAAAATCTGGAACTGTTTCTGAGCAAAGACAGAGCTGTACATTTAATTCCAGCTTCTTTGGGATCTTCAGCAGCATCTGGATCCACATCAGACGGTGTCTGCGGTTCTGATGGGACCCGGGTCCTTCAGAAAGGAACCGATCTCCTCAGAGAAGTTCTCTGCTGATGTCTTTTCACATCTTCAGGGTTGTGAGATTGTTCCTGTGAACCTCTTTGGGGGCGCATCTCACCTGAAGGTGTGCTCCATGCCGTCAGTTTCATGCTTGGTGCTCCAGATCCGATCTGGGAGACTGGGGACGCTCTGGAGGAGCCAGAGTCTCCCTGAGGCTCCTGAAGTGACGGAGGCTGTGGTCGATGTGCTCTGTGTGCAGCGAGTTCGTGAAGGAGGAGTTCAGCCACGGGATGCTGCGCACCAAGACGGTGGAGGACATCCTGACGCCGCTGAAGGACTGCTTCATGCTGCCCAGCTCGGTCGTCCTGGACTTCTCCACCATGTCGGAGATCATGCAGAGCGGCTACACCCGGGTGCCCATCTACGAGGAGGAGAGGTGGGGGCTTCACCTTCATCCAAAATCAGGTTTTAAATGGTCAGAAGACCAGAAAGGTGTTGGAAAGGACCTCTCACGGCGCCCAGAATTCTCCTGGGGTACTGGATTACACATTCCTGGGTTTCTCAGTTCTTCAGTCTGGAGTTAGAACTCCTCGATGTAGCGTAGATGATGTTGTTCACACACAACAGTCCAAAACAAGAACCGCTGTCATATCTAGATCACTATGACAAAGCTCAGTTTAACCCATCAGCCTCGGTTCTACCCTCACTGACGAACACAAGCTGTGGGTTGCGGTTCCGATCACGGGCGGAGGAGGCCGAAAGGAGCTTCAGAGAAGGCGTGGGCCTCCCCTAGAGACAGGCGGTGGAGCTCCAGTCTTCTGGAGGAACTTGAGTAGATCTGCTCCTCTCCCAGAAAAAGCAGCTCAGGTTGTTTAGTTGGTATGGATGGATGGATGGTTGGATGAACGATGGATGGTTGGATGGATGGATGGATGGGTGGGTGGGTGGATGGATGCATGGATGCATGGATGGATGGATGGATGGATGGATGGATGCATGGATGGATGGATGGATGATGGATGGATGGATGCATGGATGGATGCATGGATGGATGAATGGATGGATGGATGATGGATGGATTGATGGATGGATGATGGATGGATGCATGGATGGATGGATGGATGATGGATGGATGAATGGATGGATGGATGATGGATGATGGATGATGGATGGATGATGGATGATGGATGGATGGATGATGGATGAATGGATGGATGGATGATGGATGGATGGATGCATGGATGGATGGATGGATGATGGATGAATGATGGATGGATGATGGATGAATGGATGGATGAATGGATGGATGGATGATGGATGGATGGATGCATGGATGGATGAATGGATGATGGATGGATGAATGGATGGATGGATGATGGATGGATGGATAATGGATATATGGATGATGGATGGATGAATGGATGGATGGATGGATGATGGATGGATGAATGGATGGATGGATGATGGATGGATGGATGATGGATGGATGAATGGATGATGGATGATGGATGATGGATGGATGGATGATGGATGGATGCATGGATGATGGATGGATGAATGGATGGATGGATGATGGATGGATGAATGGATGGATGATGGATGGATGGATGCATGGATGGATGGATGGATGATGGATGGATGATGGATGGATGATGGATGAATGGATGGATGAATGGATGGATGGATGATGGATGGATGGATGCATGGATGGATGAATGGATTGATGGATGGATGAATGGATGGATGGATGATGGATATATGGATGATGGATGGATAAATGGATGGATGGATGATGGATGGATGGATGATAGATGGATGATGGATGCATGGATGGATGGATGGATGCATGGATGGATGCATGGATGGATGAATGGATGGATGGATGATGGATGGATGGATGGATGATGGATGGATGGATGGATGATGGATGGATGGATGATGGATGGATGAATGGATGGATAATGGATGGATGGATGCATGGATGGATGGATGATGGATGGATGGATGAATGATGGATGGATGGATGCATGGATGGATGAATGGATGGATGATGGATGGATGGATGATGGATGGATGGATAATGGATATATGGATGGATGAATGATGGATGGATGGATGATGGATGGATGGATGATGGATGCATGGATGGATGGATGATGGATAAATGAATGGATGGATGGATGGATGATGGATGGATGGATGGATGGATGCATGGATGGATGGATGATGGATGGATGATGGATGAATGAATGGATGGATGGATGAATGGATGGATGGATGATGGATGGATGATGGATGGATGGATGGATGGATGCATGGATGGATGAATGATGGATGGATGATGCATGGAAGGATGGATGGATGGATGGATGCATGGAAGGATGGATGATGGATGGATGATGGATGGATGGATGATGGATGGATGGATGATGGATGGATGATGGATGGATGGATGCATGGATGGATGAATGATGGATAAATGGATGGATGCATGGATGGATGATGGATGGATGCATGGATGGATGAATGGATGGATGGATGATGGATGGATGGATGATGGATGGATGTTGGATGGATGGATGGATGATGGATGGATGCATGGATGGATGGATGGATGGATGGATGAATGGATGGATGGATGGATGGATGATGGATGGATGGATGAATGATGGATGGATGAATGAATCATGGATGGATGGAGGATGGATGGATGGATGATGGATGGATGGATGGATGATGGATGAATGATGGATGAATGGATGGATGGATAACGGATGGATGGATGAAGGATGGATGGATGGATGAATGGATGATGGATGGATGGATGGATGGATGAATGGATGATGGATGGATGGATGGATGATGGATGAATGGATGGATGGATAACGGATGGATGGAAAAATAGGTGGAGATTAGTTTTTTCTCTACACTTCTCTGTAGCGCTGCGCTCTACCTCCACCCTTTTTTTTTAAACACCCCTCTCCTCTTCCTTTTTTATGGTCAAAGTTTTCTCTTCTAACAATACAAATCTTCAAATAACTGATACTTCATTGGAACATTAGTCGCTGAATGCAGGTTCTGACTCGATGCCGTCTGTCAGACCTGAAGAAGGACTCGTGTTCTGGCGGCTCTGAGGAGAACATGATGGAAAAGTCTCAGTTGAACTTTAATCTGGACCCTGTTACTGTTTGAACTCTGATGTTTTTTCTTTTGTAACTCTTCAACCGGGTCGACCCGGGTCACAATTTCAAACTAAAAAATCCCAAAAAGTCTCTACGGTTGAAAAACCCAAAAGTTTCTTTCAACTTCCATCATGAACCAGAGCCTCAGAGGAAACGAAGCTTCTGCTGCTCGTCTGTTCTAACCTCTGTGACTCTCTGAAGAACCGTCTGAAGAACCGGCTCTTTCCCAACCGTTCTGTCCTCCAGGTCCAACATTGTGGAGATTCTGTATGTTAAAGACTTGGCGCTGGTGGACCCAGATGACTGCACGCCCATGACAACCATCACCAAGTTCTACAACCACCCGCTGCACTTCGTCTTCAACGACACTAAACTGGACGCCATGCTGGAGGAGTTCAAGAAAGGTGAGCGATGGAGCTGCTGAAGCTGGTACCGGCAGGTGGTCCAGTCGATCTGCTCCTTCAATGTCCGCCTCTTGGTTGATGATCCTCCTGAAAGAAACCTGAGATGTTTCCTCTGGAACCGCTCGCCTCCCTTTCAGTTGAGACCAGTGAAGAGGTTTCCTGAGGGTATCCTGTGAACATAGTCACGAAATCTGAAACATTTTTCTTTAATCTCTGGGATCAGCCTGAAGTGGGCGTGGCCTGAACCATGACACGATTTTAGTTGACCCGTTACCATAGCAAAGAGGGGAAAAGTTCACTTTTGGGAAAAGTAGTTTTAGAGATGACTTACCAAGCAGTCCAGTAGTCCAGTTTTCGTGTGTTGGCCTCACACAGAACCAGAACTGCTTTTTTGCAATACAAACGGCGCCATGTTGGGGGCAAAAGGCGTCCGTGAGCAGTGATTGGTCCGAGTGGATCTGAGTCATCGTATCTATGGCAACCACTCTCACCAGTAGGGGGTGTTGGAAGGCCACACGCTTACTACTTACTACTTACTACTTACTACTACTCTTATTGAGGCATCTGATTGGTCAGTTTATAACTTGAATAACTTAAACTACAGAAAAAATATTGTAGAATTGATGATTATCAAGAACATGTTAAAAAAAGGTATCAGATCCAGAATGTTTCTTCTGACCAATAGAATGACTGAGGAACAGCTGTTTATTTCTCTATCGACGTCTACAGGATTTTGGCTTCTTGGGGCCACTTCCTGTTAGGAACGCCAGGGGGAGGGGTCACTCCGTCCAGTTCCCATGTACAGATGGTTCAAGTTCAGTTTTATTGTTAAAAGCGCATGTATAAATGGTGGTTGCTAAGGATCCAGTCAAATGTAACTTTGTTGCAGCAATATAGAAAATGAATTTCCGCGTCTTTTAGCTCTGGACAAGAAAAAAGAGCGATGGTTGCTAACGTCCATTCCCTTTAGGAAGGCGGCCATATTGAATCCACTCAAATCTTTCCAGTGGTAACTAAACTAAAGGCTTATTCACCTGTAGAGCTGCACGCCGGGACTTCAGCTTTTTCTGCTGACCTCTGCTGAAAACGATGCTGGGGGGTGTATGGAACGAGCGTGGAGGCCTGTGGAGACTCGGTCCGGCTCGTAGATCCTGTTATTGAGGAGAACTGTAGAGAAGGGAAAAGTTTTGAATAAAAACCAAACCTAAGAAGACTTTCTGTACGGGTCATTTGTTCACTCAGGAAACTCCCACATGGCCATCGTCCAGAAGGTGAACAACGAGGGGGAGGGGGACCCGTTCTACGAGGTGCTGGGATTGGTCACGCTGGAGGACGTCATCGAGGAGATCATCAAGTCGGAGATCCTGGACGAGTCCGACGGCTACCGTGAGTGTTTCTGAGCGTGCTCTGTCCGTGTCCTGCCACAGTTGTTGATGCCTGCGTGTCGTCCCACAGTGGACAGGAAGCTGAAGCGGCCCCTCCCCCCCCTGGAGATTTCTCTGGAGCCTCGCAGCTCCGGCGAGGAGTTTTCTCTCTTCAGACCTCCAGAGGGAGAATCCAAAATCCACACGTCGCCACAGCTGCTGCTCGCCACGCACCGCTTCCTGTCCAGAGGTGTGTAGACCGTCATCCCTGACGCTGTGTGTACATTCAAGCTGCATGAAGATGCTGAGAGTGACCTCTGACCCTGCAGAGGTGGAGCACTTCAGCCCGGCCCGAGTGTCCGAGAAGGTTCTGTTCCACCTCCTGCGCCACCCCAGCGTCAACCAGGAGGTGCACTTCGAAGCCAACAACCGGCTGAGCCCCAGCCACTACCTGTACACCCGCAACCAGCCGGTGGACTACTTCATCCTGCTGCTGCAGGTATGTACGCGCCTGCAGGGGGCGCCCTGCCCCGGAAATGACCATATATGGTGAAAAACCACCAACAAAAGGGTTTTATGGCAAATGTTGAGACGGGACTTTAGCTGAGTGTCTTAAATGTCATTTTCATGTTCAGTTTTAGAGGCAGTTTGCTTTAAAATAGAAAAATACAGAAAAGACGCTAAAGAACACAATTGCAAATACAACAAAACAGATTTGTTTTGTTCCTGTTTTCAGTAGTCCAGACTTTCAGGACTACTACTCCGCCAACAGATTGTTTTATGTACAAAAATGGCTGAATCCTGGTGTGTTGGATGAATCTTGGCTAGACATAGAGCAAAATCTCTGTGATGGCCTGGATGTTTCTAATTTACCTTTCTTCAGTTCTAAAATTAAACAACACAAATGCTTCAGAAGTTTAAATATTAGCTCATCTCTAACAGCCTGGTGGGATTTTCTTAAAAAAACAACCTCACATTATTTCCATGCAAACTCACCCCCATTTGGAATAACCCTGATATTTTAATTAACAAAAACATGATTCATTTTGCTTCATGGAAGAACAAAGGAATCCAGCAATTCCAGCATATAATTCAGGATAGAACTTTTATGTCCCTGTCGACATTATCCTCAATTTATGGAATTAGTATAAACAAATTTCTAGAATATCAGCAACTTAAATCAGCTATAAGCACTAAATACTGCCTGACCGAAATAGACCTAGACCTTCCCCGTACAGTAACACATTTCATTGACCTTAAAAATCCCAAGCTCACCTCCAAAATTTACAAGATGTTATCTAACATAGATGAAACAATTTACCTACCCATGACAAAATGGGAGTCTGAGCTATCATTGAATCCTAGTGATCAATTTTGGCTACAGATCTGTTTGAATGCCTTTAATATGACCAAAAGTCCTAATCTGCAACTTATTCAGTACAAGATTCTCCACAGAATTCACTACACCGGACAGAGATTATTTAAAATGGGTCTTAATCAGTCTGCTATATGCACACAGTGCACAGATAACAACATAGACGACTATTTGCATGCCCTGTGGTTGTGTCCACCTGTCCAATCATTCTGGCGTAAGGTCTGTGAGGATTTATCAATCTGGTTTAATCATACGATTCCTGCATGCCCCAAACTCTGCTTACTAGGTGACCTGAATAACATCAACATAGAATCCAAAAAGGCTTATATGGTTCTCACCGCTGTATGTATCGCAAAGAAAACTGTCCTCCTAAACTGGAAATCAAAAAATAATCTCAGCATCAGCCACTACAGAAACCTCATGTCAGAGCATATTAGCTTAGAGTTAATGTCCTCCACAAAAAACCTGTCGGCTTCAGACTCTCCCTGGCTCCAGCTGGTTAGTCACATCACCTAGTAGGGGTGGGATGGTGATGGGTTGAGCTGGTCCTGGCTGGTTGGATGGGCCGGTGCGGGTGTGGGGGGTGGGCTCTGCTGGGCCTATCGTTCCCCCGGCTCGGGGCTCTGGTTGCCCGGGGTGGGGGGTGGTGGGGGCGCGCGCTCTGCCGGCAATTTGGCTGGGGTTCCTGGGCTGGTGCCTTCTGGGCGCAGGGTAGGCAGTGCGGCTGACCGGGAACGGCGGCCGGGAGCCGTGCTGGGTAGCTGGTCGCCGTGGCGGGGGCTGGGGGGGGGGCTTTGGGTTCTGGGGCCCGGGGTCGTCTGCCCGCGGCCGGTGTTTCGCCCGTGGCCAGTGGTTGGCGCGTGGCCCGGCCCCCCTGGGGGTCGACGCCACCTTCACAGCAGGGGTTAAAGGGTTCACTTTGGTGGGTTTACATAATTTTTTTTTTTTTTTTTTTTTTTTTTTTAATATTTATTTATAATTATTAATGTTACTATTATTATTATTATTATTATTATTATTATTATTATTATTATTATTATCATTATTATTTCTACTATTATTATGACTGTTATTATTATTATTATTATACATATATGTATATATATATATGTAATTTATAATTTTATATGGTTAATATATGTATATTATATTATATTATATTCTGGGTTTATTTATTTATTTATTTATTTATTTATTTGTTTTTTTATTTTTTTTATTTTGATTCATTTATTTATTTATTTATTATTTATTTATTTTTTTTATTTTTTTGGGGGGGGATGGATGGGGGGCCCTGGGGGGGGGGTGGTGTGCAGTCCTTGGGGAAGTCAGGGCATGGATGGTGGGGCTGGACTCCCTGCCCTTCCGTTCTGGCACCGGGACCCGTCCTTGCCGGTCGTCTCTCGGCGCAGCGGGGCTCTCGCCTTATCGGCGGCGGGCTTGCCGCCTCTTGGCCGCCTGGCCGCCCTGGGAGGGGTGGCGCCTACTGCGGCCGGCTGGGGGGCCGGTCGCTCGGGGGAGCCTCTCCCCCGGTTGTGCCCATCCGCCTGCTCCTCCCCGCCCTCACCAAACAAATGTTGCACACAGGCACATAGGGCTCCCGGAACTGGATGGGTGGGTTATGCTGGCGGGGCTCTCTGGGGGGGTAACTCTCTGGGGCGCTCTGTTGGCGCCCGCCCTCCACCCCGCTTTTTACTTGCATATTAGACACCCTGATTCATCTAGGGCCTTGTGGGGAGGGTCTGGTGGAGGGGGGCACGGTGAAATATCCGTGCTCATCTTTCAGTGACCCCCCCACAATTTTAACTCCCACTTTAGACACACACACTGCATGTTAGCAGCACATACACAGCAAATACACTCCACCCACAGAGGATTCCCGGAGTGGGGTTTCTGCGGTTTAGCAGCGGTAGGGACCCCACACTGGAGACCTCCTTTTTTTACCTGCAGCACACACACAGCACTGCCACACCTCCATACATGGGTGGGGTCGGGGGGGGGCGGCCGGTCTTCACCCGCCTGGTCCTCTCAGGGCGGCCGGGCTTAGGGGTATCATGTCGGCTGCGGTGATGGTCGGGCGTACGGTGCTGGGGGTCGGTCGGCGGGGGGGGGTTACTGCGTGGCGGCGGGGGGTGGGGAGGTAACCAGATGATTGTATGTGTGCGTGAGTGCATGGATGGACGGACCTGGGGGCTGACTCACTGGAACCCTCTGGGGCTTTCCCTTCCCATCACAGAGGGGTAGGGCACTTTAAGGGTAAGGGAGGGGGGGGATTGTAGTGGGTAGGGTTATGGGGGGTGGCTGTGGGTGCGTGTCGATCTCTGGGTTGTTCGGGTCGCGTGCCGCGGCTGGCTCGCGGACACGGGGCACTGGTCGGGTGGTGGGCGGCTCTCGGGTTCTGGGGCCCTGGCTTCGTCCTTGGCCCTTGTCTCGGCGTCCGGCGCCCGGCGGCCCCCATGGCTGCCGCCTGGTACGGCTAAGCGCTCCTGTCCTGTGGCCTGGGGGCCGGACGCCGGGTTCGCTTATGCCTCTGGGCGTAGTGGGGGCCCCTGTAGGGGGGCCTTCTCTGCGCCTGGCTGGTCGGGTGGGCGGTCCCCGCCTCCCCCCCTCCCGGGCTGCTTGGGTCCGGTGTGGGGGGGGCGCTGGCCTTGGGGGGCCTCTCCTCCCCTTTCCGGGTCTGGCTGCTCTGGCTGGGTAGGATCTGGTTCCCCACAACACAAGGTTCACTTCGGCAGCATGCATGTATCTCCACCCCCACGTGCACGTGCACACTGCCACACTGCTCCCTGTCTGCTTCATCCCCCCTTCGGACCTACAGTGTATTGATGGACAGATATTTTCCACTCATCTTCGTGTCAGATTTTTACCCATGATGAAATATTTGTCTTTCCAGCAGATCTAGTATAATTGTTACAGCTTAAAAGAATAACTGATCCAAATCAGTGCTTGTATCCCCCCTTTTTTCACCCTTCTTCCCTTTACTCTCTTCCACACCCCCCCCGACACATTTTCCCTCTTCCTCCCCACACACACTAAATATAACAAATAAAGAAATAAATAATTCAACAAAAAGGGGTTAATTCAGATCTACACTCTGGCTTCTAAAGTTCTACAACCTCTTTTTGTGATAGTAAAACCTGTCCAACACAAAAGGCCTGCAGCTCTAATCTGTTTGCTAAGTTGTTGGACAGAACAAGTGAAAAAAGAAGAAAAAAAAAAAAAAAAAAAAAAAAAAAAAAAAAAAAAATGTTGTTTTAAGCAGAGTCTGATTTAGGAGCTAAAGAGAAAAACTGTTTGTAAGACTTAAATAAAGGGGTTTCTGTCTTTTCTTGCAGGGTCGCGTTGAAGTGGAAATCGGCAAAGAGGGGCTAAAGTTTGAAAATGGGGCATTTACGTACTACGGCGTCTCTGCCCTGACGCTGCCATCCTCAGGTGAGGGCGGAAACTGCACACCCCAGGCTGAGAATTTAAAACCACCAGTGGGGCAATTATTTAAATGAAATAAATCAGTTCAGACATAACATTCTTTCTTCTTCTTTCATCTTCTTCAATCCTCCGATGATCTTTAAAATCGTGTTTAAAATGTTGAAACTTGCTTTCTGGATCCGGATGCTGACATGTTACAGCAGGAAATGGATTGAAGTCCAACAGCTGGACTCTGAAGGCTGCCAACATCCTTAAGCAGCAACTTTCCTTTAATATTTTCAAAATAAAAGCATAGGTAGTGATCGTAGCATTTAGCCCGCCTCCGATCACAGCTGTAAGTTTTCTTTGTAGCTTCTCCTTGTGCGTCTGGACTAACGGAGAGCGTTTGATTGCAGTGCACCAGTCTCCGGTATCGAACCAGCGGAGCTCTCCCAGAGACCCCTTTGATTCTGGGGAGGCCACCAGCCCGTCCAGCTACTGTCCTGACTACACCGTCCGCGCGCTGACCGACCTGCAGCTCATCCGGGTCAGTGAACGACCTTTCACCTTTCCGTCTTCAGGTCTGCCTCAACGGGAGTCCACCAACCAGAAGTGAAAGGCGTTTCTTCAGACCACAGATGCTCCTGTGACGGTTTCACTGAACCCGTCATCTAAAGGCTGTGTCACAGCAAAAAAACCCCGTTCTCTCTTCTATTGATTTGCGTTTGGGCATCAACATCGCCCCCACCACACACCTAGTACCTGGTGACAATTCTTCCTGGAGATCGTAAACAACCCCGCCCCAAAAAGATGACATCACAGGAGGAGAAACCGTCAAAAAATGAGCGGGGCCAAAACTTCTTATGGGGTTCAAAAAGAATTTCTAAATCCACTAATAAAATCAAAACACGTGTGTTTGGGGATATCCAAAGGACATTTTAGAATTATTATGGGATGGCCTCAGGACCTAGTGCTTGGCAACCTTTTCTTTTTCCGGCAAAGTGCAAAATTTGGTGATTTTGGTGATGTCAAGAAAAACTCTTGTTTGGGCGATTTTCTCAAAATTTCACACGTGCAACCAGGTGACGCCTGCAACCAGTCTATGATCACCTAAGCTAACTAGTCTAGATCTTGAATTTTCCAAAAAGGGACCTTTAGTACCAGCTACAAATTTGAACTTAAATGAGAGATTTGGATCTCTTGCCTTGTAACCCCTGGAGCGTCGTTGGGAAGCTACGCAGGAAAAACTGTTGGATTTTAAGATTGTAAAGTTTGCAAGATGGCTAGCCTGGCGAGCTCGCAGAAGTGGCTAACCACCAATGCTTGCGCATTTTTTTAGCAAATGTAACACATCAATCCTTGAACGAACTGTTTTGACATATGATATGAACATATTTGGAAACAAACAAACCTCCATTGCAATCCTAAAGTTTACTTTTAGCCGATTCTTCTAAAAAACATATAGACCTGTTTGTCAGCCCCAGAGGGCCAAAAAATCAAATGGTTGCTATGGAGACAAACCAACAGAAAAGACCCCATTTTTGAAAAAGGTGGGGGGTTTTTCTCTTATTGAACTTGTCATGTGACCAGGCTGGCAGGGCCAGAGGGGAGGAGTCAATGAGGTTTCTAAGTGACATGGTTTATCTAAGGGTTAATGGCCAACGACGTGTGCATTATTAGAAATTAACGCACTTCGCTGAAGTGCGTTAATTTCTGATAATGCACACGTCGTTGGCCATGAAGCCGCTTATACCATGGTCACTTGAAAGGACTTGGACTGCAGCGGCAAAGAAAAGCTAAATCTATGCCGATGATCACGATGTGTTGAATTAATAGAAAGAAAGTTCACCTTTCACTGCTTGTTTTTATCCAGATGATAAAGATAAAGGTTGTTTTAAAGAAGACACAGAACATTTAAGCGATGTGACCACAACTACTTTTTTAGGCGTGCATTGTCACTTTTTAATGCACACCCAGCAGCCAATCAGAATCAAGAATTCGCCTGGACCATGGTATAAATATACATGTATACATCTCAGGGAGTGTACAGTTGGGGGGCTGCGGGTCATGTGACGCCACACAGAAAAACGTCTCTTAGCTTCAGCCGTTGGCGCTCCTCTCATGTCCGCCATGATGAACTTCAGCTTCAGAAGAATCCCGAGCGTCATTGCCGCCAGTTCAGGTACAACCCCTTTTCCGTGAGGATCTAAAGCGCCTCCTCCTGCTGCAGGTGACGCGCCTGCAGTACCTGAACGCCCTCAGGGCGTCGCGAGCCGGCCAGAGTCCAGACCCCCCTGAGATCAAGATCCTGCCCAACAGCCAGATGAAGCTGCTGAACGACAGGAACGCCGCACAAGGTAGCCGTGCTCGAAGCGCCGTGTGACCCCCGAGCGGCGCCGTGTCTGTTGGAATGTGCTTTCCTGTTTGCCTTCAGCTGAACTGAATTAATTTTCTCTCTCTCTTTCTTCTACCTCCCGCCGTGCCTCCTCTCGCCTCTGGCCCATCCAGAGTTTCCTGTAAACTTTTCTTTTTTTGACACCATTGACAGCTACCGTTGAGTGCTTTTGTTTTGCATGAGGTAAATGAGCTCCGACAGGAACCACGCCCCCCCAGGACTCCTCCCACTTACCAACGCAGTTCTCCTAATGTGCTTGTGTGAGCCAGTGGGTGTGTGTGTGTCTGCTCCTCCTTAAACCATCCCACCTCCTCCGAGACGCCGTCAGGCCACAATCTGTTCATCGCTTTCGTCCTCATCCGTTCGCCGCCGCGTTAAAGACGTCCGCGTTCACACCGGAGCCCATTTCTCAGATTTACAGACACAAAAAAATCAAAGAGAAGAAAACTTGACAATCCGACGGACAACAGGAAGGAATGTTTGGAGAACAAAGACAGACGCCAAACGCCGTCCGTCCCTACGAAAGCACGTGGTCTTCTGTGGCGGGGGAGAACGTCCTCCTGACCTTCAGCCGATTCACCAGAACCTGAACAGACGTGGTCCCGTTTGACCGTTTGAACAAGAATATTTAAGGCAGTAAAGGCCACGTGGAGCTGCCTCACGGCGCCTCATGGTGGCGCTGCAGACAGCGTAAAGGAGAACTGCTGAGATTACAGACGAAAGGTTGAATCAACGTTTAATAAGAAGAGCGCCTTCGCACAAAAATCAGCTTTTCCAAAACAAAAGTCCCCAAAAAAAAGATCTGAAACGTTTTCATTGCAATGCATTCAATTAAGTGAAATAAAGCAGCTTTTAGAAAAACTTTTAAATGAAAGAAGCAATAAATTCCAGTTTTTAATTGGAAGGATCCATTATCGTCCCCCAGTCCAGGCCTCAAACCTCAAACCCCCCCACCCCCGTTGTTGTGGTTTAGTCCTGGAAAACTTGGAAACCTGGAAAACCGAAGCAAAACTCTGAAAAGTGCAGCTTTACGTCCTCATTTACCTCCGATAAGACGGAGGGATTAAAACGTGCGTTTGATCGGACGGCAGAAGAAAGGATGAACAGAACCTCGGGAAAAGCTGCAGGCTTTTTTTTTCTTTTTACAAACGGGATGAAAACTAAACCTGCTTCACACTTCTCATGTCTGTCTGGTCCCTTTAACCCCGCCCCCTCCAAACCACTAAACTCCCACCCCCGTGTCCACCTGTGTGTTTCATTCCTGTGGTGATGTCATCCCTCACTCACCTCTCATTGGTCGGGTCCCACAGGTGGCAGCCGAGCCCAGGAGAGCTCCACAGAAGAGGAGGCTCATGGGTAATGCAGTCCAAACTGTCCTCTGCTAATTTAAGAAGATAGAGTATATTTTGAATCGATCAATCATCTATGGCTGGAACGTAGGACAAGACTGGAGTGAGAGGGACTTTCTCTACTAGACCCGCTGCTCACTTTTCATCTCCATTTTCATTCCTTTCATTGATTCCATGCAGTTTTTAGGTTTATTCCTGTTATGTAAATGTCTGTATAAATGTAGAGAAGGAGGAGCTATGTGAATCCTCTGAACCTTTTTTTTTAAATATTATTTGCTAATAAATGTGATCTTATCTACATCCCATAGCTCACTGACAGATGTAACTGTGGTGGAAACAGTAATTGAACTGTCAATATAACAACCAGATTGGATTTGGTGTCCATAACCTTTAGAAACTTACCTTTTTGTTGATTATTGAACAAGATTTCTGTCCATAGAAACCCGTTTTGTTTCTATGAAAGGAAGGTGCCGTCACCGTTGGACCCGCCTCTCGGTTGACCTCGTAGCACTGGAGGTCTAGCTCCAGTGTTTCCGTTCGTTCAGCTTCTGCGTCGCGCGGTTAACGTGATTCCGGGCAGATTCTGAGGCGGTTCTGTGCCGGCATGCACGCACCCCTCTACGGTGGTGAAGCCTGTACGTCATCCACGTTAATCCGCTGATCGGTTATTCCCACGCCGTGACGTGACCAACGCGCTCGTTTTTGGGGGTCAAACCTTCAACACCAAAGCTTTCGCTCCGGTGTTGGCGTTCTTTTGACCAGTCTTTAACCGTTCACGCAATTAACGGAATCTATGTGACAAAAATCGACTGAACAGCGATATCGACGTTTGTACGTTGATCCCGTAAACACGTTACTACGGTTACCACCAGAATCTGTTAACTGGGTAAACGGTGGAAGAGTTACGCTAGTTTGAGGAGCGTCTGCCATTTTGCCGTCGCCGGTGACGGCTCTGGTGTTAAAGGGTTAAAGAAAATGTGAATCCACGGACAGTTGGTTGGTTGCTATGGGGATGTGAGGTGAGGGGCGGAGTCTTAAACCACATGCAACAGGCTAGCATGAGTTTTGGGACGTGTTTGTAAAGGATACGATTTTAGAAAAGGAGCCGAGAAATCTGACCAAACTACAGTGGCCAACATTTTATTACGTTTTTATTTTTTACGTTTTTATTTCATATAAAATATGAAAAATAAATTTTTTGTTGTCTTTAAAGCTTCTCGTTTTTCTTCTATGTGATCTTAAATGATGGAGATTTCTGACCATCTGAACTAAACCCGACGGTTTTTAAAGATCCTCTGGTTGAAAAGCCAGATCCTGCCTGGATTGAACACTAATCCGTGCCTCCTGTTGGAATATTTGTCTCCGAGTCAGAGGACTTTATATGAACACTTCCTTTGTGACCTTTTCCTTTATATTGGAGGACAGGGTTCACTTACTTTTCCACCCAGAGAAACAGAAATGTGTAGCAATGATGGTTTTTGCAGAAGTTGCCATGAGGTTCACTTTCATATCCGTTTTGTGTTCTTGGTGCCTTTCTTCCAGTTTCCGTCTCGGCACCAAACAGGTTGCTTTGTCGTCCTTCATTGTGTGCCAAAGTCATGATTGTGTGTGTGTGTGTGTGTGTGTGTGTGTGTGTTCCAATCAACCGTCCACTTCAGACACCAACTAAGGTGGTTGAAGACATTTTGCACATTAAATTTGTGCCCCCTTAAGCCGTTTTTAAAGCTTGGAGGTTCGTCCCACGCCGGCTTACAGCTGCGTCGCAGGCGTACAGCGGTCCTCCGCCGTCTGTCAGAAATGACTCTAAAATTATCGCTCACGCCAAACGGACCTAAATCCAAACTTAAAGGAACTTAAACATTGTAGGACTAGCTAAAGTTGGGGGTCTAAATCCTTATGGGACTTCCAAACTGGGTCAAAGGTCAAAACTAAAAGGGCATGAGTGTAATGAGCTCCTGTCTGTTTTGCGTTAAGCGAAGGTTTGATTCCCGATCAGAACAGAAAACGTGAGGACCTTAAAGCTGACTAAAACCTGTCGCTTCAGATAAATGTTGGATAAGAAATCATCACAAATGTCTGAATTTATTTCCAGAAAAAAACACTTATGCTGACGCAGACGCTTGGAGAGGTTAATGGTCTTACAAATTCAATAAATTACCACATTTAATCTTTTTTTTAGTGAATATTAATGTAACTATTTATCATTGAATTGTTATTCCCAACAAACCTGGACTTTCTTTAGGTCCTCCTAAAATGACTGATTTTGAAGAAAATATTATCCTTTGACATTTCTTTTTTATGTGTTATTTTTTAATGTTATTTTTTTTATTTCACGTTTTCTTTTAATCTCTTTACATTTCTTCATCAGTGAAGGTCGTGGCCGTCCTTCCTTTTCATCGTTCTTCCTCAGTCATTCCTGCGTTTATGCGTGAAATTTCTTTTTTTTTCTTAAATCTCCACTGAAATTTCGATTCCAGCAGTTCAAAGTCTAAAATGCGGCGTTATCATTGGCCTGCAGGTGTTGGAGGCTGTTGCCGTAGCAACAGTGCAGGTGTTGGCCAAACAATGGCCCCACCCCCCCACAGTCTTCTTAACAGGAAGACGTCATTTCGGTCCAGCAGAGGGCGCCGCAGCGCTGCGGGACGACAGCTTTCAGGTTCAGCTCTTCTTGACCTTTTGTGACCTGCTGTTCCTGATCGTGGCGACCTTCGTCTTTGGCTCCACGTCCGTCGTTAACTCAAACATCTTTTGCGTGTAAACGTGGGATCTATCAGAAAACGTCCCGCCGTCGTGTAACGGGACAGACGGGGGTTTCAGGTCTGCTTCAGTGGGATTTTAGTGCAGGGTGAGGAAGATGATGATGATGATGTTTGTAACTAAAGCTTCCCTGAAGAAAGATGGACGACAAAAATCCACTTCCTGTCTTGTCCAGAATGAGAGTGGCCGTTTGTTCCTCTTAGTATTTCATCTTTTTCACGCCACGCGCCCCTCTGGGTTCAAGCTTGTGTCCAGTTGGGTGATTTTTAAAAAGACATTCAATATATTTCCAAATGTTTGGAATGAAAAGGTTATGGTGACATCCTATCCTCTCCAGAATGACAGAAATGTTAACTGTAGCCTCTGTCACCCGATCACGCTCCGGTAGCCAATGTCCTCAAAGCCCCGCCCCCATGTAAACTCAGGATCAACGCCAAAAGCAAAACTGCTGAACTCAAAGTGTAAACTGAGGTTGAAATGAAAAAACAAGAGGTAAACAATTCTGTTGTTAAAAGGCGTTTAGTTTTTATTTTCGGATTTATAGTTTTTTGTTTAAACTTTACAACAGTTTTGAGCCTTTAAGGTGGTCCGCTGGTGCACAGCTCTGTAAAATCGACCCAATGCTTTTCGTTCCCGCTCCCGTTTGGTGTCAGGTAGAACTCGTATTTTACTGGAGCAGACCTGACATCTTTGGACTTTTGGACTGGTCCCCTTAACCCCGCCCACTCCAAACCACTAACAAGAACATTGGTTGAATATTGGTTGGACTTTTTTTTTTCACGTTCGCGGTCGTGGTAGTTCTCCAAAGTGAAAGAACTTTCTTAGCTTTTCCTCATCAGGGAGGAAGTGGGTACAGGTATAAAACCCATCAAAGGTGTGTCGGTGTCACGTTTCTGCTCTCCTATTTATTTCCTGTCTGTCTAAATGCATCTTCCAGTTTTGTTTGTCTGATTCTTGAGAAAGTATTTTATTGAATATTGTCGTCGGACTACATTAATGTCTTTGGTATCTGAATGTAAAAAGATAATCCCAACGTTTCCACTTAAACGGTGTGTTAATATAGAAATGTTTAGGTTGGAGGACGTGGTGTAGATCCTACTCTCCTGTTTGCCGCTGTTACCGAGAGCGTTTCATCCGTTCCCACTTTCCGGGTTACATTTGTATAGAACTCTGTTTTATTGGGATGTTTTTCCAAATGCTGGTGGGTTTGGGGACACAGAGGTTTCTTAGAAAATAAACTTGATCCTGTTGTAAAAGTTTTGTCGTGTGTTTATGTGTCTCAAACATTAACCACCAAATTAGCCGTTAAAGGAGATTATTTTGCCGTAAAACTATGAATCATTAATGGACGACGATACGAGAGTCGTAGACGGCTTGGTGAGCCCGTGGAGTAAAAAATGTTCATGAACGTTTTTGCTCCACAAGCATTCTGCAGGTTTTTGGGTTGTCTGCATGTGTGTGTGGGGTGGGGGGGTTGTAGAGAGGAAGGGACGAGGAACGCAGGTGAGTCTCGCAGTCCTTTTAACCCTTGTGCTATCCCAGGCACGTTAACATTGGGAGTGGGGTCATCTAGACCCACTAGACTGAACCTTTTTTTTTTTTTCAATGGTTTGTGATCTTCACTGGTGTCCATGGATTACATGAAATCCTCTCCACCTTTGCCATGGTAGAAAGAAACTGACAGGAAGTGCTACTTTTTGAACCCTGGATTCCTGCATTGTAGCCCTTTACCTTACCAACCGAGCTACCCAGCCGCTCGGAGAACACGTCAATGGAGGGGGGGGGGGGCATAGGATAGCACAAGGGTTATAAAAGGACTGAAATTCCCACGGTGATAAAACAAACCGCAGACCTGTTCCAGCGTGAAATAAAAAGAAGAAACCACATGTTTCAGCCAAACAGGGACGCCTGAATAAAAGCAGCAAATCAATGGAATCGTCACGAGACGATGAAGTTGGGTTTTGCTATCATTTTTTTGTAAACCGTGGAGGCCAAGGAGCTCACCTCTCCACGGCTGAAGAAGACGCCGGCGTCTCATTAGATCGATGATGATGAGCGCATGGCAGAAATGTCAATGGATCTGCTGTCAATCAAAGTATTGCTTGGATCAGTCTCCGTGCTTCTGAACGACTTATCGCGTCAGTCAGTTTGAGTTTATTCGCATAATTAGGGTAAGTAGTATAGTAATAATTGTGATAGTGAACTTGTGTTTTTCAACATTTCTAGAATTTGGATCAAGCTTTGCTCATTTGTGTGACGGAAACGCAGCCAATGAAGGATTGACGACAACGAAACGACGCTCAGTCGCAGCTTCAGATGGAAAACATTCTCAGCTCAACAGATTTTCTCTTGAAGGAAGTTCGAAACATTTCAGTTTGAAACCAGAACCAGATCATGGCAGCAAACCTCCATGAAGTCTGCAGAGTTCATGTTTCACTTCCACGTGTGCGCTCTAGATGTGACTTTCACTCAGTCACATCCTGGAACTGAAAGGAAACTTGTTAATGTGACAAACAGTAAAATACAATAAAATAAAAAATACAAGGAGGAAATGAGAAGAAAGTTTTTAGAAACATCTTCCTCCTTCAAACCCTACAGCCTCTCTCTGGTTCAGTTGTTTTTGTCTTTTGTCGTGTTGTCTTTGTGTTATCTGAGCTGCAACACAAACCCTGATATGATAAATCAAAGCACTTATTTGAAACCAAAGATGACGGTTTTCCTCTGTTAGGACATGGACAGAAATGTGTGTAACATCTGCAGAATTCACCTGCAAGGGTCTGAAATCAGCAATTGTAGGAGCCCTATAGTGTAATATGTCCTGTGGGTGTCGCTGTTGTCATTTTTCGCTGTATTGTAAGCAGAGATTCGTTACCTGACCTCAGACAGGTGTGCGTCAGACGGAGAAAAGGTTTTTGAGAGCACTGTCTAGTGGGTCTAGATGACCCCACTCCCAACGGTAAAGTGCCTAGGGTAGAACAAGGGTTAGATGCATAGTGAAAAGATCAAAGAAAGTATTATGGCACCCCTGTTTACCTCCACAGATTCAAACTGGGACCTTCTCACCACAGCGCTTAACCCCTTTACACCACAGCCGTACTGGCCCATGTTGTGGAAATTCCACAGAAAACCCCCACCTCCACAGATGGAGGTCAGGGGGTGGGGCAGGGGAAGATGCAGGGTGTGGGAGGGTGATACCGGTTACCATCGTCACATTTGTCCCCTAAAAGGTTCAAATCAAACCCAAAGACAGAATAAATGAAAGAAGCCTTTCTGAGTCACACTTTCATCTGTGGACTGATCATATCTGAGGATGAACCAACGTTTGGGTTTTCGGGCTTTTTCCCCTTCCTGACGAAAACCACAGCAGAAAACCAACCTACATACCTTTTGTCGCATCCATTTCTGACTCACATGAAAACTTCCAACAGATACAAAATCATTATGTGATGATGGTCATAAACAAAACAACAAACACACCACATTTGTAGAATTTGTTCTTAGAGTGAACCTACAGTTTTGCAACTTAACTGGAAGATATGTTTCACGCTGTGAGACAAAACCGCAGGTAAACAAAACCAAATGTTCTAAAATTTAAGATAAAAACAAAGAAAATGCTTAGTTTCTGACAGATTTTTTTAAACGCTTCATTTTGGTACCAGAAATGTCTTTTAAAATGACCGACTTCTTTCTGAAAACTATTTTTTCTTTATCAATAAAGTTCGGATTATTTCTATTTGGACGAGCAGCCATGATGACGTCATGCATAGCGCTCCAGGTGTCGTTTGCCTGCTGCTGTTTTTAAATGTTAGCGGTAAATAAACGTGTTAACAGCTGCAAACGTCCTCATTCAGAAAACCACAGGAGGCGCAGACTGCTGAGGACCCTGACCTACAGTTGAAGCATTTTATGCTTTTATTCAATAATAATAATAATGGATTGGATTTATCTGCGCTTTTCAAGACACCCAAAGCGCTTACAATGTGTCCATTATTCATTCAGTCCTCATTCATACTTGGTGATGGTAACTACTATTGTAGCCACAGCTGCCCTGGGGCAGACTGACAGAGGCAGCAGGCCAGTTCGCACCTACGGCCCCTCTGACCATCACCGGGATCATTCATGCACATTCAGTGGAGGCCACACTGGAGGCAAGGAGGGTGAAGTGTCTTGCCCAAGGACACAACGACATTTTGGCTGGTGGGAGTGGGGGGGAATCGAACCGCCGATCCTTCGATCATTGGACGACCCGCTCAACCACCTGAGCCACTGTCGCCCCGCATCTCACACATTTTCATCACTGAACCCATAAATGTAATGTGAAGGTAAATGTTTGCTCCTGGTTCCCATCAAGCATTTTTGTCTTTCTTCTAAAATACAAACTAGACTTTGATCTGAAATAGATTTTAGCTCCTGTTTGTTCTTCACCTCCCCACCCGTCCATAAAAAGGAGCTTTTTTATGTTATTCCTTTAATTGTTGACCAGTTGAACTTAAAGTCTAATATACTTTTGCAAGAATTTAGCCATATTTCAATAACTCTGGAGAGTGGAACGTGGATGAATTGTTCTGAGAAACCAGTTTTCCAATAGCTACATATTTATTTCATGACATTAAACGCTTGAGAACGCACAGGGTGACATTTGGCCAGTGTTTCTGTTTTTAATTTGTTTCTATTTTTAATTTTAATTTTTCCATTTTTAATTTTTTGGCTGCTGTTAATCACTGCTACCAAAATAAACAAATAAACCAAACAAATGAAAAGAAATCAAATTAACTTTAAAATGGCAGAAGAAAATGTCTTTTTGCGTCTTCAGGGTCAAAGGACATTTTTCAGTTGTGTGAATTGAATCGATCTGATTTTTTTTTTACAACAATATTAGTAAAAATGAAGAAAAAATGTTTATTTTTGCACCTGTGTATGTAAAAAGATAAAATTCCTGGAACAGAGCCTTGGGGAACAGAATCACCCAAAATGTACACCTTGTCATTAAACTAAATCTTTCAAAAAAAAATAAATTCATGGCTGGATTGAGTTTTGTTTTTTAGTCTTTGTCTAGATAAAATTCCAGTAATTTAATTTGTTTTGCTCCAACAACCAATAAAAATCTTCCACTGCGTGGGCTGGGTTCCACACCTGTACCCTCTTGACACTGGAAAGCCCAAGAAAAATGTTCCTCTGGGCTTTTAACCCTTGTTCTATCCTAGGCACGTTAACATTGGGAGTGGGGTCATCTAGACCCACTAGACAGTGCTCTGAACCTTTGTTCTTCAATGATTTGTGATCTTCTCTGGTGTCCATGGATTACATGAAATCCTCTCCACCTTAATCCACCTTTGTCATGGTAGGAGAACACGTCAATGGAAGGGGGGGGGGGTCATAAGATAAGACAAGGGTTAAAGGTAAATTGACATCTAGATAGCACAAGGGTTACATCAACATCCTGGTCACTGGTTAGCCCTTGTGCTATCATAGGCACTTTAACGTTGGGAGTGGGGTCATCTAGACCCACTAGACAGTGATCTGAACCTTTGTTCTTCAATGATTTGTGATCTTCACTGGTGTCCATGGATTACATGAAATCCTCTCCACCTTTATCCACCTTTGTCATGGTAGGGAGAACACCGTCAATGGAAGGGGGGGGGGGTCATAGGATAGCACAAGGGTTAGATGATGCAATGGACTTGAAATAAAGAACTCAGGATAATAGTATCTAAGAGATTTGATTCATCAAAGCTCTTCTTTCTTTTCCGATTGCTCTGGTTAGAGGCGGGGTTGTGGTTTGTTGTCAGAGAGCAAAAAATCCACCAGTGACTTAAAACAGGAAGTGACACAAGCCAAAGGTTCCAGCGCCTGTCAGTCAGAACCATATCTGCCTCTGTGTCCTCGCATCGGTCTGGCTGTTCCTTCAGGAAGAATGTCTTTGAACGACTTTGACTTGTCTCAAGCGCTGGACAGGTGAGTTGAAATGATTGGGTTTTTTTTTACAGTAATAGAGCAGCATGAGAACGTTTCTGCACAAAAACTGGACCATCACATCACTTTTTTTTTAACTTTGAACAGAGATTATAGACACAAACCCCAGTACTTTCAGATCATGCTATGTATTTCCATGTTTATGTTATAGTCATGATCAAAACAGCAGCATTTATTAGTCTTTGTAGCCAAACTGATGCTAAAAATGACAAAAACTATGTAGTTTTTGTAGTAAATAATTTTTGAAACAGGTTATTTACATTATTTTCTTTTTAGACTAAACACATTTTCTTGTTTTAGAGTTTTAAGAGGACAATGAGGTCTTTAGGTTGTTGCCCCCCCACACACATTAGTTTTTTTGAATGTAATAACAGGTCTTGCGAGGCTTTGAAATAAACTAAAACAATTACTACTTGTTTTGAATAGAAAATTAATATTTAGCTCTTAGTAAAAAGGATGTTCATAAAAAAAAATCAGTGGATGGAAAAAATGTTTGACTAACATTACAACTGAACGTGATGTTTGAGGGGAAACAAGAGCGACAGCCTCATCTCTGTGGTCACACGTGCATCAGAAAATGCGAGCTGTCATCCTCAGCCCGAGAAAGAAATAGACCATTTCAAGAAAGTGCAAACATTTTCCAAGTAAAAGACGCAAGACTTTCATTTTCTCAATTACAAACCAAACAAGTGTTTTTTTTCCATTTTTACGTTTTTGTTTTTAATCCAAAAACAAATGAATGAGTGATGCACAGATTAATAGATTTAAGTACAAGCCTTTTTTCTTTATGTATACAAATATGCAAAAACACAGATATATATATACACGATCAATAATAATGAATGTCTTGTGATGACTTGACTTGTATGTATCTTAGTGAACGCTTTAGGATTACCTCACGATTGAACTTTAATGTCTTGTTTCTTTTAACCTTAGAGATTTCGCAGTTTCAAATTTGGCACTGTATTTATTTAAATTTGTTTTTTTTTATTTTATTTTAGACAAAGTTTGTTTAATTAACTTTAAAAGCAAGAAAATTGTTGTTGGTTTCTCCAAGGTTAAGTGTTTGTTTTTTTTAATGTCTATGAAGACTCATTCATCCAGGTTTGTTCCATTGTAGTAGGTTTAGGGCATGTCATCTGGACTTGGTTTTTAAAGTTAGAAGACGTTTCACCTCTTATCCAAGAGGCTTTGTCAATTCTGAATTAGCTGGTCTAAGAGCTGGTATATATGCGCTCATGGGGGAGGAGTCAGATCTGAAACTGGAGGTATTGTCCACTTAGCCTACATGGTTTCAGGTCGTTAATAGTCCTTTGTCCTCAGCTGGGGGTTGGGGGGACAGTGACTGCCTCCCCAAACTGGTCATCTCTTTCAGCGGTTAAGGACTCAGGTGGAACTGGTTCTGTTTGTTTGGGTTCAGAACACTGCCGTAGATGGATGGAAGAATGAACCTGAGACCACCGTTCTTATTCATCTTCTTGACAAAGATGGCTTCCTTCACTCCTCGCTCAAACCATCCTTTCTCTCTGGCTAGAATTCGGACTTCACTGTCCTCGAATGAGTGGTTTGTGGCCTTCAGGTGGAGATGCACTGCAGACTCAGGTCCACTTGGGTTGGCTCTGCGATATTGGTAAAGCCGCTTGTGTAGAGGTTGTTTGGTTTCTCCTATATACTGTTCATTGCAGTTCTCTTTGCAGTGGATAGAGGACGTCCTTTGGATGAACCAGTTTTTGTCTGAGAGTATTGACTGGTTTAAGATGAACTGGGATGTTATGGTGTCTGAAAATCCTTTTAAGTTTTTCAGACAGGCCTGAGATATACGGAATTGAAAAACTGTTCCGTTTCGGCTCTTGTTCCTTCTTGTCTTGTTTTCCTGTATGTTGGGATCTGGTGAATGCCCACTTGGGATATCCACAGCGAGGAGTTTGAGCATTGGGAGTTGGGCCATCTAGACCCACTAGACAGAGCTCTGAACCTTTTTTATTCAATGATTTGTGATCTTTACTGGTGTCCATGGATTACATGAAATCTGCTCCACCTTTATCCACCTTTGTCATGGTAGGAGAACACGTCAATGTAAGGGCGGTGTCATCTAAGATATCATAATAGTTAAATTATCCGTTAAGTTTTTCATGGGAAGCCAACTTGAGTATTTTCTTTTTCTGTACTGTCTTCAACAGGGTCCTTGTTCTAAAACAGCAAAATGCCGCCCCCTGGTGTCTAAAAGGGAAAATGTAATTTCTAGAGTCAAATAATTGGAGGAAAACCTTGATTCTTAACTTGAACTTTTTACGTTTTCGCAATTTTTATGTCTGCTAAAAATAAATAAATAAAGTAAAACTAAGTGATAGTAATAATTAATACTTTATGATTTTACATGATATTAATACGGACAATAAGGGTCTGGAAGTGGAGTCGTGGCATCATCCTTCTTGAAATATTTCACCACTCATCCAAGCGGCTTCATCAGTCTGAGGTCTATTGTATATGTGTGTCTGTTTATTATTATGTGTCTATTTTTCTGCTAAATGACAAATGACCAACAGTTTAGCTTTTCTTTGTCAGTACTAATACGTTGAATAATTTCTGAATTATTCTTTTTAATTCCAGCGAGCCAGAATCCGACTCTTTCTGCTTTGACGTGGCGGTAGGATTTATTGACACATTTGTTGAAATCTCGTGACGTTTTAAACCCGTTTGTTCACAATGTTAGCGTTCACATTTGTTTGCTTTGATGTGCAGGACGAGAAGGAAAAGGTCTTTGAGCTGGAGGACAACCTAGACCTGATCGTTTCCTACAACAAGAGGACATTGAATAAAATGGTGAACCTGGTGATGACCATCAACAAGATGAAAATGCCGTCATCTGACTGCAGCAGTGACCTGCAAGGTGACGGGATCTGTAGCACCGTCATGGAGCACGTGGTGAAAGGTGAGGAAGAACCTCACAAAGGAAAGTAATGAATGACAAGAAGCTCCAACAGAAAAACTACAATGGCTCTAGTCAACTGTAAACGCGTAGAAACGCACGTTTAGCACATTGGGAGGTTTCTCATGCTGACTTCAGGGAGCGCAGTAAAAAGGACTGTTTCACCCGTTCTCTTCTGTTTGTGATTTTTCTATGTATTTCAACATGATAAAGATGATTCCATCTTAGAGGTGGGTGTTTGCAGATGTCTTTTTATTTCGCTAAAGTTTTGGCTCTTTCTCTTTCTGCTCAGAGAAAGGTCAACCTTTAAATTAAACGAACCCTCGAATCTGCTCAGCACAAAACCAGACTGTTCGTCCAAACTGGAGCAAAGACGTTAATTTACGCATCACTCAAGAGTTTCTCTAATGAAGTGAACGGATTTAAAAAAACAGAAAAAAAGTTGCTGGAATTTTTTCATTCCCAAACATCGTAATTTATGTCGCAAGGGCGTCCAATTCTAATGTTACGTCAATGTACAGACGTGTTTAGAGGTTGTGAGGTGCATTTTGAACATGACACCATGTTTCCAGAGTTCATATATCTGAACTTTGGCAAAGACTTCAACCAATCAGGAACTCAGCTTGACGTGTTGATGATGTCATCAACAAGCTGAGTTGACAGGGCAGGGCAGCTGGCCAGGGCAGGGCAGGGCAGCAGGCCAGTTCGCCTATAATTGGCGCACGACTGTTTGTTTTTCCCTGGTTTCAACAGAACTGAAATAATTGCTTCGGACCAGGAAATAGGCATTTTATTATTTTGTAGGGTCCAATTCAAAGATTTGTGTAATACTGGAGTCAACTCCTCTTTAAATAGTTTATACCATTCAGCTGGAAACCCGTCGCTGCCTGGTGATTTATTGTTTTTCAAAGAGCTTATGGTTTTTAATAATTCCTCTGTAGTAATTTCAGCTGTAAGTAGTTTATTTTGATTTAATCCGATAAATGGCAGATCTATATTTTCCAGAAAGCTTCTTTTATCTTGTTCACAGGCTGAAGGAGGTTGTGAATATAGCTTTTTATAGTAATTAGTGAATATTCTCTCAATTTCCTCTGGATTATTTGTTACTTTATTGGTTTCGGGATCAAGGATTTCATAGATTGTACTCAGAGTTTGTTGTTTTTTTAATTCTTTTGGCTAGTAATTTTGTTGATTTAGGCCCTACTTCCTGATAGCTTTGTTTGAAATAAATCATCTTTTTTTCTATTTCGTCCTCTAATATGTGGTTGATTTGTTTTTTAATATTTTGTATTTGTTGGTATATTTCTGTTGTATTTTTATTTATAAGCTGCTGTTCGAGTTCTTTTAATTTTACTGAGTATTCTTCATATTTTTGAATTCTCTTTTTCCGCAACCATGCTGTTTTCGCTATTAGTTTTCCTCTAATTACAGCTTTAAGAGCATCCCATAACACTGTAGGGCAGGGGTGTCAAACTCATTTTCACTGAGGGCCACATCAGCATAGTGGTTGTCCTCAAAGGGCCAGATATAACTTACACATACGACTTTTTAAAGTGACAATTCCAGTTGTATAGAAAACATGTGTTTGCTTGTTATTCTAGCATAAATCCTTTTACATTTGATTCTGTCAGGTTATGTTATATGGACAGTGTTTGAGTCCCAATATTTTAAATCCAATTCCTCCTAGATATGAATAAATATACACCAAATTTTTTTTTTTATTTTAAGACATTAAAAACTTTTATGCTCTCGCGGGCCACATAAAATAACATGGAGGGACACATTTGGCCCCTGGGCCTTGAGTTTGACACATGTGCTGTAGGGTCTACCGCACCATTGTCATTGTCATCCATATATTGTTTTATGTCGGTTTTTATGTCCTTTATAAAATTTAGCGTTTTGAGTTACATCTTCAATGAAGACAGAAGATACTTCCTTCTTTTCTCCTCACTCTATTTTCTTTGTCTTTTCACAGAAACTGTTGTCTGCAAAGATGAAAACCTCTCCTCTGGCGAGACGAGGGTCTCCTTCACCAGAACGGGCAGCAGAACGGAGTTCAAGCTGTCCGACATGAGTCAAAGACACATTGTGCACTTCCCAGAGGAGATGAAACTGAAGGCCATCACTCTGAAGGCGGGATATTGCCATCTTAAAGGTAAGGCACCCCCCTAAGACCTAAACCAGAATGTTGGCGTTATAAACATTGTCACGGCATCTGCGTCTCCTCAGTAAACTTCACCATGTCAAGGTACAACCCCACCTCCTGCAGCGACAACAGTGGGATGACGGTACTGCTGTCGATCACCAAAAACCTGCACCTGTCCTGCACAAAGACGGACACGGAGGTGGTCCTCAACGTGGAGGTGAAACCAGCATCCACCACACAGATTTAAAATAATCATTCAATCATTCTTATTTCGGTTTGTGAGCATTTGAACTAATATAAGAAAAACTGGAATTTATTAACTAGATGGATTTTAAAATAGGAAATGTGATATAATATATATATATATATATATATATATATATATATATATATATATATATATATATCGATCCTAATCCAGAAGGATCCCTCAAAGGGTGCAGTCCCATCCAACTACCGGCCAATAACCTGTCTCTCCACAACATGGAAGCTCATGTCAGGCATCATTGCAACCAAGATAAATAGGCACATGGATCAATTCATGAGTAACACACAGAAGGGCATTGGTAGAGACTCCAGAGGAGCCAAACACCAACTCCTGGTCGACAGAACAGTCGCCCAAGACTGCAGGTCACGACACACCAACCTGTGCACAGCCTGGATTGATTACAAGAAGGTCTATGACTCAATGCCACACACATGGATCACTGAATGCTTGGAGCTGTACAACATCAACAGGACTCTAAGAGCCTTCATAAGAAACTCAATGAAGCTGTGGAAAACCACCCTTGAAGCCAATGGGAAACCACTTGCACAAGTGTCCATCAAATGTGGGATATACCAAGGTGATGCTCTGTCCCCACTGCTGTTCTGCATAGGTCTGAACCCCCTCAGCCAAATAATCAACAAGACTGGCTATGGATACCGACTCAGAAATGGGGCCAACATCAGTCACCTCCTCTACATGGATGACATCAAGCTATATGCTAAGAACGAGCGGGACATTGACTCCCTGATCCACACCACCAGGATCTACAGTAATGACATTGGGATGTCATTCGGGCTCGAGAAATGCAGCCGGATGGTGACAAAGAGAGGCAAGGTAGTCCACACAGGGGGGGTCTCACTCCCAGAAGGAACAATAGCAGACATTGAGGACAGTTACAAGTACCTTGGAATTCCCCAGGCAAATGGCAACCTGGAGCAGGCAACAAGGAAAGCTGCAACAGCTAAGTACCTTCAACGAGTAAGGCAAGTCCTGAAAAGCCAGCTCAATGGCAAGAACAAGACCCGGGCAATAAACAGCTATGCACTGCCAGTTATCAGATACCCTGCAGGAATAATAAGATGGCCAAAGGAAGAGATACAGACCATGGATGTTAAAACACGGAAGCTCCTCACCATGCATGGAGGGTTCCATCCCAAATCCAGCACTCTGAGACTGTATGCTAGCCGCAAGGAAGGAGGCCGAGGACTAGTGAGCGTAGAAGCCACTATCCAGGATGAAACATCCAAGATACATGAATACATCAAGCTCAAGGCCCCAACTGACAGTGTGCTCAGTGAATGTCTCAGGCAATGGAGAGCAGAGGATACAGTGCTGGAGGACAGATCCTCATGGGAGGACAAACCCCTCCATGGGATGTACCACCGGACCATAACTGAAGTGGCTGATATCAAGAAGTCCTACCAATGGCTAGAAAGGGCTGGCCTACAAGACAGCACTGAAGCGCTCATCCTGGCAGCTCAGGAACAAGCCCTGAGCACCAGAGCGATAGAGGCTCAGATCTACCACACCAGACAAGACCCAAGGTGTAGGCTGTGCAAAGAGGCGCCTGAAACAATCCAGCACATAACTGCAGGATGTAAGATGCTGGCAGGTAAAGCATACATGGAGCGGCACAATCAAGTGGCTGGAATAATATACAGGAACATGTGTGCAGAATATGGACTGGAAACCCCAAGGTCAAAATGGGAAACACCTCCGAAGGTGGTAGAGAATGAGAGGGCAAAGATCTTGTGGGACTTCCAGATCCAGACTAATAGGATGGTAATGGCGAACCAACCAGACATCGTAGTGGTGGATAAAGAACAGAGGAAAGCCGTTGTGGTGGATGTGGCAGTGCCAAGCGATGGGAACATCAGGAAGAAGGAACATGAGAAACTGGAGAAATACCAGGGACTCAGAGAAGAACTGGAGAAAGCCTGGAAAGTGAAGGTGAAGGTGGTGCCTGTGGTAATTGGAGCACTCGGGGCAGTAACCCCCAAGCTGGAGGAGTGGCTACAACAGATACCTGGAAAGACCTCAGACCTCTCAGTCCAGAAAAGCGCAGTGCTAGGAACAGCTAAGATACTGCGCAGGACCCTCAAGCTCCCAGGCCTCTGGTAGAGGACCCGAGCTTGGAGGAGAAACCACCCGCGGAGGGTGAGAGGGGCGTTTTTTTTTTTTATATATATATATATATATGTATATATATGTACTGTATATATATATATATATATACATACATAAAAATAATTGTCAATCTTTTTAGACTTTTATTCTGAAGATCTTTTCTAGACAAACTGAAAGACCAAACTGTGTTCCTTTTCAGGAGTGCTGTGAAGAGAAGCTGAAGGAGATCAAGAAGGATGAGGACATGGACCGATTCCTTTTCTTCAAAAAGGTCACAGGAAAGAGCCAGTGGAGCTTTGAGTCGGTGAAGTACTGCGGGTGGTTCATCAAGACTTCGCCTGAGGACACCGAACCCTTGGTGGAAATGTGTGAGGTAGATGGAGACGGCTGCAACCCGTACTTTAAAGGATGCCAACTAAGAAAGTTATAGAGTCTGTTGAATTCATAAAGTCAACCTCTCGGATGGACCCAGCAGCCATCTAGACCAAAACTTTTTGGTCTCTTCGAAACTTTTTCTTCTTTAGGGTCTAGAAGCTTTAAGCTGCTGGCGTGTGATTGGCCAATTCGTCTGATCATCATCAAAGTCAGTGAATTCTTTTTTACTATTTAGAGCAAACAGCTGCATTTCTTGTTGGAAAAACGTGTAATAGGATATTCCTTTAAAATCATTGTTTTTTTTATTTACGAAAAAAAAAATCTTTTTCTGAAAAAATGTTATTTTTTTGGGTGAAAACTTATTTTTTGGTGTTTTGTGCTTTTGTTACATTTTTACAGAAAGAAATGTGTGAAAAATGCACTGAAACAATATTAATGATTGTAATACATAGATAAACTGGATGTCTATCTGTGCGTATAATTAGGTTTGGTAGTGACATGTAATAAAAATAATATGCTGTTACTAGTATTGGAATCAGCTTGTTGTAATTATTTATTCTTTAGATTTTCAGTAACTTGTAGATAGAACCATCCATGCATGATGTACATAATTCATAAATGTTTCTTGCATTCGTCTTTTGTCAATGTGTGCAGATGTCGGTCGAGGGTTTCGGCCGACGGGTCATAACGAGAATTCAGTCTTGAGCTGTTCAAAATTTTTGGTCAGTTTAGAATTACACAGTTGATGTGTATTTCCTGTAGTTAATATGCAATTATTACATAAATCTTACACAATTGTGCATGATTTTTATGAGATGCATACACAAATTTGTGTCTTTCCATGACCGTTCCCGCACAGATGCATAACTTTATATCCCATATGCACACATCACGTTCAAATTATGTAATCACTGATGAATTGCATATAAACAGCGCAATGATCACGCACAGTTCATGTTCTACGTTAATTTACGTGTTTTTTGCGTAATTTATTTGTAGTTTTCAACAAGGTTTTTGGTGATACATCTGTGAAAATTTCACATGAAGACCACAACTTTTCTGACTTTTTCCATGTAGATTAGTGACCGAGTGACCGATTTTCATTTGTGCAATATGCGCAAAATGTACATAGTGGCTGTGTGACATGGCCTTAGTTATTTCTTAAATAATGAGCTTTTATTCAGCATGAACACAAGCCAAATGCCATTTTTTTTCAAGTAAAAACAAACAAACAAACAAACAAATGTAATAACAATAACAATCTGAGTTTTTTAATCACCTGTTTGACCTTCATAATTGTTTTTTTTGTTGTTGCTACATTTAGTCAGAGTTCAGCTTTAACGTTTTTATGGCCCACATACATTTAAGCAGCTTTTTGAAATGTTTCATTGCCTTTTTATAAGCAGTCATTACAAAATGAATCCTAACCATGAAATAGCTAAGTCTAATTTAAAAGCGACTCAAATGTCCTCACAAAGATGAGTGTCCTCCGTTCATGGTGTGTGCACTGCAAATGGTCCTTCCAAGGTCATAAATACCAACACATATTCACACACAACAACAAATCTGACTTTCCGTCATCTGTAAATGTCAGCAGGTCTTTACATTTAACCAAAGGAGACTTAAAGAATCTCAGCCAATCAGCGGCTGCTGGTTGGAAGCGAACTCCCCCTCATTGGACCCCCCATCACAGGTTTGCATGGCGACACATCAGGCTGGTTTTCATCCGTCTCTGATGCTGCGTTCAGGCGCTGATGTGCAAAGCTGATTATTTGACTGAAGGGGGGGGGGGGTCTTTTATGCTCTGATCTATTGATTTCCTGCCTTCAGTTAAGAACTCAGGTTTTTAATTTTATTCCTGCATTTCTGCTCCAACATTCATTATTTTGGGTAAAGTTTTACAGAGAAAAGCTTTAAAAACACCTGAGCTTTTCTGCTAAATTGAATCTAAAATGGTTTCTTTCTCAGATGGTTTTATGGAAAGTCCTTGTTGCACCGTGAGCGTGCACGTTGAGCGTACACGTAGAGCGCGCACAAGCCTTTTCTGGGTCTAATGAGCAAAGTGAAGCTGGAACCAATCATTGTACTGGTCGCTCACGTGTGCAGGACCAGCAGTGAACCTCTAGTGCAGGACTGCAGCATGTGTGTATGTGCACGTGCTGCAGTCGTGCACGCTCACGGCAGCACATGGCAACAGCAGCTAAATATAGAGCCAGCAGCCCGGCTTTGCAGCGGGATTCCGTGCAAACGCCACTGCTGCCCTGCAAACATGGCTCCCACCGACGCGCTTTCCACCTCCTGCTGAGGAGCTCCTGAGCATCTCTGATGGAGACTCCTTTCAAATGCTCGTGCAGAGTCCTCCTCCTCCTCCTCCTCCTCCTCAGTGCTGATGGAGCTGCAGGACTCAGCATGGAGCTGAGGGTCAGGGACTGGGGGGTTCCTGGTGCTGCTGAGGCATTACCGCACTCACAGGCTGCATCAGCGCCACTGTCAACGTGCATGCTTGCATAGATTATTGCTGTCAGGGAATGGGGGTGGGTTCTGGAAGACGACAGATTTCAATTCTTCTATTTAGTTTTTCTGCCTTTTTTAAAGTAATTTAATTATTGTATTTGTTATCTTTTATTTATTAACTTTATTCCCAGAGGACTGTTAATTAGGATTACGCCGTTTTTAGCCAAAATCTAAAAGCCTGTGTTGCTGGGGCGGAGCAACCCCACCCCTCCTCCATTCTGTTGCTGAGAGCTCTCTGTTTACATGGTTTTATAAGCCCTCACAACTCAAGCTAACAAGCTAACATTAGCGGTTGAACAAAATTAGTGAGCATTATTGGAGATATCCAGCTGTACAGTTTACATCCAGATTCCAGATCAGACGAGGAAAACAAAGACGTTCATGAATGTAGTCGTGTGTGTGTGTGGGAGGGGGAGGGGTGACTGTGGCTCCGCCCAGCGTAGTTTCGACGTTACAAATTTGATCTTTTTCAAGCAGCATTTTTTCTTCTGTTCCTGGTTGATTAAACCGTCAGAAATGCAGTTTTATGGTTCCTTTTCTTCATAAATGTCCTCCATCTTCAGAAAACAAGAACATTTTCATCAGAGTGGGTCTTTCAGCCCCTAAAATTCTTTTCATAATTAATAATTCATTTTTTAAGCTCCTTTCACTGTTTTTAGGTCTTTAGTCGCATCATTAAAACGTCGTATTTGGACAGAAAATGTTCCATCTTTAGATTCAATTCTCATTTGCCTCTTTTGGTTTAACAAATAATTTTTCAGCTTTTTAACTTTTATTTGCGTTAAATTTCCAGCTCTGCATTAATCAGCTTATTCACCGCTTGCATTTGTGTTTTATCTTTTTCTTTCAGCAGTTCTGTTTTTCATTGTTTTGCTATTTATTGATCTTTTTTCAGTTTACAATCCCGTCTGCTTATTGATCGCCGTCATTCTGAAATTTTAAAGAATTTTCATTCTTTCATGGCATTTTAAAGTAATTTTCCTAGTTTTCCACTTTTCTGCGACCCCTTGACGGCTTACACTTTAACACAATCAGCAGATAATCATGAAAAGATTTTTCTTACAGAAAGAAAAATAATCAAAAATCTAGAAATCTTGGTTGAAAACAGTTGATTCAATAAAGATTACATTTAAAATCCTAGAATGTTGCCAAAGCATACAGAAAACTAACTTTCTCTTATGCTAAATTGTTTTTATCTGGATTTTAGCATCAGCGCTCTGATGTTTTGTGATGTTCTGATCCGGTTCTGACAGGACCAGCCAAACTGTTTTCTGTTGTTTTTCCGTCTGCATCAGCTGCATCATCACAACTTTCATGTTCTACAGTTTTGCTCAGAGCTTTAGGGCCGGATGCCTGCCGACCTTTGACCCTGAAAGGCCGGCATCGAACCTTCACACCTGATTCCCGTTGATTCCTCACCTGTGCTGCATTTTTCCCGCCACTCTTTTGACCGCAGATCTTCAATCTGTTTCAGATTTATGCTCAGAAATCTTCAGGTCAAACTGCTGACCGAGCACTTTGGCTGATTGGAGAAGATCTGCTGAAACACGAGCCGCCTCCCGGCTGCACAGATGACACCCGTCTGCACGCGGCGGCGGCGGCTCGTGTTTCCACGGGAGGATCCGGTGGACGCGGCGTGGAGCGCAGCTCAGCAGTCATGCAGCTGAGTGGCTCTTTGTCCGCCTGCAGCGCCGGCGTCCTCGTGCTGCAGCTGACTCTTCCAGCAGGAATGCCGCGTCTGCGGAGGCCTCCCGCATTAAAATAACCGGCGTGCCCCGTCAGCACTCCCCCGCGTGCCAAATTTACCCCGAGAAGCCAGAACGCGAGAGTCAGATTACGCCCCCCCCCATGAACGAACCAGACGCCGCAGCAAGCTGAGGTTCTACAGCAGAACTGTAGAACCAGTTTTCCTCACAAACGCTCATCTACAGGAAAGAAAGGAAGAATTTCCCGTTTCTGATACAGCAAAGCTTAGAAATAAATAGATTTTTCAGCCAATTTAACCTTAAACCACGAGATGAAACACAACAGACATAAGAGACTCAGACGCTACATTAGAAATCAAAAATGCATCGCTATCACGATATCAAGCTGTGATGTACGCAACAGATGGTGAAAATGACAACAAATGGTTTTCTTAAATGTGCAAAAACGATCTTATGGCAGCTTGAAGTATTTAATAAATAAATCAATTAATGGATTCAACCAATCGTAGGACTCCTTTTATGTTAGATGTTGACCTGCTAGGGTCATTTGGAGTGTATTTTTAGTAATGCTGACTTATTTATTTTAGACTGTTTTTGGTTGTTTTGGTATCTGTTGATGTACCGCGATTTATTTCGTTATATCGGGTTTTCCTCGTATCGTGCAGCCCTGCTCTACAGGCTTCAGGCGTTCGCAACATCCAAGAGCTATAAAATTCCTACAAAATGACTAAATTGTATATGAAAACATCACTTTTGTCTCCAGAAAAATAATTTTGGAATCCAACCGACACAGCGGTAAAAAAACCCAACAACAACTACTGCCTATTCCTTAGCCACAAGGAGGCGGAGCCTAAAAGATCCTCAGAAAAAACTCAATCTTTAATGGTGTAAACATAGAAATGCTAACATTAAAACCCTGTTACCGAACGCCGATGTCACTAAAGAACCCACATTTAACGCCAGAGCTTTAACCCCAGAGTTTCCGATCTTTCCGATAGCAAAACTTTTCACACAATCATTAAAACCCAAGCGGATTTAGAATCAGCTGATCAACACTGATCGCCTAAACAGACAGAGCATGTTTTATCGGTTGTCGCTGGCAACATCTCCGATGTTAAAGGGCTAACTTCGGAGGACGTCACTGAAAATCTGCGACAAAACTTTGAGAAAATAAAAGCACTACGCTACGATCCAGGCCGAGGAACCTTCAGCGAAACCCAAGAACAACCCCTTCAGTCCGGCTGACACGTCACCAACCACTGAGAGCAGAATACGTAGACCTTTCCCCGAAAAACAACAGCAGAGAGTCAACAAGGAGGACGAGACCCCGGACCTCAGGGGCCCACCGGAGCTTCGGGACAGGAGAAGATCAGGAAAGAAACAGAAAATGTCCTTTAAGAAAGTAACTTTGTTTTATTTGCAGTCTTAGATCTTCTTTAGACAATAACAATTTATAAGTATTTGAAAATATCTTTTGCTGGTCTGATAATACTTTTTTTTTTAATAATTAGAACTTTGTTTTAATATAGTTCTCTTTTGGAAAACAAACAAAAAAAAATTCACGAACGGGTTTCTGTCTCAGATCTGAGTGAGATAGTCTGGTTCCGTCCGGCGCCCGGAGGCGGCGTTCTCTGGCCGACTGACCGGCGTTTGGACCCATGGAGTTGTTTTAGTCCCTCATGTGCCGTCCTCTTGAGGGGGGGGGGGGTTCTGATCCGATGCCGGATCCTCCAGAAACCGTCCAGAATCCCCCTCTGCTGATCTGACCTGGGTCCGGTCTTCCTGTTTGGGCTTACAGCTAATCCTCAGACATTTGGGGTAATCTTTTCTGATGAATGGCCTGCAGATGCTGCACTGACAGCTCAGGGCTGCTGATCCCAGCGTCCACTAGGGGGCAGCACTCCTCCCGCTGAGCTGCTGCTGCTGCTGCAGGGACCCTGCAGAACTACCTGGATGCTCCAAGTGAGCCGGAAATCCCGAAACTCTCCCAAAACTCTCCTCCTTTACGTCTTTTCTTTTTTTTTTTTTCTTGAGAAAAATAAATCATGACTCTTTTCTTTTTTTTTGACACACGTCATGTTAACACGTTTCACTTTCAGGGATTCACACAACCACTCCAACCCTAAAACACCGATAATTCCCTGCACACTTACTGTTTACGCCACAATACTGTAGAAGGCTATTACAGCACGAATCGTCATGCACGGTCTCTGTCATGGAGCGGCGCGCGCGCCCGCCAGCCCGTCCGTCCTCCCGCGCGCCTCATTCGTCGTCCGGGTCGTCGCCCTCGGACTCGTCCCTCCTCTCGTACATCTTGTCCCGCTGGCGCTCCTGGATCTCCTTCATCTCCTCGGCGTACCTGCTGAAGGCGCCTCCGAACTTGCTCCAGGCTTTGAGGGGGATGGTGATGGAGTTCCTGTAGCTCGGCTTCACCTCGCTCACCCGCAGGAACACGCCGTATTTGTTGGAGCCCACGTCGAAGAAGAAGCGCTTGGAGTCCACCGTGATGGAGGTGCCCTCCGGCAGCTCCGCGGGGCCCCCCGCGGCGGAGCCCCCCGTCAGCTCGTCGTCGTCCCCCCCGTAGTCGTCTATGAGCTTCGCCAGGGCGTCCCGGAACTCTATCAAGCCCTGCGCCGGGAGGGCGATGGTCTGGCCGGAGACCATGCCGCCCATCGGGCCCCCGACCCCGAAGCCCGGCCCGCGGTTGGCCGTCTGCCGGATCCGCAGGAACCTCCCCCGCTGGTTCTCCTTCAAGTCCAGGTAGTACTTGCGGTTCTCCCGGACCAGAAACTCGCTCTTCAGAGCTCGCCGGGGCCCGCCGTCCTCCCCCGCGGTGGCCTGGGCTATCTGCTCCGGGCTGCTAGGCCCCAACTGGGCGTAGTGCTCGATAAAATCCCCGAGGTAGTCCCGGAACTCCGCCGCGACTGACAGCGAGAGGGTCAAGCGACTTTTGGAGCCCCCGGCCCCGACCTCGGCGATCTTGATGAACCTGCCTTTGCTGTTCTGCTTCACGTCCAGGTAGAACCGCTTGTTCTGGATGTCGAGGCGCTTGGACGCCAGTTCCTGCGTCTCCTGGTCCCGCTGGAGGTGCTGGAAGCCGCCGCCGCCGCCGCTGCTTCCTCCGCGCTCACTCCCGCTGTCGCCATCCGCCATCTTCAGCTCCACCATTCGGCTTGTGCCCCCCTCTCCCTGCCCGCCCGACCAGCTCTCACTCACGCGGAGACGGTGCCCTTCAGGGAGCCCTGTGATTGGTCAGCGCGGTTGGCTTTTCCACAGCTTCACACGGTGACGGCCTTCTCATTGGCCCTCGGGTTTTCCAGCCACGCCCCCAGATAAAATCTCTCTTCATTTATTGGCTCACACCCAGATTCGTTGCGTATTTTCAATCCAATTTCTTATTTAACCTCACTCTTCTTACATAAAATTTTAGTTTTTTTTAATGTGTTGAAATATTTACTTTTAAACAGTAGTTAATCAATAGTTACTAATTTTAAAGTCAATTTTATTGTTCGGTGAAAAACCACATTTGAAAAAACTTGTAATATTAAAAATAGAATAAAATTGGTCACACATATTAATACCTAATAAATGTCGAAAACATTTTGTGCGTTTAAATGTGGTTTGTTGTTGCAGTACCTCGCCGAGTCGACAGATGGCAGTTTAGCTCCTAAAACTAATAATCCAAGGCTTCTTCAGTTCCTGACAGCTCCGCAGGGGGGCAGCAGAGCGGCGTCAGATCTGTCCAGGTTTGATATAAACTGTTTTAAAAGTAAATATAAAGAAAATGCTCTAAACGGGAAGGGTTACGTAAACCAAATATAAAGACTATTGACACTTAATTTGTGAAGTTATATTTGATGTGGGTTATTATGATGTATTTGTGGTTAATTACATGAACGAATAATGGACAGAAAAGAAAGTAGTGTTACACATGGATTCATTTATATACAGCCCAGGAGTGGGAATAAATACATTTTTTCTCTCTCCCACCCCCTTTTTAAACTGTTGTTTATAAAAAAAAAGTGTATAAATGAAAATAATTACATTTAAATTTATAATAAAGTACATTGTATGTGTACATAAATGTCTGTTCTTATCTATAGATGATACGTGTCATTTAAATTTGTCTGTTGTTACTTATCATTTCTACGTGCTTGAAATAAATAAAGTTCTCAGTTTTTGTGAAATAAATCCAAATTTGCTCTAATTCTTCATTCATTCATGATCATAAACGCTGATCTTGTTAGAACTTTAAGTAATTAAGTAATTTGATGATTAATTCTTTAACATTTGTGCACGTTTGCAGCAGCAGGATGATCTACATTATTTTACACTAACAACAATTTCATACTTAGAAAACACAATAGATTTCCTCCCTTTTTATTCATGACAAAACAAAAATAATCATTTCTATTTTGCACAGCAGTCACATAAATACAAGGAAGTTTAGGGTGAAGTAAAGCTGCAGCTGCTTCTGGGTTTCCATCAGAGAGAGAAAAAAGAAGCAGAATCTAGACCCCCCCCCCCCCCCCCTCCTGGTTTAAATGTTGCAGGAATCTGATTTTCTTTCTTTCATTTTAAGTTAATTTTTACACAAATACAAAAGAGGAAAATGGCCGAAAGCAGCTGAAGATGCAGCAGAACAAAAAAAAGAGGTTTAGAAAGAGCTTTGATGAAAACGGAACGGAGACTTTGGCCTTCAAGGTCACGTTCATCACATCATCATTGATCGCTTTTGCTTATCGTTAGGGATAGAACTGAAAACTGAAGGAAAGCTGCAACCTCTGTCTGAGCAGAAGAGCTTCCGCTGCACAGTAATGCATGCAGACGAGTACTCGAGTAAACCAGAGTAATCCTCGGAGGTTATTTCATGACAGGCGTCAGAGTTTGGCGGTATTGCACTCCATCCCGTTTGGCCCAAAGGCAGCTCAGTAGTATAGAGGGTAAGTGGGATACGACCCCCACAGGTGAGCGGAGGCGGGGGGCAGCAGGACCCCGGGGAGGCCGTTCAGCTGGTAGAAGGAGTCCAGGGACAGAGCGGAGGTGCTGGTCAGCAGGGAGCCGTAGTGCAGACTGGGAGGAGGGCTGTAGGGGGCGGCGTCCGCCGGGGGGAGTCTGGCGTAGGGCCCGGGCCTGTAGGCCTGCAGCTGGGGGCGGTGCAGGAACTGCGAGGCGGCGCCGGCCTGGCAGGCGTGAGCCAGGGCGTCCTGAACCGAGCGCTTCAGCTTCATCCGCCGGTTCTGGAACCAGTTTCTGATCTGACAGAAAAAAAGACAGAAATATGTCCAAGCATCGCCACAGAAAACCACGGCGGCTCCGCCCCCCGTGAGATCACAGCTTACCTGTTTGTCGGAGAGGTGGAGCTTCCTGCAGAGCTCCGCCTTGTCCTGAGTTCCCAGGTAGGCGTTCTTCTTGAAGGCCCCCTCCAGGACGTTGATCTGCTCCGCGGTGAAGGCCGTGCGGGGCCTCCGGCCAGCGGGCGGCGATGCCGGCGGGGAGGGGGCAGGTGGGGCGTGGGCCGAAGGGGAGCGGGAGCGACTCCCCTCGCTCTCGTAGCCGGACGTCTCCTCCTCGGCGCTGAGATCCGCTTCAGGGCCTGAAAGATGCAGAAACGTCAGAAACCCGGAGCTCAGACGGATCCTGACTGAACCTGCAGGAAGAATCAGAGACGTTATTCCACATTTGATCTACAAATTCTAGCAGTTAAAAGAACATAAATATTTAGAAAACCTTTTTTTCTCACCAGTAAATGAAAATAAAGTGAATGAAAGCAACATTTACTGAAAGAAATGTGAATTCTGAGAAGCATAAAAGGATTTTTGTTTAACCCACAGGGTCAAATTAGGCCACTTTTATTTTTTGAGTTTAAAAACAAACTAAACTAAATCCATGTTTATCTATTTAATGATTCATATTTCTACATTTTTTTTGGCTGCCGCCCAAAATGAATGAACAAATAAAAAAAGTCCAGTTTCCAGTTTAAGTCCATTTTATTTGATTTATATTGCTATTATAACTATAGTCGTCTCAATTAGCTTCATACCAGTAGAGTTTCAGAGTAAAACATTAAAATATTTATTTTAAAAAAGTTCAAACTTGTAAAATTCCTCAAAAGTTCCTTCAACTTTATTTCAGTTTAAGCTCCAGGTCGCCTCAGCAGAACCTGAACTCATCCAGGTTTATGGTGTGAGCGTCCTCACTGAGCAGCAGAACCACAGCAGAACCAGCAGAACTACAGCAGCACCACAGCAGAACCACAGCAGAACCAGCAGAACTACAGCAGAACCACGGCAGAACTACAGCAGAACCAGTGGAACTACAGCAGAACTACAGCAGAACCAGCAGAACTACAGCAGAACCAGTGGAACTACAGCAGAACTACAGCAGAACCACAGCAGAACCAGCAGAACTACAGCAGAACCACAGCAGAACTACAGCAGCACCACAGCAGAACCAGCAGAACCAGCAGAACTACAGCAGAACAACAGCAGAACCACAGCAGAACCAGCAGAACTACAGCAGAACCAACAGAACTACAGCAGAACCAGTGGAACTACAGCAGAACCACAGCAGAACTACAGCAGAACCACAGCAGAACCACAGCAGCACCACAGCAGAACCACAGCAGAACCAGCAGAACTACAGCAGAACCAGTGGAACTACAGCAGAACTACAGCAGAACCACAGCAGAACCAGCAGAACCAGCAGAACCAGCTTCTGCCAGGATCTCTGCTCGTCGTCTTACCTGGCCGGCTCTTCTGCTCCTGTCCAGGTGAACTCCTCGGTTCCGGTCTGCGGTAGAAACCCGGCAGACTCTCTGCGTGCGTCCCGCAGGTCGCCGGTCTGTGGTCGGACCCGGGGGGCGGCGGCGTGGCGGGTCGGCTGCTCTGAGCCATCCACTCGATGGAGAAGTGTCTCCTCATGGCTGGAGCGCGCTCCTCCGGTTCAGCTCGGACAGACACTCAGGAGGTATGTGGCTGCCCCCCCCCCAGCCTGCCTGCATTTAAAGCGCACCCCCCCTGAAGATCAAAGCTCACATCCTTCCTCCCTCCTTCAGTTTTCACAACTGGAGTAATTAAGACGTCCCATTCAGTCTCAATGAGGCTGTTAGGACGAGGCTCCAGAGAGTCTGCCCCCCCCCTCCCCCCCCCTTCCTGCCCCCAAAAACAGATAATAGACCAAGCCCGACCCGTCTGCGGCTCCTCCACCGCTCCATCCCCACCATAAACGGGTCTGCAGGAATGTCCACGTGGGTGGGGGCGCCTCTCCAAATCCACATCATCTCCACTCGGATCCTTCCCATGATGCTCAGCGGTGTCTGTGAATGACAGCTGATGCTGAAGGTCCTGGTGCTGCTGCTTCCTTCAGACGGGGAGGAAAGATGATCCACGGCGGCTCCAGGAGGGGCGGAGCCTCCGACTTGATAGGCAGCAGGCCGAGCGGCTTCGTATGCAAACGACGGCTAATCCGGGATCATCCAGATTAAAGGTGAACTGTGACGAGCGATCTTCACACGTCCCGCAGGAATGAAAGCTTCAGCTGATCAACAGGAAGACGAGGAGATAAACGCTTCAACCTGAAACCTGAGCTCCAGTTTCTGTTTCAGACTGAAGGGGAACCGACAACTCCCCCAAAATCTAACAATCCAAATATAAATCTGCACTAAATACAAACTTAATTTGACTTATAAAGCACTTTTCCTGAGTCTCAAGAGTCTAAACCAATCACTAAACTACATAATACAAAACCAAACAGAAAGAAAACATCCATGGAATCAATAAAACAAGATTAGACTCAGAAATGTAGAAAAAAAACTATAGGACAATAAAAATATATATTCTAAAGTTTGTTTTCTCCTAAAAATAACCTCTAAAGTATGGAGTGAATAAATTAACTGGTAAAGTCAGATATTTTTCTAGAAAAGGTTCATTATCGAAAAGTTCTATGCTAAACACTTTCGATCAAATACTAAATAAAAAATGTATTTAAAGTAACAAAGTTTAACACCAGCTCCCTGTGATGTAATAACTAACTTCAAAAGAGATTTTTATTATCTTTAAATATAGTTTAAATAAGAATGTCATAACACAATGATTTAAAAACAACCTCAATGCAGTAAATATGATGTACAAAAAGTAACTGGAAATTACTAGAACACCAAAGGAAAATGCATCAATATAAAAGCTGTATATCAAAGTACTGTGACTTAGTATAAGAACAGAAGCAGAAAAATACTAAGATAAAAAGTAACTTAATATTTGAAAAAAAAAAAAAAAGAATTTCCCCCTAAAGGGGGACAGAAGGGGGGGGGGGGGTTGCCCAAGCCCCCAAAAATGACAGATGCGCCCCTGTAACTGCAGTTCCAACAACATGAACCTTTATTTTGAAAAGACTTCAATACATAAAACGTCTAATATGGATTTTCTGCGCACTTTGACTTAGAATTGATCAATGACAGTAAAGCAGCGCGAGGAGGAGGAGGAGGAGGATGAAGAGCTCAGCCCTCGTGGGCCCGGGAGGGTGTGCAAATGCCGCGCGGATCAAACCGCGCGGGATGATCACGTCAATCACGGCTCTGCATTGATAAGATAATGACGGCTGGAGGGCGCTCGCACGCGCGGCGTGCGCACGCCGGACATCTTTAAAAACACGACGGACGACACCGGAACCGAGACCGAACCGCTTTATCAAACGTTCTATTGTTTTAAAGCAAATCGAATCCAACCGGAACACCAGAACCGGGTCCAAACCGTTCTAGAACTTTTCTGTTTTCAACACCTTTAGATAAATTCTAACAGAGATTTTTCAAACATTTAATTCCAAACTGATTCCAGTCTGAACTTTTTCTTTTAGAGTTTGCTCTAGAACAAAAAAGTGGATCTGATTCCTGATCCAGATCAGTTGAAGTCCTCTGCTGGAAAACGGACTCATCAAGTCTAGAATGGGTCGGATGGAGGAAGGCCAAAAGTTCTGGATTCACCCATAAACACACACATTCATGCATTGATGGAGAAGTGAGGGGTTCAGCGTTTGGCTCAGAGACACTTCAGCACAGGAACATGTCCAGCTTTGTTCACTGAGAGGGAGACTTTAGCGTGTTGGTGCCTCTGCAGGTCAGTGACCTTCACCTGCAGTCTACACCACTAACCAGCGGCCCGGTTCTGGATCCGGACGGAACAGAACTCACTCCAAATCATTTCCCAGCAGCTGGAAGGAAACCGACTCTGACATGCGAGGAGTGTGTGTGCATATGTGTGTATTTATGTGTGTGTATTAATGTGTGTGTATTAATGTGTGTGTATTATGTGTGTGTATTAATGTGTGTGTATTAATGTGTGTGTATTTATGTGTAATGTGTGGTATTAATGTGTGTGTATATTTATGTGTGTATTTATGTGTGTGTATTAATGTGTGTGTATTTATGTGTGTGTATTTATGTGTGTGTATTAATGTGTGTGTATTAATGTGTGTGTATAATTTATGTGTGTGTATATTTATGTGTGTTATCTGTGTGTGTATTTGTGTGTCTTTCTGTGTGTCTCTTTCTGTGTGTATTCCTGTGTGTCTTCCTGTGTGTGTCTTCCTGTGTGTGTCTTCCTGTGTGTGTCTTTATGTGTGTCTTCCTGTGTGTGTCTTCCTGTGTGTCTCTTTCTGTGTGTGTCTCTTTCTGTGTGTCTTCCTGTGTGTCTTCCTGTGTGTGTCTTTCTGTGTGTCTTTCTGTGTGTGTCTTCCTGTGTGTGTCTTCCTGTGTGTGTCTTTCTGTGTGTCTCTTTCTGTGTGTCTTCCTGTGTGTGTCTTCTGTGTGTGTCTTCCTGTGTGGTCTTCCTGTGTGTGTCTTCCTGTGTGTGTCTTTCTGTGTGTGTCTTCCTGTGTGTGTCTTCCTGTGTGTGTCTTTTCTGTGTGTGTCTCTTTCTGTGTGTCTTCCTGTGTGTGTCTTCCTTGTGTGTCTTTCTGTGTGTGTCTTTCTGTGTGTGTCTTCCTGTGTGTGTCTTCCTGTGTGTGTTCCTGTTGTGTCTTCCTGTGTGTGTCTTCCTGTGTGTGTCTCTTTCTGTGTGTGTCTCTTTCTGTGTGTCTTCCTGTGTGTGTCTTCCTGTGTGTGTCTTTCTGTGTGTGTCTTTCTGTGTGTCTTCCTGTGTGTGTCTTCCTGTGTGTGTCTTTCTGTGTGTCTCTTTCTGTGTGTCTTCCTGTGTGTGTCTTCCTGTGTGTGTCTTCCTGTGTGTGTCTTCCTGTGTGTGTCTTTCTGTGTGTGTCTTTCTGTGTGTGTCTTCCTGTGTGTGTCTTCCTGTGTGTGTCTCTTTCTGTGTGTGTCTCTTTCTGTGTGTCTTCCTGTGTGTGTCTTCCTGTGTGTTTCTTCCTGTGTGTGTTTTCTGTGTGTGTCTTCCTGTGTGTGTTTCCTGTGTGTGTCTCTTTCTGTGTGTGTTCTTTCTGTGTGTCTTCCTGTGTGTGTCTTCTGTGTGTGTCTTTCTGTGTGTCTTTCTGTGTTGTCTTCCTGTGTGTGTACTTTCCTGTGTGTGTCTTCCTGTGTGTGTCTTCCTGTGTGTGTCTTCCTGTGTGTGTATTAATGTGTGTGTATTAATGTGTGTATATAACAGAATAGAATGCCTTTATTGTCACTCTACACATGTACATTTGGCATCACACGCGTATAAGGGTGAGTATGTCTAAGTGTGTGTGTACATAAATGTTTTCATGTGTGTGTGTGTGTGTGTTACAAAGCGTGCGTGTTGACGCTCCTGATCAGCGGTGACGCCCCATCGCTCCTCCTTGGCCCCCAGCTCCCGTCTGAGGAGAACCCCTCACCTCCTCTTTGATTGGCTCCATTCAGCCTCTTTCATCTCTAATGAGGCTGTTTGCTGCTCTGTTATGGAGACCCCCCCCCGCCCCGCCCCGCCCCAACCCCCCCAGGGAGACCACAGGGACACACGTCCCAACAGGGAGACCTGCAGCCCTGAAGCTTAACTCAGAAAATCCACGTTAATCTGACAAATTCTGCAGAAAATCTCAAACACTGAGATTTGAAAAAGCGGCTCTCAGTTTATTCCAAAAAAATCTACAAATTATTCTGGTTTTTAAAGATCTGATTAGTAAATAACAGTGTTGGTAAAAAAAAAAAAAAAAGTTAAACCTTTCATTTGGATTTCTTCTCTTTTTTTTTTTACCACGAAGGGGGGTCTAAGGGCAGGGATGCCAGTATAGCTTAGTCAGTTTGTTAGTTTATTTTAGTATTTTCCTATTGACTCTTTGTATTTATGATCCTTTTGAGTTCATGTTTTACTTCAAAGCCCATCGAGACGACTGTTGTTGTGATTTTGGGCTATACAAATAAAATTGAATTGAATTTTTGGAACCATTCGTGTTTCCTGAAAAATATGAAAGGTTTACAGATAATTGTACATTAAAGTTATAAAGAATTGGATTTAAGCAGGAATTAATAAAATCATTTGGGAAACAATTATAAAAAACATTTATACCAGATAGTATTTCTACAACATCTTCTAAAAACTAACATACATTACATCATTTTTGAAAATACATTTAAATTTTTTATTTTAAAGCTTAAATCTTGTCCTTAAACTTTTATTAAAGGTCTGTTTTTATTTTATTTACTGCTTTATTAAAATTATGAGGTATTTTTATATGAAAATTCTGTGATTTTAGTCTAAGATTTCAACAATTAATGGGTTTTGGCCTGCAGGTTAAAAAAATGAAAAAAATTCTGTCATTGATGACAAACAGAGAAATGTTATTAAAATGGAGTTTTAGCTCATTTATTTATAGTAGAAAATGTTGAAGCAGCTTCTGTTTTCAAACAATTAACATTAAACAAAAAAGTAAAAAAAAGTGACAGTTAAAAATGCTAAAATGAACTCATGCGGGAGAAACAATCTGTTACTTTTTTAAGCTTTGCTGTCAAAATATTTAACTATTTGATTCTTTTTGTTTCATCTAACATTTTAAATTAATGAACAAATAAAGTCAGTAAGTTTTGGCAGCAGAAGAATCGACCGTTTCTGCAGCGTTTGGGTGGATTTTTCCAGATGCGCCTGAACGTCAGACGGCTGGAGCGCCGGGCGCACGGCGGCGTCTCCACCAGCAGCATCTGCAGAGGTGAAGACGGCACAACGACTCAGGATGTGGCCCTTTGATGCCGAATGGATTCCTCCAGCAGATCAAGGCGCTGATGACGCCTCATCGTCATTGATCTCCACTGCCGGCCGTCTCCAGCGGCGGCCCGCCCCGTCTGTAACACGCTCAGTTAAGGCCTCTTCCCCTGTCCCATTGATCCCTATCAAGCTCATCAAAGGCTCCCGGGGGGCTTTGATGGGGGGCCCCGCGGGGCCGGTCCTGCTGGACGGGGGGGGGGGGGGCGCTGCCACTCCTCCTGGAGAGATGTGGGTTGATGTCAGAGCGGCGCCAAACGCGCTCAAGCTTCTGCCGACACCGCAGCACAAAATAAAAGTCTGTTTTGGGGCTTTTATTTTGAAACCACATGAGTGGTCCTTGGATCGTCTCTGCGGTCGCAGAAGCGGATCTCATCATTCCAGACAGAATAAGTTCTGCATTTTCACAGAACTGAGAGGAAAAACAGATTTAAAGTACAGAAAACAGGCAGAAGTTGAAAGAAAATGAGATTTTTCTTCGAGCTGTTTCATTTCATCTTTTTTTTTTACAATTTAGAAATATAAATATTTGAAAAAATAAACAAAAAGTTTCTCTTTTATGTACAGATTCTGATGTCAGTATTTCTAAAAATATTTACCTTTAAGATACCTTTAAGAAACCACTAAACCTGAAATAAAAAGCTGATTTTTAGCCGTTTTTGCCCTAAAAACAAAAATGCGACTTGAATCTATTATTTTTAATTCTGAAGTGGATAAAACCGTGACAGACCAAACGGTTTTTTCTCGCCGCCGCTGCAGACTGACGGCTCCCATCTGGCGTGGATGACGAAGCAGGACTTCATCATACGCTTCACTAAGCTGCACCTCAAACCCGGTAAAAACCCGCCGTGGCTCCCGGAGGCGACGCCGCTCCTGTGAAAGGAGCCGCCAAACGGCCCGAAGGCTTCAAACGCCGCACGCTGCCGCAAAGGCCACACCTCCTTTCCCGGCTCGCACTTTCCATTTGGTACCTGAAACGGGCAGATTACGGCCCGGGGAGGGTCCGCGGCTCCCCGAGGAGGCCTTCAGGCGTTCCTCTCCGAGGGGGGGACGAACTCCAGACCCAGATGGGCGAATATCTCCTCCTCTGATGCGGCTCTCAGGTACGCGCCCTGCAGGAGACGCACACCTGACACGTGCTGCCGAGGGAGCCCAGGGGGGCTTTTTTTAACCACACAAGACGAGAAACGCTTTCAGATGATCCCCCTCCACGTCTGCGGAGCTCCATTCATGATCAACGCAGACATTTGTTTAGTCTGAGTAAAGGACAGATTAGAAGGATTTAATCCCAGTTTCTTAATGTAAAAAAAAAACTCAGTAAGTTTAAAGCAAACAATTAGGTCGGGTCATTTCCAAATCCATCCATGCACAGTTGCTATGGAAACAAAATGACCACAAAAAAGCTACAATTATTTTTCAAACTGGAAAAACCCACCATGTTGAATAAAATGAGATATTAGACACGCTTGCTAGTTCTGCGACCGTGACGGCCGTTAATTTAAATGATCCAAGTTATGAACTGACCAATCACTTAAAAGTAGGCGGAGCCTGCTGGAACTATGGTCAACGTTCAAAACCTTTGACCGATTGTGTACTCTCTAGTGGTAGGGGTGTGGCCTCCTAACAAGCTCACTCCTGATTGGTGAGGGTGGTTGCCATAGAAACTCCGGCCAACTCGGACCATTCGCTGCTTACAGACTCACTCAGTCCAGCTCACAGATACAGTCAACGAACTCCACACTCTGTTTACCCGCCGCCCTCATTTACCTGCTTGTTGTCGTAGAGGGCGTGGCTGCTCAAGGACATGCCCCTCTCATGCCCCGCCCACCGCCGGAGTTCCCTCTCAAATAACTGGAAAAAACATTTAGAAGATCAGAAAAGGAGAACCTGCCGTGTTTATTTTTTTAAATTGAAGATGAAAAGGTATTCCTGGCTTAGGGGGAGGGGCTTTCCAAGAATTTAGAATCTGCCTAGGAACTTATTACATCACTACGACCCTAAAACGTCATTGGTCAAAGATTATACTTAAAATATTAATTAACTTGGCTTAAAACTAAAACTGACAAATGAATGACCGTTGTCTTAAAGAACCTCTAATAACATAGAAATACACAACATAGAACTCCTCTAGAGACTGTCACTGAATAAGTCTGAAAAAAAAATCATTTTAATCTGCAGCACAAAAGTGTTTCAAGTTTTAATGTCAAACTAAATGAAAGATCTCATCAAGTTGTCTCATGCTCGACTGTTTGCCGATGACGTGGTTCTGAGATCGAACGTCAAGCTTTGCTTCACAGGAGACACGTTAGAAGATCTTCCACACCTGAGGTCAGGCCTGAAGCTCACCTTGGATCCTGTCCAGCCCAGCAGGGCGAAGGCGAACTGGCTGATGGGAGAAACCACCAGGTCCACCCTCACGGCTCTCCACGCTCTCTGGGTGCTCTCTGCTGTTCCGGGCAGCTTGAAGATGGAGAGACATCTCTCAAAGCGGTCTATGTTGGATGGGGGGCGACCAGGACCATCTTTGGACTCCAGGTAGGAATTCCTGGTGGTTTTCTGATACAAAATGAAACCCTGGAGAGAAGAAAGAGGAAATTCTGGAAGTTGGTAGCTTCTGATGCACTTTTTGTGCCTCTGCAGACACTCAGTGAGGAAGACTTTCCATGAAACCCATCAGGTTCACAGAAGCTCTGCAGCCACAAAGAGGATGAAGACTTACCTCCGCTTCCAAGCAGGAGACCACCTTAGGCATGAGTCCCTCCTCTCTGCCCTCCTCCGGGTGAGTGATCAGGAAGTCCACGTCGTGGCCGCTCGGCTTCCCCCTGAAACAGCAGCAGCTGTAGATCAACAGAAACGTGGATCCAGAGAAGAAGCAGCTGCTGCCACGAGAGCAGAGCTGGAGGAAACTGAAGAAAACCAAACACCGACAAGCTAGTCGCTAGCAAGTCAGTGTCAAAGAACGCAGACCAACGAAGCAGCAGATCTCCTTCTGTAGGAAAATGAACATGAAACATGACAAGCAGACTTTGGTTTGTTGCTGATCAGAATCAATAAACAGTTTGAACTGAAATAAAGATTTTTCTACGAGAGATGGAAATGATCGGATAGGTGGGACTGTGGTTGGACTTGGGGGGGCCTCTAAAGACCCTGAAATCAAAGTCACAGAGGCAGAGAGAAGACTGTCCCTGCAGTGAAACACGGAGGAGGCTCGCTTATGGTCTGGGCTGCTTCACCCATTTTGGAGCCAGACGTTCTGGCTGGAGTCAGAACGTCTGGCGTCAGACTTCATGGGTCTCTCAGCAGGAGAACGGTCTAGAACACAAACACCACTGGACTGTTCGGAAGGGTTCTGCGAGTCCTGATCCAGATCCTGAAGAACATCTGTGGAAGGAGCAGAAACATCTGGACAGGACACCTCCAGACCTGAGACGGGTGGAGCAGATCTGCTCCACCCGATCTGCTGCAGAAATCATCTGAGACTGACTCTCTGCTTTCAAGGCTCCTTCATTATTTTCTGTGGAACATTTGAACGCCTGCCTGACGTTCCGTCCTTTTTTTAAAATCAGTTCTTCAGAGACCATGGTGTTTTTATCATTAGTCCAAAGGGTCTAAACTCTAGCAGAGAATTCAAAGTTTGCTCCTTTGGGATCCGCTGACGTCGCTTAGACCAACATTGATGTCCGTTTAGGTTCTGATGGTTCCGGTTCCATCAGTTTCAAGCCATTCCTGCTCGTTCCGTGTCTGAGGGCCACGCCACCTCCCTCACCTCCTGAATCCTCCGGTCAGAACAATCTGAGCTCCTCGTAACACGGAGGAGACGGCTTTCTCCACGATCGCCTCGATGGCGTCCGCCTCCACCCGCGTGACCGGCTGGTTGATGTCTGCGTAGTACTGCAGCCCTGAAACGACATCCAAGGAGAGAACAGAGCCGATTCTGTCAGTACTACAACTACAACCGTGTACAGTACTACCTGTATAGACGTATAGGTTAATACCGTTACAGATGTAAACAGAACTACCAATACAGACGTCTACAGAACTACCGGTACCGTTTAAAATCACGGATTTTGATGCTTTACTTCCCGACATGTCAATCACTTGTATTCTAGTCTGTTTTGCAGTGCCAATTCCAGCTAATCATTTTACTTTTCTGCCGATTGTGGGCGGACCCATATAAGAAGGGGTGTGGCCATATGGGTGGGCGGACCTTCAGGCAAAATGCCAAACGAAAGTTTGTTTGAACTTCACAGATTCAACAGATTGTAATTCAGCGACTATGATCAGTAGGGTTGGGTACCGAGCCCCGGTATTGAACCAGCCCCGGGGCCACATTCTTCCAGACCGCAGTATCGTTAAGATCTGACCTCCACGGTTCTGCTATCGGTACTGGATAAGTTACTTTTGTTTTGTGTCCCACAAAATATAAACGTTATCTGCCATATTGAACCCACCAAGTCAGTCAATGTTCCGTTAATTAATGATGGTATTAACTTCTCGCTGAAGAGGAGAGGTCTGTCTGGGTATTTGTGTGCGCGGGGGGGCGGGGCTGTTGTTCAGGGACGCAACCAAAGGATGGCGGACAGAGCTAAAGCCCCTCCTCCGCCCCCTCTGAGAGGGTGTTCTCAACTGCAGCCAGAGGAGGCTGATATGATGATGATCGTCCTCCAGGAGAACTGCTGAAGAATGAAGAACTGCTGGCTACCTGCAACCTACCTGCACGCTCCACCATGTGGCCCTTTGCAGCTGTATTTTATTTTAGAGTGAACAATTCAGTTCATTTGCTTTATATTTACATCATCACAGCAATATGTCAAAACATGGCTGTTTAAACTTCTTTTTCATGTATTTTACTTTTAAAGTCGGAAAAATGTATAAAGTAAAATGTTTTGTTAAAAAAAACATTGTTGCATAATGAGGAAATAAAACACTTTATGTTCTTAATTTGTCATTTGTTTATTTATTTTTTGTCCTCAATAAGTATCAATGAGAGTATCAATAAGAGTAGTAGTACGGTTTAAACCTTAACCATAGCCATCCCTAACGATCAGCGACGAGTACAACGCAGCAAGAAAAGAGCCACGCTCAGCTTCATTCATGCTGCTTTGCTTAATGACCAGAAAACATCAAAAGTAAATATTTTTAAGGTTAAAAAAGAAAATCAAAAGCAGTTTTCTGGATTTTCTTTATAAGGTTTAACATTAGTACACATGTGGATCGGTTCCATTCCAGCACTGACCCGCTCTCTGGGCTCGGTTGAGGACTTGTCCGGACGCTCGGAGCTGATGCAGGTCATGGATCCCCCCCCTGATCCATCGATCAGCTGTTTTGGCTCCGACTCCAAAAATCCCCGTCAGCACCTGCCGAGCAGCAGAGATGACCCTCTGGACGAGCTGTGGCCTGCTGCAGGTCAAAGGTCGTACCTTCAGGGCTCTGAAGCGCTCCGACTCTTTGGTCGCCTCCACCTCGGTCGACGCTCCCGTCTCCAGGATCTCCTGTAAGATCCGAGAGGAAACGTTGGCCGGCGTCTGTGGGGGCGGGAGCTGCGGGAGGGGCCTCCACTAACTTTGATGACCCTGAGGGAGTGCTCCCCCAGGCAGGGCAGCCCGCGGAGCTGCGATGCGCTCCTCACCGCCGAGGGGAGGGTCTTCAGCAAGGCGGCGGCCCGGCGGAACGCTACGCCTCGCCCCTCCTCATCATTGAGCTCTGCATTCTCAGCCAACAGCGACAAGGCATCCTTTGACAGGAAGTGATGTCACAGTGAGGCTTTCAGTCAGAGGACGGATCTGGTTTAGTGCTGGGGGGTACCGTGAGAGGCGCGTTGTGATTCTCCAGCGAGGTTCTCCTCTGACAGGCGTAACTCGGCACAGAGAACAGCTCCGCCTCCGGTTCTCCGGCCTGCAGCTCCTGAGGACAGAGTGAGGCGTTCAGGGTTCTGCGCGGTCATCCAACCAATGGTTCATCTCAGACTCTGCAGGCCTCAGCGTGTTACCAGCCGGACCAGGCGGTCAGGAGAGCAGGACACCAGTTCAGCAGAAAGTCTCTTTTCAAAGAAAGTAGTTTGGATCTGAATGGAAACTTTTAATCTTTATTAACACAAAACGGCCCCTTTAGCAGAAACACCACTGTCCAGCACGGAGGTGGAGGGAGGGTAATGCGGGTTTGGTTTACGATCAGTATGAAGCTGTCAATTATGGTTTTTTGTATAAAAAATATATCAGTTTCACTTTAAGTATTTCTGAGCCACTAAAACTGGAACTCCTATGACGACGTATCATAGTTTCACATTAAAGGTGAGAAATAAATGAGGACATAGTTAAAAAACTATTTAAAAATGTAAACATTCACAAGAATTTATCATTTAAAATGTTTTATTTTTACAAATCTATTTTTCACTGCTGTTAAAAATAATGTTATGACAAATAAAACAATTGTTCATTTACAAAAAATGTAATCAGATTCTTCAGTAGCTTGATGTTCGTCCCATTTCTTTGAATTTTCTGTGACAGAAATGAAACGTTTATAATGTATGTAATACATGTAACATATTTAATTTCTGATTTTAAGGCTTAACGTAACATTTTATTTCTAAAAAAGAAAGACTTTTTCTTATAAAATAAGAACTTTTTAAAGCACTTCTCGAAATTTGACAAATTTAATCTTGGAAATTTTTGTCTTTTTTCTGATAATTGTGCATTTTTTTATAATCATAATTCTACAACTTTTTATAATTTAAAATATCTTCTTCTTCTATAATAATTTGACTTTATTCTTGCAAAATGTTTATAATTTTTTTTCTCATAAATGTGTGACTTTATTTCCAGAAAATTTGGACTTTTGTCTGATATTTTTTATCGCTTTTCTAGGAAGAATTTGGACTTTTTCCTTAGAATTTTACTCAGATCGTTTTTCTTTTTCTTCTTCTACTGAGGCTCTGGTGCTCCATCAGTGCAGACTGCCCCCTCTGCTGGTAAAACACATGAACTGCTGCAAAGACAAAGCCTTTTAATAAAAACTGTCTGAATGTAAAATCCCTTCATGTTGATGTGATGCTAAAGAGAAATATTTTCAATACTAGGAACAAATGAGTCTTTCTACAGCAGGACATTTTCAGGAGTTTGTAGAATACAAATAAAAATGAGAGCTTGTTTAAAGAATCATCAGAGAATCCTCTGAATCTGATGAAAACCTGCAGTTGGTGTCTGTCCAGAACCTCCACCGGCCGACCCGCCCGCATGCTTTCCGTGAACCAGCTGACGTCCAGCAGGTGAGGCGACGGTCGGCCTCCGCCCTGCGACCTCAGCCACGCCCGGCCGTCTTCACCGGAGACATTTTCACAAACCACGTGTGTGACTTTGTCACTGAGAAGAACAGGAAAACAGAGCAACCACTTATTTACAAAGCTCCATTTGAGACTAAGTTCATACAGCAGAAGTTGGAGTCAAAATACCTCAATCTATCCGTTTCTAATTTGATTTGTAACTAAACTAAACAAAAATGACTCGATCTCTTCAGCCGTCAGACAGCTGAGGGAAAGCAAAAACCACAAGTTCACAGCTGTGATCAGACAGGAACAAAAAATACTGAAATCTTTGCAACAACATTCCTAAAAACCGTCTATCATATTACTAAAGTGACCATGAGGCGTCCGTCCGTTCTCCAAACCTGCTCGACCTCCGTCTGGGTCTCTGGGTTGCTGGAGCCTATCCCAGCAAAGGCAGAGGAGTGAGGCTCTTTAGTTTATTCTGGTTCTCCTGATTGTTTTGGAGAATTTTGGACCTTTTTTTAAAAAGAAAAAACGTTTTCATAACATTTTTCAAGACTAACATGTTGTTTGTAATGAATGGAACAGTCAGTGAACAAAGTTAAATGACATAATTGAATTCCATTTTGATTTTAACATTTATCTGATAAAAATGTGAAATCAGAAAAATGAACCAAACTCTGTTTCTATCAGACTTTATTTGCATTTAAACCAGCATCCAATAATGTGCTCCATTGCCTAAAAGGAGGTCAAATTTGCTCAGATATTCTGATACTCTGAATTGAAACAATATTTTTTAAGCTCAGTTTTCCAAAACTAGAGTTTTTCTGTCATGGTGTCAACAGGAATAAGCAGGTTTCCACTCAAAATAAATGAGTAAAACAAACATTTAATACAGAAAACCTATTATGCTATTATTGCCATAATTTAAAAGAAATTTAGCTTGCTGTGTGCCACTTACAAATAGTCTATATTTTAAGCCTAAAAGTAAAAAGTTTTCCCCTCCTCCTGTCACTCTGTTGTCAGTAATGAATTTTGACCCTAATGAGATTCCGTCCATAGCTTTATTTCTAACTGTCACAGCGAGTTTGATCGCACAGAAACGGAGGATTCGGACCTAATTTCTTCGGTAAAGTGTTCCGCGTCTCCACACCGAACGGAACCGGTATATCACCTGAGCAGCTCGTCCACCCGGAACCCTTTCTTCCGCGCGAGCTGCGACAGGAAAGCTCGTCTGCTGGCCCCCATCTTCCTCTCCAGCAGGAACAGAACCACCCGCGGGAACTTGCTCGGTTCGGTTTCCCCGCTGGTGTTAGAACCAGACTTCCCGGTGTCCGAGAGTTTCCTCCGCTTTAACGGCACCATGGTGCACCGGAGACCAACGTAAACAACAACAACAACAAAAGCTTTTGGACAAAATACAGCTGTTGAGTCAACGACGCGCGGCGCCGCGGCTCCCTGAATGCGTTTGCGGGTTTTACATGTTAGCAAAGTTTTGCAGAGGCGCGCGACCGGATGCAGCTGTGCTGCGGCGCCGGCACCAAGTGGGTCGCAGCCAAAATAGTTCCGACTGGAAACAAAGAAAGCGGTTGGTATGGAGGCCGGTTAAGGACAAAAATCTGTCTTTTTAAATTTTTGATGTACAACGTCCGTTAGTGACTGGATTAAAAATACATATTTGTTGGTTTGCCTTATTTACTTGACGGTGACAATTTAATGCCAATCTTTAAAAAGTTGTTTTGAAACAGCTTACTTCTGTTAAATAGAGAAAAAAGGGTTTTTTGTGTGCCAGATAAAATCCTCTCTGGACTAGATCTGTAATAGACTGCATATGATATCTGGACTGAGTGACTCCTCCCCCTTGCACTCCAAACAGGAAGTGGCTCCAAGAAGCTAAAATAGAGAAATAAATTAAAAAGTAGTGTGCGTGGTGTCTGAACTGCTTTTAAAATTCAGGGCTCTAAATAGTTTTTTAGTAGTTTGGGGTTAGGATGGGAATTCAGACACAACTGTGGTCTCATGTAAACCCTTTCAAACATTTGATTGACAGATTCTCCCTAGCCTGTTTTGAAGTGGTAGGGGTGTGGTCTTCCAACAACCTCAATCTTGATCAGTGAGAGTAGTTGCCATAGAAACTTTGGACCAATCACCCTTGCTGACGAGTGGCAAGTGGGCGGGACAATGCTAAATTTTACCCTCAATTGGGTCCCTCAGAAACTTGTCTTAAGACAAGCAAAACTTTCATGAAAAAAGCAATTAATCATTTTAAAATTGTTATAAATATAGGCTCTGTCAAAAAAAAAAAACAAAGAAGAGAGAGCAAAAGGATTTCACACCAGAACATGCGTAGCTTTGTCCTAAGTTTAACTTATTAATATTATGACATTTATTTACTTTGAAACTTCAGTTTTTACGACTTTTAAACATTAAACAATTTATTTGAAATGAGCTTCTATATAATGTATATATAATATATGTTAATATATATATATTATAGATGTTCACTAATACATGTATATATTTCAATAGTAGCGCACAATTATTGTACATTTTGACAGTAACCTACTTTATTTATTCATTTTTCTGATTATTTAAAGTGTCTTGTAGGCATTTCAAACAAAAACGAGAAAACGACAGTCATTTATCAAAATATATCAACTATTGTTATTTTAAATTGTTACCTTGCCTTCATCTTACCCTTAATTTATTTTGTTGTATTTTATTTTATTTTTTTAAATGCGCATTTAGAATGTTTGCTCACCCTAACTTGGTTTATATGAATAAAAAAAAGCCTGCTGAACTTACAGATGTGGTTTTTAGAAAGAATCTCTGCCAAAATATTGAAATACAAAGCAGTTGTCGATGCTGTTGGGTAAAATAGGAATGGAAAAGGTTGCAGTTATGACTCTTTTTTTTTGGGGGAGAAAAACTACACTTTAAAAAAAAAGTCTATACATTTAAATTAAACATTGTGCTTCCCTGTTTACTTTTTAAGTAGATTTTTTTGGTTCAAACGACAGTAAACAAAGTCATTCTGTTAAAACACAGAAAGCAACACTTTCGATGTTTTCTTTGTCTGCTTGCAGGTTTAAGACTTTAAATCTTTTCCTCTTGTTTTTTTAAAGGTTCACTTCTGTATTTTGGAGCAGAAAGTTTCCTTTTTCTCGTTGATGCACCGGTTGGACGCTCCGGTTCGACGTCGCGGATCCGCCCCCCCCCAGTTTGATCATATGACCGCTGACTGACTCCACTTCCTCAAACTTTGAGGCTCGTGCTGTCCGTTCGGTCGGATCAGGCAGCGCACGCGGCTCATCCGGCTGCCCACGCGCCTCGAGGCACGGACCGAAACCGGGTTGGGTTTAAAGGGCGGCGGCGGCGGCAGGCCCGGGAACCGTCAGGCTCCACATGATGGAGGGACCGAGGAGAGGAGCTCCGGCGCGGGGGGGACTCCCCGCCGCCCTCGCGCTAGTCGCGGTGCTGCTCACCTGCTGCGTCAGGTGTGCCGGGAGCGCACGAGCGAGCAACGTCGTCCTCGTGCTCGTCGACGATCAGGATGTGCAGCTGGGGGGAATGGTGAGTGAAACAATCCGGAAACGCTCCGTGATTTCCGAGGCGCAGACAGACGATCATGACATGACTGGTTCTGCAAAATGGGAATAATTAGTTCTCTGCGAAAAGACTTGATTCTCTTATCACACCTTTGGGTGGCGGAACATCATGTGATCACGTGTTTGGATGTGGGCTGAAAAAAAGAAGAGAACAGCTGGTTCTGCTCTTTACTCCGGCTTTCGAACCCCAAACCTCAGGAGGAAGAACCAAACTCTTCTTCATGCCTTTCCACAGCACGTGGCTCCAGCCAGCAGCTGTGGTTACCATGGTGACAACCCTCCTTATGTAGAACCGGACCTCCAGTTTGGAAATGGCTCCTGTCCCAAACCATCTAAGAACATCCAGAACACCATCTGGAAGATTACAGATTACAGATTACAGCCCCGTGTTAAAGTTACTGCTTCTCTACGGCTAAGAAATCATTGACCATTTTCTGCTGTCTAGACATTTGTGAGGATTTTTTTGAGGTTTTACAGGCAGAAGTTTGTCTAACCCGGATTCCAAAGAGCAGTTTCTAAAGGAGGTCAACCGTGGATCCAAGGCTAGGTCCGAATTCTCCCCAGAACCACTAAAGCACTACACGGTGGCACCATGCTCTCTACCGTTTTTTTATTTATTTATTTTTTCAAATATGACATCACCGATTTCCCAAATCAAACCCATGGCGGTGAATTCCTTCACTATGTAGCGCCTTCGCCATTTCGTAGTGGTGTCCGAATGTACAATTCCAAAATCTAGAAGTCTCTGCGAAAAACCACTATATTGGTGAATATAGACCACAATGCATTGCGTTTTAGTGGATTTTTGTTTTTTAATTTTCAACATTTTTATCATCAGAGCAGAATGGATTCATAAATATTTGCTGTAAAACGATGGTGGTGATCAGATGTTGATGACGTCATATTTTCTGTTAGTTGTGGTGAGTTTGGCGTCTGAGTACTTTTAAAATCCAGGGTGCTGGATTGTCCCACACTAGATGTGTTTTTAGTGGGGAGGGAATTCAGCTAAAGCCCATACGAGCGTTTTACAAAAGAACGTTTATGAATCCTCCGTGTTCTGATGAAGAAAACGTTGACGATTTATTTAAAAAAACACGGCATTCGACTCTATTGTATACCTCTGACGATGGATGGATTTAGAAGTTGTGCGACGCCCCTGGAAATTTCCCAGAAGTCTGTGCAAAAAAAAAAAAAAATCATGCATCCATGCTCACTAGATTGGCAACTATAGACACAATGCATTGTATTTGAAAGATTTTTCATGTGGAAAAAAGACGTATTTTAATTTTTTAATTGTTAATCATCCATGTTTGATAAAAAATTTTAGGCTTTTAATTTGTAAAAGGAAAATAAAAAGTAGTGAGTATGTGTCTGAATTACGCCTTAATCCAGGACACTGGTCCGTCCAACATGGACGTCTCACAGGAATCACGGAGAAGAGATGGATGCATCAACCAAGTGGTGGGAAAACTACGGCCCGCGGGCCGGATCTGCCCCGCGGGCCGGCCCTGCATTAACCTAAAGGGGGTTCCTGTTCTCAGGATGTAAATTGAAGTTTTTCCTAAACCATTTTTATAAATGTGGGGATACATTTTAGATTTAAAATGATCCAATCTGCAGATGTGATTCTGTCCCACTTCCTCCTCTCACATGTCGCCTCACTATTAGCTTTGATTTCTCTTCTTTATATGTATTTTCTTATTTCTATGGAAGCTTTTATTTTGGCGCCTGCATTGGTCAGAAGTTTGAATAGTTACCATGACGACGTTGCAAAGTCTCTGCAACCTCTTTGTTGTGAAAAATGTAAGGTTTGTGCTCATTTAGATGACTTTTAATGACGTTTTTGATCATTCGGGGATAAAAAATAATTTTATTTGTGGCTTTTTTTTCATAAAAAACACATTTAAAAATGGAAAAAAATGCATCATTATTGCTTGGTTGTGGAATCTGAAGTTTAGGTTGCATGGTTTTATGTGTTATTTTTCTGTTCACGTTGTGGTTATTGTTGTTCTCTTTATCTCTCAGGCTGGAATGTGAATTATTTGGCGTCTTGATGTTTCTGGTTTCATTTCTACAGAATCCGATGAAGAAAACCAAAGCCCTGATAGGAGAAACGGGAGCAACCTTTGTAAATGCTGTAAGGATTTTTTCCTCTTTGGACTAAAAGGACTGTGAACTTTTATTTGGGGACATATTTTTAAGTTTTAGTTTTGCCTACAAATGCTTTTACTTTGAAAAAACAACATACATTTCCTGTAAATAAATCTGAGCAGGAAGTTTTTTGTGTGGCTTTATTCAGATGTTTTTCTTTAGTAGATCTATCTCTTTTTTTGGTCTATAAAACATGTGAGGTATTTTTTTTGTAGACGGTCGTGCGTGACGGATCACATGACCTTTGTCACATTCGTCTTTCGTCCTCTGCTCCCTCTCGTTTCCTCCCAGTTCACCGTCACGCCGCTGTGCTGCCCCAGCAGGAGCAGCATTCTGAGCGGCCACTACCCCCACAACCACGGGGTGCGGAACAACTCCCTGTCCGGGAACTGCTCCAGCCCTCTGTGGCAGAAGGGCCCCGAGTCGGGGGCCTTCCCCGTCTACCTCAACAAGCTGGGATACCAGACGTTCTTCGCTGGGAAGTATCTGAACCAGGTGGGAGCTTTTGAGTTCTCCTGCTTTCCGTTTGTGCATCACGGAGATGCAAACATGTCAAAACTCATTTCCCGAAAGACTCGGCTGCTCCTTCCAGCCGGCCGACAGAAACCACCCAAAACCAGTTTAGCCTTCAATGCAAGTGAAAGCTAAACCACCGGGACTTTCAGTTCCTGAAAAGAGCTGCAGCTTTCATGCAGGGAATGAGAGCTGACAGGTGAAGATGAGGTAATACAGGTGATGTTAGCGCCCACCTGGAGGCTGTTTTTCTCACTTTAAGAGCTGGTTAGCTGATGTTAGCATGCTAGCACACTTATTCATACGGGGGGGGGTGTCCAAATTCGAGGGCTGCGTCCTTCAACGGTCTTCCCGGGTGACGTTGGTCGGGTCCTTCGTCAAGCGGTTAGGCAGGATGTGAACGGCTGTGACTTTGGACGAGTCTGGCCTTTAGATAATTCCAGCTGTTACATCAGCCAATGTCCTGTCGCCTAGCAACCGTGAGTCCAGAACAGAGAGGAGCAGTGAACCGGGCTTGGAGCTCAAAGTTTTCCTGGCTTATTTGATCCAACTTTTAACCTTGGAGGTGTCATTATAAAAAAGGTGTAATTATCTCCAACTGCGGTTCCCGCTTTATGGTCCGCCATTGTTGTCAGAAAATCTCCAGGTTTGGCCGCAATGCATCTTGGGATACGGACAGCATAGAAGGATACACCAGACCAATTCTTGAAATCAGGAAAAAGAGGGCCGTGTTTGAAGGAGTGGTTGAAGTTGGACGGCACTTGTCGCGACGCTGCGACGTAAGCGACCTTCAAATGACCTGAAGGCCATTTTTGTGGCCTTTCAGCAAGATCAGTCCTGATTGGCAGAGTGGTTGCCATAGAAACATTGACTCAGACCAACTGTGATCAATTTCCAGCTTACTGATGACTGGCTCCAACATGGCGGCATCTGTTTCGCGAAAAAAATGTCGATACCAGTTGATTTTATATGGATGATGCTCAGTTGCTTCAGTTCTCAGATGCAGCCAGTTGTTGGGACCAGTGTAGGTTACCATAGCAACGCACTGAGAGTTTTTGGTTGTGGACCAACAGTCGAGTTTAGCTAGCTAACATTTACTCAGTATCATTGCTAATGTGGATTAGCGTTGGAACAATCGGCCACTGTTGAAGAGAAGTTTCTCCATTTAGTTTTGATGGAATAGAATAGAAAACAACCCTTGGTAAAAACTCACGACTAAAAGTTATAAAAGTGCATTAGCCAGGACATTACAAGGAACTTTCTGCTAAATAAAAGCGCATTGGTGGTTTTTGTTCTGGCTGTCGTTGAATTGGTGGACTGCGTTGTGGTCGCATGGCGTTTCCTCCTCACTAGCGCTGACGGCGTTCTTCTAGAGCTGATTGGATGGCTGAAGACTTACAGACTTGACCCAAGTGTTTTTGGTTCCACAGTACGGGGGAAAAGATGCAGGAGGCGTCGCCCACATTCCACCCGGCTGGGATCAGTGGAACGCGTTGGTGAGTCACGAACGCCAGCGGACATTTTCCCGCATCTTTGTCCTCCTGACCCTCTGCTGTGTGGCGTACAGGTCGGGAACTCTCAATACTACAACTACAGCCTGTCTGTCAACGGGAAAGAGGAGAAGCACGGGGACGACTACGAGAAAGACTACCTGACAGACCTCATTGTGAGTCACTCTGCGATTGTGCAGGATTGCATGCAGTCAAGAGTCACGAGGGGCAGTTGTGTAACATTTATAGGAAGAGGGAACTCTGTTCTCCTCTGAGCAGCAGCTGAGGGAGGTTCCTGACTGTCAGCAGGGTGGATGATTGAACCATAAACCTGTGAAACGGCGTTTTACACTTTTTCCCTCATGTGATGACTGCTAAAGCATTCCTTCCTCATCCCAGGAGTCTGTCAGTCAAACCAGCCGAACCAGCTTTCCTCTTAATCTGCTTTACATGAGGTTTATGAAACCTGACCCTCTGTGTCGCTGCAGAAGAAACTCACTCTGCTTTACCTGGAACCAGAGCAGCTTCATCTCTGCAAACATTAGTAGACCCACTCTCATGTTCCTATGATGGAGGACATTTATAAAGAGTGTTTCTGTATTCAGATTGTTGTGAATCAGGAGCAGACGAAAAAAATGCTGTTTAATAAAGATCGCATTTGTGATGTAGAAAATAAGCTGGACGGGGCCACAAGCTCCGCCCCTTTCTGATCAGACAAACGGATCCATGAACGTCTGCGTTTTCCTGGTCTGAGCTGGAATCTGGATCAGAACTGGACTGACAAATAGATCTGAATTTGCTGCCATTTTTGTTGCACCGCTAATGTTAGCTTGGGGGTGTGAGCGGCTGTAAATAGATGGATGACTGGAAGTGGGGCGGGGTTGTTCTGCACCAATGATCCCGTCCACAACTCTGAGGTGAATTTTTGATGAACTCCTGCCTCTCTGCAGAAAATATGTCCCAGAAAACAACAGGTTTTTGATTTTGGTTAAAAACGGCCTCACCATCATTAAAGACCACTGAGAATGCTTCGAAAATAGATCAAAGCACAGTCTTGAAGGAACTTGTTCTCGAACAGTGAGTTAACCTTCAGCTTTCCTGTGGATGCAGCTGAACCGCTCCCTTCACTTCCTGGACGACCGGAGTCCTCAGCATCCGTTCTTCATCATGTTGTCTCCTCCCGCTCCTCACTCTCCCTGGACGGCGGCGCCTCAGTACGGCAAAGAGTTCAGCAACGTCAAAGCGCCTCGAGACGGCAGCTTCGACAAACCCGGGAAGGTACGTCTGTCAGACGGCCGCCGTCCCTCGGCGTCTGGCGATTCTGACGAATCTGCCTGTTTCAGGACAAACACTGGCTGCTGCGCCAGCCGGCCAACCCCATGAGCAACAGCTCGCTCGTGTACCTGGACAACGCGTACAGGAGAAGGTAACAGTGCTGCACTAACGCATCCATCCATTTGATTAGATTGGAGAAAAACACTTCATCTTTTTAGAAGATAAGTTAATTGTTTTTGGATCTTGTGTAAAAAAAAACAAAAACAGCACACGGTTTTATGAGGATAAACACCGAAAGTTTTCAGGGTTCTTGTGCTTTCTGAAGCTTTAGAGTCTGTGATGCAAAGGTTTTGGAATTCCCTTAAGATTTCCTTGAAAATGTAAGCAGTTTTTGGTTGGGATGGGCGATATATTGGTGCCAGTATCGGTATTGGTCGTATACTTGTTCCTAATAGATTGAAAAGCTTATGTTTCCAGTCATAGTCAGGTAAATGTTATTTCTGATACATACATGCTGTTCCTAATAGATCAATGGAGGAGCTTATGCTTTATAGTTATGTCCAATATTCAATAAATGGTCTGACTGCTTTCAGATATATTTATATGAAGGTTTGAAAGTGATACTTTGAGATCCTTTCATGTATGTTAAAAGGTCAGCTATGATGTGATCGTCCAGTAAAAGAAAAGTTGTGCATTTCTAGTAAGGAAACAAAAAAGTAAAAACTAAAGTATCCGCAAAATCCGTCTATTGGCCACAGTTGCAGGTGAAATATCTGTCATCTGTATGGGCCAGAAAATGATATCGCCCCGTCCCTAGTTTTTTTGACTACTCGCCCTTCAATTCCTTTGAACGTTTTAAAAAGTCTCCTTTCTCAGGACTTTTGGAGTTTCTGATGTAATAGAAGCTGTAATGGAAGCTTTCTGCCTGCAGGTGGCAGACGCTGCTGTCTGTGGACGACATGGTGGAGAAGCTGGTGAAGAAGCTGGAGAGCGTCAAAGAGCTGAACGACACTTACATCTTCTACACCTCGGACAACGGCTACCACACAGGTCCAACCAACATCAGGAGTTCTTCTTCATTAGTTTGACCAAATAAACACAACCCGAATCCCTACAACATGAAACTTTTGGTTCAAATAAAAGATTCAAACAAATTCTTTTAAAGTAAAGTCAGAACTTTAAAAAATATAGAACTTCTTACAATTTTGAGACAATTTGGATAAAAATGTATGAACCCTTGAGAACCCTACAGTAATTTTCTTCTGTACCTTTAAAGTTTATTAGAATTTTTTTCTCCTTGTTCATTTAAGGTAGCAGTAATTAATGGTGGCCAAAAATATTAATGGTAAACAAAAATAGAAATAAATAAAAGAAAATTAAAAAAAGAATACATTTTCCACATTTGACCCAATAGGTTATCCAAGGTTAAATCTAAAATATGAAAAATTCAAGATTAAAGTCAATCAGATTATTAAAAATGTAATTTTCCTAATAATCTAAATGTAGACCAACATTCTTAGAGACTGGAGCTTCTTCACAAACAAGCTGACAAAGTGCTCCAAGAAAAATCGAAAGTCTGACATTATGCAGATGATGTTGTCCAATGTTCTGTTGGAGCTGAAATTGTGTTTAGTTTTCCAATTTAATCATCTGAAGGTTTGTTCTTCTTTAAGTTTGCTGGACGCAGAAAAGCCTAAAGTCAAACTCTCCATCCGTCATCCTCTGATTCCAGGTCAGTTCTCGCTACCCATCGATAAAAGACAGCTGTACGATTTTGACATCAGGGTCCCTCTCCTGGTCCGCGGTCCGGGCATCAAACCAAACCAGACCCTGCAGGTCGGAAGGCGTTGCGTCATGTTTTTAGGGGTTTTTTTTTGGTTGAAGCTTCACGTTTTTCTGTTTTGCTCAGGCTCCGGTTCTGCACATCGACCTGGGCCCCACCATTCTGGACATAGCGGGGGTGAACCTGTCCACTGTGAACATGGACGGACAGTCCTTCCTGTCCCAGATGGTCAGCTGCTTCCTCACACGCAGATTCACCTTCTCCTCTAGAATGCCTTTCCTAACCTGCTACTGACGTGTTTGTTCAGGCGCCGTCTCTGCGCAACGGAACGGCGCGTCCGTACTTCCTCGTGGAATACACCGGAGAATGCCAACCGACACCGGATCCTCACTGTCCCAAACTGGGGCCTGGAGTTTCTGTAAGACGTCCAACAGTTCACATTAGACAAAAACTGTTCAGGGAATGAACCGAAAAGGAAAAAAAAAAAAGGGTTACCCGGCTGAAGCTTTGCAGTTTATTGGCTTTCTTAAAGGTTGTTGAGGCTTTCTGTTCTAGAGAAACGTTCATGAGCGGTTCAGGTCCAAAACTCTAACCTGACAGTCTTTTGACTCGGTTCAGATGAAGTGGGACTGCTGAGAAGCGTTGCTCCTCCTGCAGCCTGGAGCGGATCAAATCACGCCGCTCCAAACAGGTTTCCTCCTCACAGAGTGGCGGCCGTTTGACTGACTCATCGCTAATGCTAACACCGCTGGTGCTATGTTTACCAAGAACAGACTCGCAGACGGAACAGGAAGTGAAGTTCTTCTTTGTCTCCGAACACAGACCTGCAAAGACCAGAATTCTCTGACGAGTCACTTTACTGTCATCTGGTCTCAGTGATGAAAGAAAATCTGATGAATGGAGATGATTGAATCACAGCAGAGTCCAAAGTCTGGATTCACTTTGACTGTTGATGTTTAGAAATATAACAAAAACTTTGATTTAGACAATTTCCTTCATCTGTTGGCTTTAAATGATTTGATCCTTTTTTTATTTTTATTTTTTTATAAAATTCCAAAAACACTTACTTACAGTACTTACAGGAAGTTTCAAAAGAGAACTTTGACAGAAGAAGTACTTTAAACTGAACAAAAGCTGGTTATTCAAGAGGTCGTTAACACTCACAATAAAAGAAAAACTAACCTTTTGTTTACCACAAAGATTGAACATAAACATAAACATCGGATATTCTATAAGATCAGGTCTGTCATCAAATCAGATTTATTTATACGGAGCCGTAACACGACTGCAGTCAAACAATAAAACTAAAAACATTTAAAACAAAAATGTTCAAAAGTAAAATAGTACAAAAAAAATTGATAAAAGCTAAATTCAATCAGCAAGCAGCGTTGGATCACCCGCAAGAGCTACCTGCCCTCGCCTTTGCCCCCCTCCTTGACCAGACCTCATTGCTTCAGGCTCCTCCCCGTTTGCTGGTCAGACCTGCACAGGACAAATTCACACTTTTTTTCAAAGTGTCTGCTTTCTGATGGTCTGATCTCCATAGCAACCATTTAAAGTTTTGGTCATCTGGGGGTGACGAACAGGTCGATGTCATTTTTAGAAGAATCGGCAAAAGTAAATTTGGGGATTTTCTTGGCAACGGGGGTTTTTGTTAACCACACCCACAGTCCTAATATGGTCATGTCATATGTCATCGTGTTTCATTCAGCTTGAGCCAACGATTCACGTATTACATTGTTCCAGTAAAGGAGCTCGCCACGCAAACGGCATTAAAAGTCTAAAAACTTTAGAAACAAATGATTTTCCCAAGTAGCTTCTCAGTGACGCTCCAGGAGGCGATGGATCCTAAGAAGAGTTTTAATTCCTCGGTGGGCCTCAGGTTGTTTTTTTCTCTTTAAAATGATGGACCAATGGATCATAAGATATGAGATGGTTTTGGAAACTAAATGGTTTCTTTTGTTTTCATCTCTGAACTCTTGATTCTGTGCAGGAATGTTTCCCGGACTGCGTCTGCGAAGACGCCTGCAACAACACGTACGCCTGCGTCCGGACGCTGGACGGCAAACAGGACATGCAGTACTGCGAGTTCGCAGACAGCGAGGTACCGCCGCGCCCCGGCAGCTCCTCTGTGCCGTGGTTCCGTCATGCATCTGTGGTTCTCCTCAGTCCTTCGTAGAGTTCTACAACCTGACGTCGGACCCGCACCAGCTGGAGAACATCGTGAAGAAGGTGGACCCGACGATCCTGCAGACCATGAACCAGCGGCTCATCAAGCTTCAGTCCTGCGTGGGCGACGGCTGCCGCGACGTGAAGTGACCCGGCGGGGAGGCGGAGTCTACAGATGTTCTGATGGGTTCAGAAGGGAAAGAGCGAACGCTTCAGAGAGCTAACATCCATCCTGGGAACGGCGTCCAGATCGCCTCTTTTTGCTCCAAAGTTTAGGACCGGATTAGAGTTGATGTTTGGTTTTTTTTTGGGTAAAAACAGTTTTTGCTCCCTTTATGTCCAAAGTCTGTCTTAGCTTCAGATTTAATCCTCCTTTCAGTTTTTTTTTTCTTGGTATGATTTCTTGTGTTTTTTTATTTTGTCAAATCAGTTGTCGTATTTTATACACAAAAGTGCAAATATGTACATTTTCAGATCTTATTTTATCCAGAGCTGAAGCTGCTGTCCTAATACCATCATATTTTCAATCGATTTATTTTCTGTTGTCCTGATTTTGTCGCTTTATGGCAGAAACTAGTTTAGATTTGAGAACTTCTCCCTGATTCTGCAGCTTTTCAGCTCCATGTATTAGGAACATATGGGAAACAAAAACTGAACTTTGTAAAAGGGTTCATTGGTATTTTAAAAAGCTGTGAGTGTTTTTGTGATGCACTTTCAAAGACTCTGCTCCTGGTTTGTACTTTGATTCTTAGAAGTTGTACGTGAAGCTTTTTCTGGCAGATCATCCGGTGAACTGATCGCTTTAATCCAGTGTGCCTCGGATTTGCACAGACACGAGTCCATGTGTGCCTTAAATGTGAATAAATTTGCACTTTTATGGAAACAAAATGCAAATAAATGTGTGAAGAAATGCATGAATCTGTGGAGTTTGGGACGGCTCCACCTGTGGTCGCAGCTGGTACTGCAGGAAAAAGTTAGGGACATTTTCCTTTTTTACTGCTGTCAAAGCTGCTGCATAAAGGCATGATTTTGTTTAAATGAGTTTATTAGACAAACGGAATAAAAACACATTTAACTCTTGTTCTATCCTATGACCCCCCCCCCCCTTCCATTGAGGTGTTCTCCTACCATGACAAAGGTGGATAAAGGTGGAGAGGATTTCATGTAATCCATGGACACCAGTGAAGATCACAAATCATTGAAGAACAAAGGTTCAGCACACTGACTAGTGGGTCTAGATGACCCAACTCCTAATGTTAACGTGTCTAGGATAGAACGAGGGCTACAGAGCAGAAACAGACCAAAGGTTAGTTTGTAACGTACAGCTTTTTTAGTCAAATCTGTGAACTCACCCAGATTCACATCCATGTAAATTATAACGCCCTCAGACTCACATTTTCCCCTTTTCTGACTTGTGGAAACTAATCAGATTGTTTGGGTTGGAGACACAGCTCTCACTCCAGCTCAGACTGTGTTTACAGATAACGGCAACAGTTCTAAATCTTTGCATATAAGGTAACTGCGACAGCTCAGGTTCTTTGAGTTTGAGATGACTAACAGCTCAGATTGTGTTTGTTCATAATTGTGACAGCTCTGAATCTTTGGGTTTGTTGACACCCGTAACAACGGAATCTTTATTTAAAAACAACAATAATAAACAGGAACTGAGGCTTCTTACATCAAACCCCACCATATTTTGTTAGAACATTTTCAAATCCAGTTGGTACGTTCCAGCCCATCTTCCGAACATTTTACCAGGGTCCATAATGGTTACTTCACAGACGCTCGGCAGGAATGGTAGTACTGCTACGTACACACGAGTACACACGAGTACCCCGCTGTCCCATCAGAGGTACTTGTACACCGCCTTCTCCTGCAGCGTCTGAAGCTCCAACTTGACGGGACATTTGTAAAAGTGCGACAGCAGCGACTCGGAGTAGCCGATCAGGAAGTAGAACTTCTGCGGCGGCATCTTCTGCAGCATCAGCGCGCAGACCACCAGCAGGTTGCCGCGCCTTTTGATGACGATCTCGTTGGCCAGGCAGCCGTGGAAGGTCCCGAACATGAACCTGCGGAGGAAGACGTCCTCCACGGTGCGGTCGGCCGCCCCCTCCTCTCCTTTCAGGTTACCTGGGAAGCAGCGATGAGGAAAAGTCGCTGAGCTGCGTGTTTTTAGGAGCAGGAAGTACCAGAACTTCAGAGCTCTATTGGGGGTTTTATCTAGAATTTCATGTCTGAACATTTGCACAGGCAGCTTTCATAATTCACTTTTCCTGATCACTCAGGGAGAGGAAGGAACCACTTTTTTTATAAATCTACAGATATTCATCTTTTGTGTTTTTGTTATAGCATATATGGTTGTAAATTTCAGTCTTTAGTATCTTTATCTGTATATAAAACACTTTCAAAGTCTTTACTGTACAATAAAAAAACTAAGACAGAAATGCTATCTTTGTACTTCTTGAATGTACTTTTTTACTGCTAGTAATCGTCTTCCTTCGTTCTTTGATGACTCCCGTTCGGACCTATTTAACAGAAGCCGCTGTGTTCAGAAAGGACGGACGCTCACCGCTGTGCTGCGACAGCCATCCTTTGCGGTGGCCGATCTGATGCGGCGGATGCGCCTGCTCGTAGGTCAGCGGCTTGTCTCCTTTCCCCACCCGGATCCGAGCGGCTCGATTCTGCGCAGAGAAACGTGCGGAGAGGCTTTTAGAGGTGAGCATCAGGCAGGCGAGGACTTGATGAGGGGGCGGACCTTGCAGCAGGCGGCGGTCACGTGGAGACCTCTGCCTGCCGACGAGCCGGACCGAGCGACGGCGCTCTGCAAAAGACGAGAAGAAGAGCCCAGGAAACGGGTCCGGTTCAAACGTTTCCCTTCAATAATTCTGTCTGGCAGTCCAGTCCAGACCCATGAAAATGAATTTAGAGCATGGAGAAAGTTATGAAATCATTATGGGATGGCCAGAGGAACTATGACCTAGCTATTTTGTGGCAAAGTGTAATTTTTTTAATTTTTTTTTTACCTTTTCCCACCAAATGGGAAAAGAAAACCACAGTTTGAGTGATTTTCACAACATTTCACACACCAGTAAGTCTAAAAACACAACCGATGTTTGGCTAACCTTTGACCTCGTGAAGAGGCCGCCGACAAATGTAAACCCCTCCGAGGGATTTCACTGGGAAGCAACTAGGAAAGAAAATGTCGCAAGTAAAGTTTGTAGGTTTAGAACGGCGGTATTGTGGCGAGCTCTCACAAGTGGCTTTCCCCTTTTGATCGCATAATTTAAAAAAACACAAGATTGCAAACATTTTATACCAGAATTATTGGCTCAAATATGAGACACAATATGACCATATAATGAATGTGGGCGTGGTTAACAAAAAAAACCTCACTTGACAAGGATATCCAAAAATGTACTTTTGCTGAGTCATCAAAAAATGACATAGACATGTTTGTCGTCCTCAGGTGACCCAAAAACCAAATGGTTGCTATGGAAATAAAACCATCAGAGAGCTGCCATTTTGAAACACAGGTTTTTATCTTTTATTTGTGAAATTGAACCCTCTGACCGTAATCCTTGTGTTTTGGAAAATGCGACCCGTTTGACCTTCCTTTGGTTTTATGTCTGATTTGAAAGGTGAACTATGAGAGCTCTCAGAAAAATGGAAGCTTTTTAGTTTGGGAGTTGAAGAACCAATGATGACCTTTCACTCTCAGTAACAAACATATGAATGAAAGTTCAGGGCCAACAGATTTTTCATCTGGACCTAATCTGAGCCATCAGTGCAGAAGTTTCTGCCTCCATTCCATCTCAAACTGCCTGCTGTTGAGTCTTCAGGACATAAATAAATAAACTGCAGCTTGTTGTTCACAAAAGAAGGAGAAACACGTCTGATTTTTAAATCAATCAACTTTCAGAGTTGATTTAAAACTATTTCCTTCGTTTATAAATGTCTAAATGGATCCAAAATACTGTTCTGACCCTCTTAGAGCCCTCAGATCCTCACATGCAGGTCTGCTCTACTTCCAAATGCTGAGAAACACAGATATGAATTGAAAGGAACTCTACAGATAGATTTAATGTCATTTGAATGCAGCGCCCTCTGTCGGTGGATCCTGAAACCAAGCAGGAACAAGAGTTTTCTTCAAATGCTGAAAACCTGTCCGGATTAAATCATGGTTTTAGCTCACTTGGATTAGAGACACGCATTGATTTATGGGGAAAAAAACGTTTTATTTGTAGTTATATTTGTCTCTTGGTTCTCGGCAGGTCAACATTTCTCACAGAAAAGCTTCACGTTCGTAACCAGAATATGATCGTTTCTAAGACGTCATCGTTATTTTTAAGAAGGACGTTTTCGATTAAAAAAAATGTCTTAGATGTAAATAAATGTTCATTTTGTTGTCTCACCAGCAGCCTCCCGCCGCAGCTGAAGGACGCGGCCATGTTTTCTTGTTCCGTCCGAAGCGGAACTACTATTGTCCTTAATCTATGTTGTTTTATAACAACGTTATTAGTTGAAAAGAACAACAAAAACAAATGCGTTATATTAAAAAAAACCCAAAACTAAAATTGTCAATTAAAACAGCCGTTTTTATGTTTTTATAACCGTTTGTTTTAATGTTGTTTCTTGGGGAGCGTTTATGTAGCTGGACCGGAAATAAATTATTTTTTACATATATTTTTGTTGTTCTTGTTGTTATACGCTTGCTTTTAATGAATAAATAAATGTAAGTTGGTGTATATTTAGGTGGGCTAAATTTGTACATTAGCTTGCTTCAAGATGAATTCGACGAAAAGCCATCTTAAAAAAAAAAAAAAAAAAAAAACGACTGGGGTGCTATTATTTTGACATGGTGGTACCGGAAACTGCGTAATTGTTCTGGAAAAAGACAACCGTAATCAGAGAGACAAAACAAACCGGCCTCATTTATCCACTGTCGTTGGTGGTTTTGGTCACTCGGGTCACTCCGGAAAAGGGCTCGCGCTCGGAGCCGCGATGGCGTCGCCGCTGGAGATGACGGAGATGTACGACAACGCTCTGCTGGGGATCCTGCAACACGTCGGAAACATTCAGGACTTCCTGAGGGTCTACTTTGGGTTTTTGTACAGAAAGACGGACTTTTATCGACTGCTGTCCGGTCCCGACGACAGGATGGGCTTCCCTCCTGGAGTCGCAGAGAAGATGGTGCTGAAGGTGAAAGTTTTGTAACGCGCTCGCGGCGTGGCGCGTGCCTTCCTTCCGAGCGTTTGCCGCGAACAAAGTAAAGTTTCAGATCTTGTTTAGAGTGGTGTTCCACTTTGGGTTCTTGTAGAAATGCGCCCCAGATAATATCTACACTCTACAAACACATCCCAGGCGGGTTTCAGGAACGCTTACAGGGATTTCAGGGGCCCTGGGCAAATCTGACAGCAGGAGCCCCCCCGTCATCCTGTCACCTCTCCTGTCGCTCCAAACCCCAGAAGCCTCTTTCCACTGAGCTGGTTTCAGTGGAACCAGTGCCTCTGGTTCTCCAAACTTCTTCTGAGCTCCACCTGGTTTCTGGATCTCAGGACAGACTTTCTTTTGTCCGCAGACGTTTCGGCTGTTCGAGCAGATGGCGGATCAGGACCGGCAGAGGGCGCTGAGCCGGCTGCAGAACACGGAGGAGAGCAGCGGCGTTCCTCCTGCAGTCCAGGAGCTGCAGGTCTCCTCTGAGCCCCCAAAGGCGGAGGAGAGGAGCGGCGTGGAGGCGCCACCACCGGAGAGCCCCGCCAGCGAGGGTCCAGACGCTGCAGCTGGTGCTGGTGAGGCTGCGGCCGCCAGCGGCACAGGAGCTCCGTCGTCTCAAGGAGATGAAGCGGCGGCGGGAGAAGGGTGAGCGTCCGGCGCAGAGGAGGAGCGTCCTGCACCGGCTCGCGTCCTGACGGATTTGTTTTTCAGGAACCAGGAGAAGTTTCAGGCCAACCCCGACAGCTACAACGGAGCTCAGAGGGAGAACTACAGCTGGTCTCAGGACTACACGGACGTGGAGGTCCGGGTCTTCGTGCCAAAGACGGTGGTGAGAGGCCGACAGGTGAGTCAGAGCCGCTGCGCCGGCAGGAGATCGGCGTTCCGGCGCTGACGGGGGCGTGTCTGCAGGTCAGTGTCAGTCTGCAGCCCGGCAGCATCAGAGTGTCCACGAAGGACGGAGGCGAGGAGAGAACTCTGATGGAGGGGGAATTCACGCACAAGATCAACACGGAGAACTCCCTGTGGAGCCTGGAGCCCGGGAAGTGTGTCGTGGTGAGAACCTGGACAGAACCGGGCCCTGGACACCGGGTAGGAGAGCTCTCTCCGGGCTCATGTGGGTGTTTGTGACTCGCAGCTGTCGCTCAGCAAGACCTCCGAGACCTGGTGGAACGCGGTGCTGAAGGGGGAGGAGGAGATCGACATCAACCGGATCAACCGCGAGCGCTCCATGGCGACGGTGGACGACGAGGAGCACGCCGTCTTGGACAGACTGACGTTCGACTACCACCAGAAGCTGCAGGGCAGACCGCAGAGCCACGAAATGGTGAGGAAGCAGCTGGACGGGAGGGGCGGGACTTTAGATCCACGCTTTCATTGGAACAGCCAATCGGCTGAGTTCTCACCGAGTAGAAAACGTGAAGATCATTTAAATAAAGGCTCATGGGCACTAAGGTAGGAAGATGCTAACCTAGCTAAATATAAGAGTGTAGGGAAAAAAAAGTTTAAAAGTTTATTTCCAAACGTACGTAATATATAAAACGCATTGAACTACCGGCGCATCGTGTGAGAGCAAAGTCATTGTAGGACTTGATGTAACACGCAACACATTAGCCGAGTTAGCTGTGTTAATGGTGTTAGTCATGTTAGCCACATTAGCCATGTTTGTTGAGTTAGCTATGTTTGCCACATTAGCCCCATAAGCCACATTAGCAGCGTTAGCCGTGTCGGCCGCATTAGCCATGTTAGGTACGTTAGCCACGCTAGCGTAGTTTAAAAACAGCCGACCGTGTTTTGCAACATGTAAAAACTGTTACCGTGACAACGCTAACTCCCAACTTTTTTAATAATACGTAAAAAAACAGGCAGACACGCTATACGTAGCGTATTTACCATAAACCCAACCGTGTTTTCAAGTCGTTATAAAAACATTTTGACAGAGCGCCATGTTCCTCAGAAAATCAACAGTAAACAAAAGCAGAATTAATGCATAATCGACACACAGCGCGACAACAGTAGGAATGCCCAGTAAAGGTGTTCTGCAGCAAGTCACCTGTCAATCAACAGACCACACCCCCATTAGCACATGATCAGGAGTTATAACCGTGTTTCCTCGTTTATCGTTACGTTCTTAACTAACCCGGGACAGAAAAGGCTGTGAAACTCCTCACTTTTTAGACTTTTCCCAGACGAACATTTTCACACTTTTTTCTCTCCTTCGAACTGTCAAAGTTCAAACATTTGTAGAAAAAAAAGTTCAGATTTTTAGAATAAAAACAAAGATCTGATCAGGACTGAAGATTTCTGTAAATGTGGCAAAGTGAATGCATTCTCTAACAAAATGGAGGATTAGGGTTTTAAGATTTTGTTGTTTAAATTCTTGGAAACAAGATTGTATGTGAAAGTGACGCCCCCTAGTGGTCACTCTTTGAAATACACAGACCCCAATCCGAGAGTAAAAGCTGCTTCTCCGTTGATTTCAGAAAATTGAGGGGGGTAAAAAAGAGAGAATTAGAATTTCAGAAGTTATGTAAAGAAGTTTCTGTTTGTGAAAACAGTTATTTTGAGCAACACAACTGTAATTCACTTGTTTTCCACACGGGGGCAGCGTTGAGCTGAAGTCCCCTTTAGAGCAAAAATGATCAAGTTTAAAAATCCAGACATTAAGGCCCGTACACACCGGGACGAATATTCGCCTGGCGTTGTTCGCCAGCGTTTTTCGCCACGTCTTTTGTGTTCACACCCAGGCGATTTTCGCTGACGATGAGCCGAGCCAACATGCAATTTCATTCCCTGACATTAGATGGCGCTTAATGTAAACAGAAATACTCCTTTACACAAGGTGGTTTTCACTCAGAAGAAGAGAGCCAGTATTTACACGCTTGTCAGAATCATACAAAGAAAACATGAATATTTCAAGCACCAGTAGCTCCAGCTCCAGTTCCAATGATGAAGAAATTATTGTTCTGTTGATGATGAAAGACGCCGGAAAAGACGCCGATTTTGGGTACATCCCATAGTTACGAGAAGAGAAGAGCATGGTGAGTTTTATTGACTGGTACAAGAGCTGGAAATGTATCATGAGCGTTTTGGGGGATATTTTAGAATGTCTGTCATTATTTCTTTGCGGCAGTGTAGACGCTACTTGGCGTCTATCTTCTTTGCTGGTATGTGTGCTCAGAAAGGCAGTGTTGTGTTTGAGCGCCCCCAAGTTGTGTTTTACTGTAACTTCAGAAGCTCCATGCACGTGTGCAAAAGCGCCATTCTCATTGGTCGAATAGATTTCGACGCGAGGCGTCAAAAAAAAAAAACGAACCCGAGGCATTTTTATTTTTTTGACGCTTTGACGCGTGGCGTTTTTTCGCGTCGGTGTGCACACTCTCATTGGTGCCCTTTGTTTAGTCACGAGGCGAATTTCGCCGACGAAAATCGCCGGCGAAATTCGTCCCGGTGTGTACGGGCCTTTAATCTGCTAATCCAGTGATCACATTCGGTGGTATTTAAACCTCTGAAGCAGATCTTAAGAAAAGACTTGAGGAGGAATGAGACACAAAAAAGATTTGATCTATTATTAAGTTGAATTGATATTTATTATTATATAATATAGTTATACTAATTTTAGCAGGAAATGTATCTTGTAGCAGCTAGATGTGAACCTTCAGAAAAGGCTCCATGTTATTTGGGTTCGGATACATTTCTGGTTCATCCATGGGGGTGCCGGTTCCACCCGGGTCCTGGACTGAGAAGGAGAGGCGGCGCCGTTGACCGACTGACTGATTTCACGCCATTTTTAGCAGTAAAACAGAATAAAAATGTTTCCTTCAAACAAAAAGGAAAGTCCTCCAGTGGAGGCAGGATCCCAGAGGAGAGATGTTCTGCTGCAGCTCCTTCAGGTCGCCGCTGCCAGAGTTTGGGCCGGAACCAGAACCGGTCCCACCCTCCCGTCTGCAGACGTGTCGGTCTCATTCCCCCCCGTTTGTCCACAGAAAGTCCACGACATGCTGAAGAAGGGCTGGGATGCAGAGGGCTCACCTTTCAGAGGGCAGCAGTTCGACCCGTCCATGTTCGACATCCCGCCCAGCGCCGTGCAGTTCTGAGACGCCGACCGGCCGGCCCCGTTCCAGGACAAAAAGGGTTCCACCCACGGAACCGGCGGCGGAAGAGCCGACCGGCTGTAACGAGGAGGTGCAGCGTGACGCCTGTGGACGGAGGAGGACTCAGCAGTTCTTCATCGTTCGCTTGATATTTAAGACGTTTTCAGTGCCTGTGTGTTTGTTACGGTTCTGGTCCAGTTTTTCACCCAAACTGGTTCTGGTCTTGTGTTTCTGAGACGATTGGGTGAAACGCAACGTGAAGAAACGGATCCCAACGAGGTTCTGTTGAAGAAAAGTGACGAATAAAGTTTTTCAAAACGGAAACACTCGTCGTATTTTTATCAGTGGGGGTCTGTCAGCTTTACAGACGTCCAAACGGGTCGGAACCATTGACTGGATCTGAGAACTGGGCCCATTTGACATACTTTCAAATAAAGAAAAGGAAATCAAATGGACTGGTTGTAGCCCCTATGCTGTCATGTGGGGTCCAGATGACCCCACTCCTGTGAACGTGCCTCCGAGGCACGTTCACAGGAGTGGGGTCATCTGGACCCCACATGACAGCACAAGGGTCAGACATAAACATGCCTCCGTTCTCACAAACGTCTGACTTTGTCTAGATTCAAGTGGACGTGAACACAGAGGAGCAGCAGAGCGACTAAACCTGCTGAATGTTTGGAAGCTCCTTTGTTTGATTTACGTTTTATTTATTGATGGGTGGGTGGTGGTGGGGGGGGGGGGCGTGCAGGATCTCCGCAGCCGTTGATGAAGACGTCGGTGTCCCCCCGCAGATGTCCTCTTCCCTCCTTTCTCCTTGCAAAAAAAAAGGGAAATAAAACATTTCCTCCAGTTGTGTTGGCAGGATCTTCTTGATTCTGCTATGTTTTTTTCTAAGTTTGCAGTTATTGTTTCGGTATTTTCGTTTTTATCTTGTCGGGTCGCGTAATTTGGCATCTATTGAGGAAAAAAAAAAATCTCTGGAGTTTGAATTCATATCAAATATTCAGCGTCTGTGATTGCAGCATAAACTGGTTGGTTTGTCGGCGCATCAAACCAAATACTGGAGGCAAAATTTGAACCTGTTTTGGAGGCATTTCTAAAGATTTGTTGTGCTTTTCCAGACTCTTAGCCCTAAAAACAGGTTAAATGTTGGGCTTTCTGTAGCTTAATGTTGGTGTTTTGCTCAGATTTGTTTAAATATAGCAAGCTACCATTTAGAGAAACAAAAGAAAATACTTAAAGAAAGGAGTAGAAATATGGAAACAATTACCGGAACAATTAATTCAATATAACTTTCATTTAAATAAGCAAAAGCAGGGATTCGTGAGAGGGCATTTTTTTAATAGAATCTAATAAAGTAAAATAATATCATTTTAGTCTTTTTTTTTTAAACCAAAAACAGAAAATCTTGAAGTTTTATGACTCAAAGCTGCTATGATCCTTCAAGTCCAGAGTACTTTGACTATTTCCTGTATTTATTTGTGTTTTCGGTGTGGAAATGGTTATTTCCAAGTAAATGAAACCTTTTTCCAGTGCTTTACATCTAAGTTATGTTAATTGTATTTTTATGAATACTTTTTTTTTTTTAGTGACAATTTGATGCTTTAAACCCATTTAAATAATTATAATGTAATTTTATTACAGGTCTGCTATAAAAACTGGCCCAATCATTAAAGAATATACATTTTGGTCAAATACGGTTTTTACTTTTTATAGAAATGTCTAAAATAAATCACTTTGCTCTGTGAATTTGATTCTATGCTATAAAACTGATTGTAAAAGAAATAAATGAGTTAAAAGTCAAACGAACATTTTTGCCCTTTTCAACTTTTTCCGTCGCTCTTCTCTGTCCTCCTCGGCATCACGTCATCGCTGCGCTCGCGCTATTTAAGGAGCGCGTGCGCCTCGCGCCTCCCGAGCCGGGACCTGAGCCGGGGCTGCGTCGTCGGAGCCACTCCGGAGGTGTGAAAAAGTGGGCGGAGCCTAGAGCCCGAGGTCCGCAGCAGCGCAGGCACGCGCGCACAGCCGCCCGAGCAGCGTCGCACCATGGCCGGCACCACCTGCACCCGCTTCACGGACGAGTACCAGCTGTACGAGGAGCTCGGCAAGTAAGTCAGGCTCCTCCTTCTGCGCTCCTGCAGGAGCAGGAGCGCGGCTCCTAACTGCATTCTGTGGGGCTGATTGGGGGTTCATCAGGGGGGTGTCCCGTGATTGAAGTGGGATAGAGTTGGGGCATGTTGCCCTGCTCCTGCTCCTCCTCCTCCTCCTCCTCCTCCTCAGACAAACGGAGCAGGCTGAGGAGGTGAGGTTGGAAGTGTCTCTGCCATCCATGCAGGTTGTGCGTGGGAAGAGAGGATCCCTGCAATGTCTGCCTCACAGGAACATTGACTCCACAGCTCTGCAGGAGCAGCGGCGTAGATCCTCTCCATCCAGTTCGGTTCCTCTGTGGCATCAAATGTCCAAAGTGGGAAAAGATCCGCCTGAGAGGCTGCAGCCGGCCTCTAATTCCGACGCAGAGACACAAAAATCCAGACTAATGTGGCGTCAGGAGGGGAATCTGTGCTCGCGGAGCGGAGAAGGTCTCCTGCAGAAGACCCACTGGATGTCAGAGAACATCAGCAGCTCACTTTGGAATCAACTGTCCAGTTTTTCCTTAAGTTAGATGAAAAAAATTAATGCTTCTAAGAAATAGATTTGCTTAAGCCGACTCTAAAGTCATTTCTTAGTGTTCCCCTTCAAAGACGGAACAGAAAAAGGCTCAAACGGAACCGTATAGACGTGTTTGTGAAGGTCTGCGGTTCCAACGCACCAGGAAGGTTCTGATTTTCCTTTCCTGCTTTTGATTTACTTGTTTGTTTTGTTCTTCGTCAGACTCAAACAACTTGTTTTGGCCCCTCAGCCCCCTTCAGAGCGGTACGTTAGGACTTTACCAGGGGTGCTCAAAACATTTTAACAGCCTGGGGCTAAACCGACGTTGGGCCCCTCAGAAACCACCTTTTGAGTCACACATGCCAGATTTACCAAAGTTTTTTAATTCCGAACCTAATAAAAAATCAAATTTCTTCTATCATAACTTTTTGTTTTCAAGCATTTAAAGATAAACAGACTAAAAAACCAAACATTTGGCATTAAACAAATTTGTAAAGTGTTAAAGAAAAAACGTCATTTGTTGGGTTAATTTATTATGTCTTTTTGTTTGTCTTCAGTTTAGTTTAAGAATTTTTTTTATTCCTAAAACAAATTAAAAAGTCAAAAACCTCTCCAGAACCCAATAAATTTACCCAGCATGCTTCACTCGTACCTGAGAGATTCTTGTATTACAGGCGATCTGTCAGTTTCAGTAGAGTATTCAGTTTTGGTCCAGTAATCTTCAAGGAGAGGTTCTACGTTTCTGAAGAAGACCTTTTCTTCATCTTTAAGCTTAATCGTGGCGCAGACGTTTTCGGATTTGAGGTCAAAGTCAAAGAAGCTAACGTGAATCGGTGAATCGGTGTTCGCATCGTCACGGACTGATCTGCTCTCCAAGGGTAACGTTTATCGTTCTGTAGACTGAAACAAGCGTGATTCCTCATCGGTTGTGAAGGTTCACATGAGGCCTCTGTGATTCTCAAAGTATTAATAAAGGAAAAAGGCAGCTAACTAGGGCTGAAAGGATTCCTCCAGTTACTCGATTACAAAAATTACTCGAGGCAAAAACTCTGCCTCGAAGCCTCGTTAAATTCCTATGACGCGCACTATACGCGCGGCGCAGGGATTTGATTGTGTCACACGGACCGTTTATTCACATGGACCTTCTGAATTTAGTTGGCGCGATGGCGGAGAATAGATCTATGAATAAACGGCAGAAACTGTCTAAAGTGTGGGATCATTACACACTTAAAGAAGAGAACAAGGTGCAGTGTCTCTACTGCCAAATAGACAAAACACCACAACAACACACCTTCCATGATTCAGCATCTGAACAGAAGACATCTGCGCGACCGCTGGAACCCCGACGCCCTAGTGCGGGACCCGCGCGTGCCGCCGGCAGCGAGCGAGGGACGGTGTCAGCCGCTCCGCGCCCCCTCCGCGGCGACCAGCGCGGGCCGCCTCGGTGGGCGGCGAGAGCCCCTAGCTGCGGTATTCAGGCGACCGGGCCTGCTTTGAACACTATTTTTTTTTTAAAGTAAACGCTTCGGACCCCGCGGGACACTCAGCTAAGAGCAGGGAGGGGGCGCCGAGAGGCAGGGGCTGGGACAGGCGGTAGCTCGCCTCTCGGCGGACTGCGAGGCTTCTTTAAGCATTCCAAAAATAGCAAAAGCATTATTTTTACACGAAATAAACAATGAGAATGATCAAATATGTTTTTCTGATTCTTTTATATTTAATGGACTTCCACTTTGGTGTTGTGCCACCCTTTCAAAGTCTTCTGCCCCCCCCCCCCCCCCCCATACAAAATGTTCTAGCTCCGCCACTTCTCAAGACCAACTTAAAAACACCAAAAGTAACATTTGCATCAGAGCAGATCTTTAAAATCAAATGCTTGTTCATTTTACAGCCACATTATTTATGCATTATTTGCTTTGGTTGTTCAAAAACACACACAAATCGTTTTATCCGATTACTCGATTAATCGATCGATTACGTGCTAGATTAATCGATTACAAAAAGAATCGATAGCTGCAGCTCTACAGCTAACTAATTAGGCATTAGCAAGCTAATGTTAGCATGTTAGCACGCTACCTCTGCGACAGCTAAAGATAAACACATCATTGATTTGGAACACGTCAACGACTTTTTTTGAATGTGAACTATTTCCTTTCCTTGATGCTAAACCCACTTATTTACTGGAAAATGTTCAGCACCGGTTTCACACCGACTAAAGGATTTCAAACTGGCTTACTTTTTTTTTTTTTCTCTAAACTAAATGCGCTTTCAGACCCAGAGAGACTCTGTGCCAGAGGCAACTGTTGATGCAAATATATTTATATATATTTGATCACATATTACTTTGACTCTTCACAACCAGCTGGTGACTCAGCCCCTCCCACACACTGCTGAATATGGGTCACACATACATGTGAGCTGCTGTGAGGAAAAGATGTTCACTTCCATCCTAAATGTTAAAATATGAACCTTTACTTTAATTTTGAATACACACAAAGGTGACACGCCTCTAAACAGACTTTGGTGTAACATGGACCGTAAAGGTGTGACTGCAGGGAGCATCGTCGGCCGCTGAGGACAGCAGGAAAATTGAGAGACGGGTGAAAATTATTGATCAGTGTCTCTGTACGGGTCATCCAGGGTGGTCCGTAGACCGCTGAGTGCTCATTTTTCCCTGCAGGCGACAGCTAGTAGAGAACATGTCTACAACACGTAAACAACATGTCTACAACATGTAAACAACACGTCTACAACATGTAAACAACATGTCTACAACACGTAAACAACATATTTACAACATGTAAACAACACGTCTACAACACGTAAACAACATGTCTACAACACGTAAACAACATATTTACAACATGTAAACAACACGTCTACAACACGTAAACAACATGTCTACAACACGTAAACAACATGTCTACAACATGTAAACAACACGTCTACAACACGTAAACAACATGTCTACAACACGTAAACAACATGTCTACAACACGTAAACAACACGTCTACAACACTAATTTTTAATGACTTCTTAGGTTTTTTCTGTTATCAGACACGGTTGTGTTGTTTTTTTTGCACATATCTGACATGTTTCAACCATCAACCACAACCGTGTCTGATAATAGAAAAGCAGGTCAGTTAAAAATACAGACACTTTGAACTTAATCGAAAAGATTTTCGTGTTTGTAACCGGCAAATCCAAGCTCCATGACCAGGGTTTGGGCCGACCACCTTTGACTGCCACCCAAACCACATGGCACCGGCCCCTTTTGAGGTCTCCTACGGGTGGTGGGCCCATGGGAGAGCGGCCCCACTTCGGCCCTTCAGGCTGAGCCCGACCGTTGAAAGAGCCCTGGTCACCAGGCGCTCGCCAGCGAGCCCCAACCCCAGGCCGGGCTCCAGAGTGGGGCCCCGGTGACGCCAAAATATTGGGTCATCGGTTTTTCTTGTGATTAGAGGCTTCTGAACCGATCTTTGTCTGCCATGGGAGACCCCACCAGACGGCTTAGCTCCTGGGATCACTCAAGCTCTCAAAAAAAGGGTAGTTTGGCATCTCACGGTGGGTGTCGTGGCCTTGCCCCAGGGGGAGGAGTTTAAATATCTTGGGGTCTTGTTCACGAGGGCCGGAGTGTGAGATCGACTGGCGGATCGTTGTTTATCTCTTCAGCCCCAGTGACGTTCTTTGGATTACTGCAACTCTTCAACCGTTCATTCTGGAGTGCAGAAAGAAACTTTAGGAACTTTACAGCTGCTTTTTCTCCGAATCTGTTGGAAAAACGCTCTAAGAGTCATCCTAACGTAATGGCGGAAGTTCTGGTTTACCAGAATCCTCATAACTCTGTTACGATAAATATAAATGGCCTTTAATGTTAACGTACGTCTAAGATATCCCAAACCATGATACCTCCACCACCATGCCTTTTTAACTTCATCTCCTTTGGAATTTGACACCAAAAAAAAATCCTAAAAGTTTTTAAAGACGTAAAGAATTCTCTCTACTTTGTTACTTCTTTGCGTTGGGGTTGAAACGAGGCAGAAGGAAGCAGAGGATGTCAGGCTGCAGATGTTAGACTCTGAGCTGAACTGATCCAGGGTTTGGCCCCAGACCTCCCGTCTCCCACCTGCCCTGCAGGTAACCAGCCGCGCTGGCGCTGGGACGCTGTAGGGTTTCAGCGAGCGCCGGGATCCTCGTGATGCATGCGAGCTGGTGAAAAGCGGGGGCTCTGGGGGGAGTGTGAGGGTTTCATTGTGTAACAACACCGAGGTAAGACAAAATTAACAGTGAGGAATGACAGAGGTGGTTATTTCTGTCTGTCTCTGCAGGCTGTGATGAGCAACGGTGCCGTTTAAAACTCAGACCATTCAAGTCCTCCATTCTCTTATTGGTTCTGTTTGATGTTGCTCATTGAAGAGAAACGGAAGAAACAAAACGCTGCTTTGATCGTTTCCTTTCAGTCAGATTCTAAATGATTCGGCTTTGTTCACAGATAGCTCAGCACGAGGCCGCTTTAACCCGTAAGATCGGACGTCTTTTAAGTCGTGGTTCCTCTGCTCAGTGCTCGGGTCCGGTCACCGAGGGGCGAGGTTCCTCTGGCGCCATCTCTGAATGAGAACGCCGTATTCCAAAGTTACAAACTGTGATTTTCAGGGTTTGTGGGTTTGGATTTTCACTGATTAACACGGTGGGCAAAAGGTGCAAGACACGCTTACATTTAAGGTGCAACAAACCCCAGAACAAATGAACAAACACTGAAACACGACAGCAAAACACAGAACAAATGACCGAGTCCTTGCCGGTAAGATCAAGACACGACAGCAGAAGATGGAGAAAAAGTTAATGCCAGCGAGCTGCTGCTTATGGAACGGAACTGTTTTGGACTGTTTCATGTATTTATGATGTCCACCTAGAGAAAACAGCAATAAATCCCTTTAAAACTCATCAGTCAAATATATTTCAGTGCAACAAGGTAAAAATAAGAATAAAAGTTAACCAGTAGCTGGTAAGGAAATGCTAGTTTTTTTGTTTTTAGGATCTGCGTTTACACAAAACATTGAAAAGCAGATCTTCTTTCATCAAACCTCCAGAACAAAGGAAAACTTCTGCATTTGCTTAGAGATGGCGCCATTCTGTGACGCCTTTGGCAGATTCAAACACAGACGTGGTCACGTGACTCTGGTTTGTTTTGGCATTCACCCGAAGCCTTGTTATGACCTAAACAAATGGGCGGGGCTAAAAGAAACAATTCTGTGCCTGCAGTTACAGCAAATGCCCACTGAGGTCACTCTAGAGCAGGCAAATTTGCAGACGTCAAGTCATTAAAAAATCAACACAAACCAGCTGACTGCACGCGGGGGAAAGCGGCTTTGCACCTTCATGCAACGCTTTACACTAGTAACTGAAGCGTTGCATATCGGCGCATAGTCACCATGCAAAGCGGCATTTCTCTGCGTCAGTAACTTTTATATATTTACCTTCTTGACTTTAAATCTCATCCAAACAAAAGTGGAATTCAGAAAAGAGCATCCATTTTCTGTTTGTTATGGTAGCGTTGTGGGCGTGGTTAAGAAAATGGGGTTACTAAGAGAAAGTTGGAAAGTTTGCATCCGATCGGACGTCCTTCCCAGCGGTTCAGCAGCAGGTTTGATGGTTGCTCTTTGTGGGATTTCATGTTTTTAATGAGTAATCCAGGTAATTCTGGAGGATTATTTAATCCCAGCACTCCGTTATCCATTGGTCTATCCTAGGCACGTTAACATTGGGAGTGGGGTCATCTAGACCCACTAGGTCAGGGGTCGGCAACCCATGGCTCCGGAGCCACATGTGGCTCTTTCATCCTTCTGTTGTGGCTCCCTGTGACTTTGGAAAATAATGAGTATTTTATAAAAATTCAGTTTTATTTTAGTTTGTTCATTCTTCATGGCATTTCAAAGGCGCTGCTGGCTCCGTACGAAGCGCTTGCCACGTAAAAAACAGCTTCCTTAATGAATGAGCTCGTGTTTATCAGCGAGAACTGCAGAGCTGATAGCAGGAGGACACACGGGGGGCGGCTTCTATAAACACTCCGGGTCCGGAGTGGTTTTCTGTCGGGAACTTGACGTGCCGCGGGGCAGAGAGCAACTTTCTGATGACAGAGGAATTTGCGCTTCGTGTTTTTAAACACGCATGTGCAGTGATGTATGTTTCTTCAAGGACATGAGTGTAGATCACGGGACAGAGAAGATTAAAAAAAAAAAAAGAAGTACTTCTCAAAAATCCACCAGCCAATCAAAATCCTCACCGAAAAGTACGGGACTTGATTGACATGCAGAATGGCCAATCGGACATCCTCTGACACATACATCACTGCAGACGCGAGTTTAAATTCACTCAGCGCAAACTCTCTATCATCAGAACGTCTTTTTCTGCCCCGCGGCACATCATGTCCCTGGTAGAAGACCAGCAACCGGAGTTTATTGAAGCCGCCCCGCGTGTCTCCTCCTGCTATCAGCTCTGCAGTTCTCCCCAGATAAATCCGAGCTCATCAAGGAAGCTGCGAGGCACGCGCTTCGTACGGAGCCAGCAGCGCCAAATGCCTCATAATATGCCATGATGCTCCCCGCATTGGACTGTTTACAGCAGAGCATGAATACGATGGTCGCTGCTTTCTGTCTTTGTAATAAAACGGCTCATCAGTTAACACTAAAGTATCTTTATGTAAACTCACTGTGTAGTTTTTAATCATCAGTACATAAACAATAATGTTACTAATAAACATGTAACTAATAAACATGACGATGGAAAGAAAGAAGTGCTTTTTAATTTTAATCTTTTCTGGCCCGCGATCTTCACTCATGTCCTTGAAGACCGACCGCGATCGACGTAAAGAGCACCCATGATATAATATATACATGCATAATATATACATGCATAATATATACAAACCCGGAGCCACAAAACGGGTTGTGGCTCCGGGTGTGTTTTTTTTTCATTAGGGGCGGTCCCAAATGGCTCTTTGAGTAAAAAAGGTTGCTGACCCCTGCACTAGCCAGAGCGCTGAACCTTTTTCTTCAATGATTTCACTGGTGTCCATGGATTACATGAAATCCTCGTCATGGTAGGGAGAACACGTCAGTGTAAGGGTGGGGTCATCTGGACCCCATTCAGTAAAGGTTTGCAGAGGGACTCGATGGGTTTGGCCCTGAAAGGACTCGGCTCGACGTCTGGCTCTTGAGGTTTGGAGTTGTCTGGTTGGCTGTTGTTGTGGTGGTGGTTGCTAACCAAGCGTTTGGCGTTTTCAGGCTAACCATGACTGCTGGGTTTGACGCTTTGACTTCAGGAGGAGCTGGAGTCCCGCCTCCACCGCTCCGATGTCTGTGTTCCTGCTGACCGAGCTTTTCCAGCCACTGACCCTCTTTGCCTTCGTCTTCTCCTCTCTCCTCTCAGGGGGGCCTTCTCAGTGGTGCGGCGATGTGTCAAACTCTGCACGGGTCAGGAGTACGCCGCCAAAATCATCAACACCAAAAAGCTGTCGGCCAGAGGTGAGGGGTCGGAGCCGGCGCCGGATGTTCTGCCGCGTTCTCAGAAGTCTCATCGTTTGTCGCAGATCTGAACCGGCGTTAGCATATCTTAGCGCCTGCTTGAGGCGAGCGTGTGAAGGCTTCGCGTCTGTTCATCAAAGCCGGGGATTCAGCCTGGATCCTCAAAATGATCCCTTTTTCCTTTGACGGACCCAAAGAAAGGAACATGAGCAGTTCGTCTCCTTAAAAACCCCTTGAGGTGCAGAAATGCTGAAGCGGCATCGGCTTCTCGCTCTTCGGCTGATCAGATACAGAGGAAACGCCTCAGAATAGAACCTCTGCGGCGTTTTTGCCGCTCGCACGCCAGGACGGCCTGGCGGTGAGCTCTGGATCCCAGCAGCTGCTCTGACAGGAGGAAGTTTGTTCCTGACGACTGACTCAGACGTGTCGGTTTGAACCGCAGGCTGGACCAGCTGTCGCTCTAATGAAAGCAGACCTCCTCCTCTGCAGGAGCCTCTGCTCCTCCACTCATCTCCTCTGCTTTACTTTTCTTTATTCCCTGCTCTGGTTCCCTCGCTCCTTTCCTGCATTCAAACCTTTTGTGTTTTTTTCTTCCTGTTTGTCTGTCAGTCACTCAAAAGGCCGTCGCCTTCCTCAAACCCGACTGCAGAAAGCATCAGTTCTGCCGGTTTTTGTGCTGTGAGGATGTGGTCAAACCTCCTGCAGCAGCCAAAACTCTTTACCTTTTACACAAGTCTTTGAGTCAGGATGTGAAATAACTAAGATAGAAGAATCCACACTGGATCAGGCTTTGGATCAGGTGCGAACATCCTCACGAGTTTACAATGAAAAGGACGGTTCTGAGGTTCTGAGGTTGGAGGGCTGATGAGCATCTGGAATGGAGGGAACCTCCAGGCTGTTCTGTGGGAGCTCCTGCATCTGTGCTGTTCGTCCTTTTCCACAACCTTTAAGAGTCAGAGCCGGAATTTCACGGTTTCAGTTTCCCAGAGGAAGAACAAAGGTCAGAAAAGCTTTCCTGTCTTAAGCTGCTTTCTGGAAATCTTCTGTCCAATTTGTCTTGCAGACCATCAGAAGCTGGAGAGAGAAGCCAGGATCTGCAGGCTCCTCAAACACCCCAACATTGGTGAGAAAAGCTGAACTTTAAACCTGCAACCCCCCCCAAACACCCCATGGATGGCATAAACGGAGCCCCGACATGCTAGCTTAAGCCCCTCGCTGTTAAAGGCTATCTAGCGTGTAAAGACAATGGCGCCACCACTAGGAGGACCGTTACACTTTCATCTATTACATTAGATCTACTATATTCATAATATTTGATAATACTGATACATTTATACTTTTATCTATATTTCCATCCTACTGCTGTTTACGTAATTAACGGAATTCCAATGAATTTGGACGCGAAGAAAAGCGGCTTTGTACCGTTAAGCGCTGCAAAACGGATTTTCTTTGTGTAAGAATCCGCTGGTTTTTGTGATTGTGCAAACACGTCGCCACCGCAGAGTGTTGGAATTACGTTAATAGTTAAACAGCTGAAGAGTTACGGTGGTCGAAAGAACAACGTCAGCACTGGAGCTGACGGCGTTAAAGCAGTGAAAGGGTTAAACCTGCTGGTTCCATTTCAGGCCGAGGCTGTGTCCGACTTCCCGCCCCAACCTGTAACCACTGAAAAACTACATGGTGCCACACTATGTAGAGCCTTGAATTTTAGAAGCAATTCAGAGGCCACGCCCACTACTTTTTGTTATTTTCTTACACGGTTTATATGACGTCATCGATTTCACGAAGTTAAATCTAATTAATATGAGCGATTTGTGATGATTATTCATGAGTCCATTGTCTTCTGAAGATGAAAGCATTGATGGTGTATTAAATAAATACATTTTAATACCTTTTTTTTGGTAAAAATTGTTCCGACCCAATGCATTGTGGTCTATATTCGGCAATCTAGTGAGCATGGATGCCCACTGGTATTTCCTAGAGACTTCTGGGAAATTTCTAGGGCACTGGATTTTGGAATTGTAGATTCAGACAGAACTAGAAAAGGGAAAACGCGCTATAACGTGCACAGGGAAGGAATTTGGACACAGCCCAAGTGAATGTATGTGAAGAACTGACCCAAACTTAACCCAAACCCTGACATGCACAGCCAAACATCTCATGTTGAGCCACGCAGCTGCTCACACTGATGACATCACGGCAATGCGTTTAGCGGTTACGTCAACACGGCCTCCGTTGGCCCATTGATTGGTGGGAAGCAGCCGTGGTGCAGAGGTAGAGCGATCAGAAGCTTGCATGTGTTGAAGGGTCCTTTGGGTGGACACTGACCCGCATGTCGATCACGGTGGCGTGACGCTCGGTTTATACTTCATAGCGGCGATTGGCAATCGCGTCAAGTGGGGTTTGTAGTTTTCAAGCCCGACGCGATCATCTGCAGCGTTCTGTATCCCCACCAGGTTGTTTGCCAACAGTGTCTTGGGAGCCGACTTCCTCGCCAGCGTCGTCATCTTTGGGAATGCTGAAAAAAAAAAGTGCCATGGGTTTAAAAAGCTTTAAAAAATGCATAGGTAAAACCATGCCATTTGGACGTGATAGTACTGCGAGCGTGAATTTGTGATTGGAGAAATTCCCTTCCGATGGTCTAGCGACCAAAGCGACCAGAGGGATGTTACATCGCTGTGAAACATAAGCTGGGCCTTAGGCAGCGGCGCCACCATCAGCGCGTGAATGCGTGCGTGGCTAACGAGACTGCGTCCGTAAAGCGCTTTGGGCCTTGATTAAGTTTGTAAAAGTGCTGTGTTGGAAAACGCCTTTAATGCTGTCCAAACCTGCAAAGGAAGGATGTATCAGAGGAAATGGACCCTTAAAGGAAGACGTTCTTCCACTTTTAGCTTAGAAGCTGCGAGCTGAGCTCCTGCAGAAGCCTGGCGTGTCCATCCTCTGAGAGGAGCAGACTGTGACAGCGCTCGGCGTTCGCGGCGCTGACAGATTTGGGCTTGGTAGGTGTCACTCAGTGACAAGTTGCAGCCGCTCTGCGTGACACAGAAGCAGCAAATCTGTCAGCCTGACGTCAGAAAAAGCCGCCGGCCTCTGTGGCCTGGTGCGGGCAGAACCGCCTCATCAGCCCTTTCAGGCAGCGGCGGCGGCGGCGGCGGTGGCGGGTCGCGGCTGAAACCCTCTCATGTCTCTTCCAGTCCGTCTGCACGACAGCATCTCCGAGGAAGGATTCCACTATCTCATCTTTGACCTGTGAGTTTCTTCCTCCTTCCTTCTCTCTTCCATCCTCACTTCATCTCTTCCCGAGCAGCCCCCCCCCCCCCCTCTATTGCATAACACGGCCCCCACCCCTTCCTCCTTGCAGCTCCTACATTAGCGCACCCACAGCAACACTCCCCCGCAACGGAGCCAGTCTCCATAGCAACCTGGTAGGAGAGAATCCTGCAGCCGGGGTTTCCCCCTAATGAGGACATCCCCCTCCTGTCCGTGTGTGCGTTTGTGTGCGTTTGTGTGTGTGCGCACAGTCACAACGCTGTCCTCCGTCTCTCCTCAGAGTGACAGGGGGGGAGCTCTTTGAGGACATCGTGGCCAGAGAATACTACAGCGAAGCAGACGCCAGGTAAAAAGATCTCCCCCCGCCTTCCTCTCCCCCCCTCCCCGTTCCTGCAGATCTGCAGCCCAGAGCTCGCCGCCCCTCATTAGGGCAAATCTGACACGTCTTCTCCTTCCTGGACCTGCAGACCTTCAGCTCCAACACACCACCACCACCTCTGCAGGCTCTTCTGAGAGCCAAATCAGGGCTGAGGAGCTTTTCCCACAGAGGGAAAAAATGCCCACACACCCACGCTGTCAGCCCCTCAGGAGGTAGACTTAAATCAATTTGACGGCGGAGGCGGTTTGTGAAAGCAGGAGAGGAGAAAAAACTGGGGACGGGAAGATAAAAAGAGACAGAAAGAGGCGGAAAACGAGCAAACAGATTTGTATTCTAATCCCAAACGTTGAGACGGCTGCCTGTTGGATCCTCTGCAGTTTGGTGAGCGCGCTGAGATTTAACCTCCCGGTTCTAGAACCCGAGGCTCGACCAAGATCTCTGCTGCAGGAGCTGTCCCGGTTCCGTTCTGCATGAAGGTCCGAAGTAACAAAACGCTAATCAAGAATCAAAAATCCTGTTTTTTGGTGTGTTTTTTTTTTTTTTTTTACATTTTTCTGGTTCCGGAGGATATTTATGAAGACAATTAAGAGCATAAAAAATGTTTAAAAATGAGAAATAAATGAGTAAAACCAGCAACAAAAAACAAAACAACGACCATATTTGACCCCGTGGGTCCTCAACAGTTGAGATTCGATATAAATGTTCTTATTTCATGCTTTCCAACAACATTTAGGTCCAGTCGTGAATAATTTAGGTTTGTTTATTCCATACATTGTTTACATTATAATCCTCTCTTACCTAAAGAAAGTCATGACTGTAGTTTCCTTTGAACGTCCGCCAGTTAAGCACAAATGACTCATTTTAAAGCATTATTGGATTCTTTGTGGATGAATCTATAGTTTTAAATTGTGCGTATTTTACTCTCCCGGCCCGTTTCTGTAAATCAGCAGTTTCCTGCTTGTTTTTTCTCCTCTTCTGGACGTCACAGTCTTCAGATACGTTAGCGTCAGACGTGTTTAGGCGGGAACGGGGTCAAGTCGGAGCATCCAGACAAAACATCAGTAAAGCAAAGCAGGACGCCTGAACAAATGGAGCTCTGTGACAGAATCAGCGATATGCTGACGATCATTCGCTTTTATCGCTTCATCGCCTTCACATCCCTCACAGCTTCACAACAACCTGGATCCTCCTCTTTTAGCGGGAAGAAGGCGAAGGTTTAAGGACGCCGTGTTCCGCATTCGACTCTTCCTGCCAACAAAGCCCATTTCACGCAAAGCTTCGTTTGCCAAAGAGGATGTCTGGAACCGTTCCTAGTCGAAAAGGATGCAGCGCTCCGTTTCTGTTGCAACACATTTAGCAGACCTGAGGCCACATGTAGCCACGGAGCGCTCCTGAAAAAACCTTACTCCCGCTCTGGCGTTCACGGAACGAGCGGCTCCGGATCCTTCCTTGGAAACACGAGGGTTGAACTTCTCGGGCCTCTTCATGTTGAGGCTTCAGAATTTGAACTGTTGTTGACATCCTCCTGAATAAATGATACTGAGTGCGAAAAAAAGACTCCATTTGAGAAATTGAAAGTAAAAGAGACAAAAGGTGGAATGGTTTTAACGTTTTAGCCGCTTTATTAAGCAGATAAAGCATTGTTAAAAACTTGTTGTGTTACCTGCTTGCTTTCAGTCTGTGTGTTTTTTTCTGTGTTGACTTTGTTGTCTATCAGTTTTGTGTGTTTGTGTGTGGGTGGGCGTGGCCTGTTCACTGTGCTCAAATCTTTGACTAGCTACAGGAACTGGACTGAGCGAGTATGACATCGTCCGTAGAAAACAGCTTCAACCAAATAAAGTCTAATCAATCGCCTTTTTTTTTTTTTTTTTTTTGCGATACGGACGCCGCCATGTTGGAGCCAGACAACCTCAGTTAGCAGTGATTGGTCCAAGCCGGTCTGAGTAATGGTTTCTATGAAAACCACTCTCACCAATCAGGAGTGAGCTTGTTGGAAGGCCACACCCCTACCACTTCAAAATGGGGCTACACGAAATCTGTGAAACGTTTTGAACGTTGGGGCCAGCAGGCTCCACCTGATTGGTCCGTTTATTACTTGAATAACTTCAACTACCAAAAAAAAAAAAACATGAAAAAAAAGAGGATTAGATTTTCATAATTAAATATAAAACAACAATGAAATCCAATAGTTTGTGCAAAAATAATTTAGAAACAAAATTCTTTAACATTTGACCACAGAGGTTCTGTAAATTACCAGATTGTAGAAAAACTGAAGGAATCTCTGTGCGTCGGGAGGCTTCTCTTCATTTGACACGTGTGGCGTTTATGTGCCTGGGAATCCCTCCATGATCCCTTCAATGACTAAAGCAGAAATCCTTCTGATGCTATGTACAGACCGGTGCTGAACGTGCTTTTAGCAAACAGGACTGCTGCTTCCCAATACCGCCGCTAGCTACGAAAAGACTTTGTGTCATAGAATATGAATGATTAATTTCTGCTCTATGATGACTAATAAGGACGCCGTCCATATGTCACTACCAAATCTGAGTCCCTTATTGGTCAAAGTTCAACCGGTTTAACTTTTATTGCGCGCTCAACGGCTGTTTGGTCCATAGAGCCTGCAGAGTCTCGCGTGATCGCCAGTTTTGAACGTGTTTTTTTACGCGCGTTTACATAAACGTTACATCGGAAGTGGTCGCTGGAACGTGTGTTTTCCAGGCTGGGCTTAAACGCAGCACAAAACCTGTGTAAGAGCACCCCGCCCCTCCATCCTCCTCCCCTTCCCATGATGCAGTGTTGATCTTCTGTGTCCCGCTGTGGTTTTGTCTCCGCAGTCACTGTATCCATCAGATTCTAGACAGTGTGTCTTACACTCACCAGCATCAGATAGTGCACAGAGACCTGAAGGTGTGTTTCCCCGTGTTGCATTCACATGCCTGTGTCTTCTGCTGGATTTTTGAGCACCTGCTTGTGCCTGCTGTCTGTCTGTCTGTCTGTCTGTCTGTCTGTCTGTCTGTCCTCCTGTGTCCGCTCGTCTTCAGCTTTTGTGTTTGAGGTTTTGGTAAACTGGAACGGTTAGAGGGGGGGCCACTGCCTCAGAGTCACCCCCTCCCATGTTCAGCTTTTTCCTGAAAACAGAAGAAGCGGCGCCTCCTCTTCTCTCTCCCCCCCCCCCCCCCCTTCCACAGACAGTTTTATTTCTGTGAGGCTGAAACTATTCTGAGAGTGAGTGAGTGTCGGCGTGAGAAACACTTCTGCTGCCTCTGCATGAACCGACCGTCTGGGGGTTGAATGCGTTTGGACTAACCTGCTCCCCCTGCTGTCCGCATGCAGTCATTGCATCCAGCAGATTCTGGAGGCCGTGCTCCACTGCCATCAGATGGGGGTGGTCCACAGAGACCTGAAGGTGAGTCACCGGCAGGGCTGCACCTGTTTGTTTGTTTGTTTGTTTGTTTGTTATCAATGTTTTCTTCACAAACAAAAACACACAACTCTGCAGAGAACTCCGAGAAGTCCAGACAATAAAAAGGAAAAGGTCAGCATCACTGATCAAACAAAGGCATGTTGACTGGAAAATAAAGTAGAAAAATCCCAAATGGGGCGGGGTTTCTCCACACCAGCAGTCCCGCACACAAATTTCTGATGAACTCCTGCCGCTCTGCAGAGATACGATACAAAAAAACGATAGATTTTGGCTAAAAAGAGGATCATCGTAACTGAAAAACCACTGCTTTGAAAATAGATCAGAAGATGAGGGGAGTGGGACTAGAAATGTCAGTTTCTACTTTCAAAATATATCAAAACCAGGCATTAAGTATTTATTTTCATCTGGCTATTTTATGTTAAAAAACGCTTGATAAATAATTGAGGTTAAATATATTTTCAGTTTCTTATCATACAAACGACATTCAGTTCATATTTAACAAAGCAAACACCCTTTTTTGTCTTTTAGTTGTCTTTCGTTCACCACCTCCTGTTGACTCTTTTTGTCTATAGTGCCCTCTACTGGCAAAAAAACAAACACATTTACCACTACAGCGATAACCCTTAAACAGCTGTAACTCCAGTCTTGACATTCTTTGACTTACCGTAGCTCGACAAATAACGTAACTTCAACAGCAGGCTTTGCTCCAATAAGCAACATTTTTACATCAAATAAGCATCAGAATGGCGTTGATTGTCGTTAACAATACGGTAGTGAAGACCTTGTGTTATTTGCCGTCGCCGGTGACGACTCAGATGTTAAAGGGTTAAATATAAAAATGTACCAAATCCACATTTTGGCCAAAAAATTAATGTTTTAGGTAAAGTTTTGCACTAAGACCTTTTGTTTCTTTCTTTGTTTGTGTACAGAAGTTTTCCTTTCATTCCATCACTGAGTTATTTTCCTTTTAAAATGAATTCTTCCATAAACCAAAATGAATCAACAAAAAAAAACTTTGTAATTTAGAAAAAAGAAGCTTTTCTTTATTTTGTTTTGGAAACAAACATTCGGGAGGGAAACCTGGGAGTCAAATTGGAGTCACTTTTATGCAGATGATATGTTTCTTTTTATAACTGTCTATCTATGGGCTATCACAGAGAGGAGGCCTGATCCCTCCACCTAAAACTGCTAAAGTACAGTTTAATCCGAACAAGAAGCTCAGTTCTGTATCCAAACCTGGTCGTCATTACATTTGTCTCCCTGTTTGACTCCAGCATGAACTCATCACCATCTTCTTTACGTGTAACCAGATTCCTTGTTAGCTCTAGCATCCTAGTTGCTAACCTAGACAAGCCGATAGCTAAATTTTGCAGATGTTTTTTTCCATAATTCTTGTTCTAGGTGTTTGACGGCTGGTAAGTGCAGTGAAAGCATTGAGTCTGCATGTCTGTGCACGGCAGTGAGCCTGAATTTAAACATGCATGTGCGGAAAGTGACGTGCATGCACCGTTTGGTTTGTCGCAAATTACAACAACAATGTCAGTCAGGCGACGAACACCAACAGTGTTGGTGCAAATGTGCTGCGAGAACAATCCTCTGCTGATTTGAGAAGCACCTGCATCCGTTTGAGAATCACTGACGAGACTTTAAAAGTTAACTCTGATTCACAACTGATGTTTACGGGGAGAGTTAAGGAGAACCATGTAAACAATGGATTTTTACAAAAGATGCTTAAAAAAGAGACTGGTTTTTAGTTTGTAAAAACTTTAATTTGTGAAGTAAATAAAGAGGCAAATTCTTTTCTGTGAAAAAACATCCTTTGGGAATCAATAAAGTTGTGATTCATTTTATTTTATGGATTAGTAAAGTACTTTTGCAGTAAACATTGTTTAATGAGTGCTGAACTGTAACCCCATCAATCTTTGATTAAAGAGGTCAAAGATTGATTTTTTTTCAAATATAACAAACCAATTTCCCCTTAAATGTCTCCTAAACGTCCAACTGTCTGTGTCCAGCTCAGTGGCATAGTGGTAGAGTGTCCACCCTGAGTGTTGGTCGGTCTGTGGTCTGACAGGGATGTGAAATAGCTTTGTTTGATTTTAAAAAGGCATCTGGTGTGCAGGAGAATTCTGGGAAATGATGTTATTGATGGCCAGGTGACGTTTCAGGAGAGAGAGGGAGGTTAACTCCTAACTCATGTTATGTTCACAAATGTTTGCAAGTTTCTTTAGTTAAATTTTTCGTTGATTTGCACATTAACATTTTAGGCATCTTTTTTTTTTGCATTATTATCAGGGTTTTAGTATCAGATGTAAAATATTCAGTCTGTATTAGATTGAATAAACCTTTTTTTTCTAAGAGAAATGCATTTTTCTTTAGATCCATTGGCCTCTGTGAATGAACGTGTAAATATAAGTGATTTGGCTGCCATGATGGTTGAGGCATTTTTTCCAACTAAGAAAAAAACAAAAAAACAAAAACAAAGCTGCAGGTAACAAGCTGACTACAGGTTATTTGGTTTTTATGTTACTGGTCCGGCCCACTTAAGAACAGATGGGTTGAATGCGGCCCCTCAACCAAAATGAGTTTGACGCCCCCCGAGTAGATGCAGTGAACATTTTCACTAAAACAAAATTTCCACTCTGAAGAAAAGTCAAACTTGAGTCAGGAAAAAGTTTTTAGTTTTTTTCCACAGCGGAAAGTAAAAATAGATTCTGAACCAAAGTGTTTTCCTAGCCAGTTGTTGTTTTTTGTTTATTTTGGACTGTTGGAACAGTTTGCTTTCACTTCACCCGAGCAGCGCTGCCCCCTGGTGGACAGTCCTGACACGGTCCTGTGGCGTTTTTCTCCACCTGCAGCCGGAGAACCTGCTGCTGGCCAGCAAGTGTAAGAACGCCGCCGTGAAACTGGCCGACTTTGGACTCGCCATCGAGGTCCAGGGAGACCAGCAGGCTTGGTTTGGTGAGTCCCACACAGAAAACGGTTCTTCTGAACCACATCCAGGACTATCTACAGAAAAAAAAAACAACCAGAAACGGGCATCTTCATCCACTAAACCACAGAAATGGACAAAAACATGAATGGAAACTTACTGCAACAAAAAGACTGGATTTAATAGTTTACCTTTAAAATGGAACATACGGAAACTCATCTTTCTCTTACTGTGGTTAAAACATTACTAATTAGAAAACGTGTTTTTATCATAAATGACTACATTTGGCTAAAAACGTTTTTTTTTTTGTTACTATAATCTTACTGCAGTAAACTTGTGCACAGCAGTTGTTGCTGTGTTTTAAGTCCTTAAAGTCCAAAAACACCATTTTCCTGGTGGGTCTTTAATGTGAGCAGCTCATCGTCTCACAACACAAATTTGTCATAAAAAACAATTTATCACTATAGGAATGCGTGCTCTTTGCTGTAAGACACATGAGTTCCTTTCTGTTAAAGGTCCCATGAAAATAGTGTTCTGAACTGTGGCATTTTTCTGACGATGAAGGACATTTAAGAAGAAAGTTAAGATTAAAACTGCATTTCTGAGTATTTCTTTGTTCCAGTTGTGAATCAGGAGCAGCTGAAAAAATGTCGTTGCAAAAACACTGTATTTGTGATGTAGAAAACGTGTTGGGCGGGGCTACAAGCTCCCTGCTCCATTCTGATCATCCACCAGATCCCTGGACGTCGTTGTTTTCCTGGTGTGAGCTGGAATCTGGATCTAAACTGTACAGCTACGATATTGCTGCCATTTTTGTTGCGCTGCTAATATTAAGTCTGTGTCACACAGCCACTACGCGCATTTTGTAAGTTTTTCTTGCGTTTGTCATTTGTCGATGTGCTCAGATGTCCGTCGAGGGTTTCTGCAGATGTTAATTCGGTTTGGAGCTGTTAACATTTTTAGTTGGTTGAGAATTACGCAGTTTACACGTATTTTACATAATTTATATGTGTTTATTAATTTTTACAGACTGTACATGATTTTTGCAAAATAAATACGCAAATTTGTGTCTTTCCTCCACTGTTCCACGAATGTCTAACAGACTTTTCATGCATGAACCACCGATGTATAATTTTTATCGCACATACCAGGTTAAAATGAAGTTATTAAAGTACGAATCACCAATAAATTGCACATGAACAGCACAATAATCCCACGGTTCATATTTCCGTGTTCTTTGCGTGGTTTATTCGTACTTCCTCCATGGTTTTAATGCGGTTCATTCGTGACACATCTGAAAATTTCACATACAGACCACAACTTTTCTCATTTTTTCCACGTACGACCAATTTTCATCTGTGAAATATGCACTGAATGTACGTAGCGGCTGTGTGACATGGCCTTAAGGTTGGGGTTGTGAAGGGCTGCAAGCTAGCGGGAAAGAGTGCAGACAGCAGGGAGGCTAAGGGGGGCGGGGCTGTCCCGCCCACAAATCAGAGGTGAATTTCTAATGAACTTCCACTGCTCTGCAGAAACGATGTCCTAGAAAACGACCCAGATTTTGTAGATTTGAGCTAAAAACAGCATCATCATTTGATTTGATTTGATTTGAAATGCTTTATTTCAAGCAATCAAATAAGAAAACACAAAAACAATACAATCATCAGTTATACATTTGTACAATAACTAAGCAAACTTTGGATAATTATAAATAATTGAAAGACCACTGGGAACGCCCTGAAAATGGATCGGTAGATGATCGGAGCGGGACTTTAAGATGAAGCTTCTCTCAAAAACTGCAGCTGAAGGTCGTGTTATTTTTGCCTACAGGTTTTGCAGGAACTCCTGGATATTTATCCCCCGAGGTGCTGAGGAAGGAGGCGTACGGCAAACCTGTTGACATCTGGGCATGCGGTACGTCTCTGCGCCGGCGCCGCCTCCTCATGGCTGCCTGTGGCTCAGACCCAGACTGTGTGTTTGCCTGTAGGAGTGATCCTTTACATCCTTTTGGTTGGGTATCCTCCGTTCTGGGACGAAGACCAGCACAAGCTCTACCAGCAGATCAAAGCCGGCGCGTACGACGTGAGCCTCAGCCTCGGCTTCTCTGTCACTTTCCGTCAAACCGTCTTCTGTTTGTGATGCAAACGTGGGCGCGCTTTAGTTTCCCTCCCCAGAGTGGGACACGGTGACTCCGGAGGCGAAAAATCTGATCAACCAGATGCTGACCATCAACCCAGCCAAGAGGATCACAGCTCAGGAGGCCCTGAAGCACCCATGGGTCTGCGTAAGTCCAGCACACAGCGGACCCAACACATCGGCCATTTCTGCAAAATGATCCTAAAAAGTTGGTGGGACCTCGAAATACAACGTTTAAGAGTTTAAAATCAACACTTACATTATCTAAAGGGGTTCAAATAAAACCCAAAAGACACTAAAATAAAAACTGCAAAAGATTTATGGCAGAAAACTATATCAGTAAAAGCAAATTATAATATGTCCAATTAAATCTAAAAGGCTGTAATGAATCCTCGCGACAATTAAACAATGACTCATTGAGAGAATGTGATGAGACATTGCTCTGCTATTCATCCTTTTCTGGATAAAGAGGAGTCTGTCGGCACATTTCCAGCGATAAGAGAGAAAAAAGCTACAAAAATGATGCAAAACTTTTACGTAAAGTTTTAGTTTGGATGAAGCTGGAAAAAGAGAGAGATTGCTCAAAGAAAATGAGTAAAACGTTTGAAAGTAAAAAAAAAAAAAGAGCTAAAATTAGAAAAGAAACCTCCGAAAGGCAGAAACAAAGCTTAGGAACAGAAACGTTATGGTAAAAAATACGGAAACAGCAACAAAACAACAGCTGAATGATGAGAAAAGTGCAAAACCTGAAGGATGAAAAGTGGATTTCTATTATTTGACAGATTCGTTTGAAAGCCTGGCAGTGCAGCAGCTGGGCGACGCAGCCCAGAGGCTGGATTCTGCTTAAATGTTGGCTGTTTCTATTTTCGAGACGCTGAGTATTATGATCATCAGTTGCCATGGAAACGTTTGCAGTGATGTTCCTGCTTCTGGAATGAAAAGAAAATGCAAACTTTTAAATAGGCTTTGTAAACTCAACAGTTTTTGTCTTGAAAGGAAAAGGATCGATTCGTAGTTTGAAAAATATGAGCGCCGCTCTGCCAGCGACGATCGGCGGCCAACCACCTTTGGTGAAGCAGGAGTCTGGTTGCAGTGCAGCAACCGCCCCCTAGTTAAAAATATAAAAATCTTTTTTTTGGATGCCTGTTCTCTCCGATTCTCCCATCAGTGCTAGGGATGGATATTATCCTACCGATGCCTAAACACTAAAGTCAATGCATATTTCACTGCTCATCGCCATGACGACAGTCTGTTTTGGATCCATTAAATAAAGTTCGCTTTGCCTTCGGCATTTTGACTCCAGCTCCGCCCACCGTCACACCTTCAGCCATTCCTATATGACCCCGCCCACCATTGTTGAAGAGGTCAAATGATTGGTTAGAGTTGGACGCCAAAACTGAATAGAATAAACGATTGATGGCGGAGATGAAGTGCAGAACAAAAGCCATGAAATCTGTGTTTTTACATGGTACCAGTAGTACCACATACGTCAGTACCGGTACCAACCTGGTGAAGAGATTTTGGTACCTAATCAGGGCTGCCATTTATATTTAATACATTTTTGAAAGACTGGATTAAAATGGCTGCATTTGGCCTGCATGCCACACTTTGGACATGTCCCAGTCGCGTTGAAATCCCTCCAGTCTCACCTGTGATGCTTAGTGTCAAGTAAGGAGCTACGAGATCACATTTCCATAGAGGTTTTGGTCTGAAATGACCATTGATTCAAGTCTATAATATCCGGACGGACACTCTACCCTCTTGGTCACTGAGCAGGTGAAAGGCAAGTGTCAAATAGATGGGGGAAAAAAACTGTTCCCGCCTCTTCAAAACCACTTGAATTGATGCTAAAAATGCTTAATAAGATCCTTTAAACGCTGACGAAAACACAAGTCAAATGTTAAAATGCTATTTTTTATTACTAAGTTTGGAGGTTGCTTTAAATGCTGACAATATTTAAAAAATGTTAAAACTGCTCAGTGATTAGTTCAAATCAAGATTAAGAAGAAGCTTAAAAACAAGCAAAAAATTAATGAAAAAGAATTTTGAACTATAAATGAATGCAAAAGATCACAACATTGTCAATGACCCAACAAATCACAAAATAACAGCAGAAAATGTTGCTTCATAGTTAAATCTGACTTTAGTAAGAGTAAATTGGACTAATTACTTCTCATTTGTTGATTATCATAACGTTTGTTCCACAGAGGTGGTTTTATTCTATCTTAGTGCGTTTTTTCTGAGGAGATGTCACTTCCTCAGAAACCTTGACACATGGATGTAAAGTTTCCTCCACAGCTGCTGCCCACAGGAACCTGTCAGATCTGCTCTTCTGTGACGTTTGCCTTTGTGCCCCGCAGCAACGCTCCACCGTGGCCTCCATGATGCACAGGCAGGAGACCGTCGAGTGTCTGAAGAAGTTCAACGCCAGGCGGAAACTCAAGGTACAGCCCACCCGCACTCCCCGTCAGCTGATCGTTGATTGAGGCGCCTGCTTGTTCTTTCATTCATGCCATGATCTTGTGTTATCAAGAGTTATTCAAGACGAGTTGTAACACGTCTACCACGTTCTTTAAATGCAGACACGACCTTATTAGCTTGAACTGCAGGAACGTCAACATTTCCATTATATGCTAGCATATGCTAATGCTAACAAAAAGGCTAAGTGCTAGATTTCCTTAAGAGTCATAAAAATTAGCCTAATAGGATAACTTAATGCAATTTAATTTGCCAAATTAGCTCATCGGGACTTTTCATTGCTAATTAATCTATAAAAAAAGTTTATTTGAATTTTCACCAGTTTTTCTTGTGTTTGGTCAAAAGTAGCCAGAGATTATTTTTCAACAACATGACTAAATTTTCCAAACAATCTTAGATTGGGTTGTTGCTCAAACTGTTGGTTTTGGAATAAAAGTAAAACCTGAAAAAAAGAAAATATAAGCAACGTTTGGCAATTAGCAAAATTTGCTACGGAAACTAGCATGATGCTGCTATCAGCTAAATTAGCTAATCAAGCTAGCCTACCGCTAATAATTAAACTTAAGCAATGTCTGCATTTCCTCCTAAACCACCTAAAGGACTAAAAAGTGCGGAACTATCCAGCAGTGTTTTGGATTTCTTCGTAATTCAAACACAACTTTTCTTTTTCACAGGAAATTTGACATTTGCTACTAAGTGCTAGATTTCCTTAAAAGTCATGAAAATTAGCCTAATAAGTTAACTTCATGCAATTTAATTTGCTAAATTAGCTAATCAGGACCTTTCATCGCTAATTAGGCCGTCCATCCATTTTCCGTTTATAGTCGAATTTTGGGTCACATGGTCACCGGAGCGACCCCATCCATGATCGGTAAAAGTGGGGGTTCGTCCGGGACAGTCCCTCACTCCATCACAGAGAAAGACAAACGCACACAGCTGGGATTTTGGTGAAGAGACGGTGTGATCACAAGGAAATGAGGACGTTCAGCTCATTTGATTGGCTGGACTGAAGACAGAGACCTTTCTAGACTTGACTGGCAGAGAAAGTTTTAAGATGGAACTCAGAATTACATCTTTTGGTCAAAGTTGTCGTGATTGGATGAAGATGTGATGTCAATAGAATTTTGTGCGATTTGGTGTGATTGCAACATTGCTAAATCTTGGAATGACTGATTAAGTGACTTTAGTGTTTTCCGTTCTTATATTTAAATAGTGCAAAATATTAAATAAAGTATTGCTGATAGCTACTTTGCAGTCAAAGGCATCTTTATTTGACTTTTCATTGTTCCAGCTAATGAAAAAAAAGAATAAAATAACTTTTTAGAGTCATAACACTAAACAGTGTTACGATCATATAACTCACATGTGTCAAACTCAAGGCCCGGGGGCCAAATGTGGCCCTCCATGTCATTTTATGTGGCCCGCGAGAGCATAAAAGTTTTTAATTTATTAATTTAAAGAAATTGGTGTGTATTTATTCATATCTAGGGGGAATTGGACTTGAAATATCCGATTGGACAACTATACATTAGGACTTAAACTGTCCATATAACCCTACCTGACAGAATCAAATTTAAAAGGATCTATGCTAAAGTAACAAGCAAACATATGTTTTTTATGCAATTGTAATTGTCACTTTAAAAAGTTATAATAAACATTTACGTTTATTTTCATTACATTTAGTTACATGTAAAAGTTTTATCTGACCCATTGAGAACAGCCACTATGCTGATGATGTGGCCCTCGATGAAAATTAGTTTGACACCCCTGATATAACTCCTTAAGTCAGTCATTTGGATCATTTTAGTCCTGTTTAAATTTGTAGTTATTGTTCGATTTTTTGTTTTTTTTTTACTAACAGCTGTGTTGTATTCAGAAGTCCTGTTTATGTTTCTCCTCCTCCTCTTCCTCCTCAGGGAGCCATTTTGACCACCATGCTCGTCTCCAGGAATTTCTCAGGTAAGAAGAGGAAGACGAGGAAGAGGAGGGGTGGACACGCCATCCGTCCTCTGCCTCGTTCTTAACTTAGAAACATGGATGTGGAACAGTCTGTCCTTGCCTCATGTTTACATCACAGCACAATTCTTTCTAAATCCAAAAGAAGATATTTTCCAGCTTCATCTGAAAATAAACCCTTCAAAGAACGTTCAGAGCTAAACGGTTTTCGATTTCTTTTTTTTTTTACAATGTAAATTTTTTGTAATTTGTAAGTTTTTTACAATTTACAAATGTTTCAAGGCTGTAAAACACACTTTTTGCACTTTTCTCAGACAGACGTGAACATTTTACATTTTTATCTCATTAAAGAGCCTATATAATGAAAAATCAACTTTTGGAGCTTTTAGGTGTGATATAATGTTCTTTCCTCACTAAAAACTACCCCTAAGTGGTATTCTGATCCATTCATTTCTGAGTATTCCTCTAAAAACCTGCTCTCTGAGCACCAGCCCCTCCCAATCCACCAAAACGAGTGGGTCCTCACATTGTGACATCACAAAGTGAGGAACCGCCCCTTCCAGGAAGAGTCTGAGCTGCCAGCTCCGCCCCCAAGCTAACAAACACGCTCACTTTGTGTGGAGCTAGCTGTGATCGGCTAAACGCTTTCATTTTCTATGCACAGCATGAACATCCATCTTTGCAAAAGTTCAGATGTTTCATTTCGTGGGAGAAACGCAGACGCGCTGCTGAGGCCGACTCCAGGATGATGTCATGAAATGGGCGGTACCACAAGAGAAAGGCGGGGCCTCAGAAATAGGAAAACAAGCTGTGAAAATAACTTCTATTTAGTAAAAAAAAAAGTGTTCTATAGTGTACGAAAGGGAATAAATGATCAAATACATGGATGTAGTTTAGTCTGAAAGGCTTAAGAAAAGCAGGACATAGAACCCTTAAACTCTCAAAGTTCAAACCTTCATAGAAAAAAGGTTTCTGTAAAAACCGCAGGTTTCTGGCAAAATTAATAGATTCTGTTCAGGAGACACGGCACAGAGATTGATTGACAGTAATCTACAGCCAATCAGGACAAAGAGCACAATGCACTGAAAAAGAAACAAGAAAGGTATAGTGTGAAACAGCGATAGACCATAGTATTCCATAGAGCCTATGGAATACTATGGTCTATAGCAGGGGTCGGGAACCTTTTTGGCCGAGAGAGCCATAAACGCCACCTATTTTTAAATGTAATTTCTAAAGAGCCATACAATAATGTAGCGTCCCTGTCCCACACTGAGGCACGGAGACTTAACCTCTTTTAAGGTTATTTATTCTGGTTACTGCAGACCGCAGCAAACGCCATACAATTAATTCAGCAACTCCTCAATCTGTCCCGCTGACACGAGAGCGCTTCTCCCACTTTATATTCCCCCCCTCCCGCTCCAGCCCTCCTATTTCCCTTATTCGGCCCATAGCTGAACCCCATTGGTCCAAACTACCTAACAACAGGCTGAGCGACAGAACTGAGAGCCAATCAGATCTCTGCTTGATGCGTTCAATGAACTCCTGAACTTTTAACGCGTCCCAACAGCAAACCCAACTCAGTCCACTACAATATGTTTAAAACTAAAAATACAAGTGAATGTGAGCATTTGATGTAATTTCAACATTTTTAAAGTCCAATAAGTCTGTGAATTATTTTTAATAACATCATTATGCTGTTACTAATAAATGATGAGTATTTCTCGTGGTGGTTCTGCTGATGGTCTAGTCTGGTTGATCCGTGGTGAGTTTCAGCTTCATGCAGGCGTTGAGACTTTAAACGTGATCGTAGGTCTGAATGTTCTGGAGATGTGACAAAGACTCACATGCAGACGTGGAGACAAACACACACTCACACACTGCAGTGAGTGACGGGCAGCGGGTTTCACGTTATTACAATCCCTGTGCGATTCACCTGCTGCCTGTGGAAGAAAGCAGAGGGTGGGGGGCACCCCCACCCTCTGCTTTCTTCCTCACATCCCGTCCCCTCATCTGCGCGCTCTCTCTCAGAGACGGGAGCGCGCAGGTTTAGGCACGGCAATTAATAGGTTTCCTGCTGGAATAAACTCTGTGAAATAGTAGATAATAGTAAATTGATAATGCTGGCGCAGATTTTTCTCTCCAAGCACCGCTACTACTGCGCGCCCCTCTGGCATCGCATCGCGCACGAGAAGGACTGGTCTAATGAAAAAAAAATGGTGTAAATAAAGATTTGTCTGCGAGCCATACGTGACCATCAAAAGAGCCATATGTGGCTCGCGAGCCATAGGTTCCCGACCCCTGGTCTATAGAATACTATGGTCTATAGAATACTACGCTCTATAGAATACTATGGTCTATGGAATACTACGCTCTATAGAATACTATGGTCTATATAAAATACTATGGTCTATAGAATACTATGGTCTATAGAATGCTATGGTCTATGGAATACTATGGTCTATGGAATACTATGGTCTATAGCAGTGTTTTTCAACCTTTTTTGAGCCACGGCACACTTTAACCTTAAAACAAATCCTGCGGCACACCAGCATCCCCAAAAAAAAAAAAAAAAAAAAAAATAGGAGAAACTGTATAGTCTGTATTGATCTACAGCCCCTCCACAATCTCACGTGCATTTTTGTGATAATTGTGGCAGAAAAAGCTGGAAGCTGCAGCTGTTTTTTCTAAAAGATGCAATAAAAGTTAAGTTAGAAGATTTAAAAACAGTTTGAGGTGTGTTCGTTGGTTATAAGACGTTTAACAACAGATCTCCTTGTGCGCTGTCGCTTTAACCCAATGCATCATGGGAGATGTAGTGCATAAAACGGAGATTGCTTTTCAGAGCTTCATGGTTTTGTTCTCTTGTTCCACGGTCTGATACCGGATTCTGTGGAAAGCTACACCGCTAAAGACGAGCTTTAGCTGGTATTTTTGTTGGAACTGAGAGACTTTAGGAGCTAAATCGGGACAAGGAAGTGAAGACTTTAACCACTTCTGATTGGTCAGACTGATGACATTTGATTAAGCCCCCCAGGAATGATTGGTGGTCACAGTTAAAGGGGCGGGACTTTTCCTAAATACAGCCGAAGCTGCAGCTAAATCGCGGTACCGTCATTCTGATCAAAATGTCTTTAATGAAATAAAACAAACACAAAGAAAAAAAAGTATTTTATGATCTTTTATATTCCTAACTACTCAGTGTTTTATCAGGACCTGTTTGGATGAACACAGAGCTGAAATCCTGGAGATGGAAAATGTTCTTAGATCAGTGAATGAGGGCAATTTCCCACGGCACACTAGTGTAAGAAGCATTTTGCAGCATGAAGGGTTTTTGTGGAGTTACTGTAGAACGTCACGTCAAAGCGAGCAGGTTTAGATGTTGCGGTGGGAAAATGACCTTCCTCTAAAGGTGGTTAAAGTGGTAAATGTTTTCATGGGCGGATCAAACGTAGTCTTGCCGCCGATCCTCCAGAGTAGACGTGAAGGCGGCTCCAGCTCTCGTCACCGTGCTGCTCTGTGTTTCAGTCGGCCGGCAGACCACAGCCCCCGCCGCTGTCAGCCCCGTGGCGGGAACCACCGGCGGCATCGTGGAGCAAGGTAACCCCGCCTCCCCTCCCGCCTCTCTGATCAGAAGCCCTTCCTCTGTCCTCTCCACTCCCTTTAAACTCCTTCTCCTCCTCCGTCTCCTCCTGCCTTCAATGCTCCTCAATCGTCTGCCAAGGTAAGCATCCTCACTGAGGAGAAGAGGGGAGATTTACCCCTCGTCTGTCGTCGTGGGGTAAAACATCTGCCTTGTGGGGGTATTTAGGAGTGTGTGGATTAAACGGGAGGAGCAGTTTGTCTTCTTCATCTCTTCTTCTCCGCATGAAACTCTTTGAACTTCAGTCCAGCCGTCAATGAGCTCCGATAATCCCGCCCACTCCCCAGATTAACCAAACCCATCATCACACACCTGCATCCCTGTGCCCCCCCCCCCCGGTCCTAGTCCTAATCCCTGTCATTCTGTGCCCTTCTGCTCATCTGTGCGTTAGTCGGGATTATATCAAGAGTTACTAACACCCCCCACCCCCCCACACCCTCTGCTTATCTAACGCTGAGGATCAGCCTCCAGAGATTTTTTAAAGTCAGCGCCTGGGGGGGCTTCTCAAATACTCTCGACGGGGCAAACAGAGGGTTTCCTCTCCATTCAGGTGCAGGGGAAGGGGGGTGGGGGGCGGTGCGCAGGGGGGGCGGGGCTAGTTTTGAAACCGCAGAGCTCGTTCCACGAGAGCAGATCCGGGAGCCGAGCCGCTCCCAAAGGTGTATGATGTGCAGTCTGCCGTCTGAGGGGGTGTCCTTCTGCCTCTCTGCAGCAGCCAAGAGTCTCCTCAACAAGAAGGCCGACGTCAAGGTGAGCCCCCCCACGCCCCCACCCACCATTTCACCTTCACCATGACCATCAGAGCTGGTGGGAATCCACCAAACGCCTTCAGTTTCACCTCATTGACTGTAAAGGTGGATTCTTTACAAAACGATTATTGGCTTTATGTTCATAACTATTGTATATTATTGTTACATTTTCATCATTTCAACCTCTTTTTTTGTCTGTTTCTTAGAATAATAAATGTGTTTCTAAGTAAATCAAACACTCATATTTATTTAAAAACTGAGCAAAAGATTAAATTGCTTTAAAAGAAGTTTATTCAGAAGGTATTTTTTGTTTTTTCTTTATTTTGGTAGATTTTATACATGTAGATTAAAAAAAAAACTGAAAAAAGGAAATCTGATTTTTTAATGAAAGCCTAAATATTTTAATTTGGGACATTTCCAGAAATATGATACCTGAATATGGAGCATATATATTTTTAAGAAATATTTTTTATTTAAGGTAAAAAATAATTGAAAATAAAAAAATATCTTATTAAAAATATTATTTTTTTATTTATATATATTTTTATATATTTTAAAAAATATATGAATAAACTACAAATGACATTCACTGGAGTGAATGGAAGGACACCTTCTGGTGGTTACTTAGTGAACTGCCACTGTTTTACCTGCTTCAATCAGGAAGTTACTGGGCGGGGCTTTGTTTTAGTACTCCGCTCAAAAAGTAGAATTTTTTTCTTTTCCACATACATTTTTTCAGTTTTAGCAAACATGAAACGACAAAAAGACAGTTTAAAAGTATTCTGAGGAGCTTCATGTTTCATTTGATTCCTTGGATTTTTCCCAGCAGCTCACTGCAAAAATGGAATCTAAATAGAGTAAAAAATTATTATTATTATTATTTTCTGTCTTGCAAGAAAAATAATCTTATCTGGAGAGTTTTTTAACAGCAAAATAATCTTAGTTTGAGAAAACGTGTCTTAATGATGTCATTCAATTCTTAAAATGAGAATTCTTGGTGGGACCGTTTTTCTGACCCCAGTGGCATTTTGTTTGGTGCTTTTCTAAAGTAAAGGTGTAAGAATTTTTGACGTATTTTTGAGGGTTGTTTTTGCAGTGTAAAGTTTTCTTCTCTCGCTTCGTGTTAAACCGATGAGCAGCTGATCTGAAACGGAAAAGGTCGGGTTCAGGCTCTGCGACGCCTCGGTTCGGATCCGCTGCCTGTTTGCAGCTCTGCAGACATTTTTCACTCCGGGTTTCCTATCAAAGCTCATGAGCTGCTTCCCTCCGGAGGACAGCGGAGGGACGCTGACTCTGCAGTGGCTCCGTCTGCGGCGTCATTGCTGCTCCGCGGTGTGTCGCCGTTTGTGCTCACGTCGGTGTGGAGGGTTGATTAGAACGGCCCAACAGTTTCATCCATCCTGCTGCAGACTCTAGACTCAATCAAACAACAACTTATCCAGGAGTTTTTCACTTCCCCCAAAGACTGGACCACAGTTCCACACGACAGGAGCGGGTTGGCTCTTCCAGGAATCCTTCCGTCATTCGGTGATGTTCCGGCTTCTCCTGCTCTGGATGGTATAAATCTGAGGAGATGGAACACATGGACAGCTTTATGCACCAGAGCATGGAGGGAAATGGTTATCAGTCACAGGTTCTGCAAGTTCTCCAAAAACAAAAGGCTGAGTTTGGTCTGAAACGAGAACTGGAATAAAAACGAAACATTTTGCCCCTAAATCAATCTGTTCTGTTCAATCGGTTCTGTTCCTCACAGACTTGTTTTTTATTACTTGATAAATCTGTCACAAACTGGCGCTTTATGACCTTGTGTGGATTAATGGACCAACTGTTGTAGATTCAATTTTAGTCCGATCTTCTGAGGCACCAACATGGAAAACCAACAGCTCTGTTCTGTAAAGGAAGAAGCAGTGGCACTATCGCTTCCGCATTAAAGCCAGTGTGAAACCAAATGAGTTCCACAAGCCTCCACTAGGGAGCAGGCTACATGAAGAAGTCACTCCCCGTTTACTCCCGTGTAGAATAGTCCAACTTGAAGAATGAAATGAACATTTTACCGTCTGGCTCCGGCACTGCTGTGCTTAAACTTCTACGTCTGTGTCTGAATTAGTGCCAGACTATCCACCGCCCTGGATTTTAAAAGCCATTTGGAAACCACGCTCACTAATTATTATTATTTTTTTAAACCACAAATGTGACGTCACAGATTTCACGATGTAAAAACCGAAACAAATACGAACATTTGACAAAGAATCTGCTGTGTTCTGATCATGTAAACGTTGATTTTCTTAAAAAAAAAAAAAAAAAAATTTTCAAAAATTGTGCAAACCCAATGCAGACTTCTGGGAAGTTTCTAGGGCACTGGATTTTGGAATTGTAGATTCAGAAAGCTCTAAAAAAGAAAAGAAAAGGCGAATGTGCTATAGAGTCTGAATTCTGACATCTGACGACTGTCAAAGTTCTGTTGAACCTTTTCAAATGTAATATTTACTTTTTATTAAGTGCCTAATGAGTACTCAGTTGAGTGACAGGTTACCATTGAACTGTCCCGCCTGTTTGGTAAAATAGGAGATGTTACATCCTGTACTAACAACAACAAACCAAAACAAGCTTTACACCATGTTCCCTTCGCTATATCGCCATTCTTCTTTTTTCAGTCCAACTTTCTAAACTTTTTAATTTATACATTTTTTACAGTGCATCGTGTTCTGCATCCTGATTGGCCATAGGCTGATTGTCCATGCCTCTCCTCCATGTTGTGTCTTCTGTACAGAATACATTCAGTTTCTTCAATCTATATAAATTGTGATCAGATCTTTGTTTTTATTCTCTAATGTTTTTTTCTATAACGGTTTGAACTTTGAGACAAGGGAGAAAAGTGTGAAAATGTTTGTTTCTGTCTGAGAAACGTAGACCGGTGTGTAGTGAGGAGCTTTATTAATTGTAAAAAATAAAGATGAATACTTTATGATGAAAATTTCCCCTATCGCAGGTTTTATTTTAGGAAACGACTGATGCGATAAATGAGGAAACACCGTAACACAAACCTCTTAAACTGACTAACCTGCTGGGATTAACAGAGTTAATTGTCTGGGGGGGTGGGGGGTGTTCAAAAGGTGTGGAAATAGTTATCATTAATAAACCGAGAACTAGCTGTTTTCCTTTTGCTTTTGCTTCTTTGGTAAAGTGAGTCTCTAAGGTCGACGGCTCCATAAACCGTCATAAACGGTTCCGTCACGTCTGCAGAATCTGCTTTTGGGTGTAAAGAAGGTTATCCACAGACATCCTTCATGGAGAACATGGGAGCTACGAAACATGTTTCATCAAACATCAGGCTGATCTTTATGGACACAAATATCAAAGATCGAAACACGTCGCACCTTTTTTTTGATGATTATTTCACGCTTTTGATTTAGGAAGAAAAACAAGATTGAACAAGTTTGATTGAACCTCTACAGTTTGTGTCTTCTTTTCTTTAAGTCAAACCCATCCATCCTCCTCTTTTTACATCTGCATCTTCTTCCTGTCTCCTGTCCTCTCGGCTGGAGTGGTGATAATCTCAGATTATTTCCCTCCAGATGATTAATCCCTTATTACGCAATCACAGGCTTGCCTGGGCTGCACTGTGACGTCACACGGTGGCGCTGGAGGAATCATTGCAGAGCAAAAAAGCAGGACTTGAAGATTTGTAGAAACCCGTCGGTCGCAGACATAAATGTTCTTTTAATCTTAGTTCAATCCAGATTTCTAGTCTCACTGTGAGGTTTAGGACCAGCTTTTTATCCAAATAAACAAAATATTTGTTGTTATTTTTAAAGCAACCACAGGAGGGCGCAGTTCAGTGCTTTCATGTACCTGTCCCAAGTCCGGTATGAATGCAGAACTTGTCAGGGTAGAAAAAAAAAAGCCAATCAATCATGAACAGAAGCTTTAAACAGGTCGGTCGGGAACATGAGAAGCTGCCTGAGGAACGGAGGAGAAGTGGTGGTTCCTGTTTTTAGAAGGAAGGGAGGCGTGACGGAAAAAATACCATCAATGTGGCAGCAAGGTTGTAGATTTTCATCTTTCTAAAGTGTGGAATAATTGCACCTTTTCCACATAAAAGCTATGTGTTTCAAATCAAAGCCATCCTGACCCCCGCTGATGAGCCACCTCTAGAATCAAATTTAACCTCCAGTGAAGCGCTTCACTTTAGGAGGGGTGTTCAGTGTGATTGTAAATGGTCCTCTTTAAGTTTCATACGCAGAACAAACATGTTACATTTTTCTCTGAGCATTTTAAACAATCTGGTTCCCTTTATCAGCTTTGTGGCCAGCAGATGGCGCTGCTTCCTGCAGTTTTTCATGCAGTCTTTGTGTTTCCCTCACAGCCGCAGACAAACAGCACCAGGAACAGCATAGTGACCAGTCCCAAGGGCAACGTCCCCTCGGCTGCACTGGTATGAAGCTGTATGTGTCTAAGCATGTCTGTGTGTGTCTGCGTATGACTGTATGTACATGTGTCTGCGTATGTCTATGTGTCTGCGCATGTCTGCGTATGTAGATGTGTCTGCGCATGTCTGTATTTACATGTGTCTGCATATGTCTATGTGTCTGCGCATGTCTGCGTATGTCTATGTGTCTGCATATGTCTGTGTGTCTGCGTATGTCTGCGCATGTCTATGTATCTGCTTATGTCTGCGTATGTACATGTGTCTGCGTATGTCTATGTGTCTGCGCATGTCTGCATATGTCTATGTGTCTCCATATGTCTGTGTGTCTGCGTATGTATTTACATGTGTCTGCATATGTCTGTGTGTCCACTTATGTCTGCGCATGTCTATGTGCCTGCGTATGTCTATGTGTCTGCACATGTCTGTGTGTCTGCACATGTCTGTGTGTCTGCGCATGTCTGCGTATGTCTGTGCGTCTGCGCATGTCTGTGTGTCTGCACATGTCTGTGTGTCTGCGCATGTCTGCATATGTCTGTGCGTCTGCGCATGTCTGTGAGTTTGTTCGCCTTCATGGATGTGTGTCTCTGTGTACATGTGTCTGCACATGTTTGTGTGTGTCTGCGTACACGTGTGCTTGCAGATGTCTTTGTGTGTGTGCATATGTCTGTGTCTGTGTTTGTACCTGTGTATCTGCATGTTTCCATGTGTGTTCCTGCATATGTCTGCAGGTGTCTTTTTGTACGTGTGTCTGCGTATGTATGTGTCGACATGAGTCTGCATGTGTGCGTCTGCGTGTATCTCCGTCTGTCTGCATGTCCATATGTCTGTATCTGTGAGTGCGTCTGCGTGCACATGTTTGCGTTGGAGACGTTAGTGACGTGTTTGGAACGCCGTCTTCTTCAAGTCGTCTTTGCTTCTTTTCAAAGGCTTTTAGGAAAAACATTTCCTTTCACCTTTTTTACTTTTCTGTTATTTTCTGCTTTTCCCTTTCAAACCTATTCATTTTAGAAATGTTGTGTTTTGACCAAACCTTTTGACAGTTGTTTCTTTTTTTACGTTTGTGATTTTTACTCTTTAACTCATTTTTTTATTTCCTTGAATTTACTGTATTTCCTACTTTTAAATCTTTATCATTTTTCTTTATTTTCCTTAACATTTTTCCATCTCTCTTATCTTTGCGTCTCTTCTTCATTTCAGCTTAAATTGAATTTTGTTTGAGAGAAAAACACTAAAATAGAACCAAAATCTGTGTATTTTTTTCAGAAAAGCTTTTTTTAAATTTTTTTTAAAGTTTATTAATGCGGTAAAAAATTCTCTGAAAGTTTCTGCAGATCATCCTCAGATGTTTTCTTCAGTCTTCATCCTTCAGGAATTCCTGTGTGTGTTTACTCAAGTTGAACTGTCTCCTCCTCTTCCTCACATCTGACCCTACTCTGACCTCTGACCTTCATCCCGTCAGCGTAAACACTCCTCTCTTTCTCTTCATTCTTCCTCCAGGAGCCTCAGACTACAGTTATCCATAATCCAGTAGATGGGATTAAGGTACATCCTCCTTTCTTCCTCCACCTTCATCCTTTGTCCTCCTCTTCATCAGTCATCGTCGTCTTGTTTCTTGGATTCTCCTGGTTTTCGCTCTCAGTGTTTGTGTGCATGACTGTCAGTGAGTCTTCATGTCCGTGAGTCAGCCAGAATCGGGCTGAAAGCCGAGACGGCGCCACCTGTGGACCGGTCCTGGAAGTACAGCCGTGTTTTTTTTAAAGTATTTTGACTTTTGCGCAGACATAGCCGTGTTGTGGGATTGGTGTTGGAGCTTTTCCTCGTTCTAGAGCATGTTGCTGTGCCGGTGTGTGCCGACGTGACGTCTGTGGCCTTCATCCTCTTGTTTCTGTGGTCTGCAGGGCTCCTCTGACAGCAGCAACACCACGATTGAGGATGAAGACGTGAAAGGTACGGCAGCCTTCTCCTTTTTACTTTTCCATTCAAAGGGTCGGCCGGTTTGGGCCACAGGAGCAGAACCGTCTGAACGAACCGTCACATGAGAGAAGACATTACGGATGCTTCCGCCTTGAGAGGAAGTGAGATTACTGTCAGCTTTTCAAAAGCTCAACTCCTGCAGGATTTTCTCTGTGGTCTCCTTCATTTGGAAATCACGAGACACATGGAACCAGCTTTCTCCTTTCCTTGTTATTAACTGTGTTTGCAAACCAGCAGACTGAAGGTCAGAAGAGAAAAACTGCTCTTCGTGTTGATAATCAGCTTTAAACATTAGAATATTTCGGCTTAGCAGAGGGTGGAATTCCAAATCAAGGGGAACCGTTTATTCAGGGGACGTGAAAACAGTGAAAACATCGCAGATGTCAAGGAAAGTCGGGTTTTAAAGAGTCGCTCCTATGAAAACGGCGGTTTTAACATTTTCTTCTGGCTTTTTTGTGGCAATGGAAGACATATTTCTTCATTTAAATCGTGATTAATCAAGAAATCAAGACTGAAATGGGCGGGGCCACAAGCTCTGTCACTTTGATGAATCCATCGCAGACTTGCAGTCACCTCATGTTTTTTCATTCATTCTGTACGACGGAGTATTACGGCCGGTTTACAAACAAACAAAAAAATATTTTTTAAATTACAACTTTTAATTTGTAAATTTACCAGAAAAAAAATCGCAACTGTTAAATTAGGAAAATAAAGTCGCATATTTACAACTTTAGAAGTTTTGGCTTAATTAATGATTTTTTTCTCGTAGATTTACCGGTTTTAAAATTGTAAATTAACAAATTATTCTCAAAAATGTTTTAGTTTAAAAAAAATAAATTTATAAGAAAAAAATCATAAACTTACAAGAAAAATGTAATAACTTAACAAGATTTTTCTCATGAATTTACAATTGAAGAAAAAAAAAACAATTTAAGTTGAAAAAAACATGTTAGTGTGGTGAGTTTTTTTTTTACTTTAATGGCCCTTTTGGGGCTCCGTATTTAAATCTCCTAATATTACTCTATTATTTTTTACGAGAAAAAGTCATAACTTTATGAGCTTTTACTTAAAAAAGAGTGACTTTAAATCTCGTAATGTTACTTTTTTTGTGCGAAACCAGTTTGTCTTAAGTGAAATGCTCCACCTGGTGTCATACCTGGGAAATACAATGAGATGTGAGTTGATGGGTGGGGTCATTATCCCATAATAGTTTTGGATCTCCACAACTTTATATTGGTTTTACAACAAAACGATTCTGCAAATTTGTTTCAAATGGGCAGGAACATTTAAAAAAGGCCCCGCCCCTTTTCGGGATTGGTTTGGATTCACGTATGGCGGTCTGGAGAACCAGAGGCTAGGACAGACGGTTCCAGCAGCGGCTCATTCGGAGGCCCTATCGTCCCAAACGTCTTCATGGTTCCTGCTTCTCTAGTTTGGTTTCCTCCTCTCTGCATTCACCCCGACGTGAACCGCACCAGAGTTCACCTGCAGGAGAACAGAGATCCTCGTTCTCAGGAGGACCAGACCTCAGCTGGACTTTCACTCCTGCAGAACCAAGAGGATCCTGAGAGGAAAGCAGTTCTGGATCAGACCAGATCCCGACCTCCCAGAGGGATGCTTTCCTTTGCTCTAAGCAGCTTAGCGTTTTCGTCATTCCCACTAGTTCTCCTGTGAACCGGTAGAACGTGGACCGACTGTCCAGAACTCGCCACGTCTTCAACCAGCCCAGAAGATGAAGGGATGATGCTTTCACTGACTCACCGTAAAACGCAGCTTAGAGGAGGAGACCAACAAAAAAAAAAACAGAATGAGAGAGAGAGAGAGAGGGAGGGAGAGAGGGAGGGAAAGAAGCGATCTGAGCGAGTTAAGCCCTCCACTCGCGGCGGGAGGCGGACAGAAAATCCCATCTGAAGAGCTCCGACAAGAATAGAGCCATGAGCTCAGCCGAGATGTGATGGAGGGCGCGTGGAGATGGACGCAGCGCCCGAACGCACCATGGGGGGTACGTCCGCCCGCTGCGGTCCAAAGCCGGGCTCTCCTCCGTGACTCCCCGCTGCTGACCTCTGACCTTCTCCCTGTTTCCTCTCCGCAGCTCGCAAGCAGGAGATCATCAAGATCACGGAGCAGCTGATCGAAGCCGTGAACAACGGAGACTTTGAGGCCTACGCGTGAGTCCGCCCCCTTTCCCTGCATTCACGGCGCAGGCTGGAGCCGGCCGGCCAAGGAGGCATCGGCGCCGCCCTGCCGCCGCCCGAACCAACTATCTGATTGACGTACAAATGTGTTGCATTAAAAGATTAAAGAGTAATCACCATCATTGTTTCATCCGCTGCCCCCCCCCAATCCACTCTCCAAATAATTAAGAATAATGCTTGGGGGGGGGGGGTTAAAGTGTGTCTGTGGTAGAAACCCATTTGCACAGCGATGAGCAGATCAAAAGCAATCAGACTTCAAATCCGATTAGGAATCCGGACTTCAGGAAATTATTACCAGACAGACCGAAGTGGAGATCGATGGAAGAGCTGAGAGCAGCGACGGTTGACGCTTTCCCGCTCTCTCCTGCTTGTTTTTCAGGAAGATCTGCGACCCCGGCCTCACCTCGTTTGAACCCGAGGGTCTGGGGAACCTGGTGGAGGGGATGGACTTCCACCGATTCTACTTCGACAACCGTAACGTTTCCGTTTCCTCTCGCTCCGTCCGTCTGCGTGAAAAGGCTGAGACCTCACGGGCGTTTCTCTGTGCCGCCAGTCCTGTCCAAGAACAGCAAGCCCATCCACACCACCATCCTCAACCCCCACGTGCACATGATCGGGGAGGACGCCGCCTGCATCGCCTACATCCGCCTGACGCAGTTCGTGGACGGCCAGGGCCGCCCGCGCTCCAGCCAATCGGAGGAGACGAGGGTTTGGCACCGCAGGGACAGCCGGTGGCAGAACGTCCACTTCCACTGCTCAGGCGCTCCGGCGGCGCCGCTGCAGGGCTGAGGTACCGCCGCACGCTCCGATCGGCTCGCGCCACGCAAAGTTAACCGTGAATGCTGGTCCTTTCAGACGCCGACTTCATTACAGAAAATGATTCAAGTCTGAAATTCAAACTTTGTCCTAAATAAGAAGAAAAAGTCTCAGAGGACAAAAAAAAAAGTTTTTCCTCAGAAATGACACTAAAGCCGCAGTTTAGAAGAATGGATTTGTAATTCTGTAAAAAAAAAAAAAAAGTCACTAAATTAAAAAGATTCAAAGCTCTGAAGGTAAAGTTTTTTTGTCTTGTAAAGTCTGAATAACGAAACCAAAATCAAAGCCTAAAATTCTCAGAAAAAAAGTCTGATTTCTTCTAAATGTTTTGTTGGTTTTTATACCACAGTCCAGGTGAATACTCCATTCTGATTGGCTGCTGGGTGTGCGTACGCCTAAAAAGTAGTTTCAGTCACCTAGATTAAATGTTGTGTATCACTGCGCCGGCTTCAGTAAAACAAACTTCATCTTCATCATCTGGACAACAACAAGCGGGAAGAGGAGAACGTTCTGTCTGAACTGATGCTTTATGTAACACATCGTGATCATCAGCATAGATATCGCTTTCCTTTGCCGCTGCAGTCGAGGTCTGCTGAGGTCTGCAAAGAGGTTACCGTGACAACGCGTCCCGCCATGTAACAATTTGTTTGTCTTTTGTAAAAAAAAGAGATCCAAACCAAAAGAATAACAAAAATAAAGGAAAAAATTGGTTGAATATCTATTTCTTTCGTAAGTGCCTGTGGTATAAACAGGTTTGTTAATTCTGATAATGCACACTTTGAAGGCCATTAACCCTTACTTATAAACTCTGTTGTCAAAGAACAGAAGTCAGAAAAAAATCTCCAAATGTGAAAAAGAACATTTTATTTTTAAACACAAGATTTGAATCTAAGGGGTAAAAAGAAGTAAAATTACGAGAATAAAGTCATAAATTTAGGTCACAAGAAGTAGTCATTTTATAAGGAAAAAGTCGCATTTAAAATGACAATCAAACATTTTTCTTTTATTTATGATGCAGACAATTCAGAGAAATGCGATGCTGCTCAAAAATTTCTACTTTATTTTTGAAAAAGCGTGAATTTTTCCTCAACTTTCTGAAAAATAAATGTATTACTTTGATCTTGTAAAATGTATGGGTTTTTTTCTCGTAATTTTAGGACTTTATTCTGACATTTAAATATTTTTCTTTTATGGTGGCTGATGGCTGTTAATACAGATTACACATGAATTCTTTAGGAAAATATGTTTTTTTTTTCTATCACAGTAAAGCACAGCTGACAGAGTGAAGCGCTTTGTAGACGTTTCCTTGTCCGTCCCTGTTTGATTAAAAATAAAAGTTTATTGTGATTTCTTTTTTTATTTTTTGAATATTTTTTAAATACTTTGTTACAATAGCTTTATTCTTTTGTTTTTCACGGTAATTTAAGCAAGCAATGATGGTCCCTGCAGCCTCACATGCAGACCAACACGTGAGCTCAGTGGGCGGAGCCTTTTGTCTGAGCGCTCAGATCAGAAATCAGAATCTGAAATCAGAAATCAGAAATCAGAAAAGGTTTTATTGCCAGGTTCAGTAGAGCGCACTTTACAGATCGAGGAATTTGTCTTGGTGATTAGTGCAAAATAAGTTAAAAAAAGAAATTAAATTAACACAACAACATACTATATACAGTTGAGTAAGGTCATTTTGTTTGCTCGAGTTTGTTGTTCTTAAATTATGAAATGCTGGAAAAAAGTTGTTTTGAAAAAGTAAAAATGAACCTTAACCCTGTTTGAAAATATTTTGACCCGGAAGAAACCAACAGCAATTTTCTTCAGGGATTTTAGTGTTAACTGAACACATTTGTTTTATTTTTTTCTATTTGTTCAATTTTTGGAAGCAGCAAATAACACCAGCCTAAAAAGAAAAAAAAAAGAAAAATATTTAAGAAAAAAGAAGAAAAACAATTACAATAAAAAAAAGGAAAGAAAAGTGAGGCCCAAATTTGATCCAGTGGGTTCTCCAGGGTTAAAAATAGTAAAAAAAAAAAACAAAAAAAACCCCACAAAAATATTTTAAAGAAACTAAATATTTAAAAAATATATAATTAAAAAAATTGAAATGTATTTTTATTGCTTCCGTAGAATGTCTGAGAATTGGTGCAGTTGGCTAATTGTCCACTAGGTGTCACTAGATCCCAACTACTGATGCAATAAATGTGAGTGTTTTATTAAATCCTAATCCTGTCTGACCCCCCCCCCCCCCCCCCATTGTAATTTACCTTCCAGGAGGAGTATAAAGAGGAGGAGGAGGAGGAGGAGGCGCAGTGAAGATTTGGAAAAGTCTGATCTAAGAGGCGGTGCTGGCGCTGAGAGAGAGGCGCGGGTGGATGGATGGATGGATGGAGGGTGGGTGTACGGATTTTGGGATTGCTGTCGCCCGCCCCCGCCCCCCTCCCAGCACTCTGGACACCCACCTGGCTCTTCTCTCTCTGTGGTCGGAGCAGACGCCGGCGCCGCAGCGAGGGAACTCTTCCAGCCGCCGTCTCTTCTTCAGACCTGGACGCCGCTCGTCCGCGGGTCTGCCCCCCCCCCGTCAGATATAAAGTCTTAGCTCCCCGGTCCCCGTGTTGTTCTGGCTGGTCGTGGTTGCTCCTTCAGCTGTTGCTTTCTTAACGGCGGGCATGAGCCTCCCCTGTGTTCTGAATGTGAATATTCCTGTGGCTGTTTCTCTGCACGACGGAAGCAGCAGAGCCCCGGCCTCTCTCTGGAGTGTAGCTACCCCCCTCCCGCCCTCAGAGATCCCCCCCCCCCGTTGGACAGTGTAAGCCATGCAGCATGTTCTGATTCTCTGTGCGAGCTTTGCCAAACCCCCCCACCCCCCCTGCTGACCCAGCGGCTGCGGTTTGGTTTCTGTGCATTCCCAGTTCCTCCTCGCTGGTATTTACTTGCATGACATTCCAGTTTAACGTGTTGCTGAGTTGGATGTTTTGTGCCGTTGGATCTCCGTCGTTTCCACGCCGACGCTCTTCTTGTGTTTATACGATTACGGTGTAGTGACCAGTTGGACGGTTTCATGACCGACTTTTTTTTTTCCTCTTCTTTTGGTGAATCAGTGGCTTTTCAGACTCCTGTTGTGATGTTTTCATCTGTAAACTAGAAAACTGCCTGGATTTCTGCTCTTTTCCAAAGCGAACGCTGATGTGAAACAATACAGAGTGGAAGCAGTCGTGTTTGCGCTTCGTTCCTTTGCAGAATGACGTCATTCAGGACGCCGGCGGACCGACTGCAGCTCTTCTAGACCAATCAACTTCCAGAGCAATTTCCCCATCGTGGGATAAATAAAGTCTTATCAAAACAGCTAAAAGCTTATAGGGGCGGAGCCTCAAACAGTTGGGGCTTAAAAGAAACCATTTGCTGGGATGAAATGAGGTTTTTCTTTGTTTAATTGACCCGAAAAGAGTTTGCCATGCTGAAAGTAATACTAAGGTTCACAAGCTCCAAAAATGTTCACATTGTTTGGTCCTCGTTTGAATTTTATAAAACTACAAACATGTGGAAATAGTAGTTTGATTCATTTTTGGGGGTGGGGCTTAAAGGGGGCTTGGTAGTCTGTGCGTTCCGAGACGGAGTTTTGATCACATCCAGATAAGGGATCTGAAAACAGTCCCCAACATGTTCTGAGGTCGTTTCCTGTTGTTCCTTTCAGTGTTGAAAGTTGAAAAACGCTCATGTGAAACATTTGGTGACCTTTCACATGAATCTAATGTGAAGCAGAAATGCACGGTTCACCTGGAGGCGGGAAAGAATCAACTAAGAATAAACAGACATTCTGTCACCAAAGTGTTTTGGGGTTTTTTTAATTAAAAAAGTTGCATAAATGGATGTAAACTGTTTTCAAATATCCTAAGAGTTTCTGTAACATTTGGGGAACCTTTGTGACGTTTGTGTCTTAATTGCATTCATTTCTTTCTCAAAACCATGAACATTTATGAGCCCCTTTCCCTGAAATGACCAATCAAAGCAAAGGATTGTCAAGTTTAATCTGCTTTGATTGGTCCAGACAGTCCAGGCAGCAGAATAAACACAGCGGCTGGAATTCACCGCTTTGTGTCCAAAACACAACTTTCTGTTTGCTTCTTTGATTTGTTTGTTTCTGTTGTTCAGCAGGTCAACATTTCTGGTTAATCAACTCAGTTTGTTTCTTCTGTCATCAATTTGGTTCAAATAATGTCACTTTTTAATATAATTTACAAACATTATTATTGGGAATATTGTTTATAATTACAAAAATAAAAGCACTGTGTTGTTGTGCTTCTAAATTTTTATCCTTAAAAAGTTATGAATTATGAGGAAAAAGAACCAAAATAATTCTTAAAATGCAAATTAGAGGTAAAAAATAAAAACTCAAATGAGGATAAATGATGATCAATAGTCATAATATCAGAGGCGGAGCTACAGCTTTCCCCCCCCCCCCCCCCACACACACACACTTTTATCATTATTGACAAAGACTAAGAACTCATCAATACAAGTTTATTTAAGCTGCAAAAATAACAAAAGCCGCCATTTTAAATGAAATAAACAACAATAACAATGGCCTTTTTACAGTGTTCTGCCCCCCTCCCAGCCCCCGTATAAAATGCTCTAGCTCCGCCCCTGCACATTCTGAATGAAGTGTGAACCACATATGGAGAAACTACTAAATGGATCAAACCAAAAAAAACAAAACTAAATGCTGCACCTATTGAAAAAGATATGGAAAACATGTTAAAGGATGAACATTATTTTTTTTAATTCAGCAACGCAAAGAATTTAAACAACGGGTAAAGTGAAATGAAACACTAATCTGATTTTGATGCACAAACAAAAAGTCAAGGCTGCCGATCAGAAGACACGGCTGGATCTGCTGGCTTCTCCGTTTCCCCTCAGGAGGAACGCTGGAGTCTTTTTTTTTATTCTTCAGTCACTGACGAGCATTGAGACAAAAGCCTGGTGTGAACAAATAAACTGACAGTTGTGAGTCTTTGTGTCGTCCGGCTGTGTATCCGTGTTCACTGGTGACACGTGTGGAGCAGAAATGAACAGTCCCTGCTCCTGCAGGGGTTCCTTCATTTCTGCTCCGCCAGCGTCAAAAGACCATCAGAAAAGCTTCCAAATCCCAGCATCTGCTTAAACTGGAAGATCTCTCCCCACTGGAGTAATAATCCCTGGAATCCTTCCTTAATCCAACAGGATTGGAAGACGTTTCAAACGTTTGCTCCAGAGGAACATCAGGCTCTGAGGAGGACGGAGGACTCAGTCAGAAGGTCAGGACATGGACAGCAGAGCTGTTTGTTCTCTTTGGTCAAAGTACTCGCTGACCTTTTCTCGGCCTTGAGTGTTGCTGACGTCATGGAGTCACTTTTGCTTCCTGAATGTCTCAAACGGAAACAGAAATGAGGCTTGATGACCTGGACCCGGTCAAAGGTCACCTTTACTGCTCTGTTGTGGGCGGTTCCTGGAGTGATGAACATCAGGTAATGAGCTGGAAAACTTCCAGAAGCTTTTATCTGAAGTCCAGAAGTGCTGGTTCAGTCCAGGTTCAGGTCTCCTGTGTTCTTTGTCCTCTGCAGTCACGTGACGTTTGGTCCATTTACTGTTTGTTTACTTTAAACATTAATACACACAAAAAAATTAAACTTGATGAAAAGTCGCGGCTGTAACTGTCAGTAATTGGAAAAACGTCACAGCGGCGTCACGCGCCGCGATTTGACAGGTCTCGCGCAGCAGGCGCGCGCTTCCGGAACAACACCGCACGCGCGCGCTCAGGACGCTTCATTTATCAGCCGGGCAGCGGAGGAGGAGGGCGCGTGCGACAGGTAAGAGGGCTGAGGAGAGCGCGAGCCGGAACGGGGGGAGGTGGAGGGGGTCTTCATCACCTGCGCACGTGAGCGCCTCTGGGGTCACTACGGCCGCTCTCCTGCGGGCGCTGAAGTCGCGCGTACGCTCGAGCGAGTTTGACCACAGCTGAATCAAATGAAGGTCAAAGGTCAGAAGTTTAGTTCGGGTTTGAAAAAGGTGAAGAAGTTTAAACTCTAGACACATCTGAACTCAGATCCGGAGTTCTGAAGGTTTTCTTCCAAAAGAAGACTTTCAGGTCACCTGTCTTGGCTCCGTGACGTCAGAACCCGATCAACGGAAGTGATGGGGTGTGGTCCGAGCAGCTTCTGTGACTCCTCCCCCTGTGGATGCTGGTCCTTTGGCTCTGGTCGTAAAGAGAGTGTGGACGCATCTGAACCCGACCTTCAAACCGGTTCAGTGGTCCAATCCAGTTACATACAGCTAACTGACTGTAATCTTCATTTCTCCTGGAATATTCTGGAACGAGCAGCTCCGGTTCTGGATCATCGACCCAAATCCGGACTTATTTTAGACCCCACCCCCTCTTTATTCAATGACCAGCTGACGGAACCTTTGCCTGCTCTTCTCGCTGTTGTCTGTCTGTTTCTGAGAGAACGCTCAGGATGTTCTCCTCAGAGTTGGTTCCATTCAGGCTGAAATTAACGGATGTGGAACTTCCTGCTGTCTTTTGAATGAAAAGTGGAACTAGAGCCTAGAAAGAAAATATTTATGAAACATGAATAAAAAATGTTGTTTTCATTGAGCTTTGTTTACATTTAAGGAACCGGTGGAGAGAAGACGGAGGATCTCTGGATCCGCCTCTTCTGACAAGAACAAGAAGAACTCTGAGGCCTTGGAGGAGGTCCAGGGAGGCGCTGCATTCCTGGACCTGGGGGGCCAAAGGGAGGCCGCCCTGCAGCCATGCATCACCTGAGAACAACAGTTTTACGGCTTCGGCCTTTGACGGCGGCGCAGGCGATCCAGAGCGCGTCGCCCGGCCGATTGGCGGGACTTGAAGGAACGCCTCCATCCGCGAGGTTCCTGAAGACAACCGCTGCTCCAGAGCCGTCCTTTAACGGAACCGGCTCCAACTACGTGGAGGAAATGTACGCGGCGTGGCTGGAAAACCCCAGGAGTGTTCACAAGGTACTGTGAGGTGTGTTTGATGCCCTTCAGAGGCACCAGAAGGGACACAATGGCAGTATCCGCTTTACACCTCTGCGACCTCTGCACACGTCCCGGCCCTCTAGACTTTACCCGCCGGTTCTGGAAAAAACGCTGTGGGCCAAAGTGTACGCAAACAAACTCTTTAACGGTGTGGGAAATGTTCTCACAGTCACGTGCTGCACGGGAGCAGACAGCTTTTGTAAATGTTCCTTTTTTGTGTACATTCTTTGAAATGTTTGTTTTGGTGTCAAAACGTGATTTGTAATGTCTCCTTCGTCAGTTGTTGGTACGTCCGTGTTTTGAAAGGGACGGCACAAGCACGCCACTATCAAATCCAATACGCCTCACTCTGTTTCAGCGTGAAGAAGTTTAGCCGAACCGGTCGTAGAACCCGCAGCCGCACTGAAAAACGTACTCTGTGACGTACGATCGCGAGCGTTCCAAACGCAGAAGCCTGAGATTCTGGTCTACGCGTGTTCGCGTAGACGTTTCATTGAGCGGGATTCGACGCCGCGTGTGAGCGGTGAACGTTGCTTTCTGCAGAGGTCGCCTGACGGTTGCTCGGACCCTCTCTGGGCCACAGCTGAACCGGAGTAACAGTCCAGGTATCTTTGGAAGCTGGTGTACGTGTTTACATTCGGAGATGTGTTTGTTCGGGGTTGAACTTTGACCTCTGCCGTTAACCAAACGGAGCTCTCTCAGTGTCACAGCAGTGGCGGCTGTCAGGACCTGCAGGGCCTAAACCGACGGAGAAAAGAGCATTCATTGTCTTCCTGAATGAAATTCCATCATTTTTCTTAAGTATCTCGGTTCCACTGACAAAATCATGGAATCATGTTTCAGCTCGCTTGTCATGAATTCAGCCGATAGAAATCTCAAACCGGTGCCAGCAGGGGGGGCTTTACGTGGAGGATAACATGTACGCTCCGTGGTCGGATGAGAACTTGTGAGCAAAGCAAAAGTCCGAACGGGATCAGCCTCCAGCAGAGCAGACATCGACGTGACGTCTGCTTCTTGGCGTTTAAACTCATCAAAACGGAAGCACACGCCTCAAACATCTGTGTAGGACGTGGAAAACGCAGAAAAGCAGAACCATTAGCTGTAAGGAAAAAGGAGGATAGATTTTATTCGGAAATAAGAGGGTCCAGATCCATGTTGATGAATGCAAACATTCATTTTTAATCTTGTAAAGACCATTGACTGTAAATGAGAAGTGGCCAAACAGGAAATCCAAAACAAACAGCTGTGACTTAGTCATTCTGTGGGTCAAAACAAACATTCTGGCTCTAACCTTTTTTTTTTTTTTTAACATCTTCTTGATATTTTTTCAAGTTCTAAACTGACCAATCATTCTGAATTTGCGGGCAAAAATTGCTTTGGGTGGGTCGCCGTAATTTGGGCGGGTTTGCGGTCGGTTTGGCGGGTTTTATCCCTCACCAAAACACTTTTCAATCAGGGAGGTGAGGACATGAGGCAGTACCACACACGTCATCGTCCCATGAGCAACTCAAAACAACGTAAACGAGGGTCCACTAATCTGTCTATAAATGCAATTTATATGTAGATGTATCTTTTAGTGCTCATTTGTAACTGAAATCTGTGCATTATGCGTATTTTTTGTTCTGTTATGGCGCAGGCTGCGAGGTTTAGCAGCACATGGAGCACAGCCTCACACTCGACCTCACAATCCTGTAAACTGAGTAGAGTTCATGCCTTTAGTTAACCCACCGTATGCTGATGATGAAATGCTTTTTTTTAAACGCGTTAACATTTTCTATGACATGTCCTCCTTTTCTGTTTAATAGTGAATATATTTCATGTTTGTCTGATGGTAATTTAGTGTTCAGATCTGACATAAAGCTGCACTGACAAGACATGAAGGGAAGAAAACAGCAGTGATAAGGAAAAAATCAATTATTTGTTCATGAATGTAGAAACGGTGGATTTTTACTGTTGTGTTGCACAAAATGAGGAAAACATCGACTACTGTAGTCTCTGGAGTAATCTCATGTAATACTTGATTTAGTTTTGAATTTTTTAACAAAACACTACTTAAAATGATTAGATTCACACAAACTGCTCTTTATTACGTTTCACAGGACTTTTGCTTAGAATTCACTTCAATTCCCCAACAGTAAAAAAGCATGAAATATTTCCAATTTTGATCTTAATAAGTTACTCGTAAGCTTTTGTTTTTTTCCTATCAACTTCGTTGTTCTTAATGTTTAAAAAAAAGTGAAGGGGCGGGGGGGCACGCTCATGTTTGATCTCCTGTGGAGTTATTGAAGCTCCACTATTTACATTTGACTCTGATGAGCAGCACAATTGTGGATGTAATGTCATGAAAAATGTTACGAAGTAGTAGTTTCAAAATGGGAAGTTATAAATAAAGGATGAATAATTACAGATTTTGAATTACAGATCATCAAATTTTGGCAGCTTTTTTGTGGGACCTGATGGTTTTTAGATAACATTTGGGCTGGAAAACTATGACTCTTATCTGGCAACACTGCCAATCAGATGCCTCATAGATGTAGGCGGTGCCTGCTGGCGCCCACATCCAACGTTCTAAACATTTGACAGATTTTGTGGTAGGGGCGTGGCCTTCCAACAAGCTCACTTCTGATTGGTGAGAGGGGTTGCCATAGAGCAGGGATGTCAAACTCACATCAGCATAGCAGTAGTCCTCTGAGGGCCAGATCTCACTTATACATGTAACTAAATGTAATGAAAAATAAATGTAACTACTCCTTAATGTTAAATAACTCATTATTTATAAAAACTTTTTAAAGTGACAATTACAGTTGCATAGAAAACATATGTTTGCTTGTTACTTTAGCATAAATCCTTTTACAATTCATTTTATTCTGTCAGGTTAGGTTATTTGACAGTGTTTAGTTGCCCAACCTGACATTTCAAGTCAGATTCCCCCTAGATATGAATAAAAACACACCAATTTTTATTTTTATTTTAAGAAATTAAAAACTTTTATACCATGATCCGGGTGAATACTCGATTCTGATTGGCTGCTGGGTGTACATTAAAAAGTGATATACCACGGGATAACCGCATGGTGAAAAAAGTAGTTCCGGTCACATAGCCTAAATGTTTTGTATCACTGCGCCGACTTCTTTAAAACAACCGTTAGCTTCATCATCTGGACAAAAACAAGCGGTAAGAGGAGAACCTTCTCTCTGAACTGATGCTTTATTTAACCCATCGGAAAGATCAGCATAGATATATCAGACTATTGCACCACGTAACAAAAAGTCCGCTTTTTGTGAGAAAAGCGATCCAAATTGGGAAAGAAAACCAAGAATTGAGGACTAAAAACTGGTTAATATTTATCACTTTTGTAAGTGACCATGGTATAAGTGGATTAATGGCCTTTGAAGTGTGCATTATCACTTTTTAACGCACTTCGCGGAAGCCACCGTCCGAAGCGAAGGCTTCCACGGCGTGTGTTAAAAAGTGATTATGCACACTTTGTCGGCCATTAACCCTTACTTGTGCTCTCGCGGGCCACATAAAATGGCATGGCGGGCCACATGTGGCCCGCGGGCCTCGAGTTTGACACATGTGCCTATAGAGACTCAAATGAACTTGGGCCAATCACTGCTCACTGACAACGTGTGGCTCCATCATGGCTGTGTCTGTATTGCTAAAACACGGCGACTGAATTGATTTAATTTGGTTGGAGCCGGAATCAAACCATATCCTACGTATTACATCACACTCACTCACTCACTCACTCACTCACTCACTCACTCACTCACTCACTCACTCACTCACTCACTCACTCACTCCAGTTCTCAGATACAGTCAAAAGTGACGGGCCTGCAAAGTAAGCAGTGCATTATGGGAGTTGTTCTGCTCATCCAGGCTTTTTGTTGGTTTTTGTAAATAGTTTAAAGTTGTCAAAAATGGAAAAAACATCCTTCTAACTTTGGAGAAAAGCCAAAGTCCGGCTGACCTGAGGGTTGATGACATCACTGCTTTGTTGCCAGGTTGGCGCCAGTGTTTGGCAGCGGAGCCGCCATCAGTGTGAGACTGTGACGGCAGACCGCTATACACGCCATTACTGTTGATTTTAGCCATAACCCTGAAGGCAAATGGAACTTCCTGTTCCTGTTCCACCTTGAATGTGACTTTAAATCAAAATAAACTCAATCTGGTGAAAAAGTAACATTTCTTTCTGGACAGTCTTAAAGTGATACAGTTTTGAGGATGGGTGGTGGTCTCAGATGTCCAATTTGAAGCAAACGCCATCCTTATTGGTTAATTTTAAACAATCAGATCTGCTGATCCTTTGCTAAGTCGTGAGGTGAGAACAGTTCATGCTCCTAATTCGGAACCGTTTGGACCTTTGGAGTCTGAAGGGGTTCGGTTGGAAGGACCATGGTGTGAGTTCTTCATCAATGTCCTCCTCTTTCCACAGTCCTGGGATGTATATTTCCAGAAGGCTACCGCTGGATCTTCAATAGGTGTGACCTACCAGAGCCCCCCATCCATGAGTGGGTCCTCTGAGGGGCAGTCTGCTGTGCAGCCGCTGGTGGGGGCTCAGCCCAGTGTGGAGAAGCTGGTGGAGGATCATCTGGCAGTGCAGTCCCTGATCCGAGCCTACCAGGTACGAACGCAGGCCCGTGTGTGAGGCTCGCGTAACTCCTCCTTTGTTTCGCCCCCTTCTGGGGCGTATTTTACCCCCAGAGGTAAACAGAATTTGACCCAGTGGAACAAGAAATTAATGAAGTCCATCGACTGTATGTGAGGACTGGACTGAGTGAGCTGACGTCACCCATAGAGAAAGGTTTGATTCTGACACCGGTATGTCGGATTCAGACATCGTCAGTAAGCAGCGATTAGTCCAATTATTCTGAGTCAGCGTTTCCATGGCAACCACTCTCGCCATTCAGGAGTTAGCTTCTTGGAAGGCCACACCCCTGCCACTTGAAAGCGGGCGTTCCAAACAGGATGTACTCCAAGAAGCCAAAATCCCAACGACTTCTATAGAGAACATTGCATCGAACATTTGATTGACAGATACTCCCAAGCTGCTTTCAGTGGAAGGGGTGTGGACTTCCAACAAGCTCACACCTGATTGGCGAGCGTGGTTGCCCCAGAAACGTTGACTCAGATGATTTGGACAGATCACGGTTGTCTGGCTCCAAATGGAGAAACAGCGACTGATTTCTCTGAAGAAGGTGGTAAGACATTTCCTGTGGGTGATGTCACAGCCACTCTGTTTACAGTCAATGCATCCACACCTTGGAACATCTGTAAGCAGTTAGCGCGTTGGGTCATGTGACCAACCCGAGGATCCACCTACGGTGAAACTGATCTTCACACCACTTTTTGTTTCTAACATCTAAAGGAACTGAATTTAGGAGTTTTATGCAGCTCCTCCAAGAGCAGAAAGTTTTGATTGCCAGTTTGTTTTTGGAGGGAAGACCTTCATCGTTTAAAGCGCAGCCTCGTCTGCAGGTACGAGGGCACCACATGGCCCAGCTGGACCCTCTGGGCATCAGCTGTGTGGACTTTGATGACACGCCGTGTCCCATTGGCCTCCAGAACGTTGGTGAGAAAAAAAATCTTCTTTTTCTTCTCTTTGCTCTGCATTCTCTTCTCTGTTGATGGTTTTATTGCAGAAGTATTGACGTGAAGAGGAAAAATCAATAGATATGTACTTAAAGATGAACTTACAAACCTGAGGTGAACGTGAACGTGATCAACGTTGGTGATGGGAGCATACGTTCAGCAGAGTCGAGAGCCTCAGATCTGTGACGGTTAAAGCAGATAAAACTTTATTGACAATAACGCAGTACTTTGTTCAGTTGTAACACATAGAATACCAACAATACTCAGTTTTTCCCTTCGTTGTGTTAAAGCACAGTACGTATTACTCTGCCAGGCTCCTGACTACACTACCCAGAATGCTCCAACAAGCCATCAAGCAGCTTTATCGTATGATGTCGTAGTAAAAAATGTAAACAGACTCTTAAGTGCCGTGTTCCAGATTTCCTGCATAAGGAGGACTGTTGGTTCATGAGAAAACGAAAGGATTTTAGGAACGATTCATGATAGATTCTTGAAGTTTTCTGATAATGAAGTTTTATCTAAGAGTCACACTCCGCCTTGTTTTGCTCTTTTCTGACACCAACATTCGGCGTCTGATTTCACGCTGCTGTGCAGGACGCCAGGTGTGTCCTGGTTCACCAGTTACCAAACGCTGGACTTTCCTCATAGGAACCGAAACCTCGTCAGTCATTTCTTTATCAGCAGATTCTGTTGTTTGTTGGGAAATCAATAAAGGGTCAGAGGTCAGGTGTGAGTCAAGTCAAGTGGCTGCTTTTCAGCGGTAAAAGTCTCTCGAGGAACATTTGAAAGCAGCCGCACTCTCGCCGCGGCCGTTTGGGAACGTTCTGTACGGACGGCGAGATAAGGCGGCTTTATCGCCTGTTTTCCCGCTGAGGTGGGCGGGTTCAGAGTTTGATGTTCACGGACTGCAGAGCATCTTCACAGCGGAGGGGGCGACGCCTCGAGCTGCCTCCTCAGGTGCCTGACATGAGCCTGTGTGGGATCATGTGATCATGAGGCTTTTGGGACAGAAATCCTGAAATCTGAATCTTGGAGCTCTGAAAACTTTTCTCTACATTCTGCTGAAAGATCCGAACAGCGAAAAATATCTTTGTTTGAAACATTTTGTATTTTAATGTACAGTAATCTCAGATACTCTTAAAGTTAGTGACCTGTAGATTAAATACACTTCACAAAGAAACCTGCTTCTTTTTGCTTTATACAGAAAAAACATTGTCTGATTTTTGGTTAAAATGTTTTTTTTTTTACTTAGTCTGTTTGGATTAAAGTCCACAAAGTTTTCTCTTTAAATACATTTCAAAAAATTTGAAAAAACCCAACAATTAAGGCCCGTAATCTCGTTAAAGTGCTTCATCCCTTTAGGGGTCACAGGGCCACACCCAGGGGCATTTAGAGCACATGTGTCAAACTCAAGGCCCGGGGGCCAAATGTGGCCCTTCATGTCATTTTATGTGGCCCTCGAGAGCATAAAAGTTTTTAATTTCTTAAAATAAAAAATACAAATTGGTGTGTATTTATTCATATCTAGGGGGAATTGAACTTGAAATATGGGATTGGTCAACTAAACATTATGACTTAAACACTGTCCATATAACCTAACCTGAAAGAATCAAATGTAGAAGGATTTATGCTAGAATAACAAGCAAACATATGTTTTCTATGCAACTGTAACTTTAAAAAGTTATAGTAAATAAATAATGAGTTATTTTACCATTAAGGAGTAGTTACATTTATTTTTCATTACATTTAGTTACATGTATATGTAATATCTGGCCCTTTGAGGACAACCACTATGGTGATGTGGCCCTCGGTAAAAATGAGTTTGACACCGCTGATTTAGAGTCATCAGTTAATGTATGAAGCCTGTTTTTGGGGGGTGGGAGGAAGCTGGAGAAAAGCCACGCGTGCACAGAGGGAACATGCAAACTCCACACAGAGAGGTCCCAGCTGGGATTTGAACCGGAGCCCCCTGAGCCCCCGCTCTAATTCACGACTGAACACCGTTTTCCTGTCTGATTGTGTAGATATGAGATTTGAATCGTTTTTAGATTGTGCTCCTTTGTTCTCAATAGCTACGTTTCCATTAGGCTCCGAACTTTATTAAAGTTCTAGAAATCTCTAAAAAACACAATTACAAAATGACACTGTTTCAATTAAATGACAATTATGCGAATAAACACAAACCAACAGACGCTGTAATTCATTCAGATACAGATGTGAACATCACTTTGATTGACAGCAGATACATTCACATTTCCTCCACGGCGCTAGCGCTCATCATCATTTAGAAAGGAGACGTTGGCGTCTTCTTCAGGCCATAGAGCGGCGAGCTCCTTACACGTAGGAGGGGCTACGGATTAAGACATTTTTGGTCCAGCTGCCAGTTCCTACCAAGGAGCGCGTCGCCATCCAGTTGCTGGTCACATGACCCATTTAACTCAAAGTGTTTCCATTGCAGTATTGGGAAACATGTCCATTTCGATACGGGTTAAAAACCACCTCCTCCAAGCGCAAAAACCTTGTTTCGATAAATGCGAGTTGTTTTTTTAATTGCCGTGGTTGTTGTCGCAAATTCAATTTGCATAATTTCCGAGTCAATGGAAACATGGAAACACAGCTGCTGTTAGCTGTTGTGCTGCGACATGGAAATGTCCTGTGAGGGAAAAATATCATCTTACCGAACCTGAAAGCAGTTATTGTGGGTAGAGCTAGAACTGGGTAGGCCAGGTCAGGACATTTACTGGTCCACCTTACAGCCACCAGTTCCTCTGCTCAGAAACTGGGTTTTTTGTTTTCAGAAAATGAAAATGAAGGTAAAAAGAGGCAATAAGGCTCAAGTTTCTGGAAAATAAGACTAAAACTTTCTCCAAGTGGGAGGACCTGACTGGATTCTCTGTAAGCAGAACAACAGCAGTCAGGACCTTTGTTATCATGGAAACAGCAGCTGTTTTTTACTGACTGTTCTTGGAAGGAGCAGGTTAAATCACAGGCCGTGGCAAGAACAGTGGAACAGCTCAGGTATGAGGGTCCAGAATGAACCTTCTGGAGGATCTTTGGTTCCACATAAACAGAGTCCCACATCATAAAGCTTCAGTTTTTGAAATGTTCCTTTTGTTTCGACTTTCGGCTGACACGAAGGTTGAAATGCAAAACTTTCTTAAAAAGTAAAACAAGAAGGGAATTTTACAGAATAAACCAAATACAGGAGTAAAATGGTACTGAAGAGGATTAACGTTCAAAAGCAGTGATCTGATTTTCGGGTCTTTAGTGGCCTCTAGTGGCCAAACTGCAGACTGCATCCAAATAATTTCATCTTCACCCCCCTGAGCTTTCACAAGAAAAAAGCAGGGATTTTCTTTCAAACAGCGCCACCTATAGGTCACATATTTGATTAAAATTAATTAGGTTTAAGGGAAACATTTTCTGCCATTTTTGTCCTGTATAGATTCAAATATGCCAGGAACAAAGAAAAAACTTTTTACAAATTTTCTGAGTAAGTAGTAAAAGGAATATCCTAAATTTGAACAGTATCGGAAAAAGACTGGTGCGAGATAATTCTGCTCTCATCAGGAATGTGGCTGCAGTTTTTCAGACGGAGCTTTAATCTGATGGATTAAACTAACAGAGTTATGGGGGGTGAGGGTGAAAGGAAAGTAGGGATTACAGGAAAATAGTCCCTAAATGCTTTTTCCCTTCAGTCTTTTTTTTCTATGGCAGATTGGTGTTGTTTTATGTCTAAATGCTCTTTAATGCAGAATAAACTAAAACTTGAACTTAAACTAGATTCTTTTTAATCAGCAACAGGTTCTAAGAGTCTCTAGTTTGTATTTTTTTACATCCGAAACTCTAAAGTGATGAATTAACACGCTTTGATCTGGTGGCTGGGATGTTTTCTTGTCTTTTTATTTGCTTAAAGGCCGTGTCACACAGCTGCTACTTACGTTTCGTGCATATTGCACAGATAAAAATTTGGTAACGTGGAATGTGGAAAAAGTGAGTAAAGTTGTGGTTTTATGTGAAATTTTCAGACGTATCATGAATGAACCACATTAAAACAACAGAAGAAGTACGAATAAACCACGCAAAGAACACCTAAACCAGCGTAGAACATTAACCATATGTGATTAATGTGCTGTTTATATGTAGTTCATTAGTGATTCGTGCGTCAATTGCGTCATTTTAACGCAACGTGCGGCGTATACACAATATAAAAATTATACTTCGGTGGTTCATGCATGGAACGCTCAATGGACAGACACAAATTTGTGTAAGCAAATCACGCACAATTGTGTACGTTTTACATGATAATTGTGTTTAAGCTACGTAAAATTCACATAAACTGCGTAATTCTCAACCGAGCAAAAAATTGTGAACAGCTCAAAACCGAATTCATGTATCGATGGACATCCCTGCACATGGACGAACACAAGAAACACGTATGAAAGACGTAGATCACTCATGGTTCACGAACGACCAAAATTTCATACGTCGAAAATGGACAAAATGTATGCAGTGGCGGTTTGACCACGATCTTTAAGAAAGATATGAATAATTGATTATTTAAAAGTCGGTGGTTTACTCTGGTCTTTCCCTCCACCATGCCCCGTTCTGCACACTGAAAAGGACTGGATTCCAGCAGCATGGACCGAATGTTCCGGATTCCCAAAACCACTTTCATTGGTGGGAAAGAGAGCATTTTGACTCTCAGAGAGATCATCCACCGTCTCGAGGTAAAATGCTTCCAAAGACAAAGGTCTTCTCATAAAGGTTTGATGTTAGTTAAAAAACATGTAAAAAGCGTGGCTTGTTTTTGGAAATGGATCTGTGTTCAGGGTCTTTGCTCTTAGACATGAGGAAGAGCGGTATTATGCAAGTGACCTTCATGGAACGGAGCAGGAAGGATTCAAACTGCCCTCTGTGTCTGTCCTGTAGATGGCGTACTGTCAGCACATCGGAGTGGAGTTCATGTTCATCAACGACGTGGAGCAGTGCCAGTGGATCAGGCAGAGGTTTGAGACCCCGGGAATCATGCAGTTCACGGTGGAGGAGAAGAGGACTCTGCTGGCCAGAATGATCCGATCCACCAGGTTGGTTCAGGAGCCTGATGGCAGGTAGAGGAGCAAGTTTTGGGGAGCTAACCCCTCCAACTGCTCACAGGTTTGAGGAGTTTCTCCAGAGGAAGTGGTCTTCAGAGAAACGCTTTGGCCTGGAGGGCTGTGAGTCTCTCATCCCGGCTCTGAAGACCATCATCGACAGGTCCAGTCAGAATGGGGTGGAGAGCGTGATCATGGGGATGCCCCACAGGTCAGTGTGAGTTCCTGAAGGCTTTTGCACGAACGCAGACCGATGCCTGAAGAAGAGGAACTTTTGTGCTTTCAGAGGTCGGCTGAACGTCTTGGCTAATGTGGTCCGGAAGGATCTGGACCAAATCTTCTGCCAGTTTGACTCGAAGTTGGAGGCTGCAGACGAGGTTTGGACTTCCCCTAAAGTGATGTGGACAGAAAAACATCGTAGGAACGCTTTAGTCACAGTTGTCCTTACGGGTGGGTACGAGCCGTCTTCAGGGTGAGAAAGGGTCGCACCTGTACGGGGCGTGCAGGTGACGCGCAGGAAATATCAAGGTGGTAGACCGCTCAGTAAAGCCGTAGAGAGAAAATGTTCCTTTTGTTTCTATGTTCAAACTGCAGGCGAGTTGAATGGTGAGGGTGAAGGTGAGACTCAGGCGTGTTGTACGGATTTGTCATTTTTCCAGCGCCTCAAATCCTGCAGATGAACGAGGAGCTCGTTCATGTGACATGTGCACGCTCCTCGCTGCAGCCTGACTGTTAGACATGAGGAACTTAGCCAATCAGAGTGTAGATTGTCTGGGCATCCTACAGGCACTTACGGCATTTGTGCTGTCAGTAAGGAGTCAGTACTCGCAGTACTGTGCAGGGGTGTGTGACTGTGGCCCTGTGACAGACTGGTGACCTGTAGGCTCCAGCAGCCCCTTGACCCCGAAAGGGACAAAATAGATTAGAAGATGAATGAACTAAAGGACCAAAACCGGCAGAGGGAACTCATCTACAGTGTGACTTAAACTGCATTTCTTAAACCCACTCTGCTCGGCTCAGTTGCTGATGTTTTCAGGAACCTGTAAAATTTCCTGTAAAAAGAATTTGTAAAAATTCTTTTTTCCAAAGTAACATTTTAGTTTTTGGTCTCCTTTAGGGTTCTGGCGATGTGAAATATCACCTGGGGATGTATCACAAGCGGATGAACCGGGTCAGCGACAAGCAGATCACAATCTCTCTCATGGCAAACCCATCCCACCTGGAGGCCGTGGACCCCGTGGTTCAGGGGAAGACCAAGGCCGAACAGTTCTACTCTGGAGACTCTGAGGGCAAGAAGGTTGGGAGACCCTCCATGTTCTGAACTGCAGCTACAGAGAAGGTTGTGGTCTGGAGATGTTTTTCTGACTCTGCAGGTGATGCCGATTCTTCTTCACGGTGACGCTGCATTTGCAGGTCAGGGGGTCGTGTATGAGACCTTTCACCTGTCGGATCTACCATCGTACACCACCCATGGTACCGTCCATGTGGTGGTCAACAACCAGGTACTCTGATTGAAACCTTTGCCCAGAACTCATTTTTCTTTTAAGCATGTAGAGACAACACAACCCCCTAAAACCGATTACCCAGAAGCCCATCTTTGTCCTGCACGCTCTTGTTCTACCCTTGTTCCAACAGCACTGACTTATGATGTTACCAAGGTTGAGGAAATTAAGAAAAGTCTGTTTCAGACCAGGTTTCATCAAACCAACATTTGCGGCTGGTTAGCTCGGTTGGTAAGGTGAGAGACTACCACCAGGGTTCCCCGGAGGGGAATGAACAATGGTACTAGGGCAATTACCAAATCAATGGTGAGCAATTAACATCACCCAGTGGTGGTCCTTGGGCAAGACCCTTAATGCTACTGCCTCCCGAGAGTGGCTAGGCTGCAGCTCACCGCTCCCCCAGGGGATGGGTCAAATGCGGAGAAGAATTTCCCCATTGTGGGATAAATAAAGTATCAATTATATTATTTTACTCTAGAGATCTGTAGGATGTTCTACCGGGTGGGTTCTCTAAGTGCTAAAAACTTGCATTTGCTCAGAACCGTCTTTATCTTGATTGACCTGTGACACAAAACTCTCCCCAATCTGTACATTTAAATGGTAAATGGGGTAAACTGTGGGGGCCATTCCAGATGAGCACCTGTCGACCTAACACATTCTCACCCGACTCGGACGTATGGTAAGGACCCCCTCCACGTCACAAGTTGGCGCTTTGGGTGAGCTGCAGGGTCCTATTAAATGGTTTTAGTAAAGTTTCAAAGATTCTGACTTCTGCCTTAAGAATAATAATAAGGACTCGAGTGTAAAATAGGTTTTGAATTCCAAGTTAAATTGGTGATTAGTCTTTGGGTCTAACCACAGAGAAGTAGAACGCTGTTGGAACCACAGTAAATCTTTATGTTGTTGGTTAGTTTTACATTGGAAAGCTATGGATGGACTTGTGACAGTTTGGGTTGGGTATCCTTTGGATTATGTCTGCTGCCTGGAAATGGTTCCAGTGCCTAAACAATAGAACATTTTTGCTGTGAAGTACAAACATTTTGACTGAAGCTCCGCCCACCTATTCTAATGTGAGCCTACTCACAATTACTGAAAAGGTCAAATGATTGGCTAGCATTGTACAGCAAAACTAAGAGTACAAGTGATTGACATGTCCAAAAAAAAGCACGAAGTCTGGATATTTATGCAGTACTGGTTGTAGCATCGGTATCGATTGGTTGGTCACATCCCGTTGTGTCTGTCGCCCCCTCAGATCGGTTTCACCACAGACCCCAGGATGGCTCGTTCGTCTCCGTACCCCACAGACATCGCTCGGGTGGTCAACGCCCCCATCTTTCACGTCAACGGGGACGACCCAGAAGCTGTGATGTATGTGTGCGGCGTGGCGGCCGACTGGAGGAACACCTTCCACAAAGATGTTGTGGTAGATCTGGTAAATACGAGCAAATTTGGTTTGTCTTTCAGTTTTCTTTTCTGAGGAATTTTACATCAACTTAGCTTTGACTCAGAATCTTTCCTTCCTGCTTAAAAACTGAACCCATTTAAAACAAAAGGTTTGACTAATTTCTGGCGAATTCCTGCATCTGTCTCCAGGTGTGTTACAGACGGAATGGACATAACGAGATGGACGAGCCCATGTTCACCCAGCCACTCATGTACAAGCAGATCAAGAAGCAGAAAGGAGTCCTGCAGAAGTTTGCTGAGAAACTCATTACTGAAGGTGTCGTGACAACACAAGAGTATGAGGTGAGCTGCCCTGGACAACCTTGTGTCTGTCTTTCTGATTAAAAATGTCAGAGAGGGAAGGATAAACAAAGGTTGCCGAGGAAAACTGTAAAATGTACTTTGAGTTACAGATGAACATTTTACCACAGATACTTATCATCTTCTGACATGAAAAAAACGCAATGGTTGCTATGGTCTATCATCTTCAGGGCACTGGAATGTGAGGCCAGAACGTGACGTCTAGATGGTCTTTTTCTCCTTTTTACTTTAACCTGAATTGTTGCCTTCAGGAACAAATTGCAGCGTACGACAAAATCTGTGAGGATGCCTACGCTCACTCCAAAGATGAGAAGATCCTGCACATCAAGCACTGGCTTGACTCTCCATGGCCAGGTGAGACGTTTAGTCCTGGAAAAATGATAGGTTTGGTTGACTTTTAAAAGTTTTTAGGGAATATCTTGTTGAATATCTAGTTTTCAAAACCATTACTTTTGTTTTGACTGAAAACAAGAAAGGCCCTTGTTTGTACTATTTTTGTGTCATTTCGGTGTTTTTAGATTTTTTCACGCTGGATGGTCAACCCAAAACTATGAGCTGCCCCTCGACTGGCATTAGCGAAGACGAGCTTAACCACATCGGAAGCATCGCTGCCTCCGTCCCTGTGGAAGATTTCACCATACATGGAGGTGCTCTCCATTCTCCTCAGTTTGTGAGAGCCTGTCAGGCTCCTCTGACTCCAGCTGTGGTCTCGCTGCAGGCCTGAGCCGAATCCTGAAGGGGCGTTCAAACATGGTGGCCCAGCGGGTGTGCGACTGGGCTCTGGCTGAGTACATGGCATTTGGCTCTTTGCTCAAACAGGGGGTCCATGTGCGTCTCAGCGGGCAGGATGTGGAGAGAGGCACATTCAGGTAGTCTGCCCTGCTGGTTGTTCTCGGTAGTGCAGGTTATGGCACGTCTGCTGCACACGTGACATCCTCAGGCGCCACCTGCACCTGCGTTTACCTGTGTTCCTTTTTAGACCTGGCTATCTTTGCTCTGCAGCCACCGGCACCACGTCCTTCACGACCAGAACGTGGACAAAGGATCTGCATCCCGATGAACTTCATCAGCCCCGACCAGGCTCCTTACACCGTCTGCAACAGCCCGCTGTCCGAGTACAGCGTGCTAGGTGAGGAGCATGCGCTCAGTGCTGCATGTCAGCTTTAAGGTATCAAACAGCGCTAATTGAACGGGATAAAGAAACATCTAGAGTGATTTTTTTAGAGTTGCGATCATCGTCCAGAGGTTTGCGCCCCCAGCTCTGACTTGACCCGTCCTGTACAGGTTTTGAGCTTGGCTTTGCCATGGCCAGCCCCAACGCACTGGTTCTGTGGGAGGCCCAGTTTGGAGACTTTAACAACACGGCCCAGTGCATCATCGACCAGTTCATCAGCTCGGGTCAGGCCAAGTGGGTCAGGCAGAACGGGATCGTTCTTCTGCTTCCTCATGGTTTGGAGGGAATGGTAGGCGCTCCTGCTGTTTATTTCTGTTCTGTTATGTTTCACAGTTGACCACTAGAGGGAGACAAAGGCAGGGGTTATTCAAAGACTGTTAATTTCCACCTTATTTCAGGGTCCAGAACACTCATCTGGCCGGCCTGAGAGGTTTCTGCAGATGTGCAATGATGACCCAGATGTTTTCCCTGTCAGTTTGTCTCTTCTGAAGCTTTTTACATCATTTTTTCTTGACTTTGATTTGAAATGGTCTTTGGTTTAGTTCATAAACAAAAGAGTTTGGATAAATGAAGACAAATCCTTCCCATCCCTGTTGACTGAAGCAATGGCATTGTCGGTTTTGATTCCGTTTAATTTACCCAGAAACCTTCGGAAGACTTTGCAGAGCATCAGCTGTACGACTGTAACTGGATCGTGGTGAACTGCTCGACTCCTGCGAACTACTTCCACGTTCTGCGCAGGCAGATGCTGCTGTCCTTCAGGAAGCCGGTGAGTGGACCTCAGCGACTGAGTGGAGAAGAACCCGTTCAGCTCCAACAGCCATGTTCTTCATCTCTAACGCAACAGTTGGTGATTTTTACGCCAAAGTCGCTGCTGCGCCACCCTGAGGCCAAGTCCAGCTTTGACGACATGCTGCCTGGTGAGAACTGAAAGGAAGATTTCCCGTTTGACCTGTGAAAAATCTGGTTTCACGTTGGTGTTTGAACCGGCTCTGCAGGGACGCACTTCCAGCGCATCATCGTGGACGACGGGCCTGCAGGCGCCAGGCCGGAGAGCGTGAAGAGAGTGGTTCTCTGCACTGGAAAAATTTACTATGAACTGACTCGGGAACGCAGGAACAGAGGCTTGGACGGCGACGTAGCCGTCATACGAGTCGAGCAGGTGCGGTGAACATGAAGTGTGGGTGGGACTTGATGTAAGGCTCCAAGTAGCTCCCAGCATTCCATGAAGCCTGTTTAAGCCTTCGTCCCAGCTGTCCTTACGGATTCATACGGGCTGTCTGTGTGACAGGCAGGTGACCTACACAAAATATAAAAAGTGAATTTTACCTTTAGTCTTACCAACTAAAGTTTTCATGTGTGTGGAATTATTGTGTCAAAGTGTGTCAGGAAAAGGTGCTTAATGGTGGTGTCATCTGCGAAACAGAGTAAGGTTTCTGAAACAAATTCAAGCTCCAAAAAAGCAACAGTGGGTCTTAAGGAGGCACCAGTTCTCTCTGTGCTGATTTGATGACGACTTTCCTGTTTTTGTCATAATTCCTGATTATTAATCACAAAAATATTGATGTTTGATGACGTTTAGCATTCATTTTTCTCAGGTTTTCTATTTTTCGTACCTGAAGGATCATCAGTTTGGTCTCTGAGGCATTTTTACTCTTTTCTTTTCTCAGCTTTCCCCGTTCCCCTTCGATCTGGTAAAATCAGAGACGGATCGTTTCCCAAATGCTGAGCTGGTCTGGTGTCAGGAAGAACACAAGAACCAGGGTTACTATGACTACGTCAAGCCCCGCCTCCAGACCACCATCGGCTACCGTCGTCCCATCTGGTAAGGCTCAACACAGCCGGCAGCTGGGTCCTGCTGCAGTCAAGGTGGACGCCATAGACTGTAAAAACCATGGACGAATCAGATGCCTTACCTCTAGCTCTTGCAAAATCAGACCAAATCCCTCACCATTGCTTCTGATACGGGTGCTGCCATGTTGAAGCCGGCCGACAGTGTCGACCGGCTTCAACATGGCCGCGCCTGTATCAGGAAGCAACGGTACATTCTATTTGGGAACTTGAGAAGGGAGGGGTTCAGTTGTCTGTTGTTTATACAGTCAACGGTGGACGCGCTCCGAAATGCCTTGCTCGTCTGCTTGCAGGTATGCGGGTCGTGAACCCGCAGCCGCCCCGGCCACCGGAAACAAGCAGGCTCACGTCGGCGAGCTGCAGCGTCTGCTGAACACCGCGCTCGACCTCCATGCCTTTTCTGGGAGAGTATGACCTCGCGTCTGCGGCGACTGATGTTCGATCTTTGGACAAAACGCACAACTTTAGCTTTAGCTCTTTAGCCTCCAGATCTCTTGCAGTTTAAATGAAGACAAGGTTTTTAATAAAAAATTATGTTTAATTTATGGAGTCAAGTCAGGATCAGAGTAAAGTAAATGAAAAACCAGATTGTACTTTTAAAAGAAAAAGAAAAAAAAAGTGAAAAATAAATATTTTGAATAAAAAAAATGTAATAAAGAAATACTTAACCTTTAATACAAAACTATCAACCTAAAACTGTGACTACATTTTAAAATAAATGTTTTTAAATAATGGTATTTTGTATTTTCATATCTTTTTTTGCTTTGAAATGAAGATGGGGTTGGGCGATACAGAAAATTTGGGTTGCAAACTGATACCAAATAATATCCACACTGGTACTTTTTCTTGAAATGTTTGATTATAGAAACTGTTTGGAAATATACAGATTTTTTTGTTAATTAAGTGTATAAAAAAAAAAAACGGGAGAGACTTTCAGCAAGTAAAAATGTGTGTTAACTTACTAAATAATCTGCTATAATGTGACAAAAAAAAAAACAGCACTAAAAAACAGATATTTTAAAAATAAAGGCAGAAATAAAATAATAAGGTCACTAGTAAAAAAGTAAACAAAAGCAACAGTGTACTAAAGTAAAGTTAAAGTGCCTTTAGTTTTCACTTTGTGAAATTTGACCCCTGGGGGGGCGGTGAGCTGCAGACACATCCGCTCAGGAATTGTTTGATGGTTTGAATCCAAAAATGTACAGAATACAACAAACAATCCTGCCATTGGTGCAAATATGTGGCTGCCTGGTGAAGCAGAGAGGGGAGGGGGCAAGGTGTGATCAGCAGCAGGGGGCGCTGCTTATGCAGACAACAGCAGTCCGTTCAGCTGCAAATGCACCCCATAATAATCATAACAATAATTAAAGCACGTTTGGAAGATCATTTCGTTCTATATCTCTGTTTGTTTACAACGGACCACATACTATCTTCTTCTATGGTCATATAGTCATTTGTCCAGACCAATCACTATCTGAATAGTTGGTCATTGGACCAACAGGCAGCCAATCACATCATGTGACGTCAGTCCCAGGACCCCGAACAGTTGTTGCAGGGGGAATGGTTGTGGTACCTACACCGGCTAGACGCTGCGCTGGCACGAACCCCGTAAGTACATTGAAGCTACTGTACATATAAAAAACGAAAGTATTGAAAGTATTGATCTCATCACACCAGTATCAGTACTTCACCTCAGATCGATCCGCCCACCCCTAGAAGAGGAAGAGAAACGGCAAAACCAAAATACAAACCAGCAGCTGTTACTAATAAACATTTTTTATTTGGTAACAGTTTTAGGTTTATTTCATTTTTTTATGTAAAATTTCTGTTTTTTTTCTGTAAAATAATTTTCTTGTCAAATTTACGTTCTGGTTTTTTTTAATTCACTTTAGGCTGATTCTGACTTGACCTCACAACAATTTTGCTTCTGCTACCAGGAAAGAAAAATAAACATCTAAATCTACGAGAAAAAAAGTCAACATCACGATTAGAATCATGAATGTATGGTTAAAAAAAGTCATCATTTTATAAGGAAAAATATCAGTTTATTCTTAGAAACATTCTTAAGCATTCTATAACATACATTAAACAAATCCTGTTTGATTGTCTTTGTTGAACATTGTAAAAAGTAACATTTTATTTAAAAAATGACTTTTTCCTAGTAAAATTGTGACTAAGAAGCATAAATTTGAGACTTTATTCTTGTTAAATTCTTTTTTTTTTCTATAATTGTAGACTTTTATTCTCATAATTTCACAAGTTTATTCTCTTAAAATGTCAACCTTTTTGTGGTTCATATTTGTGTTTTTTCCTTTTCTGGCTGAATCTTTAGTGATTCGTTGGTTTGGAATCAACAGGAACAGAAGGACGGAGGAGAAACTCGTGAATTGTTGGTTTTGGTGAAAAGTGTTTGAACATTCCTTCAGCTTCCTAGCGTCTGAATTTGAACAGAAAAGAGCCTTTCAGGAAACGATGTATTTATTTAGTTATGTTTTATTCTTTGTAGCTAATACAGAATCCGGAAAAGCAGCTGATCAGACAAGTTCAAATGTGGAAAAACCTTCAATAAAATTCATGGATTTAGTGTAATGTTCCTTTGAAGAGTTCAGTAAAGCAGAGATGTTTGTTTATCACCATGAACTTTCCGGTCACATTCAGAACAAATAAATCAAAAACAGATGTTTGCCAGGATTTTCACAGTTTCTTCTACATATTCTCCAAACAGAAACGTCAGTGTTTCATGACAGGATCAGAATCCTGCAGAATCCTCCATCTGCTCCTGGATCCTCAAAGAGGATCTTCTTCTACAGATTTGATCATAAACGTGTGATAATTAAAAGACAGAACAAAGAGCGTAAAGTTTAACTTAGAGCTTCCTGCTTTGACGCGACGGCGTTCCTTCATGGGCGAGCGCAGGCGTCGTCACAGTTTGCTCCCGGATTTCCTGATGAAGTCAAACAGATCTTCATGTTTGTGTCTTCTCACTTCTGCACAGAAGCTCTGCAGAAGTTTGTACAGGCCACCTGCAGAAATATTCAAGTTAATAAATAAAACTGACCTTGTTTTGTACCTGTTCTAAGCTGAAAAATGACAGAATTTTGAAGGAGGTTTTCCGGCTAAAGCTGACCTTTGACCTCAGGCTGAGCGCTGCACTAATTGCATCAGAATTAGTGGGTTCAATTACTTTGAATATTTAAAATCTCCTAAGTCTGTCATTTTGTTACTTGTGGAGTCCCGCAGGGTTCTGATTTAGACCCCCTATGTTTACATGCTTAAGCCCCTCCCCCCACATTATTTTTAACTAGATGACGACGTTCTTTATTTTTTCCTCACTAACTTTTTTCATGATGACCTCAACAAAATTCTTCAGAGGAAACGTCACAGTCCAACACAAAACGGTAGAAACGAAAAAAGAAAAACATCAGTAAGACGAGATAAAAAAATAAAGGTTTGGATCCCAAATGAGATGTTTGTTCATCTTCAATGCTGGTTAAGCTGCATCACAGAGAAGCTCCGCCTCCAAAAGTAAGGCGAATTTTTTTTTTCTCCTTTTTTTTTCTTTTTTCTGCAGAACACATTTTCTTTTAAAATCTTCAGTGAATTGAGATCAAAAGACTTCAGTTTGGTTTCTGTTTAGTAAAGAATACAGTCTTTTCTGTAGGTGTGGTTGTATTTAAATCCAGGTTTTCTGGCTGCTCTGCTTTTAAATGTCCCAAAGCTGAAGCTAAACTTAAAAAAAAAGCTTCTCACCAACTGTACACCCCTTAGAGACCAGCAGGTGGTAGACGTCCCGCAGTTCGTGCTCCAGCTTTTGGTCTTTGAAGGTGAAGAAAGCCAAACCTCTGCCGGCCTTCGCCGCCGCCATCAGCTGGATCACAGCTGAGCGAGCCAGAACACAAACAGAACAAACTGGACCTGAGCAGGGTTCTGCTTTGATCCAGTGGCATTTCCTCCATAACTACTAAAAAACCACATAGTGTGGAACTACCTGGTGTCCAGGACTTTAAAAGCAATTTGGATACTAGGCTCACTACTTGATACCAACGATGACATCACCAATTTCCAGAAGTAAAAATCTATCAAATACGAACATTTTACGGAGATTCTTTTTAAAAACTACTGTTTTGTAACAGTTCTGATGATGAAACTTCGATGGTTTACAAAAATATATTAAAATACTTTTTTTTTTTCAAGAAAAAGCGTTCAAAAAGCAATGCATTGTGGTCTATATTTGCTAGTGAGCATCGATCCGCACTGGTTTTTCGCAGAGACTTCAGGGAAATTTCCAGGAAAATAGACTTTGGACAGCTCTACAAAACAGGTAGTTTTGAATAGTGAAGGACTTCAGACACAACCAATGTCCTATTGATGTCAACGGTTTGATTTCCACTTCTGGACTGAAATTAGATCCTCAAAGGTTAAACTTAAAATGGTTTCAGAGAAACACAGACTAGTTGTTTCTGATGAAAGTAAATATTGATTGTTTTTCTCAAACCTTTGAGCTGTGGGTCTCCATTGAAAGCTCCACAGCCCCATTTCCCCGTAGCGATGTCAGGCTCCTGGTGCCTACCGGAGCATTTGAACCCGCAGTACGCCTACAGGAAGAAGAGAAAAGTAAGTAAACCCAAACGTCTCACATGAGACCACATATACTCAGTGCCTAAACCTGCACATGGTACCCTTACAATCGAGTCGTACACATCGAGGTACCTACATCTTCGCACCAATGAGGTCGCACACTAACATCGAGGTCGTACCTTACATCGAGGTCGTCACAACACAGGTCGCACACTAACATCGAGGTCGCACACTAACTCGAGTCCCTTACTCGGTCTCGCCAGGTCGTACACTAACATCGAGGTCGCACACTAACATCGAGGTGACACTAACATCGAGGTCGCACACTAACATCGAGGTCGCACACTAACTCGAGGTCGTACCTTACATAGTCGTACCTTACATGGGTCGCACACTAACATCGAGGTCGTACCCTTACATCGAGGACGCACACTAACATCGAGGTCGCACACTAACATCGAGGTCGTACCCTTACATCGAGGACGCACACTAACATCGACGTCGTACACTAACATCAAGGTCGCACACTAACATCGAGGTCGCACACTAACATCGAGGTCGTACCCTTACATTGAGGTCGTACCCTTACATCGAGGTCGCACACTAACATCGAGGTCGTACACTAACATCGAGGTCGTACCCTTACATTGAGGTCGTACCCTTACATCGAGGTCGCACACTAACATCGAGGTCGTACACTAACATCGAGGTCGTACCCTTACATCGAGGTCGCACACTAACATTGAGGTCGCACACTAACATCGAGGTCGTACCCTTACATCGAGGTCGTACACTAACATCAAGGTCGCACACTAACATCGAGGTCGTACCCTTACATCGAGGTCGTACCCTTACATCGAGGTCGTACCCTTACATCGAGGTCGTACACTAACATCAAGGTCGCACACTAACATCGAGGTCGCACACTAACATCGAGGTCGTACACTAACATCGAGGTCGTACCCTTACATCGAGGTCGCACACTAACATCGAGGTCGTACCCTTACATTGAGGTCGCACACTAACATCGAGGTCGTACCCTTACATTGAGGTCGTACACTAACATCGAGGTCGTACCCTTACATTGAGGTCGTACCCTTACATCGAGGTCGCACACTAACATCGAGGTCGTACCCTTACATCGAGGACGCACACTAACATCGAGGTCGCACACTAACATCGAGGTCGTACCCTTACATCGAGGACGCACACTAACATCGACGTCGTACACTAACATCAAGGTCGCACACTAACATCGAGGTCGCACACTAACATCGAGGTCGTACCCTTACATTGAGGTCGTACACTAACATCGAGGTCGTACCCTTACATTGAGGTCGTACCCTTACATCGAGGTCGCACACTAACATCGAGGTCGTACACTAACATCGAGGTCGTACCCTTACATCGAGGTCGCACACTAACATTGAGGTCGCACACTAACATCGAGGTCGTACCCTTACATCGAGGTCGCACACTAACATCAAGGTCGCACACTAACATCGAGGTCGTACCCTTACATCGAGGTCGTACCCTTACATCGAGGTCGTACACTAACATCAAGGTCGCACACTAACATCGAGGTCGCACACTAACATCGAGGTCGTACACTAACATCGAGGTCGTACCCTTACATCGAGGTCGCACACTAACATCGAGGTCGTACCCTTACATTGAGGTCGCACACTAACATCGAGGTCGTACCCTTACATTGAGGTCGCACACTAACATCGAGGTCGTACCCTTACATTGAGGTCGTACACTAACATCGAGGTCGTACCCTTACATTGAGGTCGTACCCTTACATCGAGGTCGCACACTAACATCGAGGTCGTACCCTTACATCGAGGACGCACACTAACATCGAGGTCGCACACTAACATCGAGGTCGTACCCTTACATCGAGGACGCACACTAACATCGACGTCGTACACTAACATCGAGGTCGCACACTAACATCGAGGTCGCACACTAACATCGAGGTCGTACCCTTACATTGAGGTCGTACACTAACATCGAGGTCGTACCCTTACATTGAGGTCGTACCCTTACATCGAGGTCGCACACTAACATCGAGGTCGTACCCTTACATCGAGGACGCACACTAACATCGAGGTCGTACCCTTACATCGAGGTTGTACACTTACGAGGTTGCACACATGCCCAGGGGATGCACATGTGCACACGAGCTGCATGTGCGGCACACGTGCACGGTTCCAGCTCTCACCCACAGCCTCACCTTGTTCAGTTCCCGCTCGATGGCGTTCATGTGGAACTGCTGCTTGGGGTCTCTGAAGTGCACCGCGTCGATGGCGACGATCCGCCTCTTCAGCCGTTTCCACTCATCCCTGCAGAGACCCGAACGGGTCAGAACCCGACAAACCTCCACTGACCAGTAAAGCAGAGTGCTCTGACCGTTCCACACAGCTGTCATAAGGCCCCGCCCACTGGAAGGCGTCACTGTAACCCTCGTACAAGCTGAACCGCTGCATACCTGAGAACAAAACAAAAAGCCTCTGATCCTCATCAAAGTCACTCTGAACCTGAGAAAAGATGATTTTTCTGTCAGCAGATTCAGTAAACAAACGAGTCATTCTCCTGGAAATGCTGAGTCAGCGTTTTTACCTCCATAACCTTGTTCTATCCTAGGCACTTTAACATCGTCATCTAAGATAGCACAAGGGTTAAATTTGATTTTGTTTTATTTTTTAGTTACAACTTTTTTTATTTTCACAGATTAAAATATTTTCTAAATGTAAACTCAGATTATGTGATTATTAATAAAACTAATCAACTTTTAATTGGATCAAAAGAATAATTGACCAGCCTTTTATTTCTGTTTTACAATTTTATTAAAATCTGCAAAGACTTTTCCCAGGATTCTGTTCTGCTGCTTTTAAGAACTTTTTTTGTGCGTTCAACATACCAAGAGTTCAAAAACTCTACATGCAGAAGCCCCAAATGTGCATTTCCACATGTTTGCATAGGACTTTTGGATGGAAGTGGCGGCCTGAGCGTACAGTACGATGTGGCGTGAATGTAGCTTCAAGGTTCATCCAGAGATCCTATGTGTTCTTCCAAGGATCTTCTAGATGTTTGTGGAAGATTCTGGTTCTTTCTGTTCTGGGTTTGAGGTCAACAGGGATGTTTCAGGAGAGTCCTGCCGACCTTCTCTGGAGGATCGTTGGGTTAAAATCAAACTCAGGAAGTGGAAGACCTGATCTCCACATCTGGACAGAAACATCAGGCGCAAAACAGCTGATCACCTTATTGATCTGCTCAGAGGATGGAAAGCTGGAGGAGAACAGGACCCCCGCCCTTACACTGACCAGGACCTCCTGTTTGACTCCCACCAGAAGCCAGAACATCACCAGACCTACGAACTTGACACACTCCGCCCTCGGGAACTGTGGTTCTACCAGCTGGACTTGGGTGAAAGAGGTCTTTGAGAGGAGGTGAGAGAAGGAACCACAGAGGAACCGGCTCAGGTGTTTCTGAGAACCGCTGAAGGATCTCAGAGGGGGTCACAATCTGGGCCGAAGGTTTAAAGAAGGTGGAAGATTCTACACCGGGTGCTAGAACTGAAGCAGATCCTCAGACGATCAGCTTGACATCAGCTGATCTGAAGACCTGGATCCTGTCAGTTTCTTCACTCTGTTGGATTTGATGCCACTTTTTTCTGACTTAATTTTTCAAATGGACTCGTCTCGGATCTGAATCAACGTTTCTGAAAGTCACCAACAAAAACTTGGAGTCTCACCTGAGACGATCAGACACTCGTCGTCGGCGAGCTCCTGCGTGAAGAGCCGCGACACGATCAGTTCAGGATGTAGAAGAAACAGGATCTCCTCCTGGACCAGACCTGAGTCCAGAACCCCCCCACCGACCACCTTGGCGGCAAAGTCCACCTGTGGGCGCACATGGACAGGTTCAGGCCTCGCCAGGCACTCGGGAGCCCGGGATCTGAGCTCCTCACCTGGAGGAGGTCGGCCCCTTGGTCCTCGATGTTGCCCTCGGACGTGACGTGGAGTTTTCTCAGCGGCTCCCTGCAGCTGTAGAACCAACAACTCAGAGAACACACAACAGGATTTTGATCTACCGCCTCTTAACTCCTTGAAGTTTGTTGGGAAGCGACTTGAAAAATAAACTGGAATTAGAAGTTGTAGATTTTTAACGTTAGCTGGAAAAAGTTACGTTCTCCTGTTGCTTGCACAATTTTTACTGGAATATCTTTGAAACGTAATCCACCAATTGTTGGCTCAAGCTGAACAAAACGATATAACATATGATATGTACATGTTAGGAATGTGGGCGTGGTTAACAAAAAACTTCGGTTGCCAAGGAAATCCAAAAATTGACTTTTGCCAATTCTGCTAAAAGTTACATAGATGTGTTCGTCGACACTAGGCGACCGAAAACTTTAATGGTTGCTATGGAGATAAACCAACAGAAAAGCCGGCATTTAAAATAAAAACAACTTTTTAGCTCCTGTGAGTCATACGACGCCGATCGCAGCTTTAATTTGGACTATTATTATTTTCTGTCTGAGTGGGAGATTTTCTATCAGTTTTTTCTTCCGCCATCTTTGTATTCTGGAGCAGCTGATTGGGCGATGATCGGCATTCAAATCCTGAGCATTTCTTATCGGAACGTGTAGCAAAAACAGGATCACCTTTCCCAGCAGGGCTTGTCTTCGGCTCTGAGGCATCGTCTCTCAAACGTCACCAGGCCGTTTGTTCCTGCTGAGTTCAACAAAAACACATTTTTTTTCTGATGTTTGTCCTAAAGACACAAGGCCCACGCCTACCTTTGTCTGCCCCCTCATCCGTCACCACCCTAAAGTAATGCATGATGGCCTTCAGCTTCTGGATCTTGCGATGCGACGGCTTTCCAAACAAACTGCAAGAGAGAACGTGTGAGCAGGTGGGACGCACGTGGGAACGGTGATGCAGCGATTTCCTCACCTGGAGAAGTTGATGGAGGGGTAGCTGTGGTACTCTGCGGTGGGTTTGGACGCGTTGCGGTGAGGAAAGGTGCAGAAAAAAGCGTTGGCCAGCAGGCAGGAGATCTGAACCTGAGACAGGGTAATGGATGCAGAGCGTCCTCGCTGCAGCAGAGGGATGGCCTGATGACACCAAAACATCACCAGGAAGGGGTGAGCAACAGCCTTTTAATACTCCAGAGGCTTTCAAATGAAAAAGGCCATTGTAGGTACCATAACCATTTGGCTGCAACAACCGTCCGGGGTCCTTTGACTAGTGTTGACCTCACAATATGTGATTGGCTGTCCGTTGGTCCGATGACGTGTCAGATAGTGATAGGTCTGGAGAAATTACGATACTACCATAGAGGAAGATATTATGCGGTCCGAGAGACTCGGTTCGTTTGTGTGGAGCAGCAGGTTCATTCTAACAGCCACAGATCTTTTTACAAAGTGGGATGCGGCAAAATCTCTGTATAAGCACTACAAAGAATAATGTCTGACACAACTTACGAGGGAAAATAACTTTATATTACAAAAGGACACGTGAAATGAAAATATGTAGAGCCCGAGCAGATGTGGACGCTACGTAGTTTGTCCAAGTGGGGCTACCGTAGTGTGACATTATCCTCAGTCAAAAGGACCCCGAACGGTTATTACAGGCCCAATAGTTATGGTACCTACACCGTAATAGCTTGATCTTTTTTGGATGTAACGCACCACTGCAACCACAAGATGTCAGTAATGGACCAAACTGTTTGCCACAGGAGTGAAACCGCTGATGCTGATGTCCCGTTTCTTTTTGGTAAAATATTAAATCATCATATTCTACATTTATAAATTGAAATGGTTTTCAGTGTCCCCAAAAGAAAAAAAAAAGAAATAATTGGATTTTCAGCAGCATAAGCAGAAATTCAGACGCGCTTTCTATTCTGTTTTGATAGTTTTAACAAACAGACGAGAAAACCTTCAGGAATACGAAAGGTTAAAATCCCTTTAAATGTTCTGCAGGAAAAAATGACATTTTTAAGTTATACCCAAAGATTTTCTTCAGACAACAGAACAATTCCTGACAAAGGTTTGACTGCACTTCTGAAATCTGACCACTAGGTGGCAATAAATCCCAAACACAGAAGGAACTTTCCTGTAGTAAATAAACAAAACAACGTAAAAAACTTTCTAAAGTCAGGCCTTAGTCACATGCACATATGGCCACCTCAAGGTGTCATGAAAATGGAACGTACCATTGTTGTGCGTGTGCAAAATTCATCAAGAAGTATTCGTAAGGATCATTGAAGTTACACGCATCAAGTAATGCTGTCAAACGGTGTCCTTGAGCTGCGTTCACACTGAACGCGATTCGCACGGTAGAGCCGGCCAGTTTTAATGTTAAGTCAATGGTACAGACGCGATCTGAAGTTCTGCAGTGCTATTTCAGTGGCGCGACCAGAGTTCATATATCGGAAATTTGGCTAGGTCGCCACGTCGCATGTACCAATCAGGGACATTGTTTCTCTTGCCCTTAGAAAAAAAAGAGTTTGTGAGCCTTTTCTCTCTACGGGTTCACTAAGCGCTCTACAACCATAGCATTATGCTGCAGTTAGCCTGTATCCATCCATGAGGTCAGCTGGGACTAAGGCTTAACATGACATTAACCTGAGTGACCAGCTTTTGGTTTTTAGTCAGTTTTACAGTTGACTTGACGTCCTTTTTTGGGGCAGTTTCATGTTGTGGTCGTTTCGATTGAAAACTAAATGTACAGACTCAAAGAAAAACCATGGCGGGTGGTTCCTGGTCATACCTTCTGAACTTCTTCCGGTAGCTTCAAGGCCAAAGCGGCGATCTTGGCAAACAGCTTGTTAAGGTCGTTTTCTGAGGAAGGTGTCGACTGAAAGGCAAAGACGAAGATGTCAGCATTAAAAAAAAGCATCATCGTGTTTTTTCAGGTGAACTCTGACCTTTACAAAGGAGAGGAGTGCATCAAACGTCCACACACTCCGGTACTTGGGGTTGAAGTGAAGGATGGCTTTCTGGGTAAAGTTTTATCAGGGAGGGGGGTCAATAGTCAATACAAATTTCCATTTTTTTGGTTAAGGGACACAAACATACCACCACGTCTTTGGCGCTCGCCTCTTTCCGACTGGCGAGAGCAAACAGGCACTCGGAGATCTGCTTCCATTTGGGACCCTTGTTTGGTGCCATTTGATTCCTCGTCTACACCGGGACACAGTTTTAGAGCGTTTTCTTCAGGACCACAAACACCTTCATCCCAATCAAACCGTTTTTAGCATACATGTTACAATTGGCCTGTCTGGGCTTCCGTAGCTCCCATTAGGCATTAAAACGATTCAAAAAAGTTCACTGGTCAGACTTGAGATTGTTCTGCTCAGACTAAACTGTGCTCAGCGGCCTTGTGGTAGAGTGTCCACCTTGTGACTGGAATGTCGTCAATTCAAATCCAGACCATGTCTGCAGCTCACTGCTCCCCCAGGGGAGGGGTCAAATGCGGAGGACAAATTTCGTACACCTATGTGTATGACAGATAGTGGGACTTTGACTTTGACTTTAAAAGAGCTAAAGAAGTGCTGATGTAGCAGAAAACGGTTTCATCTGGTAGCATCCTGATTGTTTCATCAAACTGCGTTCAGTTTCTGGATCCCCTTCAATCATTTTATGCAGCAAAGACGTCACGATGAAGACACCAACAAAAAAAAACTGATCCCAAAAGAGTTCAAAAGTTTGGAAGTTATTCAAAAAGCCTCACAGTTTCTTAACACATGGAAAAACTTTCAATGCTTTTAATGAGCAGTTTGAGGGGAAACTATGGGTGTAGCCATTCACCGATGAAGCGATTCTATTCCTACGATCCAATCGTCGATCTGTCTGAGGGGGGTCCTTAATCGAGTCGACCTACACCACAATGAAACAGATCAGAGAATTCCGGCCGGACGCAAACCTCAGGTCTTTATTTCACATCCATGATCAATATCCATAAGGTTTGGTGAACGAAAAAGGGCGCCATCCATTCATCACTTCCAAATCCAAATCCCTGATTATTCAGCATTAAAATGGGTACTTTTCAACGTTCAATGGCCGTGTGTTTTGTACGCAGGGCCAGAATTGGACTTAAAGTCCCATTATCTGCCACACACCTAAGTGAATGGTAAACAGTGTTTGCTTGTATAGCACTTTCCTACCTTCTTTAAAGGCCCAAAGCACTTTCCAGTCACAGTCCCATTTACACACTGATGGCGGCTCCGCTGCCAAACACTGGCGCCAACCTTCCACCAGAGGCAAGTTGGGGTTCAGTGTCTTGCCCAAGGACACTTCAAGACATGGATGTGCAAGGCGGGAATCGAAGTATTGCAATACAATATTACGATCAGTGGTCAACCATCCCTTTGGGGGAGCCGTGAGCCGCAGACACAGCCGCGCTCGGGAACCATCTGGTGCTTTAACCCCCAATCCAATCCAACTGAATTTAATGCCGAGTGTCCAGCAGGGAGGCATTGGGTCCCATTTTTAGAGTCTTTGGTATGACTCGGCCTGGATTTGAACTCACAACCTTCCAGTCACAGGGGGACACTCTACCACTGAGCTGGTCTCTTAAAAATGTGCGTAGTGATGCAGGAATGCGGAATCCCGAAACACGCATATATACACGTTCACATAGACTTTTCATGGGAAGTGGTTGCTTGAACGCGCGTTGCTGAGGGCGGCGTGGATGCAGCATCACGGTTTCCCTTACGGCGTGTGGCATCTTCACGTGGTTGTCGTCCCAAGCCTCCTTTCCTTTTGCAGGAACTAAGCGCTGATAGTTATATAAGTGCTCCACCTGGAAGACAAGCAGAGCAGTGAGCTGACGGGAGGGTGGAGCGCCTCTCACGTGGTCAGAGCCTCAAAGCTGCTCAGGTAAGGACAGGTGAAGCCTCCTCACATCCACCAGGACGGCGTGCCTCTGATCAAATCGGATCAGACCCAGGTTCTCCTCGCAATCTGAGAGTCTCTTCAGGTCGTCCAGTTTACAGCACGATGAAGGTTGCTCCTCCTCTTCCATCCTCCGTCTGTCCTCCATCTGTCCGCCGCCGTCCTTGCCGGAGTACGTCCTGCCCTCACCCCCGCCAAACCCGGCCAGCTCCAGGACGTCGTTTTTTCTGTCCTTGTGGGCGGAGTCTGACCCTGTGTGGTCACCAGGCTTGGGTTTCAAATTGTTGCTTTCAGGGGGGTCGTGTTGGAGGGCGAGAAACACGTTGTGGCTGTCATTTCGACGGTTTCCTTTGGACATCTCTGTGGAGAGTCACAACAAGAGCAGCTCATCAGACAAAGTGTTTAGAAATCACAGTCAGGCAGGACTGGGGGGTGTTGGGGGGGTTAAAAATGTCCTCCATGAAACCAGAAGCTAACATGGCGGTTTGCTGCACCGGTTCTCCTTCCAGGGTTGGAGCGACGTTTGCGGTGAGAAGCCGCGTGTCGTGGTTCTGGTGTCAGAAAATCAGACACTGGGCCCGTTTTTGGGAAGGAGGGGCTCGTGTCTGGTTTCATAATGAAAACAGGAGCTCTATGGCATGGAGACTAATCCATCATGGGGGGGTTGTTGTTGCATGACAACCACGTGATTTCTGTGCTTTTTGAGACGCTCAGTGTTTCCAGTGTATCTCCACTATTCATGCACTCTTGGTGATGGTAACTACTGATGTAGCCAGAGATGCCCTGGGGCAGACTGAGGGGGGCGTGGCTTCCAGTACACACCTACGACCCCTCTGACCATAACCACACTATTCTATTCTATTCTACTACGTTCTATTCTATTCCATCATATTCTATTCTACTATTATGTTCTACTTTATTCTACTCTACTACTTTTTATTCTATTTTACTCTAATAAATTATATTCCACCACATTCCACCATGTTCTATACAATTGTGTTCTACTTTATTCTACTCTACTCTACTACCTTCTATTCTAATCTACTCTACTACTTTCTATTTTATTCTGTTCTATTACATTCTATACTATTAGGTTTTACTCTATAACTTTTTATTCTATTCTACTACTTTCTATTCTGTTATTTGTATTCTATTCTACTCTACTCTACTCTACTCTATTCTAGTTCAAAGGTCAGATCCACTCATAATAAATCAGGTAAAATAGATCTAAAAGCCTCTTTTTTCCCGCTTAATCATTAAACTGAAACTAATGTCTTTGACGCCTCGCGCGTTTTGACTCAAGTCTGTTTCTGGACGTCAGAGGAAATGACATTTAATTTCGGATCAAGTGGATGTTTTTTAAACTCACCTTCCACCGCAGACCGGCGGGACTGAGCTTAAATCCCGCGTGTTCGTGTTCTTTCGGCTGTTTTTATGGATGTACACGAAGGTCTGTGACGAAAACTTCACTTTCTCTTTCAGTCTGCTGCGCCTGCGCAGTTCCGCTTAGCCGTGGGACGCTGTCAGGAAATGCCCCGATCTTCAGCTCTGAGTCCAGCAGGCTCTGGATCGTTTGAAACTTCACGTTTTTGTGAAACTGCGTCAAGTTCTGTCAGCGGAGAGGGATGGGGCGGCCGCGGGAGCGCGCACAGCCTGTGAGCGCCATTCCGCTGAGCTCCGCTGGGTGTCGCGCTTCTGCAGCCGCTCCTCTGGCGGGAAGCCACCAGGTGACCTCACACCTGTTGACTGACAAGCAAACCTGTTTTCGTCTCAGCACGAGCTTTTCCAGATCTGCTGTAATCAGAACACTTCCGGTTTCTTCTTTATGTTTGGAGTTGTTCATAACTAACGCGGTCATTTAACATCAAACTGTTGATTCTTCCTGCTGTCCGAGTCTGGATTCAGTCCAACCTCTACCACACAGGTTTGTTCATGAAGTATTAATGTTATTTAATAATGTAACAAAGGCACACACTGTTGCTACACAACGAGTTCTTTACATCCATAAAGCTTTGATACTAGAGATAAAACTGTTTATGTGCTATGGGTTAGATTATAAATTCAATTTCAAGCAGTTAATCAAGTTGTAGTTGACACATTTTCATTGATTTCTTTTCACCCCAAGGCTCCCAGGCCTCTGGTAGAAGACCAGGAGAAACCACCTGCGGGGGGGTGAGAGGGACTTTTTAAAAATTGCATGTATGTGAATGTATATATATATATGGATATTTATACAGATACATAGAGAGAGGGATTCTATCCAATTCCTAGCAACAGATCTCAGATCAGTCATTTTCTGTTTCACATCAGCACATGTTAACTTTCTTGGTTCAGATTTATTGCTATAAAACAGCAAAAGATCTTCGTCCTGTTTGTCCAGAGGTTTCATCCCTGTAATCTGGATGGTTTCTGCCATATTCACGATATTTTGTGAAGCTGGGATTGAGAAGTGCATGTCCACCAGGGTCGACTGATGGAAACCCGTTTAAAACTTTGTCATTGGATATTTTTCAGTTGTGTAAAGTTTGGACTTTCATCAGACTCCGCCTCCTTTTTCTTGACTGGTTTGTGAGTCAGAAAGGAGGGGACTCAAACCCACACTCTGTGTTTTTGGTTGTGGTCTGAGCTTCAGTCTGACCAACATCGCGGCCTGAGGAGCATTCATTGAGCCCCGGGCTGACCCGCGTCCCAGCTGTCCTGCCACGGCGCCCGCTGCCGGGTCCATGGTTCCCGCCCGAAAGATCCGAGGCATTCAAGCCGGAGTGTTGTCCAGAAGCATCTGCTTCCCGAGCCCTGCCCACAGACCAGAGTCTTGGCCTGTCATGCTCTCTAGCTCCGGGGATACCTGGTTGGTCCTATCCATACCATAAATGCTTGTCATAAAGATAAGGACAGAAACCTTGAGCGCCAGGTGTGGAGTCTTTCTTCCTCCTCATCTTCAGAAAGGTGTGAGCGTTCAGTGTCAGACTCCTCACGGTGGATATAGATGCTAATGTAATTTTTTTTCTGGACTGGTTCGAGGTCAGTCCAGAAAAAAGAACATAGAACGGAATAGACACGCAACAGTTTGGGTTGTCGGCAATGACAAGTATGAACACACCGATCCGATTCAGCAAGTTGGGGAAGGCAAAATGACAGAGAAACTTTCTACCATGTTGTAATCTCTCGCTGCACGCGGTAGGGCAGTCGACCCATGATCGTAAGACTGCAGGTTCAATTCCCGCCTTGCACGCCCATGTGTCGAAGTGTCCTTGGGCAATACACTGAACCCCACCTCTAGTGGGAGGTTGGCACCAGTGTCCACCAGTGGGTGAATGTGTGTGCAACTGTAAAGCACTGTGTGCCTTCAAAAGAAGGTAGAAAAGCGCTAAAAAAAAAGTGTATACGCCATTTACCACAATCATCTAACAATTTAATTCAAAATAATTATCTGATTCACTTAAAAATCAGTTTTTCATGAGCACCCCAGGTATTTGCCGTTTACCTGTCCAGCAGCCGCCGTACCTCGTCAGTGGTTGTGGTATTTGGTGGATTTAACCGCTTGTTTTCCCCAGTAACTGTTTCTCTACATAAACTACTTTGCCAGAAGTAGTACTTATCTGCAGTTCCGTATAACGTTGGACATCAGATTGTGGAATTGCCCACCACAAGTGGCCACGACGGTTCCTAAAGACAGACGCCCTAAAGTCAACTGCAGCCTGGCTCCAGCTACTATCAACCTCACTGCCTGTTGTTACGTTTGGCACATAAATACAAGTTCATGTGCTGTCATGTATTTTCATAAAAGTTTATTTTTAACTGAAGAGGCGGAGTCATGGTTTCTGTATAGTTTTTCTTTTTCTTTTGTCCTACCCGAGATTTGTTTTACTGCTTCAGGTATAAACAATATTTGTTTTGTTGTTTTTGATTTTTGTTTTGGGGGAAGAACTAACTTTCTTAATGGCTCATGAAAATGTCAGATAAAAATATGCTGCACCACTTTTCTGTCTCTGAAGTGACGTTCAAAGATTCAACAATCGGGTAAGTCTTTGAGAAACGGTTGAAATTTTAAAAAAAGTTCCAACAATAGCTGTGTTTCCATCACACGGATGTGCAAAACTTTATCAAAACTCTGGAAGTGTCCAAAAAAACACAATTTGACAATGACACTGTTTCCATTAAATGATAATTATGCGAATAAACACAAACGAGCTGATGTGATACGTCATTCAGAAACACAGTGACGGATGGGAACAATACTTTGATTGACGGCAGATACGTTCAGATTTCGGCCACGGCGCTAGCGCTCATCATCATCGATCACAGGAGACGCTGGCGTCTTCTTCAGGCTGTGGAGCGGCGAGCTCTTTACATGTGGGAGGGGCTACAGATGAAGCCATTTTGGGAAACGGTGGTTTTCCAGAGGAGCTGTGATCCAATCACTTCCACATGGACACGCTCCACTCTGGTGGCACCTGCTGTGCAGCGACCAAGGCTGCCAGTTCCTACCAAGGAGCACATCGCCATCCGGTTGTTGGTCACATGACTCCTTTAACTTAAAAAAAGGTTTTTCCATTGCAGTTTTGGGAAACATGTCCATTTCGAAACGTCAAAAACCACCTCCTTCAAGAGCTAACTTTAACTGTCATGTTTCCCTTAGGCAAATTTATCATCGCAAATCCTATTTGCGCATTTTCATAGTCAGTGGAAGCGCAGCTAATTATAGTTATTGAAACTTTACATGGTTCCGTATAAAGTTACTGTCTTCTAACATTTTCTTCTTTACAGATAAAGCTGTAGTTGCACAGCAGGACACGTTTGTTCCCAGCTGTTAGTCTGCAGCTGCAGGATGCTGATCATGGAAATGCACTGAAATACTTGCAAGCATTTGTCATTGTGTGTTTTTGGACCGTAAAAGCAGGTGGCGAGCACTTGAACCCCGGCAGACCAGCTTCAGTAAGTCCACTCTGCACCGGCGGCCGCCAGACTTCCTTACATGGAAGAACATGGAGCATTGGCACGAAAATGTTTTGCGTTTTCTTTTTTTATACCAAGCTGTGGTTGATCAACATGTGGAGGTGCCTGAGAAGTGCCCCCTTAGGCTGGACAGCACGTCTACCCGGCTGCATGCAGAGTCGTGCTGAAGTGTGCATGCATGACCTCTGTTCAAGATCAGTCAGAAGAAGGTTTTTCTCTGGGATTCGGTTTAACACTTCCTCTATAGTCCATATTTATCTGATCTTCTTGGAGAATGATACCTGTTGAAAAAATTATAATTTTAGTTAGATCATAACCAATTTGTTTAGCACTGAGAAGGCAGAAAAAGATGCACCTGAACAGGTCATTTGTTTACCCAGCTGTCTAAGCACAGTATTATTATTGTTTCTTTAGATTGACAAATACAATGAAACAGAGAAACGAAGTAGTTTTGTTGTTTTTTTTTGGTTTTATTCATTTAAGGGGAATTTTGAAATGCCAAAAAGTACACGGATCCAGTTCAGAACCCCAAATGAGTTTTCTTCCTACAATGTCACTTTTTCTGCAGCTCCAATCTGTTGATCTTTATTTTCTACTGAGATCTGTAGATTTTAAACAAGGAGAATAACACTTCATTGTTTTTACTCTAACTTAAAGCCAACTTTTCAGTCTAATGTAAGAATGACAGAATCATAAAACTGAAAAAATGTCTACATTTTTCATTCATTTTGTGTTAGCCAGGCATTAAAGTAGCTTTATAACAAAAAAAGTGTAGGGTAAAACCTGGCTCAATTTATCTGTGGTTTAGATGACATTATTTGCATTTAAAAAAACAAAAACAAATCCATTTTATTTTTTATTTTACGATAATAATTGATATTTTTTCTATCTATTCTACCCAAACTAGACGTGCTCTAAAACCCAAGCCAAGCAGATACTCAGCCACAAATTTCTTTGTAGAGGTGATTTGGTAGAGAATCTGTATGTTTTTTATTCATGCTTTTTTATTTTCTGCCGCCGGTATATTTTTCTCACTTTTTAGATGTTGATTGTAAACTATCTATATGTTAGATTGTGATGTTTGTCGCTATTCTAAGGCCGAATCTGAATTCCGCCCTTACGCCTCTGGCTCCTCCCTTTTGCTCCAATCGTAGGGGCATTTGAAGCTGTAGTGGTGTCCCAAAGTGTTTTTTTTTACGGAGGAGCTGTAGTGACTTACGGCGGGCTATCCCTCCACCTGTAGGGTGATCTGTGGCGTGGAGAAGTTTACATTTAAATGCAAGTCTTTTTGTTTTAGCATGACTTTTTAAGGTTATAAAATGATGTTGTGTTTTTTTAGAGCGCTAGCAGCTAACCCTAACCCAGGGGTAGATGATGTCATCGAGCGGTAGTAACCTCCGGAATTAAAGATCCTATTGTTTTTCCATGTCTCTCCACTTGGAGGGAAAAATATAGGGATAGGGAGAAGCTGTAGAGGTTGGGAAGCAATTCGGATTCGGCCTAATTGTGTTTAATGCAACTAAAATAATCTTGGATATTTTAATCTAAAAGACAAAATAAAGAGTCCATCCTTCCAAAACATATGAAAACACAAATGCATTAACAGTAATACATGTTCTAGATAACCACTTCCTATAGAAAAAAGACGTACACTTCCTGTTCCTAGTTCACTTTGCTGTGACTCTTATGTTTGGTCCAAAAGACTTGTACAAAAACATCAAATACTGGACTGTAGGTGAAGTACGAAGTACCAGTTGGAGCACCTTGTTCAGATCGGACAGCGAGGCATGGCGTAGCTGTGCTGGGCGTGTATTCTAAGCACAACAAGTGGCCAAAGTTTCATCCAACAGTCAGGTATGAGCCGTTCACAGTTTTCTAGTCCGTTTCTGGATGTCGGGATCACTGTGGTTATGACAAACCCTCTACAAGGCTTTGATTAAATAATGATATGGGTGTAAACTGTCCTTCAAGAGGATCGTGTTCCAGATTAAAAAACGACATGAGTCAGCTGGCATCATTTTTCTATGAACTAAAGCATCACAGTTGGATTGGACGTGTCAGTTCCTCCTTTTTTCTGTTGTTTTGGCTCCTCTAGTGTGTTCCTTAGATGTTTTGTGCATGCTTGTGAACTGTATGCAGCTGCTTGCAGAAAGCTCCGTGTCGCTCAGTTGTTGCCCTTGAAGCAGTAGACACCGTACAGCTTGTGCTTCTTGTCAGGGAAGCCGTTGAACCTCACCGCCGCTTCTGTGGGACTGCAGCGCCTCCGGGGGCGGGAAATCGGATAACGTACACTACCATCTGCCAACCAGCCTGCATCACAGCGGTCGTAACCCAGCAACTTCCAGGCAGCAAACATCTGGCCAACCTTGGCGATCTGAGCGCCATCTTTTTGACAAGCTCTCGCTGCTTCGTCGTAGGTCAGCTTGGATGGATGGATCAGGTAGTAGAAGCGACCTGAAGAGTAGGAAAGCCAAGCAGGTTGATGGGAACTAAAATGCTTTCTTGAGCCAATATGATTTAAGAAATTGCGTGACAGTCATCCTGTGTGTCTAACACGAATTTCTCAATAGAAACTCTGTAAGATCACGTCTAGACATGCAAAGGTTTCCACCCTTTTGGTCCAACAAACCCAAAGGGTGTAAAACCTTTCCCCTTCTTAAAAGGGGTAAAAGGTTTGGTCCTTACCTTTGTGGTAGGAGGTGAAGCAGAAGACATCGTAGTGGCCCTTGTCCTTGTCTCTTAAACCATAGTTACGGATGCCAGGGGTCGTGTCTTTGCCCCCACAGGGTTCCCTGGGGGTGGTGATGGGATACTGCACAGTGCCATCACTCAACCAGCCAGCATTACACCAGTCCATGCCCCCCCGCCATGCGTCATACAGCTGGTCGAAGGATGCCACCACGGCGTCTTGATCTCGACACGCCCGCTCTGCGTCGTAGAAGTTGAGGTTGTAGCGACCCAACCGTGGAAAGTAAGGGAAGATGACACCTGCAGGCAAGGGTGAAAGCAGAGAAGAGCTATGAAGAATCAGCTTCTGCCCTGAGACGAGCCCATCCTCTGAGCCAAAGCCGAGACCAAAGTGTCCTCGGGCAAGGCACAGAACCCTGTGTTGTCCTGGTGGTCACAGGTTGACGCTGGAGTAAGACAGCGGTTCTGCAAGTGTATCAATCCCTAGCCAAATGAGTCAGGAAGGATTGATTGTGGAGGTGAAATGTTTTGCACTGTTTGTGTGTTTTCTTTTCTTCTTGGAAGTTTCACCCGAGAGGAATAAAGGTTAGCAGCAGTAAGACGGAATTCATGTGTGTGAATGAAAGGAACTCAAGTGAAAGATTGAGGTTACAGGTAGAAGAGTGCAGAAAGAAGGTTGAGGATTTGAAGGATCTAGGGTCAACAGTCCAGAGGAATGGAGAGTGTGAGTGCAGCCAGAGTGGAGAAAAGTGATAGAGTTTCAGTATAGAAAACTGTGGTGAGAGCACCCATGTTGTTGGGCCTAGAGACGGTGAATCTATTGGTAGAAGGATCCTGAGTCTAGAACTGCAAGGCAAGAGGTCTAGAGGAAGTCCAAAGAGGAGGTTTCTGGATGCAGTGCAGGAAGACATGAAGGTAGCTGGTGTTGGAGAGGAGGATGCAGAAGACAGGGTTAGATGGAGTAAGATGATTGGCTGTGTTGTCAACTGAAGGAAAAAGCTGAAAGGCAATGAAGAATGATACAGGATCCGAGTAACTTAATGTAATTTAATTTTGTGATGCTGCTTTCATTGCATGTAAAAACATATGTTTTTACTTTTTTGTTAGTTTGCTAATTATATGGTTGCAAATGAAAGACAGGTGTGTGGCATGTGCACTGGGGTTTCTGGGAGATGTAGTACATTCAGAGTACTGAATGCACTGAATGTGCTTTCAGTACCGCCTGTGACCAGAGGGGGAGAGGGAGTTCTGACTACTGACATACTGCACATCCGCAATTTTACTCCTCCTCGTGTGTTTTATGGTCTGTTCTTACAAGTCTTACCTTCAAGGTCAAGGGAAACCACCACCGTTCCATCTTCCAGCCCATCAATGACTTCACACTTATATTTCCCATAATCCTCCAGGGTAATGTCTGTGATGACCAGGGAACATTCCATCGGAGAGGAGCTTTGAAGGTGCACCCGTCCATGGAAACTCCCAAAACTCTTTTTATTGTAATCCATAGCAACAAAGACGTCCTCCTACAAGACAGTGAAGGCAGGAAAAGAACAGTTTTAGAATATTTACCCTAACCTTAGCACATTTCCGATTCTGAAGGATGTCACTGGATACTTCTTTCAGGTAGTCAGAGGTTAGTTTGGTCCATTTAATCCTCATCTTGCGACTGGGTGCCAGTGATTGGTCCCTCTGGATCTTGCAGGGGAGAGTCACGTTTCCGCCTCGCCTTGAAACCACCTTGGATTGTTCTGCCACCAATGTGAGGCGAGGACCATCTTCTGAAAAACAAAGATGGAATCTGTGAAAAAAACCTGCAGCTTCAAACATTTCTAGATACCACAGGTCTCACCTTCAGGCCAGAACCTGCTGATACAAGACAATTGGACCTGACACCACTACAGCAGACTTGTTGTCCTGGTCCTACCGGTCCACTACACACATCATCCATAACAATCTGGACCTGAGAGCGGATGTTCCTTCTATACAGTAGGTGGCAGTATTACCTTATTTTTGTTTATTTACCCTCCACCAAAAAAAGATTGAGAAGGAAATAGAAAAGACGAGATAGAGAAGGAAAGATCTTCTAGAGCTAAGAGTGTATCCGTAGAGCACATCATTTGGTTTGGTTTCACACCCAGATGCTTTCATGGATCCATAAGTCTGGTTAAGTTTAATTTTGGAAAATTATTCCCACCTCTACGGCGCCAGAGTCCTCTGAACCGATATCTGAACCACCTTTCACCTTTGACCTCAGCACACTTAATCAGGTTCAAGCAGAGACAAACCAACAGACTATGGGTCCGGCGTGAACCCAGAATCCGTGTCAGGGACTTTGCCTCCTTCAAACCCACTTCTCGGAAAAGCTCTGTTAGCTAAAATGTTTTTGTTTAGCATTTCTTGTTTTCTTTGCTCATGTCAAGGTTTCATTTGTAGAAATGATTTTGTCTGTAAATATTGAGGACTGGAGTTTGCTGGTCGTTGTGCTCGGTGGGAAAGCGTGGTTGGGGAGCGTGGTGGAGCGGCCGGTCTGTCAGGAGGATGGTACCACAGACGATTCTTCTGCTGGCTTGGCTCGTCTTCCCTCCGGCTGCTGTGTAAGCACGCATCCAGGTTGAGCCCAGCGGCTAATGGCCCATCGATCCGATGTTCGGAGCTGACGGGTCGTTTCAGGGGGGAGTTTTAATTTCTTTGAACTGATTCTTCTCCTGAGGATGAGGGTCTGCAGCTGCTGTCATGGTTTTCCTGTTTGTTTTCTCTGATCTGCGTGGTCTCACATGCAGACCTGCAAAGCCATCTTCTGTTGGGTATCTTGGTTAAAAATGGCTGCTTTTAGTTAAGTCCTAATCCCCAAAAACGGTTTTCTCATCTCGTCTAAAACACGTTTGAAGAAGCTTTATTTAAACCAAGCCTTAGAACATCCATTCGATCCTGCTTTTGTTTCGGTTCCTTTTGGACCATTTTATTGTGTTTTCATCCACTTCTAATGAAAAATATTTCTACTAAATTTACACGACTTCGTTTCGACTCTGCTGGAGTTGAATGAAAAGTGACATCTGTCCGTTTATTCACAGTCTGTTGGATTTCTGTCATGACTGATTGAACATTTGACAGTTTTTCTTCTTTAATGTAAAAATCACAGTTTAACAAATTTTTGAACGCATTACTGAAGTAGTTCAAGTTTAAAGCAGTTGTTTGTTTTCACAGGTTAGTATTTTAAACGGCTTTTAAAGATAATTACGTCAGGGATAATACGCCCGACCAGGTGTCCATCGTCACAAATTAACGGATGAAGTGGAAGCCTGAGCTATGCGACGTGAGGCGGAGGACCGTTGCTTTCGCAGCGTATTTGATGCGTGGTGCGTCGTCTTGTCATGGTAACGGCTGACCTCAACTGCAGCGGCAAAGGAAAGCGAATCTATATGCAGATGATCACGATGTGTTAAATAAAGCATCAGTTCAGAGAGAAAGTTCACGTCTTCCTGCTTGTTTTTGTCCAGATGATGAAGCTAACGCTTGTTTTAAAGAAGCCAGCGGAGTGATGCAGAAGATTTAATCTATGTGACTGGAACTACCCTTTTTAGGAGTGCATTATCACTGTGGATTATCACTTTTTAATCTACACCTGGCAGCCAATTACCCGGACCATGGGATAGGAATATTTAAGTGATTAATTATCCAGCTATTACTGTATTCAGATATTGAATATTAAAGTTTAGCTTTTAAATACTTTATTTAGTTTATAAAGTATAATCTTTCAATCAAATAAAATGTGTTTTGGACATTTCATTGATATTTTTAGGACTTCTTGTTTTATTCTTGATTAGACAAAATCCATTTAAAAGTGTTTCCTCGTTATTTCAAATGACTGTTTTCTTCAATCAGGTAAACATCAAAAAGCAGAAGCATCTTCAGGAGACTCCCAGATTATCAATGAGGCTTTTAACCCTGGAGAATCCAACATCTTTCTCCTTGGCTGTTAGAGTTCCTTTTAACTTTTTCTTTCACTTGTTCATTTTGAATCAAATCAGCAGCCAAAGGAAAATAATTTGACCCCGTGGGTCCTCGGGGTTAAAGTCATTACGACAGCCTCATACCAGAAGAACTGAGGAACGCTCAGACATGTTCATGGAAATGTGGAAAGCTTTTCCTCAGTGATGTTTAATGCTCCTCCATGCAGCTTTTGATTGGTCCGCACCGCCATTTTCCCGCCTGAGCAGATGTTTGACATCTGTCCAGCGGGATGGAAATGAATGAGGAAGGAGAAACCCTTCAGAGTCAGGGTCACCAACAGAACACGGCAAGATCTCCGCTGATTCTGGAGCCCAGAGGGCAGCTCACCTGTGACATAGATGGTTCTGGAGTACTCCAGGTCCGGGTACAGAACGTCTAAAGCGTTCTCTGCCACGCTGACTGAGACCAAAGCGCAGATGAGCGCAGGAATCATCTCGGCTCTCCACGGCGGGGCTCCGATCACTGCAGAGACACACCACACGTGCAGGGAGGGGTTATCGTCCGGGACATGCAGCTGAAAGTCTCCCTGCAGTCGCACCGTGCAGCTGCATTTCCATCTGCAGTGCTGCTGCCCCCCCCCCCGAGAACGCTGTCATTACCACAGGAGTGCACGGCGCCGCCTGCCTTCCACTCTGCATGTGTTCCACACAAACACAGAGGACGGTGAAACCAAAGTTGACTCAGCACATGAAGAACCCCTCACCCCCACCCCTATGCACAGACGGGATGTGCCCCCCCCCCCCCCCCCCAGAAAAAAAAACCATTCACCAGCGCGGCGTACGAACTGTGCAGTGTCACGGTCCCACCAGCACCCCACAACTTTACAGAGCGGCGGTCTGCAGTGTCACCCCCCCCCCCCCCCTCCACATGCACACACTGTCTTTGTGAGGACAGAAAGGAAACAGCCCCCCACACTCCCCTCCTGGGCTTCATCCCAGCAAAGCAAAGCAAAGCAAAGCAGGCCTCATCAGTGGATACGGATGTAGAACATCAGTCTGAGCTTGACCCCCTCTGGAACCCGACCCTTACGTGTTGTAGACCAGTGTTCTTCAACCACGGCACACTTTAACCTTGACAAAAGTCCTGTGGCACACCAGCATCCAAAAAATAAAAAAATAAAAGGAGAAACTCAGTCTGTATTGATTTACAGCCCCTCCATGATCTCACATGCATTTTTGAGATAATTGTGGCAGAAAAATCTGGAAGTTACAGCTGTTTCTTCTAGAAGATGGAATAAAAGTTCAGATTTAAAAACTGTTTGATGTGTGTTTGTTGTGGTTTCAAGACATTTGTCAAGGAAGACTCACTGTGCGCTGAGACGCTGTCATTTTAACCCAATGCATCATGGGAGATGTAGTGCTTGCAGACAGACTCTCTTCTCTGAGCTTCATGGTTTTCTTCACTGTTTGACACTGGTTGAAAAACATTGATGTAGACGTGTTCACTCTGACGTGTCGCCCGCAGCACAACCGTAACAAAAAGTGCCTCCCTACGGACTCACCCATCAGTGGACAACCATGAAACTCCGTCCGGGTCGCCCGGGTGACCCCCACCTGCAGACGGCCCGTGTTCAGACGGTGGTCTCAGGCGGAGAGCTGGATGTGCTCATAGCTTCAGTTGCTTCAAGAACATTTTAAATTCTAGCTGTTTCCGTCTGAAGAACATGAATGCAGATGCAGAGCGACCAGCTGACTGAGATGTAAACGCACTTCATGGTATTTCCGATTACGTCTGATGAGAACAACAGACTTGGTGGTAAAGCAGTTGACTTTGTTCAGTTATTCTAGTTTGTTTTATCTTGTGAAAAAGTCAAACTCACTTTTTAACTGTTTACTTTTATTACAAAAGTTAAAAGTTGAAATTTAGAAAATATTTTTGTTATAACACTTTTTTTTTTACTCATTGGCTTTCTATCAAATATTGACATGAAACAACGTTTTTGAGTAACTAAGTTACTTTTTTAACTACGAAGTACTTGATTTACTAGATTACTTTTTAGATCAAGCTGTGATTAACGAATAGTTTTTAAGTAATGTTCCTAACATCTAATTCTGATGCACCCCCCCAGTAGTCTTCATCGACTTCATCCCAAACTGCTGATGCTCTTCCTCGTTTGCCAGGAGGAGTCAGCAGAATAACTGCAGCACGCATCACTTGTTACCCCTCCCTCCATGAAAACGATTAACACAACGGGGGGGGGGGTGGCAGAGCGACTGCATATGTGTGTGTGTGGGGGGGTGCTCTTTCCTTTGGAGAAAGGTGAGATCCTTTAGTCCATGTACATGACAGGGCGAAACAGGAACATGTGATGAGGCCACATGAAGATGGGGGGGGCTGGGGGCCTGAAGCAGCAGAAATGATGCAGAGGACTGAAGTTCAGCTCCAAGAGCAGCTGGAGACTCTAGTTAGAGTTTCAGCCTCATTCTGAGGTTCAGCCGTTTTGAAGCAAAGGGCCTTACGGAGCCCTGGACATGACGTACGATAAAAGTTTTTTTTTAAGTATTCCCGTAAATTAAAAATTTGTATCAACAAATTTGAATTTTGTGTGAACAAATGCGCAAAGAAATTAGCATTATGTGCAGATAAATGTGCATTTTGTGTGAACAGATTAGCATTTTGTGCGGATAAATTAGCATTTTGTGCGGATAAATTAGCATTTTGCTTTTACGCCAAATTAGCATATGGCGCAAATAAAATTAGCATTTTGTGCAGAGAAATTAGTACTTCATGCACATAAATAGTATATTATGGACACAAATTATTAAAAACTATTATTTTGTGCAAACAAATGAGCATTTGTGCACACAATTTGGTTACAAATTAGCATTAAGTGGGCATCAATCAACCTTTTGTGCACACAAATTACCATTCTGTGCACATAATTAGTATTCTATGATTACAAACTACTATTTTGTGAGCACAAATTAGTAGTAGGAATTGAAGATACTAAATAGTCTAATGCTAATGAAATTTGTCCACACAAAATGCTAACAAAACACTAATGTTTTTTTATTTTACTGGTTCAGGTTATTTGGACTGCCTGACCTCAAACTATGGAACAAGGGGGCACTTCCACTGAAAGCGTAAACGCAAAGGTGAAACGTCTGATTAGGTGTTCTGGCTCACCACCGTAGCCTGCTGCCCCCACATGCAACGTCCAAGAGTTAGGGTATGTCCTAACCATTCTCCATTTCCTAGTGCTGTCCGAATCTACAATTCCAAAATCGAGAGCCCTGGAAACTTCCCAGAGTCTGTGGGCATCAGTGCTCACTGGATCGGCGAATATAGACCACAATGCATTGCGTCTGAACAATTTTTGCCAAAAAATGTATTTAAATGTATTTTTTGGATAAACCATCAACGTTTTTATCTTCAGAAGACAGTGGACTCATAGATAATCGTCTCGAAATGCTAATTTTAATTAGATTTTAACTTTGTGAAATCGATGACGTCATATCCGCTGTAAAAAAAAAATAAAAAAAGTTGTTAGCGTGGTGTCTGAATTGCTGCTAGAAAATCAGGGCACTGCAATGTAGCACTATATAGTTTTTTAGTAGTTAGGGCGGGAATTCTAACACAACCTTAGTGTACTCCACTGTCAATTGCTAGGGGTGTGGCCTTCTAACAAGCTCACTCCTAATTGGAGAGAGTGGTTTCCATAGAAATGTTGACTCGGACCACTCCAGCATGGTGGCGTCCATACAGCGAAAAAATGGCGACTTATAACTAATAATTGACTTTATTAGGCTGGAGCTGGAATAAACCGTTTTCTATGGATAGGGACTCCGTCACTGTTCAGTAAACCCAGCAGCTGCTGCACAAACCTCCATTTACATGTGTGAGGAAGAGCTTCTCAGGTGTGTGTGCGTTCATCAAAGTCTTTGAACATCCACTGAGTCATTTCCTGCGTTCAGCAGACCGTGACGGTGGGAACGTTCCTCTGCTTCCACCTGTGTGGATGGTAAACAAGGCCAGGTGTGTGTCGGAGTCTTCCTCGTCTGTCTTCACATAGAACGAAGGTTTCGCTCCTCCTCCTCCTCCTCCAGGCCTGTTTTACAGCTCTGCCTCACGTGCTTGCATGTGAATTAATAAAAAAGAAACATCCATATATGTTTTCTAAAAATTGGTTTTACTCCCTTCTACAAAACTCCTCCTAGAGATTCTGATCTATTTCCTCTTAACTCTTTGGGAAACTACTTATGGAAAAAAATGTCGGACTCAGACGTTTTGGTAAGCTTGTTAAAGTCGTGTTCCGCTGTTGCTCAAGCATTTTTTACCGGATCACTGTAAGAGTTTATTACATGAATTATTGGCTGAAGCTGAACGAAACGATGTGACATTTGATATGACCATATTAGGAATGTGGGCGTGGTCAACAAAAAAACCTCAGTTACCAAGGAAACCCAAACATTTTGTTATGCCAATTCTTCTAAACATTACAAAGACCTGTTCGTTATTGCCAGAAACCTAACAATAAAGTGGTTGCTATGGAAAAACAACAACAGAAAAGGCGCCATTTTGAAAAACACATTTTTTTCATGAATTTGTGACGCGCAACTCTTGACTTTTTGCCTCTTCTGTTTCTTTAAATCTGGGGAATTTTAAAATTCTGTAAAGAAAAACAAATGTGCAATCTATTCATTGCAATCTTTACTCCAGTGTCTTTTATTGATGTGTGCATTTTTAAAGTGAAGAACAGTCTTTGCATCTGTAAAACTAATGGAGATCCTTCAATAAATAAATCACTAGCCGCGTTTACATGGGCAAAAGTAATCGGAAAGAACGCCTGATGGGAAAGAAAATGTGTCATGTAAACGCGCCGTTCGGAATAGTCTGCCCCGATCAGACTCGTTCGGATCAAAATTTCTTTCCGATGGAGATAGGTGGGTTATACCGATCATTTATCCGATCGTTGGTCATGTACACGGTTCATTCCGATCGTGTGTCACTTCTGCTCTGGTTTACGTCACGCATAGATGGTGTTTCGCTCCAGAGAAAGCTTTGGAGCTCAAACAGGACCGACCAGCTGCTTTGCGGAAGCGCCGCTCCGCTCTCGCCCCGCTGGCTCTCCGCCTCTCTTAAACCCCTCACGAGGGGGGTGCCGGGGAGGAGCGGGACCCTGCGCGGTCCTGGCTCGTGTGTCGGTGGACCGAACCAACTGTGTCTCTGAGCAAAGCAGCTGTATTAACTTTGTGAGGGGAGAATGCTTTTTGCGTTTTGTTGCTTGTGTGACTGCGATCCGTCCCGCCGCTCTCGGTTAGCTGCTGTCAGCAGAACTGTGCGTCTCTGAGCAGAGCTCGGACTTCCAGCTCACACAGCGGCGGGCGAACTTTTCAAAGCAGAATGTCGCTCAGTCCTTAGAACCCGAAATTCCCACATATTTACGTGCAGCCAAGAAGATGCAGATTGCTGCGTTTCCCGCATCAGTTTATCAAACAAGGCTAATGTTGTTAGCGCGTGTTAGCCTCTCCTGGGAGCTCCGTTTTTCCACAAAAAAAGCACCAACCACACGGATTAAATATAAAATGATGAACGAAAAAGCGCTTCATAATATTCCTAACATTGATTGATAAAAGCCCATTTGGAAGATCGCCTCGTATATTACTGAGCTGCTGCATAAATGTACAGCGAAGGTTTGTTTACTGTGGGACACTTGTTCCGGGTTTTTTCAGCACTACTGCACATGCCCAAAGGATTTAATCCGACAGAAACTGTGACCCATGGGAATGTTTGTTCTAATCGGAAAAAGGTTTTCTGGGCCCATGTGCACGGGTGAAGTTTAACCCGACCATTGATCCGATCGAGATATTTTGCCCATGTAAACGCGGCTATTGAGTCAGGTGAGAGAGTCTGACTGGCCTGATCCACCTGATCCAGGTAATTAGCAGCAAGCAGAGCAGGTCCAGCTGGAGAACGGGGTCGGGTTCTGGTTTAACGGTCCGTTCCGTCCAGGCCACATAAAATAGAGTCCAGAAGAAACTCGATGACCTCAGGACTTTATTTAAGCCTCCAGACGTTCATAACGTCAGCGAAAACTGTTTACCCTTCAGGTCAAACGAGCTGGGAGTGAAGTCATGTGTTGTCCCACGGCGAGCCGCGGGACCCCTCCCCGTCCCGACAGCTGCAACTTTGTAAAGCAGCGATTCTGAGAAGAAGCCGGCGCCAAGGCAAGCATATACACACAATCAGCCTCTGCGTGGTGGAAGAGACTCTGAAAGGGCCTGTGTGTTCACGTGTGTGTGTGTGTGTGTGTGTGTGAGGCACCAAAGCAAACATCAGGTTCGTTTGTCGGGTCGACCACTGGAGGCTGGTTTCAGAAATTACCCAGCGATTTATTTTTAAAAAGGCGTCAAAAAGCTTTTTGTGTCTTCATATTTAGTTCATCACAACTATTTTAAATGAGCTGTTTTTATTTAAATCGAGTTCAAATTGATGCATGTTTAGTGGCGCGTTGTTATGTTTAATCAGGCGGGTGGACTTAAAAAAACAAAACAAACATCGTTTTACTTTGTCCCGCCCTTTTATGGAATGATCCATGCAGGAAATGTCTGCTGACATGGTTTGGTGACCTGTGACCTCAGGGTGACCGCCGCCGTCACCCAACAGTAGTCGGGGATAGGCTCCAGCAGCCTATCCCCGACTACTGTTGGGACAGGCTCCAGCAGCCTATCGAGATACAGCGGGCGTTTCCCACAGTTGCATTTGTAGGCAACTTCATCGGTTTCTCTGGTCGAGCAGGTAGACAGTAAAGCGCTTCTCTTTGGGTAAGCTCTTATTTTGAAATACCACCGTCTGCAGGAACATGAAGGAACCGGTTTGTGTCTGTCTTCTCTTGTCCTTTTTATGAAATGAACGCCCATTTTGGTTCTTCTAAATAATTTAAAACAAGACACATATTGCAATTTTACATAATTTAAAACCAAGCCCCTCATTAAGAGCAAAATTTGGAGCTGGATCTAGTTTATTTTTTTGTTTTCTTCTCACAAATGTCACCACGTTTTGTATTTTTCCTCTGATTTCCTCTGTTCACCAACGTGTTGCTGAATCCACAGAGTCGCAGTGAAGCTAAGTGAGGGTCTGAATAAGTCTTTGGGTTTCCTGCTGCCGTCCGAACGTCTGTGGAGCGTCTGGCCGGCTGCACGGCAGCTGGTGGCTGCGCTCCGGCCTCGCAAAGCCCAGCTTTTCTGTTTCCTGTTTGCCTCCACCAGGAGGAAAACTCAAGCATGTTGGTGTCGGCCAGTGTTTGGCAGCTGAAGAGCAGCGATTCCAGGATTCAGGTTTAACGAGGAAAGAACGAGTGGAGGATCAGGATCTGGGCGGTGGTTTCCTTTAGACACTCAGAGGCCTTTTCAACCCCCGCAGAAGTTCTTCTTTTGAAAGTTGAAGTTGCTGGATTTTCCACGTTTCGTGTCTAGATTTTGTGCGATTTGCTCGAATGCAGAATTCCGACGCTGCTGACGGGCGGACTCGCTCTCAGGCACCGAAAGGTCAGAGTTCAGCTCTGGTCAGAGGTGACCCCCACCTGACCTGCAGGTCACACAGGAGCTTCCGGCTCTCAACAAGCTTGTGAAAGCAGTTTTTTTCACTTATTTTGGTTTGTTAAGGAAAAAATGCAAACCGTGCCAAACAACTGATGAAAAAAAAACCTTCTGTTTTGTCAATTTTCACAGTTTTTGATGAGGTTAATAATTCTACTTTGTTCTAAGTCTGAAATGGAAATGAATTCCTCTTCTATCAACAATCCCATGAGCGCTTGTCTCATTTCACGTCTCCAAACTGTGGATTCGTCTCTTCTGCTTTTACTTTATCATCTCAGCCGTTTTCTCCCATGAAGGCTTTTGTTTTGGTAGTCTCGCCTCTTCTTTGCGCTTCCTGCTTCCTTTTTAGTCCCAGCGAAGATGTCTGCATTTTGATAGCAGGACACAAAGATGGCTTGCTGAACGAGCAGCAGAACCTTTCCCCACCGGCGGTTTGGAGATAACCTCATGTGAGGGGGGAGGCGCGAGGGCCTCCGACCCCGTCAGGAGCGACTCCTCCTCCTCCGACCCCGTCAGGAGCGACTCCTCCTCCTCCGACCCCGTCAGGAGCGACTCCTCAGGCCCGCAGAGAAACGCCGTCCTCACCTCATTGCTTTGTTTGGCTAAAACTCTGGCGCAGAGCCGACCAAAGATCCTGCAGATGGTTGGAAGGGGGCGGAGCTAGAAACTCGTTGCCCGCCAAAGCGTATTTTCTACGTCACAGAATCGTTTTTCAAACGGCCCCTGATTCACAACGATTTGAATGAAGAAATCGTCGGAAATACTGTTTTAATCTTCATTTTCTTTGTAAATGTCCTCCATCATCAGAAAAATGCCAGCAGCTGCTGCGGTGCAGACGCCGTCTCCATCTCTGAGAGCACAAAGCATTCTGGGAGATGTTGGGCTGCTGTGCGACTGGAATGGGAATGGGTTTGGGAAGCTGCTTTTTACAGGTTTTGTTTTCTCCTGACCTGCGAGGCATTCAAGCGGGAGATGCTGCTGAGTCAGCGATCAGCCGGCGCTGCTTCCTGCTGGTTTGACCCCCACTTTTCTGGTTTGAGCGCAAACTGAACAGTGGAGACAAAAGCTGTTTCCAGCCAGTTCCATAAAAACAAACGCAGTCAGTAGAAGTTTCATTGAAATCGCTTCTACATGCGGGTCATTTTTCAATGACATCACTGTAAAACGCAACAAAATGTTAATTTACTTTGCATAAAAGATGTGATTCGAAAATTCTTTTATTTTGAAAAGTCCAAGTGACTTTTCATCTAGTTTCTTACTTTGAATCCATCATCATCAACATTCTGACCACGGCTGAGCGAACGGCGGGAACCAGGCGCCGTGGCAGGGTGGCGGGGGTCAGAGGGGGCGTCTCTGTCTCTCAATCGGAGAGGCACGTGGGGCGACCCGGGCCTCAGTAACACCCCTGCAGGCCGGAGTGGTCCTCCGCTGGGGACCAGCAGGCAGCAGTGACAGATGGATCGTTCTGCATGTCAATCACGATTATTCGCTGACTGAATTTAAAAAAGACATTATTTTTCTGGTTATCTGTCTTTGACGGCCTGCGATCGACCTAATGAGCTCCTCTGCTTTAAGCGGCAAAGCGGCGACTCAGGGTTCCTCATTAGCTTTTGCCGACAATCATTCACTTCCTTTTTCCAGGACGTTTGCAAAATGAAAATAACTGGAGCCAGATCAGTTCACCGGGTGACCACTAGTTGGGTTGTAACACAACTACGTCTCCATTTACTCCCAACAAACAGTCCAACTTTACAGCAGAAGCAAACAAAGCAACAGTTTCCCTCCAACCCGCAGCAGTGGGGGTGAGTGTGTGTGTGTGAGGGGGGGCTACAGAAAAGGCGTGGTCTTTAGACTGACATGTGACAGTTGTGTTTCTCACATTCAGAGAATGTGACGCCATGATAGTTTACATCAATTTCTCATAACAATTCTCTTAACCTGTGCTTTTGGTATTTTCAAAATAAATTACTTTATTTTTTTTTTTTAAAATCACACTCTAGATGTTGTCAGAAAGTAAAATATACAAAAGTTATTTGTTGTTTCTGTCAACTCTCTCAGAGGAATTGACATTGGTTTGAACCCTGATCCTCACAGACTGAATGCTGACATTTATATGCTACCCCTAGGAACATAATCAGGAAACACAGCATTAATTTTCATTGTTATGCCGATGATACTCAGTTGTATTTATCCATGAAACCTGACCAGAATGACCAGATAGAGAAACTGAACGCCTGCATCAGAGACATCAAGACCTGGATGACAATTAATTACCTCCTCCTGAACCCAGATAAAACTGAGGTTATTATACTAGGTCCTAAAAACCTGAGAGATGCTCTGTCTGCTCAGATAGTCTCCCTGGATGGTGGAAGTATAGCCCCCAATTCCACAGTTAGAAACCTTGGGGTTTTATTTGACCAGGATTTATCATTTAAGGCTCACATATCTCAGGCGTGTAGAACTGCATTTTTTCACCTGCGGAACATTGCTAAGATCAGAAATATACTTTCTAAGAGTGATGCTGAAAAACTCATCCATGCATTTGTTACGTCGAGGCTGGATTACTGTAACTCCTTGTTAGCAGCGTGTCCTAAGAGTTCCTGAAGAAGTCTCCAGCTTGTTCAGAACGCAGCAGCTAGATTGTTAGCAGGAACTAGCAGAAGAGATCACATCACTCCTGTGTTAGTTTACCTTCACTTGGCTCCCAGTTGATTCTAGAATCCAGTTCCAGATCCTCCTGTTAACCTATAAGGCCTTACATGGAATGGCCCCGTCCTACTATTAATGACCTCATAGTCCCTTACCATCCAATCAGAACACTTCACTCACTAAATGCAGGACTGCTTGTGGTTCCTAGAATTAGTCAAAGTACAGTTGGAGGTAGAGCGTTTAGCCACCAAGCCCCTGTCTTCTGGAATAAACTCCCAGCTCATGGAAGAGAGGCCGACTCAGTTTCTACATTCAAAGTTAGACTGAAAACATTCCTCTGTGGACAGGATTATTGTCAGACTAGTTAGTATTCAGAGATTATTTAACTTAATGTTAATTGTTTAAATTAAACTAAATAACAATAACTATTATTTTAAAAGGCTGCTAGAAGTTGAAGCTGGGGTAACTATGGTGCACTGGGGCTCTGTCCTCTTTTCTGTCCTTTTCCAATACTTTTCTTTTCTCATCTGTCTCTACCCTTCCTCTCTTCTCTATCTGTGATCATCATTTATCATTTAGTTCTCCATGCCTCTGTTTGGTGCAGTACGATTCATGTATTGTCCCTCTATCCCTCTTTCCCCTCCTGGGGAGTGGGAGTGCTTCCAGACTCCAGTTGGTTCATCCGTGCTCCTGTACCTGACTGTGTACCTCCTCTCTGCTCCTGCTCCTACACCTGGCTGTGGTTCCTGTCTCCGGCTCGACTCGCGCCCCTGACTGTCCCCAACCCCGGCTGGATGAAGCTCGTCTGCTGGACTTTAAATATATAGATGTAGAGTTAGATAAGTGAATCCTTCTCTATGAGTTCTGGTAAATCTCCTGTCCGTCCTGGGGGAGGATCCCTCCTTCATGTGGGCACCCCTGAGGTTTCTTCTTTTTTTTCCGGAATCCGGTTTTTTAGGAGTTTTTCCTTACCGCGAAGGGGGGTCTGAGGGCAGGGATGCCAGTATAGCTTAGTCAGTTTGTTAGTTTATTTTAGTATTTTCCTATTGACTCTTTGTATTCATGATCCTTTTGAGTTCATGTTTTACTTCAAAGCCCATCGAGACGACTGTTGTTGTGATTTTGGGCTATACAAATAAAATTGAATTGAATTTCTGAAGTGTCCTTTTTTCCTTAAAGTGGAGTAAAGTACCTTCTAGTTAAGTTAGATGTATGGACCGGTGTGGATGTGGAGAGATTGTTTTCCACGGGGAAATCTGTAAATCTTCTCATTGTTTGCAGAAAGGCTGGCAGCTCAGTCCTTCTGGACCCCACAGGTGGATGGAGAGTCAGTGCAGGTAAATGGTGAGTTTAACATGTTCTTCTGAGGACATATATAAGGAGAATTAGGATTTAATTAGGAGTTTTTCTTTTATTCATATAGTGAGTTAGGAGCAGATTAAAGTAATGCTGTTAGCTCCGCCCCTTTCTGATGCATCTTTACTGACAAATAGATCCATAAACGTCTTTTTTTCCCCTCATCTGAGCTGGAATCTGGATCTGAACTGCACGGCTGGACAGCTACTATGTCGCTGCCATTTCTGTTGATTCACTAATGTTAGGTTGGTGGTGTGACGGGCTGTAAGCTAGCGGGAGAGCATGTAAACAAAGAGCTCTCAGCAACAGAGAAGGGAAGGGGGGCGGGATACTCTGCGCCAACAGTTCCGCTTGGTGAATTTTGAATAAACTCCTGCGGTACCGTAGAAAACTAAAGTCCTTGGTTTTGGCCAAAAACGGCATCATCATAATGAAAAGACCACTGGGAGCGCTTTGAAAAAAGATCAAAAGATGATCGGAGTGGGATTTTTAGGCTGGAGTCAGAAGTGGACTTAAGGAAGATTTAATTCCAAAAGAGGTTTCAGGTTACAGAGGTTGATGCTGCAGCTTAGGTTTGGCAGACAAATGAAAGATGAAGGAAAGTCTCCAGGTTTGCTGATGATCAAATGTCTTTTTTTCACAATGAAGCTGAGAACATCGGGACATCAAGGGAAGGTGCTCAAAGATGGGGAAGCGTCAGAAATCGCGGATTTGGCGTCTCGATTTAAAGGGACTCTATCCTGCTAATATATTACCTTTGAATGTGTTGTGCCTGACAGACTGTGGGCGACTCCGTCCAGCAGGAGGCAGAGCTGAGTTGCTTTCTGAAGCAAACACTGAGCCAAACATTCAACCTGGATTAAGGTGTTGTTTCCTGGTTTCCACAGACACACCCACTGACATACACCCCCCTTTTCATTCGCCTGCACACACTGTCAGTGTTTGGGTTGTGGGTGGGTGCAGGGGCAGCGGGTGGGGTCCAGCACACAGAGAGGGGTTGTCGAGGGGGTTTTGCACTCAGCCCCTCTGCTCTCTGCCTTAAATCTCTTTGCCTCTTTCTTCACAGCCGTGGTCGACCACAGCTATGACAAGTCTCACAAAAATGACGGCGAGCTTGTGACGCCTCAGCCTGAGGAAGCCTCCCCCCCCTCCACCCCCCTCCCCCAGTCCTTTAAGTGAAAGTGAGTCTGATGACGATCCTGATGTTTCCTCAAACAGCTAACCAGGCGGGACCTCACAGGGTCCAGGATGAGGATGGATGATGCCAGATTAAATGTGGCCCCCCCACCCCCACCCCCAGAAACTCAGAGTGAATGAAAGCCTCCATAGTTTTGCCGAGGAGGTAATCATCATTAGTTACCATCAGGAGCTGAGAGGCTCTGACGTCAGGAGCTGGAAAAAGATCAACACTCATGTTTGTTGTGACTTCCTAATGGAGCGAAACTGCTTCGCCGTTCCTCCGCCGCCACCGCCAATCCATCCCGCAACCCCCCCGTCTGCGCAACCTGGCCTCCACATCACCTTCCTCTGAAGTTTAAAACTATTTCATCACTTGTTATCCGCTCATCATGAACACTTTCAACAATGTTTTTAAAGAAGAAGTGGATTCAACCTGCCTGGAACTGACAACCCATTAAAAGGCCAGGGCTGGACGCTGAACCACTGGGACACTGAGCAGGCCTCTGACTCTGCTGAGGTTCATCTGTGTGTTTTCAATGGCAGAAGGGCAGAGAAGATTCTAGAAGCATCAAAACTTCCTGTTTTGACTCCAAATGTTTCACAAAAGCGGAAATATGTAAATAAGAATAAAGTCAACAATTTACGGCGAGAAAGTCCTCAAAGTATGAGAAAAACATTTTTTTACATGAATAAAATCACAGAATTTCAAGGGGAAAAATCTAAATTTTCTAAGAATAAAATAATGATGAAAAAAGCAATATGTTGCAAGAATGAAGTTATAAATAAATGAGAAAAAAATATTGAAAATTATAAAAGAATGAAGCTGTAAAATCATTAGAAACTGTCTAAATTTTAGGAGAAAAAAAAACACACTGATGACAAAAAATTTGAAATTTTACAAAAAAAATGTCAAAGAATTTTTGAAAAAAAAAAAAGATTTTTTAAACAGTTTATAAGGACTATAGTTGTTTGTTTGCTTTAAAAATTTGAAATTTTACAAAAACAGTTGTAATTTTCTGAGAGGAAAAAAGGATTATATTCAACTTTTAAAATGTTTCAACAGACAATCCAGTTTGTTTCTGTTGCAGATAAAATATAGAAATCAGAGGGTTTTTGGGGAAAATTTGATTTACAACTTTGTTTCCATTAAATTATAACTTTATTTTAGAAAAAGTAGTACTTTTTCCTTGTAAAATTACAACTTTTAAATGAGACATTATGATTTTAGTCTCATAAATTGACTATTTTTTCCTCACAATTTTACAACTTTAATTTCTTAAAATTTTGGATTTTTTTGTCTTAACTTTTGATGACTTTATTCTTATGTGTTTTTTATTTTATGGTTCTTCTAATACAGGAACGATCATTTTCAGAGAAATCCTTTGAAGCTTCAGCTCGTTTCTGTTTGGTTTAATGTATTCAGTTAAGTTTGGTTTGAAGTTTTAGGTTTTTAAATCCTCAGAACTACAACTCCCAGAGCCCCGCCCCTTTTAACCGAAGATCCCAAAGAGAATCGATCCAGTAGCATGGAGTGGTTGGAGATGTTCAGTTTTAGAAATCTCCTCTGCAGAAAACACGCGTTTATTGAGATTTTTCTCTTTAGATCGTTTTGTCCTCAGCATCGCCCCCTACTGGACAAACCTGATATAATTGGAAGAGCAGTCTCTGCTATTTCAATGCATTTAATAACAATTCGGTCTTATTTAGTCTTTCAACGAATAATCATAAAGATTAAATGAGTTGGTGTCACCCCCCACCCCCCCAGGAAGGTCTTCTGTAGTGGATGGACATCTTTGGAGTTTCCTCCAGAAGTTCCTGTTTCTGAGCTCCGGTTCCTGCGGTGATAAGATGATGGACAGCCCAAAGGAACGCGTTAACCCGGGTCATGTTCTGCGCTACAGCCCCCAGCCCCTTTTCCCGTCCAAGTGGAACCGCAGCAGTAAAAGTTCTGAAAACCTTCGGATTCAAACAGAAAGGCCGTTTGAAGTCCTCCATCAACCAGAAGGAGCAGCAGCAGGAGGAGGTCCAGATGCTTGGCTCAGTCCAGAGTTAACGCTCGTTTTTAATATCAGCATGAAGGCTCTTTGTTCTGACAGATCTGTGTCACTTTTCTGCGTTTTCCTCAGGTTTTCCGCGCCTTACATTCTTCAGAATCTGGAAAAACGTTCTAAAACTCCCGGAAAACTTGATCTTTTTCTCGACAAAGAATCTTTTTTTCAAACCTGTTTCTCCGTAAAGTCTTTAAAAAACTTCATCAGGCAGAGAGAAAAAGCAAAGCTCCTTACCTCTGGCTGCACTTTGCGGATGGAAGTCAAACTCTGTGCGGCTCCAAGTCAACTGAGGCGCAGCAGCGTCCGCGCGCGCCAAAGAGCGGCGGCGGGCGGCGCGCGCGCCCTCCCAGGGTCCAATGGGGCTCCGGGGTGCGCCGATGTCACGCGCAGGGGTGACAGCAGGGGGAGGAGGGAGCAGTGTTTGGGATCAGCTGAGCACCACCTCCACGACTGTGGGCCGAGGACAACCACGCCGCTCCTCAGCTCAGCGCGCAAGAGGAGGAACACCTGAGGAGGGAGGAGGGACACCTGAGGAGGGAGGAGGGACACCTGAGGAGCAGGAGGGACACCTGAGGAGCAGGAGGAACACCAGAGGAGGGAGGAGGAACACCTGAGCATCAGGAGGAACACCTGAGGAAGGAGGAGGGACACCTGAGGAGCAGGAGGAACACCTGAGGGTTTGATAAGAAGATGACATTAGAGACTGACTGAAAACATTGTCTGTCACCTGGTTCCTTCGGTGGACCTTAAGAGGTTCAACTTGTCTTTTATTCTAGAAGGTTCTAGTTCTCCTCTTCATCGTTCTCATCTTCATCCTGCATCAGCGTCCAGCTCTGGAATCCCTGCATGAAAGCAGACTGCTGAGCTTTAAAGCTACCGCCATTAGCAGTCTGTAAATGCGCAAAACGATAAGACAGAAGCTGTGAGACAGAGAGGAAGCGCCCTCTAGTGCCTGATCTGTGTTACTACAAATTGACAAAACAACAAATTCTTACACTGCGTTCCCACCGGACTTGGAAATGCCCGTCCAGGTGACCAGTTCCAGAGAAAAGTCCACGTCAGCCACTTATTCTGCTTTCGAGTTCCAAACTCTGGTGTTCACGCGTAGCTACGCACATTTTTGAGACTGTTTTCAGGCTCTACGAACAAAAACGCAGACTTTAAAGTTAAACCAGACCAAACTTTGACCAATCAGGGACTCCGATTTAGTCATGACGTCTTTAATTCACAGAAGTACCAACCGTTTAAAAATTGATCATGAAGGACAAATTAATATTTGCGATTTGGGCCAGACTGGAATGATATGATTTCACATATCGGAATAGAGCTGTGAAAGAAAAGATTCTTGAGATTTGCCCCACTTCTACATCTTGCTCCAACCGTAGGTGGCAAATATGCGCTAGTAAACAGTAGAAGAAGAAGAAGCCCCTCCCTGCTTGTCCAGTGTGAACACATGGTGAGGTCCCCGGTGAGAGTGAAGCATGAGGGCTCCTTTAGCTTCAACAGACAAACAGTTACTCGGAAACTCCTCCTCTGGGGGCAAACGTCCGGGTTCTTGGGGGTAAAGTTGACTCTGGTGGGTTTTACGGTGTCGTCTCATCTGCTCTAATGTAAAACAGTTCTGGATCAACTACATTCTGTGGCAAACGTTTCAAAACACAAGCATCCGGGAATGAATCCCTGCCCCCTCCTCCTTCCCTCCACGTCTTTCCATCCCATCCTTATCGGAGCATCCTTCCCCCCGTCCCTGTCTTGAGCCCCCACATCTGTTGCTCTTTGGGTGGAAAGCCTCCTGTCAGCAGCAGGACCTTCGAAGTCATGGAGGAGAGGCCAGAGGAAGCCTGAAAGTCTCAGAAGAATCGAGGGAACCGTCCCGGTTATCAGGCAAGTTTACATCAGAGCTTCAAGCTGTCACTTTTGACGGATGGACTTCATTAACGTCTCCTCGAAGACTCACTGGGGATTGTGTAATAGACCCGTTTCAACCTTAATTATCCTAAACTCACACAAAAGGTTTTCATTAGTGCATATCTGGGGGGGGGGGCTGGAGTAAACAGAAAGTTCCTGCCACAGAAAACGGTCCTGGTGCATTTTTACTCTTGTTTTCCACTCTAAGCACTGACCTGTTAGGCCCGCCCCCTGCCAATCAAAGAGACACACCCCTGATAATGCACAAACGGGAACTCGAATACCCCCCCCCCCTCATAATTTCATGCAGACCATAATGACGATCAATGTTGGGTAATAACACAACACTTAGATCCTTCTGAGGAACTTCTGAGGAGGTTCTAAAGGACTTCTGAGGAGGTTCCACAGCTGAAGGTTAAGAAATGATCTTTGGTCATGAAGTTTGTCAGGAATCTGTTTTAGGGTCAAAGCAAAAGCAGAACAGAAAACATGAGAATGTTCTTTGAACCGAGCCTAACTAAAATGATTCCTCAGCTTGTGGATCAGACTCTGGAGAACTTCGTGTTTCTCTGGACATTTTGACGCGTGTCGATGATGTCGTGACTTCATCCAGTTCAATCTGGCTCCAATAAATTAGATCATCTAGAGGATCATTTACATAATCTGTAGTAAAATATGGAATTTAAGATTTTTAAATGAACCTAAATATGACATAAATTCATAATGAATGTAGTAAATGAATTATTTAAATATGTGTTTGTGTTTCGTTTTAGTTATGATTCAGTAAAAGTGAAGAGTTTGAACAGAAATGCACAAGTGAAGCTTTTTCTGCTAAAAGATGTGTTTTTGTTTTCGGGTGTGTAAAGGTTGTGCGGCTCTGAGCGCTCGCACACGTGTGCAGGCGGGCGGACAGGGGGTCTTTGTGCGCGCTCAGGGTGGGGTTCGGGGCAGTTTTGGTTTAGGGTCATGAATGAACACAGACAGAGAGACTCTGACATGGAACAGCCCCTCCCCAGCAAGCTGAACGTCTGTGCATTCATGATGTGGAGGAACCTGCTATTCTTCATCGATCCGTCCGTCTCACTTCACTGTTTTACATCTTTAAGGCATTTATTCAAATGTTTGGATTCACGTCTACCGTTGATGCACTTCTTTGTGTGTTTTAAAACACGTGAAGATTCAGAACCTTCAGGTACCTCACCTGCTCTTTAAAAGATGTTAAAAGGTTCTCATTCTTTCATCCAGGTGATGATGTTTTGGGGTCATGGCATCTGGACCTAAATTCTTATCTTATCCTACATGATTGGACTTCTAAATAGCTTTTCTCATTTATTATTTCTTTGGGTTTTTTAAAAAGTGAAAACGTTCTCTGACTCTTGCTGTTTGATTTTTTTTGGGTTCTAAAAAGTGAGTTAGATCAAATAAAGATGCTGCTTTCTGAGCCTGAACCTTACCCCCCCACCCCCTCCTCCACTGCTAAATGTGCACACCTGCACACGTGCACGCCTGCATACGTGCACGCCTGCACACGTGCACATATCCCTTTGGGTTCTTTAGAAAGCCCCCTCTATGACGCTGGCAGATTTTGGATCAGCTAAATACCTGTGCCCCCCCTCCATAAATTCTCAGACTGAATTGGGGGTGGGGGGGGGGGTGAAAAACAGGAGAGCTGGCTGAAAATCAAACACAGATCCTCCTTTTTCTTCAGCTGAACAGGAAGGAGAATGTTCTGGCCCCAGAATCCTCCTTCAGTCAATCATCGCTGTGAAACTTCAGAGGCTCCAGTAGGAAAGTCATCAGCAGGAGTTTTTTTTTAAATCCTCTCATTTTCATTCCTTCACAAACTGCTGCCTGTTTTTGTTTTTGTTGTTATCCCCTGTTTTTTTTTTTGTTTTTTTGTTTTCCTGACTTGGACTCTGCTGAGCTTGAATCTCTCCTGAGGCGACATAGTTTTTCACTCAGGCGTTATCTAGGATGACACGTGGGACACAGGAAATGCCCCAACATGAGCCGAGACCCGGCGGCACCTTCGTCCCGGAGCACCATGGGAAATCAGTGATAAAACTGAGACAAAGCCCAGATCAGGGGGTGTACAGGGGGGACACGAAGACCCTCTCTAAATGCTCCAATGAAGCTTTTCCAGAGTGTAGAAAACTCCGGCAGGAATCCGGAGAGAAGGACGACTGTTCAACAAGCCAGGACTATTATTGGTTACAAGTATTGACTTAATTGTTGACTGACAGACATCAGACATAACAGGACTGCAGACCAATGTTTATGAGGAAAACCAATCATCACTTCAGAGCAACAAGTTGGGACAAATAAAGTACGTGCTGAACTTTTGTAGGACAAAGTCTAATATTTTGGTGTTTTTAACATGTTCTTGATAATGGAGGACCATGTATGAAGAAAATTAAGTGCAAATTTCCATTTGTTGTGAATCGGGAGTGGACGAAAAACTGCAGTTTAAAAAATAAAAAATGCACTGGGCGGGGCCACAGTTTCCGTGCTCCGCTCCATTCTGATGCCAGACGAACAGATCCGTGTACGTCTGTGTTTTTCCTGGTCTTAGCTAGAGTCTAGATCTAAACTGGACGGATGAACAGATCTGACGTTGCTGCCTTTTCTGCTGCACCAGTAATGTTGGGGTGGGGTGAGGGGGGAGCTGTTAGATAGCAGGAAAGAGTGTAAACAAAGGAATCATGGGATATTAGACAGGCTTACTCTGCGCCACAACTCAGAGAAGAACCTCTGATGAACTCCTGCAGAAACTATGTCCTGTAAACAACACAATCGTAATGAAAGGACCACGGGAAGGCATGGAAAATACATCAAAACAAGGCCGCAGCGGGTCTTTAAGTTATCTGGATTATTTCTTTTGTTAATCACAAACTGATTTCCTGTTTAAGGTTTTTTCTACATTTTATTTTACTTTGCATTTCAAAGAAAATTATTCTAGAGTCAGTACGAGGACATATAATACTGGCAGACAACAGCTGGGGGCGCTGGTGTCCCGCTGGGGTTCAGTTTGCTCCGAAGAAGAAACAGAGCGCCAATAGGCGAGCGCCTTGCTGTTGCCTAGAGACCACCGACCAATGAGGACCTCGGCTGCGAGCGCAGAGACGCGGGGTCCGTCTCGGTGCGTTGAGCGACGGTCGCCGTTCGTTGGAAGTGAAATCTCTGCGTTTGGACCTGCATTTCGCTCGGAATGAGTCTGCCTCCGAGGTGAGGACCGCAGCCTTCACGGTGACGTCATTTCCTGTTATCTTGCCTCGTTAGCCGACGTTAGCATGTCGTCCGTTCGCCTGTTGACCAGAGACTCACTCGGTCACAGGGCTGCGGCCTCGGCATGAACCCGAGCAGACCAACGGTCCAAATGTGGGTTTGTAAAAAGGTTCGGTTCGGTGGAGCTGGCTCGGAATGAGAGCTTGGCTGATGTTGCTGTGACCTCTCAGGTTCTGTCCTCCGTGGATTCCACAGTTTTGGACTTTCTGGGACCAAAAGCTCGTGAACGTGAAGAGAATGAGTTCTTTTATTTTGAAATAACGTTTGTTTTTCACTATATTTAGTCAAAAAATTCTCCAAATAAACCCGTTATGACGTCAATGTGACAGAAAAAATTCAGAAATGGATTCTGTGGTCCACTTGGTCAAATACTATGGTGAGACAAATGGGTCTGTGTTCTTATAAAGTCTGTTTGGTTGATCTTCTGCGGTGATCTCTGTTGAAGCAGGTTTCTGTCTCAGTCTTTTCCTAGCTCCACGTCTGTTCCTGACCGATCAAACTCTTCTTTTTTTGTCCTCGTCCATCCTTCACGGTTGAACCGAGACTCTCAAGCTCTGGCTTGTGGTCACGGGGAGAACCTCTGACTCTGGTTTTGCTCCGCAGAACCGACCCGGCCGACAAAAACACGGCCAAGAAGAGGAGGGAGCTCACCGAGGAGCAGCAGCACGAGGTCAAGGAGGCCTTCGACCTGTTTGACACGGACAAAGACCGACGGATCGATTATCACGAGCTGAAGGTGAGCAGCGGCCCATCGGATGGAAACCGTGGAAACGGGACCAAACATGTCATCTGTCACGGTGCCACCAGGTGGCGATGCGCGCCCTGGGCTTCGAAGTGAAGAAGATGGACGTCCTGAAGATCCTGAAGGACTACGACAGAGACGGGAACGGGAAGATCAGCTTTGAGGACTTCAGTCAAGTTGGTGAGTCGCTGCCCTCCTCTTCCTCAGAGCCAGGCGACGAGGGGCCGCCCTGAAACGCGTCTGCCCGCAGTGACGGACCGCATCCTGGAGCGAGACCCGAAGGAGGAGGTCCTGAAGGCCTTCAAGCTGTTCGACGACGACGAGTCCGGGAAGATCAGCCTGAGGAACCTGAGGAGAGTCGCCCGAGAGCTCGGCGAGGACATCAACGACGAGGAGCTGCGCAGCATGATCGACGAGTTCGACACCGACGGAGACGGAGAGAGTAAGTCAGGTTTAAGCCACGCCCTCTTCACCGGGTGACACGGGTTCTGTCGTTGCCGTGGAGATGATCAACGGGGAGGGAGGTCAGCAGCCTGTACTTGTGTAGCTCTTATGCAGGTCTAAAGCGTTTCATGGTCGCTCTGAAGGCGGCAGAGCTGCCATGACAACAGAGGGGTTCAGTGTCTTGCTCAATGACACTTCAGCACTCAAACCTGCGACCTCCTGATCAGAGGCGGAACGCTCTTCTCCCGGTGCGGCTCCTGCTTTAGAAATCCCATCGTGGAGAAGAACACCCCTCTCTGACCTTTGTGGGAGGGACGTTCTGGCGTTCCCGCTCCGAGGTCGCTGTGATTGGGCGGAGAGCGTGGCCCCGCCTCTCACGGTTTCCTCAGCTGACATGTTCCAGAGCTTTAGCGATCTGAGAGTCTGAGCAGGCCGCTGTTTCCTCAGTAAACCAGGAGGAGTTCCTCGCCATCATGACCGCGGACTCCTGAGGAGGAGCCCGGAACCCAGACGCTTCTCCACAGAGCCGGCGGACGCTCCTGCAGGGCCCGCGAGTCTGAATCCCGCTGGACATCAGGAGACTTTCCAACAGTAAAAACTGGACCGACTTTCTGTAAAGATCAAGATTTAAGTTGATCTTGACGTTTGAACTGTTTGTGTGAGTGCTTGAGTGTCTTATTTATTTTTTATAAAATAAAGAGATTTTTCTCCAACAAAGTTCTTCCTAATAGTTCCGATTTTCGGCCGCGGATGCAGAACCCGACAAACCCTCAGAGCGGCTGCAGCTCCGGTTCTACCCTCAGTGTCCACTAGATGGAGACATTTCAACAACAAACTGAGCAGAAATCATCCACGAGCCACTTCTCCACTCCCTCTCTTTGGATTCTACTAGTTAACTAGTTGGTAACGAAAGGGAGAACTAGTTAACTAGCCGTCTATCCTGATGGTGGACACACTGAGCTTGTGATGTTTTTGATCATTTTTTTTTTTAATTTGAACATTGAAGCTCGCCATTGCAAAAAGTATTCTATTGAAGTGTACTACAAGTAATGGTAGTCTATACAGTAAAGTGAGGCTTACTTTTTTATATACTATTATTAATATATCGTAAACTTCAAAAATCGTAAACTGATTCAATGTAGTCTTAAGAAGTATTCAGTTAGTGTATTTCCTTTATAGTATACTTGCTATACTTATACTCAAGTATACTTTTTTCATTAAATATTTTGGAGTATCTATTAATTGTACTTAAAGGTGAAAATCGTTCATATTGGGGAGATTTGATTATTTTTTATATAATATGACTTCAGGTTTGATGCTTTAAGAGATGCTAATAACCTTTAGCAGAAAGTAGTGCACTAAAAGTTTATTTATTAAATACACTTGAGTACAATTACAGCAAGTTTACTATTGACCAAGTACGATATAGATGGTACATACAAAGTAAACTTCAAGTATTACTGCCTAGTGTATAGAGTACTTGCAGTTCATCTAAACAGAATACTTTTAGGTAGGATGAGCTGGAATGAACCAAACAAACGTCTGACGCTTTTGATGATGAAAACACAGAAATCTTGAATCTGTGCTCGTGAATGGACGTCTGCCACCCCCCACCCCCCACCACCCCCACCCCCGGTTGAAGGTCGGCGGCGTTCTCCCTGACCTGCATCTGCTGGCCGCTCCGGGTTCACACATGCTCAGCTGTCGCCGCCCGAGCCGCGGCGCTCCAGAAATAACCCCACCCAGTTCCTCCCCAGTGACAGACTCGGAGTCGCCCCCTGTGGTTAGTGCTGGAGACAACACACACATAAACACACACACCCCAATGCATACACACACATAAACAGACACATGAACACACACCCTCAATAACACACACACATGAACGCAAACACACGCACAAACTCGCACCCCATATACTCACTCAAACGGACATACACACATAAACAGAGACACAAAGTCACACACAGATAAACTCACACATTAATGGACCCAAACACACACATAAACGTGCACATATACAAACACACACACATAAACTCACACTCGTATTAATGGACACACACACATGCACTAATACATGCATGCACTCACTCATATGTAACAATACACACCCATGCAAACACACACTCTTAAGCATTCTCACAGTCTTTTGTCATTGTTTTGCGTTAATAAAGTTTAAAGGTCTGGATCGGGGGTGTTGGAGTGGGTGAGGGCGGTTCTAGTGTTGCCCCCCTGTCTGAGGGGCAGATGGGAGGAGAGCCCATTCACCTTTGACTCCGAGGTCACACAGCTCTTCCTGGATCCCTCCAGAGCCTCCGAGGCGGCGGTCGGCCCTGCGGTCGCCGGGGCTGATGGTCTCTGTAGTTTAACGAGCTCCAGCTGGTTCTGAACTCTGACAGGAGCCCAAAGAAACGGAGAAAGCCACACTAGAGAGCGCTGAGAGCCCAGCTGTCACTCATTAGGGGAAGCTATGCCAGCCATGTGCCAACATTTGCCCTTTGACCCCACCAGAGACCAGAGGACGTGACGAGGCGCTGAGACGGGGGAGGGGGGGGCATTTACACCCACATCACTGACATTCAAAACGCCTTGAAGTTTTCAGCTTCATCTCTGCACTCGGTTCTTCTGAAAACGGGCCAAAAGCTCAAAACAGACTTTTAAGGGAGGGGTTTGTCTAACTAGTTTTTAAAAATGGCATCATCATCATCATCATCATCTTCTTCTTCTTCGTCTGATTCTGTCCTGCAGCCGTCCTGGATTGAAGGACCAGATCTTTTTTTGCAATTCTTTAATTTTACTTTGCCTTTAAAGCAAACATTTGACCTCCACCACAAACTGGAAACTTCACCTTAGTCTGCATCTAGTACCAGGTACAAACGCTTATTTAGACTAAAATAATAATAATAATAAAGATGAAATATGACAGCGGGAGAAACTGTCGAGAAAATAAACTGAGCTAAAGAAAATCCACGAATGAAACCAAAACACAGGTGTCAGGGGTATCCAAAGGAAGTTTTAGAATTATTATGGGATGTCCACAGGACCTATGGCGTACTATTTTATCATTACTATGGGAGCCTGCCTAGCCAGCTGCCCACTTTAGCCAATGTGGGCAAACACAGGTGGGGCCCCCCCGGGAACTGCAGTCAAACCCAATCAGGGTGTGAAAGTGTGAAATTCTGTGATTTTTACAATTTTGCATAATATGGAGAAAAAAACAACAACTTTTGTTTGAGTGATGGTGACAAAACAAAGCTTAAGTTGAAAAGAGGGGGGGTATCTCTTGCTTCACCATATTAGGAATGTGGGCGTGGTTAAACAAAAAAGCTCTGTTGCCAAGGAAATCCAAAAGTTTACTTTAACTGATTCTTCTAAAAATAATGTCGACCTATTCGTCCCCCCCAGACCACCAAAAAAATAAATTGGTTGCTATAGAGACAAAGCCACCAGGGCGGGGGTGGGTAGGGAAAGTTGACCATGCAACGCAGCTTTAATTTAACTTTAAAGTGTGGGTGACATGGCCTATTTTAATAAGCCAAAATATAGTAAATAGTCTCTATTTCATGTTGCGATTGTTTTTAATATTTTTCGAAAAAGAATAAATAGCGAAAAACGCGGTATAAACAACGAGGACGGCCGCCGGCTTCACGCATTCCGCCGAATTCGCGCCGCCCTGTTTGTGACGTAACGAAAGGCAAACAACATGGCTAGCACCGATAGCGAAGCACAGAGTGATGCTACCGTCTTCCAGCCAAGACCACTTACATTTGTTTTTTTTTATCGTCTTCTCACAACTGAGGTGGTGACCACGCTCAATAATGACGATGCCCGCATTATTGATCGCAAACTCTTCAGATTTGTTTGTGAAAGTTTAGCGTGAGTCCACCAGTTTTGGTCTCTAGGGATCCGTCACGCTGACCACGTGGTACAGACAGAGCCAATCAGAGCCGTCGATGCATCCGAAAGCAACTAAAACGTCCCGTCATTGGTCAATTAGGCCGGGTAGACGAGAGATAGCCGCGACCATAGAGGAAGCGATCCGCAGAGAAATATAGAAAATAAAGCTAAAATTCGCCGATTTCAGACAATTTTTTCATCCGGAAAGCGATTTGTCCATAGAGATCAGGTCTTTATTTCCAGGAAAGTACGTTTGGTTTTTCGGTTTTTTCGACGCGAACTATTGGTATCAATAGAATCAGCGTTTAAAGGGCTTTTTTATTTGACAAAGTTGTTGAAAGCATGGCATCCACACTTTAAGCTTTAAGTTTCTCTGCTGTCGTCTTAAATAAATGGAAGTTCAAGGGGAAACAATAGATATGGAGTTTATATTGAATCATTTTCTTACGAGCCCTCCAATAGAAAACCATTTAGAGGGAACCTCCCCTTTTGTCTGGGATAGGCTCCAGCAACCACAAGACACTTAGAAGACGGATTCATTGTTGTTTTTGTAAACAAAATAATGCAAATCTTCACATTTCATGTCGTTTGGCTTCATTAAACTGCTGGAAAAGTCACGGCTGTAGCGACATCAACAGAGAAGAGTGTTTCTATCATCCTCTTCTTCAAATCTTCATCAGTAGTTTTAAGGCGGAACCCTTTTTTTGGAGTTTGGAGATCTTCTGCTGCGACAGGCGGTTTGCATTTGTCTACGCCGATGAAGAAATGTGCCACCGAGGGTTTTGTCATGTTTCTGCCGCACGGGTGAAACCAGAGTCCAGGCGGCGCCGTGGCCTCTGACCCCGCCCGTAACCTCGACCCTTGTGACCTCTGAGCCTAGCTGGCCTTTAAATGATCTGTTTTCCTTGTTTCTACATTTCATCTTCAGGCTGATCGGTGAAGTCGTCCCTTCATACTGGGTGGGGTCGTTCCTGTGGGGGCTCCTCCCTTTACTCCTGGTTCAGTGGTTGTGGATCTTAAATCCCAGAGACAGTTAGGACAAACACTGTTTAGTTAAACGTTTATTTTATTCTTTTCACCTCCATCTGTTTGTTTTTCTCCTCCTCCTTCCTCCAAAACGTCTTTTGGACCTTCAAAATGTTCAGAGGAAATCAGAAAAAGTAAAATAAAAAACCAAACACGGTGCCCGGACGGAACAGAACCGACCTCCAGCCTCCGACATCGAACCTCCACCTTCTGTTCCAGAGGTGGAGGCGAACCCGGCGCTCACGATTCCTGCAGTTCCTGAAGTGAACACTGGAGGCCGGTTACTCCAGTGCTCAAATCCCCCCCAAAAGGATGTTTTACAGCTTTATTTTTTATTCTTGACCATTGTGTGTGTGTGTGTGTGGGGGGGGGGGGGGGTCAATCAGTTCAGATGTGACTTGCGCTCAAACATCTGGATTAGTGGGAGGAGCTTCATTGATTCACAGGTGGGTGCACTATTGACTCAAGCCAACTTTTCTATTTAGTCCCACCCCAAATGACCATTTTAGACAAAATGTTGAGGTGGGCGGAGCAAAGTCAATGTGCCCCTCCTACTTTTCCTGCTGAGATCATTCTCCAGTCTTCATATGGTCCAGACCCCCTCCTGCTTCCTTCAAATACTGTCATTTAGGGTTTTCTCTTTTTTTGGAACCTGGTTGGAGCCACGCCTCCTCCAGTCAGACACGATCTGTCTTCGGTCTGGACAGAAACCAATGAAGCCGTCTGTTTCCACGTCCCTCCACACAAACGCTGACCTTGTTTTGTGCGAGCGGAGACGGCGAACAGGAGGGAGAAGGTCTGCGAGGACGTCCGACGGACACGGGGCAGGAATGCTGGATGGCATGCCCGGCAGCTGGGGGAGGATGGGTTGGTTTACACGCGCTCATGGCTTTCATAGTAACTGGATCCTCAGACGTCCCAGCTTCAAACGGCTTCTCCAAAACACAAAACTCCCAAACGCGGCGCGCTCCTTCGCCGTCGTCCAAGTGCCGGAGGTTTTGCTTTGGCAGGAACCAAAGATGGCCGCTTCTCATGAGAGAAGGATTATAACCCCGCAGATGAGGGTCAGGAGGAGGCGGCGGTCCCAGAAAGGATGGTGTCCGGATTTCTCTGGAGCCTCTGTGCTTCTTTGTGTTTCTGCATCTCTTCAGCTGTCAGAGAACTTTGAATTCTAGAAAAGGACAGAAAAATGTGATCCAACGTCACCAGAGTCTCATCGAGTCCAGAAGTCAATCAAACAGGAAGCCGGAAAGATTCAGAGAAACCCAAACATTCCAGCCTCCGGAAGCGTCAAAGGCTGGCGCCGGTCCCAACAGAGGCCTCCAACGCCCCAGTGGGGATTTCTGAATCCACACCAAGCTGATGATTATTTCAGCAACATGTAAAGTCTGGATTTTTCCTTCCGGGTGGGAATGTCAAAGTCCTAACTTTAATGTTTTCACGCGGCAGCAGACTCGACAGCTGCTCCTTCAGCAAAAAAAGCCCCCAAAAAGAACGCTCTGTAACCAGAAGGATTCTGCTGGTCATGTGACCGTCAGATGTGCAGGAAGACGGCAGGAAGTGTTTCGGTAAACCTTAAAGCAGTGTCGCACGCAACCAACGGACTGCTGCGTAAAGAGTAAAAGCACAAAAGAGAAATCAGTAGAAAAAACACAACCCTGTAAATGTCACAGTGAACAGAATAATGATCATGCAAACAGGAATTTAAGGGAAATGTGGGATAATCGCTGCTTTCCGATTCTACCAAGACCTCAAAGAGCCTCTATCCTCCTTTTCTAAAGCCTTTAAGAGTAAAACTATATGCATATTATACTACATTACCTTTGGTACACGAAAGAACTCATTTTCAATGAAAGGAGTTATGTTCACATTTTATTTTACTACCAGGAAGTAAAAAGAATCGCTCTCCCTTTTGCTCCGCCCATTTCATGACGTCAACGGCAGCGTTTCTCCCACAAAAACAAACAACATCCAAACTTTTGCACAGACAGATCTTTATATTGCTCATATAAAATGTAATCATTTTAGGCGATCGCCGCTAGCGACAGTTAGAGAATGGGCGTGTCTGTTAGCCTGGGGGTGGGACTCGCAGCGCAAACTCTTCCTGGAAGGGGCAGTTCCTCACGTTGTGATGTCACAGTGTGAAAACCCGCTTGTATTACTGGCTTGGGATTGGCTGGTGCTCAAAAAGCAGGTTTTTAGAGGAACACTCAGAGATGTGTGGATCAAAATACCACTATAGGGTTGTTTTTGTGAGGAAGGAACATTATAACACTTAAAGCTCCAAAAGTTGATATTTGAGGATATAGGCCCTTTACATGAATTCTGATCAAATCAAACTTCTTATAGGAGCTTGGATGGTTCTGGAGAACCATCATCTGAACTCTTTCTTATGGAAGTTGACCTTAAAAACTGTCAAATGATCAGAAAAAGTGAAACCTGCTGACTTTCTGGTCAACTTCTGTTCTTCACTCAGACTGAAGAGCAAACGATCAAAGTCTGTATTTTATCACCCCCCCTTCTTTCTGTATGTCACAGCAGTGCAGACAGGAGCTCGCTGGAGGGGTGTGGCATGTGGTCACATGACAGGAGGGGGGGTAACGGAAGGATCCAAACCAGCCAAGGAGTTTTCCACACATGTCCATTAATCCGTCCACCTATCTACACTTCCATCCATCCATCCATATATCCATCAATTCATCCATCAATCCATCCATCCATCCTTCCATCCATCCATCCGTCCATCAATTCATCCATCAATCCATCCATCCGTCCATCCATCCATCCATCATCCATCCATCCATCCGTCCATCCATCCATCCATCCATCCATCCATCCATCCATCCATCAATTCATCCATCAATCCATCATTCCATCCATCCCTCCCTCCCTCATCCATCCATCCTTCCACCAATCTACATTCCATCCATCCATCCATCCACCCATCCGTCCATCCATCCATCCATCATCCATCCATCCATCCATCCACCCATCCGTCCATCCATCCATCCATCATCCATCCATCCATCCATCCACCCATCCGTCCATCCATCCATCCATCCACCCATCCGTCCATCCATCCATCCATCCATCCATCCATCCGTCCATCAATTCATCCATCAATCCATCATTCCATCCATCCCTCCCTCCCTCATCCATCCATCCTTCCACCAATCTACATTCCATCCATCCGTCCATCCATCCATCCATCATCCATCCATCCATCCTTCCATTCATTTATCCATCAGTTTATCTATCCATCCATCTACATTCCATCTATCCATCCTTCCATCCATCCATCCATCCATCCTTCCATCCATCCATCCATCCATCCATCCATCCATCCTTCCATCCATCCATCCATCCATCCATCCATCCATCCATCCATCCATTCTTCCATCCATCCATCCATGCATCCATGCATCCTTCCATCCATCCATCCATCCTTCCATCCATCCATCCATCCATGCATCCATCCATCCATCCATGCATCCTTCCATCCATCATCCATCCATCCATCCATCCATTCTTCCATCCATCCATCCATGCATCCATGCATCCTTCCATCCATCCATCCATCCTTCCATCCATCCATCCATCCATGCATCCATCCATCCATCCATGCATCCTTCCATCCATCATCCATCCATCCATCCATCCATCCATCCATTCTTCCATCCATCCATCCATCCATCCATCCATCCATCCATTCGTCCATTCATCCATCAATCAGTTTATCATCCTTCCATTCATCCATCCATCCATCCTTCCTTCCATCAATCCATCCATCCATCCATCAATACTTCCATCCATCCATCTATATTTCCATCCATCCATCCATCCATCCATCTTTCCGTCCGTCTGTCCGTCCGTCTAACATCCGATTCTGGACTCTGCAAAAGCATGAAACCAAAGGAGACTTGAACATTCCTGCGGTCTCCCATAAGCCCCTCCTCCTTCTTGAAGTCCCCGCATCTACAAAAGAACCAACAGAACAAGAAAAAAAGTTTAGAATAGTTTTCTTAAAGTCTTTTAAAGTGTTTTTGTAGCATTTTTGATGATGGATGACACACATAAAAAAATGTAGAAAAATACATTTCTGAGTATTTCTTCATCCACATTATGAATCAGGAGCCGACGAAAAGATGCTAGTCGGGTCCACAAGCTCCATCCTGACGCGTCCACCTACAGACAAACATGATCCACGAACATCGTTGTTTTCCCTTGCTCTGATGTTGCTCGCCACTCACACCTCCAAGGTTAGGTTATGTTGGAGGTGTGAGTGGCTGCAAGCCAGCAGGAGAGAATTTAAATAGAGATCTCTCAGCTACGCAGAGGCAAAGATGGGGTTGCTCCGCCCCTACGGTTCCACTCACAACTGGGAGGAGAACTCCTAATGAACTCCTGGCGCTCTGCAGAAACTATGTTCTAGAAAATGTTGGAAGTTCAGTGATGTCACACCCGGGTTAGATGAGGACACGATGGAGATATGAAACGTTGGAGATCAGCGTAGACAGAACTGTGAGACCCTCAGATCTGTCCGCCTCTACAGGCATGGTTTCCATGGTAACTCTTGTTTCCAAGGACCAGAACTCCTCAGAACCTGGATTTCCTTGGCAACCGGGCGCCGGGCGACGTTTCCCGGGCCTGACAGCAGATGCTTGCTGCTCTGAAATGTGGGACAGGTTCGACCCCTCCCGTCATCTGCGGTTAATGTGTAGAGCCTGCGGGACAGTAATCCCGGGTTCTCGCGCCGGGACCCTTGGGGGGGGCCCCTGAGTGTCAGCAACACATTTTCTCTGCTGCAGCATCGGTGACACCTCCCCGCTAAATATACGGCGAGCGGCAGCGACAGGTGACGCTGCTTCTCCGCAGACGTGCACTCTGCCAGCCCGGACACGGGAGGTCACGGGGTGTGCGAGTGTGGGACGCAGGGGGGCGGAGCCTCAGTGTGGGGAGTTGCAGCTGCTCAGTCTGGGAGCTCAGATCCAAACGCTGCCCAGCTCTGGGTGCCCTCTGCTTTAAGCCAGCTGGTCTGGCTTATCTGTGCTTCTTCCATTCAATCTTTATTTTTCTTTGGTTTTGTGAAACTTGTTCTTGTTTGACACAAGACCTGAACAAGCAAACCCACAGCTGGAGCTGCTGGGGATCCTTCCAGGTGAAGAGAAAGCGCAGGTGAGTGAAACCAGAGAAATTAAGACCTTCAGGGGGAACATTTATGGGGGGGGGGGAATCTAAAAATGTGTTTTTTAAAAGCTTAGGAATGTGCAGGAATGTGCAAATGATTTCAACCGCTAGGGGGCAGCAGAAACGAGCAGGTCCATGTGTTGACCTCTGTGGTTAACCTGCAGCAGCAGAGCATCCCCATGATAAAAACTTTATGTTTAAGTTTATGTGTGGTTTTAAAATCTTGCTGACATTTTACTTTGAAGTTTTGTTTTTCATTTGCAGTTTAATTTGAGTTTTCATCTTAATTTAGATGAATCTGTCTCTCATTTTGAAGTTATAGTACTGAAACGTACTCGTTAACACGGTAAAGTAAATACTTAGTGAGATATTTAAAGGGAAAGATTTAAAAGAGAAACAGATATAAAAAACATTTTGTAATGTAAAAATATCTCAATCAAAAAGTATATATTTTTAAACGTACTTTGAGGCTGGACTTTAGCCCTGATAAATTGCGCTTCCGGCTCGATCAACTCCCTCAAAACTGTGACTCAATACTGGCCTCTACTGGTGAGTTGCTGCATTGAAGCCCTTCAGGAAATTGACGTAAAAAACAACATTTGTGTTGTGCTAAAAAAAAAAAATTATGTTGGCTACAAACTCCAGAAGATGACAGTAAAATGAGGTTTTTAATGATAACAACCAATCCTGGTTTAGGATTAGATTAGCTCCGCCCACAAATAACACAACATTCTGATGAAGAAAAGTAATTCACAAAAACTGAGGTCATTTTTAAAAAGTAGTTGCCTGATTTTTTTTTTTAAATGAATCTCAGATTCAGTCTTTTGATTAGTGCTTTAAAATGCAAAAAAATCTGATTGTAAAATTCTAACACATTAGACAAAGTAAACGGAGAGGTGGTTCACCAAACACAAAAGCAGAAAGATGGAAACATCACATTTTAATTTACATTAATCTGTTCAAATCATCTTTACATCCGTTTTTATCTTAGAGACCAGGGAGGGTATTCTTTGTCTGAATGATCCTCCTCAGTCCTGATATTTGCAAACATTTACATTTTTTTGTATTTGATGTAAATCGACTGGAGGTCAGAAAATCATCAACACTTTAACTGAACCCATGGATGCAAATATTGATGCTTTAAACCCACTTCTGCTCCAAAATTACCTTTATTTAGCGTCTGTTATTAAAGCTAAAAAGGGATTTTATTTTCATATCTGACATAAACTCAGGTATCAAAAGGTTAAAACGTGGACTAAAAGATGTGAAACAGTGTCGGGAAAGGTTAACCGGTTTTGGTGAACACAGTTCAGGCTGAGCTAAATGATTGTTCTTTAGACTGGATCTGCACATTTTCACACCTTTCTTAAGACTTTTTGCTTTATTTCTGTTCTCATTTTTTGTAAAGCTGCTAAAGGCATTATACTGAACACTTCACACGTGCAGGAAACTTTCCAGTGTTTTATTCAATGCCTTTGTTTGTAGAGTTATCAGAAACGGACTGATGTGGCGGTTTTCCAATCCCGCCCATTGTATTAGGAGGTTTCCCCTTAACTTCTCCCTTAGCTGCTGTCTTGGAGCCGTAAACTGGACTTTTACAGACATTTTCTCTGATGTGATTAAAATCATAGAGTTGTTTTAGCAAATCTGTTTAATTATATTTTACTATACATGTTTATATGAAATTTTTGTCATTTCAGGGGTTGAAATATTGATGTATAAATGAATTATCAATATGCACAAACTTGTGCCACAGCAGAGAAACAGTAATAGATTACATTCACAGTTTTGGATGAAAATTGTATCCTCTTGATTTAAATAAAAACCAGTGGCAAGTAGTTACACTGGGCGATATACTGATTTTCTTTTTGCATGTAGCGTTTGTATAACCTTTATTGAGACAAAAAGCTGAAATTGATGTAAGTAAATTTGAGTTTACAAGAATTTGTATTTGAATTAATGTGATGTTTTTCTGGAAGTTTTATGAATAGAATAAAGTTTAAGATAACACATTGTACATATTCAAAGTGCTACTCAGAACTTTAGTAGTAGTATTGGCACCTTTTACTACTTTAACTTGAGTCCAGGTATTAAAGTTGGCTCCACTGGGTTCCTATGGAAGCGGTGCAGTTCCTGGTCTTTGCGCTGGGTGGCAGCAGAGAGCCGGGATACTGTTTAAGTGTAGAAATGATCACAAATAAAGTTTTCTAAAGTTTTATTTGATTCTCTCCTTTGTTTAAATTGTACTTTCGGTGCGTGCGTGTGCACGTGTGCTCGCCTCCAGGTGCTTACTGACGAGGCCGGGAGGCGCGCGGGGTCCGTGGTCACGTTCTCGGATGGACTGAGCTGAACCACCAGAGCCACGCGGCGGCGGAACGCGAGGGCGTGCGGGACTGAGCGGGAGGTAAGCCTCCGCGCGCTTGGTGGGTGTGTGTGTGTGTGTGTGTGTGTGTGACTGTGTCTGCGCACGCGTGAGTGCGGGATTTGACAGATAAACAACCGGAAAGGAAGCCTCTTTCTGTCCGCGCGGCGCTTCCTTCCCCTGCAGACGGCTCAGTCACGAGCGGCCGCTCACTTCCTCGCGGGTCCGGTGTTTGTCGGGAGTTCAGATCCAGGATTTTTCCGCGCGGGTTTCCCGCTGAATCCTCTGGAAACACGCAGGGCGTTTTCCTTGTTCGGATCGGCGGTGAAGCGCGAGGACCTGAAGGGTTTCTGTCATCTTCTGGTAAGAAAAGTTTAGGAAAAGTAAAAAAAAAAAAAAGAAGAAGAAAGAAAATAATTTGCGCTGCAGGGCCGCATGGAAGGGCTGCGGGGGCCCGGGGCTGTCGTTCATGTCGGCCCCCTCGAATCTACCTTTAAATCCGAGTTTAAATATATGAAGATGTAAAGAATTTTTAAATTCTCAATTTTCTGTCCAAAACAAATGTAATTGACGTTTAAAGGACTCGTGTCTTAGTTAAATGATTCAGAACTCAGAACTAAAATGTTTTCTTTCTCATCTAGAACCCAGAAAGCCAAGAAGCTTCTTTTGAATTGAGAAAGGAATCTGACAGATTATTTTACCTCACATTGGAGGATTTCCTTTAAGAAATATTTACATAAAATATCAGCAACAAACTTGTTCTAAATAACTATAACCAAAAAGAACTTTTAAATGCAGGTTTTTCTTTCAGCGCTAAATATGTTTTTGGTTTGATTATGAAGGATTGTCACCTGTAAAACATTCAAATGTTTCCAGCAGACTAACATGTTAATGTTCATTTAAATAAATAAACGTTCTGCTGAAAAAACAAACAAAAAACAAATTGTGCTGCAATCAAACCCAAATGAATTTGAAAGGAAAACTTTATTTGCTTGAGTTTTGTTCATGGAACAGGAAGGGAAATGTTTATATGTCGATAAAGTTTCTGCCAGTAGTTTAAGAGATAAAACTAAGCCAGGAGACGTGAAGCTAAACTTTAAATCTAAAACTACAGTAACTGTTTCTGCGTCTTTTCCATGTGATCATTGAACAAACATTTGAAAACATTTCTGGATTAAAAACTTTCTTACTTTCCGAGTAAGTTCCTCATCGATACCAAAAATTAAAAACTTCATGTTGAAGTAAAAAACATTTTTTAGATACCCAACAGCTTTTGTACCTTTATTTATTTATTTATTTTATTTTAAATAGAAACCAAACATTTTTCTGTAAACGCAAACGAACATTATTTGAGTAAAATAGAAAAGTTTGATTGTAACGCTGCTACGAGCTGTAGTGTTAGTGTAATATATACAAAACTTTAGCTAAATTTGTAAAAATAAAGTGTGATATTTCTTTTTTGCATTAGCTTTTTTCTAAAGGGAAAAAACTTCTCAACAAAACATTGATTTTAGAACATTTTTGTATAATTTTGGTAATTTGCTAAATGCAAATTACAAAATGGAAAAAGTCAAGAACAGTTTCATTCTTACGTTAGTTTTTTAGCAAGAGGAAAAAAAAAAATCAAAATTGCTAAAAAAAAAATTTAAAAAAAATGTAAAAAAGGTTTCAGTGGTTTTTTTTTGTAACTTTTTACCAGTTTGCTAAATAAATCACATTTAATTTTTGTATTTTCTGAAAGGGAAGAAATAACTAAAACTTCGATTTCTGGGGTATTTCAATACATTTGTGCTAATTTTTGATACACATCAGATTTTATTTTTTTGCATTAGCCTTTCACCGAAGGGAAAAAAACAAAATTTGTGATCAAATTGTCTATTCAAAGGTTTTTCTGTACAATTTGTGCTTCGAGTTTTGAGACTTTTCACAGGATTTAATATTTTTTTTCCCCTGAGTTCTTTACTTTGGAACAAAAACCTAAAAGACCAAAAATAAAAAATAGTTTCTGATTCTTTCCTTCACTGCGAAGAAGCCGTTTTTTTCGTTGACATCCGTTCATGGCGCGTTCGGAGCGCCGGAATCGGTTCCTATTTTAGAACCGATCAAGCAGTTTTTCATATTTCCAGCCTTGTAAAGTCAGTGAGGTATCAAACCCTTGAGCTGAGCATGTGCTTCAGCGTCTGTGCCACAGAGTGACTCACTGGCTGCTTATAGAGGGGTGGGGGTTGTCCCGCACCAAACCACATGAAGGAGATCCTGTTGCATCCATCTGGGACCTTATGAGGGGCCTGAACCTGTAATTTCCTGTGGACGCGTGGCTCCGCCTGGTTTCATTCAGCAGCGATTCACTTTCTGCCAACTGCAAAAACAACAAACACAGGTTTGGAAACCGGCTGTCAACTTTTCCAGGTTCCACGAGGAACTTCCAGGAACATTCATCAAAGACCTGGAACTCTTTTGGAACTTGAAGGAGAAAAACTGCCTGAACGTTTGGATTCCTGGTTTTCCGTAGTATTTCCTAAGGTTGTTTTTTGTTGTTGTAAGGACAGCTTTTATCCCCAGAAAAAAGCTGGTTTTGGTAAAGAAAGTTCTTTTTGCTGCTTTGGGAAACTCTGTCTTGTGTTGCGTTTGAGCACTGAGGGAACTCCGCATCAGTTCTTGTAACTTTTCTCATTTTATAAAAGGAACTTGATGTGGAACCACACCGATGCGGATGTATCTGGTTATTCCTAACATTTCATACTGATTACATCCATGAATGAAAAAGAAAATAATTACATTTCTAAATTGCAAACAAGTAGAAAAAAAGAATGCAGTTATGGCCTCTTTTGGCTTCCGTAGCCACAGACCGTTTGAATGTCAGACGACCGGCCTGTACTCGGCTGACGTTTTAGCTTCCAGATTCTCTCGACTTTTGGGGATAAAGTTTATCTTCATCTCTGAGTTTTAAAGTCCAACAAAAAAGAAGTTAACAAAAACCGGTATTTTCCTAAAATAATAATAAACATGAATCCACCGTTTGAACAACTTTATTAGCAGCATCCTGTAACATTAGACAGCTGCTTGCTGAATATTTCAATGTTATGGTCATATTATTATGGTCTGTTGGAACAACTGTCACTATAAATCCACATGTGGAGTAAAGATCCTGATTTTGGTCTGTTAAATGCAAATTTCTTTTATTTTGAAATGTAAGGCTCTTCTTCTGTTTCCTCTTGTGTGAAAATGTTTTTTTTAATCAAATTTTCTAGTTTAGGAGTTTTAATACCAGGGTTTGACGCAGCCGCTTTAAGAAAGTAGCGGATGGATTTTCAACAAGTGACCAAACGACTTGAATGACCAGAATGAATCAGAAGTGGTGGAGATTTTCAAAATAAAACTTCCTCCAGAATAGGGCTGCACGATATGAGCAAAACTTGCGATATGCGATATGAGTGATCAATATTGCGATAACGATATAATTTGCGGTATATAAACAAATAGCAAAACAACCAAAAACACATATTACCGTTTCACTGCAGTTTAAAAATTATCCTCCAAATGACCCTTGTTGACGTAGGAGACAAACATCTAAAATAAAAGGGCTCATCTGATTGGTCAACAACGTGAAAGGGTCTATCCAATTGGTCAAATGCATAAAGAGATTTATTTTATTAGTTAAATACTTCAAGCTGCCATTAGATTGTTTTAGCACATTTAAGGAAACCATTTATTGCGATTTTTGCTGACTTTTGCGATATGGATATTGCACTGCTTGATATTGCGATAACGATAAATTTGCGGTATATTGTGCAGGCCTACTCCAGAATTAGATTCGAAATGAAATGAAAAGAAGTGTAGTTCCTGTTATTGGACCGGTCCTGATCCATGGCCTGGAGGTTAAAATGAATATTTATTATCTCAACAACCTCTTTTTCAACAAATCCAACTTTTCTGAGGCTTTTGTTTTCAAAACATTTGTTTGTATAGCATTAACTTTATGTATTAAATGCATTTTTGTAAATTAAAATGTTACATTACTGTTGAAAGTTGTGTAAAATCCTGTAAAAAAAAGGCTGAAGGAATGACAGACAGGTTATCGCACAACGTTTGCACTCATTCATGCCAACAAAACACTTTGTTAATGAAGATTGTCCAACCTGTGGTCACAAGAAAAGCCTCATTGTATTCATATTTTATAGAAAAATCTTAAAGGTTTTGTGTCGTTTTTGGTCCAACGATGACAAACTTGACCTCAAAGCGATTCTTTTCTCTACTTTAAAAGTCATTAGTTGATTTTGTTTAAACTAAATAATTGAGGTGAAGAAGGAGTCCTGATACTTCCCTTAGAAGGTCGGTGGACGTCTCTGTGGGTTGACTGTGTCAGTGGAGGCGTCACGCCGTCCTGGTGGTCGATGAGACATTAGACGTGTCCTCATGGATGAGCTAATGGTGGTGTGTTTGGGTGAGTCAGACACAACCAGAGGCTGATTCAAGCTGCTGTGCTGAAGGCCACTCCCCCCTGCAGCGTCTTATTGGAGAAACACGCCTAATCAGGTGGGACAGAAGCATTGAGTGGTCCTGGGACACGTGGAGGACATGTTTTCATCATGAAAGCTTGTTGTGGGAGGGATTTGAATATCAGACACCCCAGCAAAGATCCCTGAGGAACTCCTGATGATCTGTTTCGCTTTGCTTTTACCTGCCGGGTGTGTTCTGGTCTAAAAACGTTAAGACTCAAACGTCTTTCATGTCAAAAAGACGCTCTGGAGCAGTCGAACGGATGTCTAAACTGATGTTTGGAGAACATGAAAGAGCTGCAACTGCTCAGGTTTCCTTCGATGAGGCGACAGATTCCCTTAAGTATAAAAGTCTGATCCGGCCTGTTGCAAAGATCCGATAAACCTCACCGGATTCGGTTTCACGAGACGAGACTGAAGAGTCTCTCGTAGCCAGAAGCCGAGGACTCCTGCAGCTGTCGCGGCCACATTTAGCTCCGACCCGCAGAACCTGACCCGTCCTGGACTGTTGGGTTTGAACTGAGCACGTTAACAGGCTTATGGGATGCGCCTGGCGGGCTTCAAGTGGTCTCTGATGTTCCTCTCCACAAAGACGGGGTCTCACCGGACCTCCTTTGGACCACGCGACCCAAGGTAGATCTCGACGGTGGTCCTGGTTGGATTTCTCCACGCCAGACAGATGTCAGGACGCCTCGACTCGACTTCAGGACGTCATCTGGATGCATGGGAACCTTCGTTTCTCTGAAGATGCAGCACGGTTCTTCTGCTTTACCGTTGAAAGGGCCTGCATGTAAATGCTGAATAGATCGGTTCTGGGCCCGGGGTTCTGCACAGTCCCAGAATTCACCCGTACGAGCTCAACGCCAGCCTATACCCATTGGGAGCACTGCGAGCCTTTCACCACGTGGGGCAGGCAAGCTGGGAAACAAACCTGCAACCTTCCGATCAGGGGTAAACCGCTCCACCTCTCTACCAAAGCCCCCCTCCCTCCCGAATGTCTCCGGGACTTTTCATTTGCAGGAACATCTGAGTGTTCCCAGCTGTCCTTCCACGACTCCCCCCCCCTTGACCCTCCAAACCCCCAGCAGCCTCTGCTCTGCCGCCGCCTCTGGCTGGTTTCATTTCACTGAAGTCAGAGCGAGACGCCTGATTTCCATCTCTTCCTCTGATTCTGTCGTCTGGCAGTTTCGGGTAAAAAGTTCACTTTTATTTTTGGAGGCTTCTGTATGGCGTGCTCCATAAATAGCAGCGCGGTTGGCGGCGGTGGGCGTTCGGGGCTCGCTGGAGAACTGCCATCCTCCTGGAGGAGATCAAACTCCGCGTTAAATAACATCCAGGCTGATTTTTATTGTCTCAGACACTCTTGCTGCAGCGTGCCGGCCGCGCACGTCTCTAATTTTACTCAGCGTTGTGGTGTGGTCCCGCAGAGAGGGCTGGAAGGCGGCGTGACTCACACGTCTGATCTCCGTGTGGCTACTGAGCTTCTCGACCTGCTACGTCACGCCGCCGCCTCTTCTGTTCTGAGGGGCTCAGCCTCCGCGGTGAAGTGGAGGATGTTTGGAGAAATCAGGAGTGAAGCGTCTGCGGTGATAAATGCCGTCATTGTTTTCACAGCAGAGAATGAAAGTAGATCAGAGCGAACTGCAGGCCCGTTCACACGTGACACTTGATTCTTTTGCTCGTTTCTCTGTTTGATACGATGTGAAAAACAGAAACTTTCTGGAAAAGAAAAGCCCAGGATTTTTGGACAGATGTTTAGTTTGGAATCCGTCACTTTGATTTCTTTTACATCCTGCAGGTTTTTTTTCTACACACTGTAAACGTGTGGACCACCCAGAAAAACCAAAAACATTCAGAAATATGGCTGTTAAACCCCTAAATGGTGAAGAGTCTTTACTTCTGATTTAACCCTCAAACACAGAAACTTTAGCTCCAGCGTTTACATTCTTTCGAAGGCGTAAAACGTGATTCCAGCGAATTCTGAAGTGGAGAAAAGCAGCTTTACGTTAGAAATGTGATGCATATCGGTGCAAAACTGATATGAAAAACCGCGTCACAACCCACCGATTCACACTTGTCGTGCAAACGGTCAAAGAGGTGTACGATAGGTCGGGGAGCGTGTGTTATTTAGGCGTCGCCGACGACATCTCAGGTGTTAAAGGGCTAACGGAATAATGTTTGGAAGTTATATTCTTCTGGTTCTGGTTCTTTCCCCGTCTAAACTATTTTTTACACTTAAAATTATTGCTGCAAAGCTTCAAATCATTTTTCCCTTGTAACTTAAGCCCCTCCCCCCCTCCCCCCCAAGCAAATCTGTCGGAAAATCCTTTTCGGCTTTTGCTAAACTTGATAACAAAATGACCACCCTACCGCTATAAAATGTGAAATCTGTCAAATGAATGTTTGAATGTTGGACGCGGGGGCCTTCAGTCTCCACCTACTTTTATTGAGGCGTCTGATTGGTCAGTTTAAAACTTAAAAAAAACTGGAACTGCAGAAAAAAATTCCATGAAAATTTAGGATTATCAAGAACAGGTCTAAGGCATAAGAGCAAGAATGGTTCTTCTGACCAATTCTGACCCTGTTTGGAACCACAGGGGGAGGAGTCACTCAGTCCAGTTCTCTTATACAGTCAACGGTTTACAAACTAAGGAGTTTTTATAGCAGCAGACAAGTCCACACTGCACACACTTCTCTTATAAATTAAGAAAAGGATTTGGTTTCTTTAAAGTGAACCAGAGTTTGTTTCTTCTGATAATCTGGAATACATGTTCAGTCTGAACACACCCAAGCTGATCCTGGTCCGGTGGTCTCGGTTCATTTCCAATCGGACTGAGCTTCATTTCGCTCTGAGTTTCCTCAGTTTGAAGACGATCCGTAATTGGGGCAGAACAACTGGACAAAACGGCCACGGTTGGAATCTGGATCAAAGGTGGAATCTGGATCAAAGCTGGAATCTGGATCAAAGCTGGAATCTGGATCAAAGTTGGAATCTGGATCAAAGCTGGAATCTGGATCAAAGCTGGAATCTGGATCAAAGCTGGAATCTGGATCAAAGCTGGAATCTGGATCAAAGCTGGAATCTGGATCAAAGGTGGAATCTGGATCAAATGTGGAATCTGGATCAAAGCTGGAATCTGGATCAAATGTGGAATCTGGATCAAAGCTGGAATCTGGATCAAAGCTGGAATCTGGATCAAAGCTGGAATCTGGATCTAAACCGTTCGACTGGCCCTGATGTTGCTCACCATGTTCGGTTGGGGGTGTGAAGGGCTGTAAGCTAGCAGGAGAGCTGTCAGCAATAAGGGAGGGGAATGGGGGAGGGGTTTCTTTTTGCCAACGGTCCCGCCCACAACTCAGAAGGGAGTTTCTACTGATCTCCTGCCGCTCTGCAGAAACGAGGTCCTACAAAATGACACAGGTTCATTTATTGGCTAAAACCGGCATCAGCATCACTAAAAGACCACTGGGAACGCTCTGGAAACAGATCAGAAGATGATCGGAGCGGGGCTTTAAGATTGAAAAGATCCCAGCGTCCTGCTGGGGGCGAGGGATTCCTCCAAACCGCCTCCCATGTTGGCGCCGCTCTGTGTTTGCCTGCCTCGCCGCGTGTGAACATCCGTTTAACTCCTCGACCCCGGCTCTTAAGCCGCGCTTCAGGAGGTCACATGGCACACGCACGCTTCATGCACCGCCGCCTCTGCACAGGAGGCTGCGCTTGAGCTCCTCCCCTGCCGCACGGCGCCCGGCTTTAACCAGAGATCTCATTACCTCCCTCAGGAGATCAGGTCCCTCCACGAAACATTTCTTCTCATCAAGACGTCAACAGACATTTTGTTTGTCCTGAAGTTTCCATGTTTCACCTGAAACGTTCTTTTGTTTAAAGTTCACACACTTTTATTAAAACGGGGGATTTTGTTGTGTGTTTAGATGTTTAGTCACACAGTAAGAAGCACTCATGCTGGACTCTTTTCAGAAAAAGTTCCTCCAGTAACACAGAAACTGACATGTGAGGAGATCCATGCAGCATTTATTAGTGCAAACACGAATAATCTCAGGAGAGAAGGGATGTTTTATTCCAGATGATTCTGAGAAGCGCATGTCTGATAGAAGCTGAACCGGCTGAAGACGCGTTGAAGCTGAGAAGGAGTTCCGGGTTTGGAGGAGTAACTGTTGTGGATCTTCAGAAGGATTTCTGTTGTTTGGTCGTCGTTTGCTGAATGATCTGTGAAGATTATTGACATTATTTTCCAGGTGGAATTTGATGTTTGCGGCGTTCTGGGATGTTGTCTGCAAAGGTTCCTGTTTGTGGGCTTTTGGGGTTGAAGTGGAGAACCTGATACAGTCCAGGTGGTTCCACCAGAGCGTCGGACGCTTTCACGTGTTTTCTGGCTGTGGCTCCGCCCTGATTGGCGAGTCCTTTTTGGCTCCACCCAGAGAGGAAGTTCTCTGAAGAACGTCCATCTTTTGAGCAGATGCAGATGTTCCAGACTGGCTGCTTGCTGTCACTCATTTGCATGCTGACATTCCGGCTTGTTTCACTTCCTCGTCCTCACCCCCCCAAGCAGAAAAGCCGTTTAGTGGGCGTGTTGGGGGCGTAGCCGCCGTGGTGGCGTGCAGACGGCGGTTCTCCTCTGCTCTTGCGTCTTTATTGAAGTTTGAAGTCTGCAAACACTAAAAGCTGAAAGCTGCTCACCTGATTCTGTCTGTTCCTCCACAGAAACCAGGCGCACGGTTGGGATCCAAAGGCCAAAAGCACCTTTGAGGTCCTGGGAAAACAAAAACCCCCGGAAAGGCCTGAAGAGACGACGCCCGCAGAGAGGAGGAAGACAGACGGAAAAAAGCAGGAAGATGGGGAGGAAAAAGATTCAGATAGCTAGGATAATGGATGAGCGGAACAGACATGTAAGGCAACAAAACTGACCCTTCAAAGTAAAAGCAGCTCGGCCAAACAGGAGCCGTTTTTACCCATCAGCCTTAGTGTGACGGGAATCAGTCTTCTCGCAGCATCAGTCCATATGATCCCTGATGGTTCTAAAGGTTCCGACTCCTTGATGTTTTCCCCATACAGCAGGTGACTGTATATGAGAGCTGGACTGAGTGGCCCCTCCCTCCTGGCATTCCAAACAGGAAGCCAAAATCCCATAGACGCCTATAGAGAGATAAACAGCTGTTAGTCGTTCTATTGGTCCGAAGATCCATTCTGGATCTGATACCTCTTTTTAACCTCTTCTTCATCGTCCTAATGTTTTTCAGGAAATATCTTTTTATATTCAAGGTATGAACTGACCTATCAGATGCCTCAATAAAAGTAGGAGGAGCCTGCTGGCCCCCACATCCAACCTTTGACAGATCACTTTGAAGTAGACTTCCACCAAACTCACTCCTGAGTGGTTGCCATAGAAACGTTGACTCAGACCCACTCGGACCAACCACTGCTTACCGATGTCATGTGGCCCCAACATGGCGGGGTAAAAAATGGCGGCTGAATTGACTTCATTCATTTAAATTCAAGTTATTTGTGATTCAATTTACGCCATTTTAACGGGATCTGTGCGCCAAGTTTGGATCGGTGGTTCGTGCATGGAAAGTCCGTTAGACGTGCGTGGAACGGTCGCGGAAAGACACAAATTTGCGTAGGCATCTCTCAAAAACCACGCACAATTGCTTATAAACTGCATAAAACTCAACCGACCAAAAGTTTTGAACAAACGGAATTCACAAGAGCCGTCGGCCAAAACCCTGGACGGACATCTGCGTACATCGCCGAACACGAGAAACGATGACGAACGACGTGGATCACGCGTGATGTGTGCATTGATGAATCACGAAAGACGGACATTTCACACGCGGAAAGTGTGCGTAGTGCTGTGTGACACTCCCTTAGTGTCATAAAACAATGAATAATATTTCCTTTATTTTAGCCCGATTAATTTAGCCCGACGTGCGTTTGAGGCTGTCAGCGACCTCTACTGGTGAGCAGCTCAGACGCAGCATTCACTTTCCCTACCATTCGGTTTAGTGGCGCAGCATACGGTTTGATTTTAAACCGAGATTTGTGGCGTCCTGAATGATGTCACGCTCACTCGGTCCAGATCTCAGATACAGTCAATGGTGGAAGCACAAAGGTCAAAGGTCAAAGGTCTTCCTGAACCCGAAGGGAATTTTTGGAAATTGGTTTGTTTTTGTTTGAATCGGACGTTTTGAGTCGAGTCGCGTCAGATCGATGTCGCCTCAACCAATCAGCTTCCACTGATTCACACAGGTGGTTTGGCAGAGTTTTACCCTGGCTGCCCCCTCCTGACACATCCTGTGGGGGTGGGGGGCGGGCACATGGGCCCTAGACTTGATCCAATTCATTTGTGTTCTAAAAGCAGAAAATTACTCTTTGCTATGAAACGATTTCATATATTCAGGGATTCCAATGAATACGATTTATGTAAAAAAATTAGGATTTCTTAATACTAAAACAATTTGGTTGTAATTACTTATGACTTATTGGATTCTAATTAACCAAAACAGAAACATTTTTGGCTTTAAAGATAAGAAAATAGACTTTAAAAGTGATTCTTTGGATCTAGAAGATCCTGAATTTACTCTGTTTTTAGGTCGATTAGAGCGTCCATGTTCCCTCAGGTTCTGGAACTGCAGCGTTTCTCTCCGCCCCCACCTTCTAAACGTGTGTTTGGGCCCCGCCGGTCACTTCTGAGCGCGCTCAGAGACGGACGCTGTGACCACGCGTTTGATTTCACGTGACGCTCATGAGGAGCGGCTGAGTGTGAGTCCACACTGATGAAGAAGCCGATGGCTCACCGAGACATGACCGCCGAGGAAGGATCACGGATGAACACGGATGTGTCAAACGCACACACACACGCACACACACACACACACACACACACTAAGAAAAACACACAGACATGCACAGCTCCTGTCTGGAGGAGCGCTTCCTCTCTTCCTGTTATGACAGGAAGCATGGGCACATGTGCTTCCTGTCCCGCCACAGACGCGATTGACCCACTGGTTCTTCGAGGGGGAGGGGCTCTGCTGACTCTTAACACCCCCCCTGATTCTGGTTGTTTTGATTATCTGATTTCCTGAAGGATTTTATGAAGATGAGACGTTTCCAGGTCTTTGGAGCGGCTGCTGATCTTTTTCTTCTTCTTATTTCTTTTCTCTGGTCTCTCTTGGTCCATAAAAAAAGCTAAACCGCGCCTCACACCCTTCTCCTTCCAGGTGACGTTCACCAAGCGCAAGTTTGGCCTGATGAAGAAGGCGTACGAGCTGAGCGTGCTGTGCGACTGCGAGATCGCCCTCATCATCTTCAACAGCACCAACAAGCTGTTCCAGTACGCCAGCACCGACATGGACAAGGTTCTGCTCAAGTACACCGAGTACAACGAGCCGCACGAGAGCAGGACCAACGCGGACATCGTGGACGTGAGTCAAACGCAGCTCTGAGGATGCAGACAGGTCCAGGTCCAGGTCCAGGTCCAGGTCCAGGTCCAGAACCTGGACTGTAGTAAAGTGTTGGATAATCGGTTCTTTTGCTGCTTTTCCTCATCGGGTCGTATTTGATTTCTGTCACATGTTCACCAACATGACATTGAATGACGACCAAACACAGTTTCCAAAATGGCGCCGGTTTAATCACGTCATTAAAGCCGAAATATTTTTGGTGTCTGCGGTTTTAAGCTCCTCCCCTCACACCGACATGTAGGCGTTTCAGGGGCTCTGGTGCGTTCAGGGTCAGAGCGGATTTTTCTCTGAGAGACTTTTCTGAGGACTCGATCGTGTCAGCAGATTTTTGGGGGAAATTGAGTTGAACTCAGAGAAAACTTCAATCAGCTCCTTGGTTTTTCTTGGTTTAGTCTTCATTTTGGGGCGAAGGTCAAACGCCGGTGAGTTCATCATGAAGACGTGAAACCAAACCGTTTTCTGTTCTATGAAATCATAAAATGGGACAAAATCCAAACAATATTGTTTGTTGTTACATTAGGAGTTGTGTTTTTTATTCAAACTTAAAGACCAAACCTTGAAATCTGACGCAGTGACTCCGCCCCTTACCTGGTAAAATGATTCAAAGGTGATTGTCTGACACATCAGTGGAACTGAACGGCTTTTTCTCTCACTTCCTTTGTTTTTCTGAGAATTTGCTCTGTTTATTTTGTGGTGAAGGTCAAGTGTTGGTGAGTTCGACGTTTTGGAGGTTGTTTTTCCAGAACGTCCGATAAAAGCTGCTTAAGCTGAACTGAAGTAAGGAAGTGATGCTGAAACATGCAGCAGCTGTAGCATCTATGCTGCTGCTGCATGTCTGCTGCTGCAGACGCCGCATTTTCTTGGTGGGCGCGTCCCCTCACATCCATTTGAAGCGATGACAAAGCTGCATGTGAGAGGACGAGGGCGACGTAGGTGTGAAGGTTTAGAGCAGATCAAGTTTCTTCAGCTCCAGTTTAAGGTGCTTTCAGAAGCATAAGCTGTAACCATGGTAACCACTCTGTCTCTGTGGCCTGAAGGTCTTCAATAAGAGACTGAAGCCGTTCTTATGTAAGAGCAGTCTGAGGACTTTCCTGCAGCGGGACACGCGGGTCACGTTAACTCCTTCCCAAAGCACCCGAACGCACCTGCAGGCACCCGAACGCACCTGAAGCCACCCGAACCCACTTGCAGGCACCCGAACCCACCTGCAGGCACCCGAACATACCTGCAGGTACCCGAACGCACCTGCAGGCACCCGAACACACCTGCAGGCACCCGAACACACCTGCAGGCACCCGAACGCACCTGCAGGCACCCGAACATACATGCAGGCACCCGAACATACATGCAGGTACCCGAACGCACCTGCAGCCACCCGAACACACCTGCAGGCACCCGAACGCACCTGCAGGCACCCGAACATACCTGCAGGTACCCGAACGCACCTGCAGGCACCCGAACACACCTGCAGGCACCCGAACGCACCTGCAGGCACCCGAACGCACCTGCAGGCACCCGAACATACATGCAGGTACCCGAACGCACCTGCAGCCACCCGAACACACCTGCAGGCACCCGAACGCACCTGCAGGCACCCGAACATACCTGCAGGTACCCGAACGCACCTGCAGGCACCCGAACATACATGCAGGTACCCGAACGCACCTGCAGGCACCCGAACATACATGCAGGTACCCGAACGCACCTGCAGCCACCTGAACACACCTGCAGGCACCCGAACGCACCTGCAGGCACCCGAACACACCTGCAGGCACCAGTGCCGACCCGAGATGTTCTCTGTTTCTGCCTGTTTGCTAGAAAAAATGTTCCTTCTAACCTGCCGTGACGCAGATCTGCCGGAGACGACGCTGAGAAACTTCCCTTGCATCCTCCTGTTTGGAGGCGTGCATGGTCACGTGCACAGCGCACACCTGAGCGCTTCCTCATCCACGCGCCGCCACACATGGAGCAGGTTTACACCAAATCCTCTGTAATCTGCTGCAATCCCGTTTAGCTCGTCACCGTAATCTGTCCGGCCTCCTCGCGGCTGCGGCGGGTCGCTGCGCCCCCACCAGCCTGATCCACTCCTTCAGTTTCTGCTGTTTGTCTTCTTTAGTTTTAATTTTGTTTCCAAAAACAGTTGAAGGAATTTAGATGTGAAACATTTTCTTCAGCAGAACAGTTTGAATTTTTGGTTTTCAGTCAGAAACCAGTGAGGCGTTGCTCTGTTGATTCCCATCAGTTTGTGATCTGGATTTCCAGCCTTTATTGCAGATTGGCACCCACAGACATCTGATGTCAGAGTTTGAGAGAATGTTGAGTTGTTAACATGATGCTGCAGCTCGTCTGTCAGCCTTAAAGAAACCCTGAAGCATCAGATCTGCTTCTGCCTTCAGACCAACCCGTTTCTGAAAAAGCTCGGCAGGTTTTGTGGAGGTTGAATGGCTTCCAGCTGCAGGTTGTGTCGCGTGTGCAGCAGAAGAACAGCACGCTTCACACTTCAGGGAGAACCTGAGCACCGGAAATCCTTCTCTGTCCGTTGTGAGGTTTTGAACCAGCAGCAGGTCTTTTGGAAACGTCTCTGTTTGAATGTCTGAGGCAGAAACAACAGCTTTTCCTGTGTTTTTTTCTCAGCTTCTTGCCGGGTTTCATGACTCGTCTTTGGTGAAGCTGCGGCGGGACGCGAGCGCCCGCCCCGCCCGGTTTGGATTGGAGGAGCCGGATGCTTTGGGGTGGGGGGTCGAAGTGTTAGTTGCGGGTGACGGAAGCCCACACGGCTGTGAAAAGGCTCCGCACCAATGAAAGATCTGCACGGCAGGAATGTGCTGGAAGAGAGGCTCCTTTGTTTGGGCTCATCTTGTTCCTGGTCTCATGCGGCGGCTCGGCTCGCGCCCGTTTGTGCTCGGACGGGCCGCGGGCCAGACAACTATCAGCTTATTGTTTGCTGCTCATTCAGCCTGGGAACCTTGCTGCTATTTTTACTCCGGACGAGCTGTGCATTCCTCGCCGCCGCTCGCTCAGCGCCGTTTGGTGGCGGTGCGCTCTCTCTGCTGGGTTCAGATTAGAAACAGATGAAACTGAGTCAGTCCAGTTCCTTTGCGTTGGCCGAGTTCCCTCCCCGCTAAAAGGCTGGAAACCGGTAGTGGTCTAAAAATAGCTCGGGACACGGCTAAGAATAGCCATGACGGGCGGTGGGCGTGTGCATGCGAACGCGCGCGCGTCAGGAAAATAAAGACGGAAAGGCAACTTCAGGTTGAGTCCTGGTTCCCCACAACCTCCTCCTCCTCCCCCTCTTCCTCTTCCCTGACAGTTTGTATGGGAGCGGAGGATGAATGTGTGCAGCTAAAAATATCCCTCATTGTGTCTCCTGTTGGTTGAAGTGCAGAAGCTTTTTCTGAAACCGTGGAGGATTTTCTCAAGTTCCATAAAAAAAATTTAAAAAAAGGAAGTATTAGTTTAGGTTTTACAGTTTGTTTGGAGCTCGCAGAAACATAAATGTTCAAACTGACACTCCCTCGTCAAATGAAAACACAAAGACTCATATGGTTTCCTGTTTTTATTTTCCTCAGAAGACATGGAACGAGTTCTGTGGGGCTTTAGCGCCCCCTGCTGGAGAGACAGATTCTCCTCTGCGCTCACTCCTTGATTCCTCATGTTGAACCATTGACCGAACCCAAGAACTGGATCGACTGACTCCGCCCACCCTGACGTTCCAAACAGGAAGCCAAAATCCCATAGTCTTCTGTAGAGAAATAAGCGACTGCAACTCGTTCTATTGGTCAAAAGAACCCTTCTGGATCTGAAACCTTTTTCTTAATGTGTTCTTGATAATCATTTTCTTGATAATCATTTCCAATTTTTTATTTGGTGGGAGCCTGACGAAGACCGTTTTTTACGGCTGACGTCACAAAAGCTCAGTCCAGTTCTCATCTACAGTTAAAGCCGATGAAGAGTTTGGGGCTAAAGACGCATTTTCAGGGTTCGGCTCGCCTGCAGGAGATTCTCCCCCAACTGAAGGAGTTTGAGACGTTTTACAGGAAACCTACAGCAGAATGTCATCTGCATAGAAACAGACTGTTTGCAGAAAGAGGATCGTTTCAGGTTAGAACTTAGGGGAGCCGCAGTCTTCTTCTTCTGTTGGTATTTTTGGTTAAAGTGATGCTAATCGCTCATTCATGGTCTGAACTTCCGTCGACGTTCTGCTCTGGTTCCGCTCCGTTTCTATGAGGCCAGAATCCTAAAAATCCCAATGAAAATCGGCGTCACTAATGACCGCGGAGCCACGACATTATCAGGACATCCGGGAAATTGTGTTCGCTCGTTTCGGGGGCGGAGGCGTTTTTCTGTAAATCCGTAAAGCGAGGAGGTTAGCGGTGAGGTCAGAGCGCAGCTGCTCCTCGTGTCTTTCGGCGTCGCTGGCGTCCCGTAAATTGTCGCCTCTATTTTGGGACCGAAGTTCCATCTGCTGCTGGACGGGTGTGAGGGTGGAGGTGTGGATGGATGTGGGAGGGGCTCAGTTGATGTTATGTCCTTCGCCCTTCATCATCCTCAGCTGTCAGTGTAACCCCCCCCCCGTAATAGATAGATGGAATTCATTTGTTTAACGACTCGACGCTGTAAGTCTCTGACAGATTTTAGTTTTCTAAATTGAAAATATGACAAGTTTGTATGTCTGCTTTAGATTTGCGTGAAACACACACACACACACACAACCATCAGGGAGGTTTTACAACAACAATCGGCATGAAAGTTTGTGTCCAGCCTTTATGTTTTTGGGAACCATGGCGTCAGGATGAGAATATCTTTTTTTATTTAAATAAAGTTTTATTAAACACCAAAAATCCATCCATCCATTTTCTTAACCCTCTTCGGGGTAATGAGGCAAAAAACGTAATTGTTTATAAATTAAAAATGAGGGAAAAAAATCATGTTTGTGCTTTTTCTGCAGCTGGATTGCAGTTGTGTTTAAGTTGTGTTACAGTTTTATTAGCTGTATTGCAGCTGTGCTCCAGTGGTAGGAAGTTGCACAGACGTTGTGTTGCAGTTGCGTTGCAGTAGTGCAGCACCGTGTCCCTCTTCTCATTTGTGTGTCTGTTTAAGCAAAGGTGGTGGTGGTGGTGGTGGGGGGGGTGAGTTGGGAGGAACTAATAACCGTCTACGGCCATCCCTGCAGGAGCTGCGTCTGCATTGGTGGCAGCTGCCCCCCCCCCCCCCCCCGCTCACCACAGCCCCTCCCTCAAAGGCAAAGCAGGTGGACATAACTGGGATGAGTGGGATGACTGCCCCCCCCCCAAGTGTGTGGGGCTCTGACAGATCTGACTAATGGGCTGGGAAGCAGGCCAACGTGCACGCACACACACGTGCACAGGCACACTCACACGGTCATCAGAGAGGTTCCACAAACACCGACCGTCTCTGTTCTTCCTCAGATCTTTGCTCCTTTCTGACTGAATTGAGTTGTGGGAACTTGTGTGTTTTTGTTGTTCAATCCTCCTGGAGTCTCTGTGGGATAGATTGTCCTACGGCGCCCCCCTGTGGACGAATGCAGCCTTTATTGTTTTCCTTTCTTAACTCAAAGTGTCGACGTTAACATCTGCTTCTAAAAGGAAACCTGTGAAGGTCTGAACTTCAGCAAAAGGAAAACAGGATTTTAGAGAAAATCTTCATTTGAAGGTTTTTTAAATGCCGTAAAAATCAACTGAAATCCTTACATTTGACGTCGTTCTGACACATTTCCCTGTTTTTGTTTTTGACCAGACGCTGCGTAAGAAAGGCTTGAACGGCTGCGACAGTCCCGACATCGAGGCCGACGACTCTGCAGGCCAGAGCCCGGAGTCGGACGAGAAATACCGCAAGATCAACGAAGACATCGACCTGATGATCAACCGCCAGAGGATCTGTGTACGTGAAGGTCTGCACCGCCCCCCCCGCCGCGTGGCGCCGTCGCTCATGACCGCTTCCTGCTTTTTGTCCAGCAGGGGCTGCCCCCCTCCAGCTACGACATGGGGGGGTCCAACCTGCTCTACTCCCATCAGGGCATGGGGGGCGCTGCGAGCAGCCACAGCCTGCTGCCCGTTTCACAGTCGTCCCTGCAGAGGAGCAGCATGTCGCCTCAGCGCCCGTCCAGCGCCGGAAACGCAGGTGATCAGGCGGCCGGTGAACGTGGGTTGTTCTTGAAACATTTCTGACAAAAAAAACTGCTTTGAACTCATTCAGTTTCATTTAAATGGCTGCCATCCATTTGTTGGAATTTAAGTCTTTTTTTTTTTTTTTGGAAAAATAAAGGTTTTTCTGAAATATGACTACATAATCTGCAAATTTGACATTTTTATTTAGTTTTGATTAATTCCGAACTGAAATTTTAAGCTTCTTCATTTTATGGATTTTTAATTTTGCACTAAATTGTTTTTTAGTCTGTTCTTTTTTTTTTAAATACTCCACTATTTTCAGCCTGACTTTTCAAAAACTCCAGATTTCTGAGAATAAAAAAAATGAAAAGATTTTAAAATATTCAAGCGAGAGGAGAGATAAATGAAGCCGTTTTAAGTTAATGTTTTTCCTTTTGTCAATGTAAAATATTCAAATGTTTGTGTTTTAGCTAAATAAGGTTGATTTAAAAAAAAATTCAGCAAAAATACTTTTACGTCATTCTGTTCATTTTCAACAGCCCCACATCTGCCATCCGTTTGTTTGAATTTGAACATTTTCCTTTTTAAAATAAAGATCCTTCTGAAATAGAACTCCATCATCTGCAAACTTCACACCTTTTTTCTGATTTGTTTTAAGGCAAACAGAAAGTTTCAACTTCTTTTTTTTTAATTTTGTGCACAAACCTTTTTTATTTATTTATTTTTTAGGTTTTGTTCTTATACTACACTTTTCTCTGTCTTAAGCTTCTAAAACTTTGATGCTTTGTTCTTTGAATTTTAAAATATTCAAAAAAAACATTAATAAGGCCTATTTAATCTGATTTAATGTCATTTATTTCAGAATCATCCCATGTGTCAGATTAAATTCTTCAAATGTTTTTGTTTCAGATGAATGTGGTTTGTGTGTTTTTTTAACATTTCTGACAAAAACTCCCCTTTCTGACAGCTTTTGTCGTCTGCAACCGTTTGTTGTGTTTCTGCAGGACTGATGGCTTCAGATTTGACCAGCCCTGGCGTCTCCAGCGTCGGTAAGAGCGCCGAATCGCTTGCGGAACAGCATTCTGCCATTATTTAGGAGATGGCAGGAGAGTTTTTCTGCAGGACCTTCCGTTCTGCCTCAGAGTCACAGAAAACCGTCTTCTTCTTCGTCTCCCGCAGGAAACGGCGGCTTCGGCTCGCACTGCTCCTCCCCCGGCCTCATGTCTCCAGGCGGCGTCTCCAAAAACATGCAGGACAAGAGCCCGCCTCAGATGAGCCGCAAGCCCGACCTGCGGACGCTGATGCCCCCCTCCAGCAACAAGTGCCCCAACATGCCGACTGTGGTGAGCGCCGCCCCTCCCCCCTCGTTAGCGTCACTGTAATGTCTGTGGACTAACGGCGATCTGTGCTCTAACGCTGCGCCGCAGTGTGAGGACTTTGACCTGATGCTGGTGAGTGGCTGCCATGTTTGGTTCTTCTTCCCATGCGGAAGATGCAGAAAAACCCGTCCGACCCCAAACTTCCAGTAGATTTGATTCTTTCACCTGAACCCGCTGTCCTTCAGAGGCTGTGCCCCAATTCCTGCACTACTCACCATGTGGCGCGTTCACCATTTTGTAGTGCGGTCCAAATCTACTACTCTAAAATCGGGGGCCCCAGGTATTTCCCAGAAGTCTCTGTGTAAGACCAGTGTGCATCGATGCTCACTAAATAGGCCAATGTAGACCACAATGCATTGCGTTTGAACAGTTTTTGCAAAACATTTGTATTTAAAGTATGAAATGAGGAGAACTGTCGATATTAGTCATCAATACTGCGATGATGATAGAACTTGCGATACAAGAACAAATAGCAAAACAACCAAAAACATCATTTCCATTTCTCTGCAGAGTCAATGTCACATGAATTTACTCCAAATAACTCGTCTACATAGGAAACGAACAGCTGACATAAAACCGCTCCATCCGATTGGTCCAATGCATAAAGGGGTTTATCATTAGAACCTCATCAGAACCTCATCAGAACCTCATCAGAATCTCATTAGAACATCATCAGAACCTCATCAGAACCTCATCAGAACCTCATTAGAATCTCATTAGAACCTCATCAGAACCTTATTAGAACTTAATCAGAATCTCATCAGAACCTCATCAGAATCTCATTAGAACCTCATCAGAACCTCATCAGAACCTCATTAGAATCTCATTAGAACCTCATCAGAACCTCATCAGAACCTCATTAGAACCTCATCAGAACCTCATCAGAACCTCATTAGAATCTCAGTAGAACCTCATCAGAATCTCATTAGAACCTCATCAGAACCTCATCAGAACCTCATCAGAATCTCATTAGAACCTCATCAGAACCTCATCAGAACCTCATTAGAATCTCATTAGAACCTCATCAGAACCTCATTAGAATCTCATTAGAACCTCATCAGAACATTATTAGAACTTAATCAGAATCTCATCAGAACCTCATCTGCTGCATTGAGTGTCGTCGTCTTCTTTTGTCAGAACCAGAGAATAAATCACTCCCAGATGGCTCAGACCCTCTGCACCCCCGCCGTCTCCATCGCCGCTCAGGCCCTCCCCGCTCAGGCGATGGGCGGGTACCCGTCAGCGCTCTCCTCCTCTTACGGCACAGGTGATCGGATCGGTACTGGCCTCAGCGCTGCCCCCTGCAGGCGGAGTCTGACCCACAGCTCTGTCTTTGTTTTCCCGGCAGAGTTCTCCCTCAGCAGCGACCTGAGCTCCTTGTCCGGGTTTGGAGGTTCTGGTCTGGGATCGGTGATGAGCTGGCAGCAGCAGCTCCAGAACCCTCTGCACTCTGCGCTCGGACACATGGGGTGAGGCGGTCAGACGCGTCAGCCGGAGGGCTCGAGTCCTCGATCCGGACGCTAACGCGAGCCTTTCTTCCACGGCCACAGGAACCTGTGCCAGAACTCCAACCTGAACCTCCCCGCCGCTCATCAGAACCTCCACATCAAGTGTGAGCCGGCCTCCCCTCCCCGAGACCGCTCCATCGGCATGCTGGGAGCAGGCCTCGGAGGCGGCGTGACCGGTTACTCCATGGCGGGCAGGAGGCCCCACGAGGCGGGCCGCTCCCCCGGGGACAGCGCGTCCAGCTGCGGCAGCTCGTACGAAGGCAGCGAGGAGCGCGACTGCGGCGATGGCTTCCTGCTCCAGCCTCTGAGCAGCCAGGAGGAGCATCACAGCCCGTCCGTCAAACGGATGAGGCTAACGGAGGGATGGGCCACATGATGGGGGCGGCACTCCGCGAGCCGCGCCGGACGGACGGGCGGTAGAAACGTTACCCTATAGTATTCTCCTGAGTGCGCGTGCTTTATTTGTAACGGTCACATGTACACGAGGGGCTTTTTTTTTTTTACAGAAAAGGAAGTTTCACTGATGAGTCTGAGGCTCACCTTTATCCCAGCACCTGTCCTCACGTGGGGGGCGGAGCTTCTAAACCGCCTCTGTGGGTCGACCTTCACGAGGCTGATCGTCCACAGCAACCAGATGATTGGGGCTGATGACGATGTGTAGCACAAATGCCCCTAGATGCCCCATCAGGGGGAATTCCTGAACATTGCCACCTTCAGCAGCGCCGCTTGGCAGCGGGTCAACCGTTTTACGCAAGGTTCCCTCGAATATCGCGATAAATTCACAAAGTTGTCACCTTTCTATCGTTTTATGGCTGGAAAAACTCCACCCTACACACTTTACCCACTTTCCTCAGACGCACAGCAAAGACACACATGGATCTATTTGTCTGTAAGTGGATGCATCAGAACGTAGCAGAGCGCCTTTTTGCTCCTGATTCCCAACGATTTCAATCAGAAAAAGACTCGGAAATACAATTTTAATCTTAATTTTCTTCATACATATGTTGTCCATCATCAGAAAAACATTACAAGAAGATGTGAAGAACACTATGTTCACGGGGTGGGTCTGTAAGCTCCTCCCACACGCCGACATGTAGGGGTTTCAGGTGCTCTGATGCGTTCAGGGTCAGCGTGGTCAAAGCTGAGTTTTCTCTGCAGGTTTTTTTTTTAAATATTTAATTGTTGGGAAATTGAGTTGAATTCAGAGAAAACTTCAATCAGCTCCTTGTTTTTTCTTGGTTCAGTCTTCATTTTGGGGCGAAGGTCAAACGCTGGCGAGGCCGCCATAAAGACGTGAAACCAAACCGTTTTCTGCGAGGGACCACTGTTCTCTGAAATCATGAAATGGAACAAAATCCAAACAATATTGTTTGTTGTTACATTGAGAGTTTTATTTATTCAAACTTAAAGAACAACACCTTGAAATCTGATGCAGTGACTCCGCCCCTTACCTGGTAAAATGATTCAAAAGTGATCGTCCGACACATCAGTGGAACTGAACTTTTTTTTTTTCTCTCTGAACACTTCCTGGCGAGGATGTCGTACATGTACTGCGTGTTTTATGTGTGTTTTGTGTTTTACGGGGTGGGCGGGGTCATAAGTTAATAACACGTATGTACATGTGCTCATGTATGCGAATTTTATCGGGAGATGAGCGTGAAGAAGTCCGGTACTCGGAGGACTGGCGCTCCTGCTGGATCCCTGCGGGGCTGGATCCACGGGCGCTCGGCGCGTTGCGGGTTCAACACACGCGAACGTACGGAAGGCAAAGAGCGGCAAAAGTGCAGGTGGTGAAGGAGTATGTGCTGGAGGGGGAGGGGCTTTTGACCAACAGGGTGGCGCTGCTGGTTAAAAGGGGGAGGAGCAAGATGAATCGATGGTCACTGTGAAGGTTTTAGTGGAGAAGGATGCAACGGGTTGCATGAAGAAGAAATCTTCACTTGATGTGAAGAGTTTGTAGAAAGTTTTTGTTTTTGATAAAATAAAATAAAAAACAGTGAAGACAATGTTAGAGAAAAATAAAAATCAACCACAAAAAAATGCTTTTCGTGACGGTTTTTCTAAAACGACATCCAGAGGTTGAAACGGCGGCAAACTGAGCCAGACTTGGTTTGTTCCGCTCAAACTTTTATGTCAATCTCCAGACTAAAACTGAGGATTATGGAAATCTTTACATGTCAGGGAAACAAAACAAGAGCATCTCTTTGAAAGTCACTTTTTTTTTTACCTGGTGAAAAAACTTGAAATCATTATAAGCATCCAATCATCTCTTTTTTTCTAGAGCTCCGCAAACATTTAACTTTTTTTTTTCACTTAATGCTGAGCTGGTATCACTTCTTCCTTCCCAATTCTTATTCACTGGAAGATTTGATTTATGATTAATGATCAATTTTATATAAATGTGGATTTGTATTTCAAAATAAATGTTTGGGTTTAGAAGAAAATCAGAATAGCCCAAAAAAAAAGTTTTAAAACTGTAAATTATTATAGAAATCTGTGAATTTTTTGCTTCAAAATTTGCATTAAAAGTAAATTAATTCAAGTATTTCATTGAGGTTCGATGAATTGAAATAGTCTGTTTATCCCAGAGTTTTTTGTTTTGGTGAAATTGAACAAACACAGATCAGACACTAGAGGGCGCTTCCATAAAAGTTTATCATCCATTTATCATCTAAGCTAGCTGCTGCTCATTTGTTTATCCACCAACCGGACAGGATTTCCCCGAACAGAGTTCCACATATAGAAAAATGCTTGAATTCTTGGTGTTCCGGTTAATACCAACTTCTTATTAAACTTTCAACTAAATGTTTTTAAAATAGTCGTTCAGACCGCGTTGCTACTTTGTTAGCTGAAGTGACATTAAGCAGCTTTCCATGTTTACAGAGATTTCTTTACAGAATCACCAAACAGGGAAGGGTTTGACAGTTACCAGCTCTGGATCTGGATCTGGATCTGAATGGAGTCCACTGAAGCTGAATTTTCAGATTAGCTCTTCAACGACGACTCGAACTCAATTTAATTTGGTTCCAAAAGGACTTTGAAAAAAGGAGTTTTACAGAAAGCTAAAGCAAGCATAAATCCCTCCCATGCTCTCGTCAGTGGATGATTATTATTTTGCAATATGTTTTATTTTAATATTTATTTGCACTTTTCCGGTTGCTCGTTAGCTCAGTTCCTTCTTTTATTTTATACTTGCCGTATAAAGGAAGAATTTCCAAAATACAAACATATTTTTTGTCAAACTCCAGAATGAGAATTTTGGTCAATTGAACAGAAAAGTTTTCGTCACTTGGATTTGCCGACCCAGCAGTTTATTAGAGTCTGTATCTCAAAACCTTTTGGCAAAAATGGCTTTCATCATGAAATCAACCAAAGTTTTGTTCCTTCAACAAACTCCTGTCGAAAGTTTTAGCTGCTGAGGAGGAAAAGTCGTTCTTTAACTGGATCTTCTCTGGTAAAAAAAAAAAAAACAGTCTGGCGTGTTTGTTCAAAGATCTGCTTGATTACAAAATAAATAAAAACAAAAAAAGTTAAGTAAAGTTATTCAGAAAACACAGTAGATCAATAAAGTTTCTACTGGAGGGAGTTTGGCGTGGATGGTTTCTGTGACCACCGTCACGTTTCTCTCTGAGATTGTTGTCGGGACGGATGCCGCTGAGGGTTCTTCACATTTGAATATTTTGGTTTATGACTGTATATTTGGAGCCGGAGCCCTCTGCTGCCCCCGGTGGTGAAGCGGAAACGTCCCGTCGGTGTTCTGTGCCTCATAAGCTCACATGAAACGTGACTGGATGTCCTCTGTGCTGTAAATGTCCTCCGTCTCCTCTTTGCCTCCAATAGACGCGATTGTTAGCGAGATTGTTAGCGGCATAGGCTGGGCCTTTTGTCGCCACCTGGAGGCGACAAGCAAAAGTGCACTGCTGTTGTTGCGAAACCCTCACTCTGAAATGTGGTAGCATGTGAATTTTGCAGAAGAATAAAATATACAGGCTCTGTTCCAAACATGTTTCCTGCATTTATTTATCATATTTTCAGTGAGGAAAAGCAGCTAGCTTCTCCATCCATCCATTGTCTCAACCAGAAGAATTCCCATTCAGGGTCACGAGGTCACTGATGCCGCTACTGGTGGACAAAGGCGGGGTTCATGTTAATTTTGATGGATTGATAGTATTAGTTCATTTTGATGGATATAACGGATAAAAATGTGATCCTAAAGAAGCCAAAGTGGAGAAATGTCAACCTTTTTGCAGATGATCTTCTTCTCTGACTCGACACAAACAATCAAACTTCTTCTTTTGACGTTTTGACTCTTTTCTGCAGACAGTGTTCAGAAAGGATCAGGGGATAATAAAGTCCACAACAGAGATCTAGACATTTTAATAAGATGCAAAAACACAATTGAGGAAAACTGCTGCAACATCAGCTGAAAACATTGAAACTTTCATAAAAAATCTGAGATCAGGAAAGCGTTTTTCAGGAGAAACTTCAAAGGTTTGTTGAATGGAAACTGACAAACTAATCAGACGTTGTAGCAGAAACCTGTGAAAGATTTTGACTGACCTTCTCCAAATGTACCAGCAGAGGGCGGCAACTTTGTGACTGATGAAGAAGAGCCTCCTTCAGGTTTTGGTCACAGTAGGGTCCTAGATTTATTCAGTGAGAAATAACCGTTGATTTAATTTTAACATTAATTTTATTTAGTTTTTCAGAAATTTGTTGAATGCAAAGTGAGTTAATATTGAAAAAGATTCACTAAATTTAGTTGCCAAACTTTTACCTCAGTATAATCTTGGTGTTGGTTAGTGTAGCTGATCCTCAGCGGCAATAGTGTTTATTCTAGTTTAGAGCAAGATTATAAATTCTAATAATCTGTGGATTCATCTGTTTCATTTATATGAAACTTACACGTCAGAGGAGATTTTCAGAAATTGTTTGATCTCACATGAAAGTTTCTGTTCAAACCTGAAGCTCTTTTTTAAAGTATTTCTCCTAATGATGTTTGTTTTGGACTCAGTTTTTAGATAAACAGAAGAAAAGCTTCTTAGTGTCTCCTCATTGGAAAGATGCTGCTCTGTCTGAGAAAGTCTCGCCTAATTAAATAGTTCTGCTTAAAAACCAGAGCAGAAATTTAAAACAAAACAGGAAGTTTAATTCCCTAGTTCTGGAACCGCTCCTGCACGGGTCCACTAGGGGGTGCTGGTGAGCCAACAGGCAGTAGGTGTCAGAAGAAAGCAACTTGACGCGTTCCAGACAGGTTTGTGTCTCAGAAGTTCCAAAAACAGCAGAATGCGTTTATTCTCCGAACATCTGAGTTTTGCTGAGCTCACTGAGGACCAGAACCAAACAGTCCTGAGGATCCATGCACACCAGAATCCAGTCATCTGAGCCACAGTTCCTGGACCTGGGGAGGCAGAACCTGATCCAAAGCCGTCTGAAGCCTCTGGAGACCCGGAAGAGTCATGATGACCCAGATGTGTCCGGCCTGCAGAACCGAAACAGAACCAGCTCAACTCTCTGCACCTTTGACCCGGGCTTCCTGCTGGAATGGCTCCGCCTCCATTTGGCGTTGGCACATGTAGCCAAGCGGCGCCGCCTTATCTTTGAGTTCTGCTGCGCCTTTTCGCCTCCCACCATCCGTCCGGGACCATTTCTGCAGTAGGTGTGCGCCCACCTCTGCGTGCACGGTGACGAAACCGTGCACGCGCAGATGTGCACGCCACATAAGCCATCAAGGACGCTGCAGAGCGCTGACCCCCGGCCCACATTCCTGCTGCGCACCCTGCTGCAGGATTGGGTTGTGTGTGCACGGGCGCGTGCATGGACGTCCCACACAAATGAAGCGCAACCATTTGAAAACTTCAGAGCAGAAAAGCTTCAGAAGGAAAATAAAAAGGTCTTTTTTCTCATTTTTTAATCCGTTTTCCTGCAGAGCTGCAGCTGAGGAGGTCTCAGATGCTGGTGTTTGTGCTCCACTCTAGGGTTCTGCTGAATCCCCTCCGCTCTGCGTTTGGTTCCTCCTTTCTCCTCTTTTGCTGAATAATTCAGGCGTGCAGAAACAGAAGCCGCTGCAGAGGATCACGGTTCCCGCCTGGAGCGTCCTCCTGCTCAGGTGTGAAGGATCGCAGAAGCATCGGCCTTCCAGCAGCAGCAGGAAGTGTGTCAGCTCCGTCTGCTGGCTGATCCAGTTCAAACCGGTTTGTGTTTATCAGGCAGACAGAAGCAGCCTGTATGGCAGAGCCAAAACATTATCCATGTGACCTCTCATTATACTGTGCTGTGTGTGTGTGTGTGTGGTTTTGTGTGCCTTTGTGTGGGTGAACCGCAGAACGCTTCTCTAAACACCATATTTCTCCAGAGGAGCTGAGGAACCTCCTGAACTCCCGTTTGACTGATGATATCCTCCGTCATGTGAGCAACAACAAACCAAACCTCTGAGGGAAAACTCTCGGAGGAACCGACGCCTTCTGGAATATCGGCTCGTGGAAAACACAAAAACCTTCTCAGGCTAACAAAATCTGCATTTTCAAATCCTAAAATACAGCTGGTTCGGCAATTTTTCCTGACATCAAAGTAGATTTTACATCCTTCACCTGGAACTTTGGCCTATTCCATGAAGTCTAACTCCGTTCACCTATTTTCAAAGCGTTCCCAGAGGATTTGAGCCTAAATCTAAAAACCTGTGAAACCCCGCCCCCTCTTCCCCTCCCCATTGAGTTGCAACAATCTGAATAAAGAAATACTCAGGTTTCAGTTTTAAGCTTAATTTTCATCATCTATGTTCTGAAAAATGCCACAAAAACGATGCGATTTTTGTAATGATTGAATCTAATATTAATCTGACTTGTTTTTAACCTAATCATTGTTGTGAAAAGCCTCTTTTTGGGGTCCTTTTTCTAAATTGGTGACAGTGAGGCGCCGTAGAAGATTAAAAAAACAACTAAAAAAAGATTTGATGATGGATTTTATTAAAAAAAAGACTTCCACCTTTTTTTTATGCCAACAAGTTGAATTTTTTTCAATCTCAAACAATTAAGGAAAAAAAAACATCAGGTCGGGAGTGCTCTAATTTACCACATTAAATAGTGGGAACACTTTTCTGAGTAAAAAATATTCTAACAATACCAGAATACATACAGAGACTATGTTATTCCACAGATTATCACAACATCAGGTGATTTATTTGTTTCCTTTAACCTGTTTGGCGTAGTTGATCGTTTTAAAGCATTAAGAGCATTAGAAGGAGGAAATGAGACGAGGAGGTGACACAAGAGGAGTTCAACTATATCGACTGTTGACATTATTGTTTTTGGTTTGTTTTCATCTGGACAAAAGTGGTGGGAGATGGACTTTGGTTTAACGTCTCGTGCCCATCGCTTTCCTCAGAGAGGAAACAGCGAGAGCAGAGCGAGGCCCTGTAGCCATGACAACGCCACGAGCCGCCTTTGTTGTAGAAAATGATTTGAACTTCAAAATACAACAGGTTTGATGTTCTAATGATTGGTTTAACATTTATTTAACGCTGTTTGGGGATGTTCGTTATCAGACATGAAAGGATTGCACGGACGCAAAAGCGATGAACGCAATTAAAAACAGTCAAAATTGTGCTATAATGTCTGTAATTAATAATTCACAGTGAACACAATAATTTGACATCCCATGGTAACGCTTTAACACCTGAGCTGTCACCGGTGACGGCAAAATGACACATTTGACCGTTTACGCAACTTGACGCAATTCTAAGGGATTCTTCTGCAGAGAAAAGCTGCTGTTCTTCAGGATCAGCTGATTTACTCAAACACTTTACTGTAACGTCTTGCATTTCAGCACAAAGCTGCTTTTCTCCGCTTTGGAATCCCGGTTCCAGTTTTACGGGAGATCCAAGAATGGCAACGCCGGAGCTAATGCTCCAGTGCTAAAAATTTGTGTCATATGAAATTTTCACGCAAACATTTTTGCTTTTACTGCAAATAAATATCATCCACAAATATCCGTTCTCACCTGGACTCCAAATTAGCCTTAAAAAACATTTAGGTCAGGAGTCAGCAAGGCCTTTGATGAAAAGAACACTATTGCTTATGTGAAACACGGAGGTGGAAGGTTGATGGTTTGGGGATTTGTGAGCTACAAAGGCACAGGAAACATGATGACAAGATGAATGCAGCACATTATCAGAAGACACTGGAGGAAAACTTGCACCCTTAAGCTCAAAGGCTGCGCTTGGGACGCACTTGGACAACGATCCAAAACTCGACCACCTGTCATTGGTTCCAACAGAATAAGGGGAAAGTTCTGGAGTGGCCGTCTCCGTCTCCAGACCTCCATGTTATTGAGCCAGTCTGGGGAGATCTTAAAATGGGCCATTCAAGCAACACAGTCCAAGAATTTAAAGGAACTAGAGGTTTTCTGACAAGAAAAATGATTTGATTTACCATTTAGAGAATAGGAAGAACTTCATCCTCAACGTCCACAAGACACTTCAAGCTGTTATAAATCCAAAAGGAGTGAATACAGGCATTACGAACTTCCCTTAGCTTTAACAATTACTCTTAGGTATGTTCCCTTATCCTTTATCATCTGCTCTTACATGTATCTAAAGACCCTTACCTTTTATTCCCCTCAACTCTCTGTTCTTACCCTTATCCTCTACCAATGACCCTTTGCCCCCACTTGTGACTCTTACCCTTACGTACATGCCCTTATCGTTAATTCTGTCCCTACAATTATATAACAGCTTTTATCCTTCTGCCCTTGGCCTAAATATTTGCCCTCACCCTGAACAATTACCCAAACTATGTGTCCTTATCCTTCATTATCTACCATTGCATTTATCTAACAACCCTCTACTTTTATGCTATATCACACCGAGCATCTGATGGGCAATCTTGACTTTGTGCCCAATAAATGATTCTCTGCTCTTACAATTATCTAAGGGCACTAACCCGTAGTTTTTACCCCCATCTCTCTGCTCTTTTTCTTTACTTTCGCAGCTCTGACCCGTCACTTTTTGCCGTTACCCTTAAGCCCTATCTGAATAGTGCGTCCCTACCAATAATTTTCTGTCCTTACAATTACCTAATGACCGTTTCCCTAACTTCTAACTCCCATCCTGAACTCCCGGCCCTTGAGACGAGTTGTTAATTGAATGGACCCATACCAATATCAAATCATTTCAAACTGAAATAAATCATTTATAATCGATGTTGGACAATACCATTTGGACTGAGACATGATAGGTTTATTTCACTATAACGCAAAAGTATCATCACAACGGACAACACGCATGATGCAGCAAAAACGGATCAATTCAACACTTTGAATTGAGCAAAGTCATGTGACCATCCAGTGTCTAGAATATTCTAAGAATGTTCCCTTTGGATTCTTTGGATGTGGAAAAACAACAGTGGTGAACTTTAGGAAACTAACATGTGAATGGATCTGACATTCATTCTAGTTTACTTGTTTGTTTGGACACAGATTTCATTTCCACTTGATGATCTTGAAGGAATACAAGGAATCTGGAAAACTTCACTGTTCAGTAGCAGGAATTTCCACCATTGTCAACCACTAATTATAATATGAATCCAGTCGTTGTTGAAATCATTGCACCCCTAGTGTGCACCCATTTCTTAACTCTCTGTCCTAACCCTCTCAGACTTTCGACATACTGCCTGAGAAGACTTCATACATTTGGAGACAAGACAAGCTGTCTTATTCCTACCATAGGAGGGGGGGGGAGATGCATCACTAAATAGGTTCTTTTTGCTTCCTCCACTTTAAGGAGGCTCTTCTGTCTCCTGGCTGGGCCTCTTCCCCTCGGCAAAGAAACTTTCCAAAGACGTTCATTTTTACTCATTTTGCTAGCTCCTGGGTTTTATTTTAGCGGTAACCGGTAACGTGACCGAGACGAGCGTCTTGGCCTGCGTCAAGAGTGACATAGACGGATGGAACAGAGAATCGGGCAACTTTTCAAAATAAAACGTCTTTCAGATTCCTTTCAGATTTCATCTTTCAGAAATCCTGAAGACACGCTTGTAGGTCACAGAGGTCACATGTTCATAGTCACCCATCAACCCACAAAACGTCTGCCGATCTGTCCGTACATGAACTTCTGCAGTTCCAATCTGAGCAGATTAGCTACAACTCAGCAGATTACTGCAGGTACGGTCAAAGCTTAACCTGTCAAAGCTTGTAAAAGAGGTGAGTGACGGAGGCGAGCCGGCTGGAGCCAGCCAGGGGGGGGGGATTATGGGTTCACCTGTGTTTGCTGACCTCCATCGATTCCCGGTCTGCTGCTCTGCAGAAAACAAGAGGAGGCTGAAGATGAGCTCTTCAAACAGGCTCAGACAGAAAGCGGTTCAAACGTACATTTACAGGTAGAGAAAACCAGAGAAACCCGGAGCTCACCCCCCAGGGATGGACGGCTGCTGGGGGGAATTGGGTCAGCAGCTCACGCTGGCTGGCTCTATCGACATCTGTTGCAGAATTACACGACTCTGGAAAGAGTTTCTGCAAAGATAGAAACCTTTATTTCACCAGGCAAATCATTAAGAACAATTTCTTATTTACAGTGCTGGCCTGAAAAATGCTACAAAACACTTAGAAGAGAGGGACGAAAACAACAAACATGTTTTAGAAATATTAAATTACTGATTAAGAAAACATTTACAAGACTCTTTAAAAATGTCCTTTACTCTGCATTTTAAAGCAGAGAGTGGAATCAGAGTTTCCAAGTGCTGTATGTCTTGATAGAAGTTCAAATCGTTTGGAGCAGTAAGACGAAAAGACATAAAGCCATAGAAGACCGTATGTTTGGAACTTTTGGTTTGAGGAGTTGTGAAGAACAAGTGTTGCATATTGAGATGGGGTGCACAATGTATATATGTATGTATGTGTGTCTGTCTGTCTGCATGCACGCACGCATGTATGTATGCATCTATGGACGTATGTATGTATGTAAGTATGTATGACTGTGTACACATATATATATATATATGTATATATATATATATATATATATATATATATATATATATATATATATATATATATATACACACATACATATATGCACACATGCATGTATGCGTACATATAGAGACACATACATATATATGTAAATATATATGTATATATGTAAGTATTCATGTATGCATGTATGTATGTATGTATGACTGTACATATACATATACACATATATACATACGCATGTCTGTCTGTCTGTCTGTCTGTCTGTCTGCATGCATGCATGCATGTATGCATCTATGGACGCATGTACGTATGTATGTATGTACGTATGTATGTATGTATGTATGTATGTATGTATGTATGTATGTATGTATGTATGTGTACATACATATATATATATATATATATATATATATACACCTACATATATATGTATGCATACATACATAAATGCATACATACATGTATGTATGTATGACTGTGTACATATACATACACATACATATATGCACATATGCATGTATGCGTACATATATTTACACATACACATATGTGTAAATATATATGTATATATGTAAGTATGCATGTATGTATGTATGTATGTATGTATGACTGTATATATATATATATATATATATATATAAAAAAATATAAAATGTATGTATGTATGTATGTATGTATGTATACATAATCACTAACAGATTTTGTAGAAGTATATTTTGTTTTTTTGGTTATTTATCTTTGCTTTCCAGCTCTCATGTCCTTGAAGATCAACCGGTCGATCTTCAAGCACTGATATAAAGTAACAGTTTAAATAAATTGTCCTAAAGAAAATATCTGCTCGTTTATGGTTCATTTTTCCAGACCATTTATTTTCCATCGTGCCTTTATTTATTTATTAATTTATTTTTGCTTTTATTCTGAAAATGTCAGAGTTTAAATCATCTTTCACTGTCTGTTTTTGGATGACTTTGATTTTGTTTCTTCTGTTTTAAAGCGCTGGGCCTTGACCTCCTGACCTGTCCTGCAGCTCCGTCCTAATTGGTTGCAGCTGTTCTTTAACGGCCTCCACCTGTTGCTCGTTGGCTCCGTCAGCATCCAGGATAAAAGCTGCAGGTGTCCAGGTGTTCTCTGCCAGACTCTTTCCGTCTGTCCGATGGGCTGACCTGGTTTTTGCCTCAGAGTCTGTTCACATGATTGACATTAAAGGTTCTGCAGCTTTAATTTTATAATTATTTTGATTTATCGGCTCAAAGAGGAGCTAAATATAATCTTTCAAAGAGAAACCATTTTTTATCTTAGTGAACTGTATCAGCCTCTTTCTGTGATTTAAGGATTTTAACATTTTCTTCAGATGCCTGGAGGATTTTTTTTTTTTAATTGAACCTTTAACGTGTTTGCTTGAGTACAAAAATGTAAAATTTTATTCGTGAGTTTCAGACTTTAAAAAAATGTCTCATAATTGGAACTGATATCTCCTAAAACAGTCACCATCACTGTTTGTGTGTCTGGAATCGTTGTTGGTTTAGTTTCTGTTAGTAAAAAGAAAACAGATGGAAAGACTTTTGGGTTTTTGAAATATATAGATTTGTTCTTTTTACTATCCTAAATGGTTTTATTCGCTCAATGAAATGAAAGTTTGAGGTAGAAATTTGGGCAACAAAATAAGTGTGGAATGAGTCTAATAAAGATTTTTGAGGAAAAATATGAACACATCACTTTTTCTTTATCATCTGTTTGGGGTAAAAGCAGGAGAAGCAGCACAATCTATAAAAGAGTCTGTTTCTAAAAAAAAATAAAGTGCATTCCACTGCAGCCTGACGTGATCCTCCTACTGCAATTTTCAGCCTCAAACATGTTGACTGTTCATTTTAACAATATTGATTCATATCATAACTTGTGATCACTGATGTGATTCATAGTCGATGTTTTGAACGATCCGACGTATTTAGCCAACACTTCAACCAGTGTGACTCAAATACCTGGGTACTGAACAGTGAGGGGGAAGTTTTCCTGATTCCTAAACGCTGATTATCAGTTCATCTTACTGTGAAATGATTTCATAATGGAGGAGGGCGATTTGTTGAACAACTTGGCTCAGACTGATGGATCTAGATGAGTCGATTAATTCCATTAACTGTTACCCTCCTGATGTGGATAAATCTACAGTTTTTTTGCGTGTGATGCTAACTTACAGAATCATTTCCTAAAGTGGGAAACTGTTGCCATGTCATATTTTAAATTGATCTGTAGCTAATCAATAAGTTTGCCAGTTTTTGGTGCTTTTAGATTGTCATCACTTGGCCTCCTCTCCACACACATTCTGATTTATCAATCCATGTTTTAACAAACGTGAATGTTGTTACGTATGTTGTCTACGAGACGTTTTGTGTTTGTGAGGAACTTTCAAAGATGCTTTGATGAATGACTTTTCCTATCGGTGAGACTGAAGGCGGGTCAGAAACAATGGAACTCTCAAATAAAAGTTTCATCTGTTTACCATCAAATAGAACAGAAACGAACCAAAACGGCAATATTTTATAAAATAAACTTTATTTTATCAAAAGTTGATCCATAACAGTTACATAGAATAATACACAGAATAGGAATAAACAGCACAGATTATATGAAAAACTAGTGCAAAAACTCAGTTATTATAAAAATATATTGCACTTTGTAACTTGAATTCTTAGGTGGAAGAAGTTGTGTTTGAACATTCTGAAGATATTTCTCTGTAAACATTTAGGTAGTTGCTGTGGTTTTTTGCGAGCGCACAGCCGCATGGCGCGTCTGCGGCGACACGGAGCACAGGCGACTTGCGGTGTGTTAGCTTGGTCAGGTTGTGCGTTGAGGGGTCTGCAGCTGCTCATTGGAACCCACGCACACAAAAACACACAGTCGGCTTCAGCCTGAAGCCATCAGTCACGGTTCTGCTGAGATGAATCTGCCAAAGACTTTCTTCCAGCTTTGTGCACGGAAAAGCCCCCCCCCCCAAAAGAAAAAGTCCTGTGGGGGACAGCGCCGCCTTCAGGTCCAAGTCAAACTTTCTGAAGATGGCTTTCGTCTGTCCTGATGTGCCGTTCAGAGGACGACAGCCCCAATGCCCGATGGAGGCGTCTCAGTTCACCGCCACAGTTGTCCGTGACCTCTGGATTTGGTGGATCCGGCGTCTTCTGGGTCCATCAAGTCCCCCCCCGTGTCTCAGAGTGGTCCCGGGTCGGCGAGAGTGACATTCATTCGTCTGGTCTGTACATGGGTCTACGAGACCCGAGCTCCTCTCAGCGGGACGGACACACGTCGGATCTGCAGACGTCTGCAGCTTCCATGGAGTCGGGGTACGGGTCCACCTGGGGGGGGCGGGATTTAGGAAGATTTAGTGCAACCATCTGGCTTTCTTTAAGCATTAAACTTTAAAGATTTTCTATCCTATGTTGCTACAAGAAGTCATAAAATGTTAATATTAAAATGTTTAAATATTAATTTCATGTATATTATAATATTAATTTTAAATATTTTATTGTATTTTAAAAGTTTTCTTTCTTTTGTGTAATATATTCACGTTTATTTTTTACAAAACTTGCTTTGTTTTTGTTTTTTTTAAGTTTACTTTTATTCCAAGTGACTACAGTTTCTTAAAGTATTCAACTTTTTCAAGAAGTTATTTTGATAGTAATTAGTACATCTTTATGAAGTGTTCTTAACTTTTGTAGTTTATTCACAGAAACATATTCTGCTTTACTTTGTAACAACATATTAATACCAGCAGCTTTGTTTGGTTTTATTAATTTGAAATGTTTTGAAATGATTCTAATGAAATAACTTTACTGCATTCTTTTTGTCAGACTTTAACAGACCTTTACTGAACCGTGCCCCCCCCCCCCGACCTTGTGGTGTATGTGTACCTCAGAGTAGAGTGGTGGGGGCAGATATCTGAACTCGGTGATGTACGTCAGCAGAGTCTGGTCCTCGCCGCCCCCCTCGGGCCTATCACAGCCCTGCAGACAGTCCCGCCTGTGCTCCTCTGATATCGCCAGGTCGCTGTAGCTCGGTGGAGCTGCAGGAGAACAGGAACGGCCGTCACAACTCGGCCGTTTTCAAACCCGAAGACAGCAAAAATAAAAGCGTGTTTTTTTTTCCCCGTACGAACCTTCCGGTCTCTCCGGTAACCCCAACCAGCCAACGGAGCCGCAGTTACTGCTGATGCTGGAGGTTCGGGAGGCGCAGGCATGGAGGGGGATGGTCCCGATCACCAACGGCAACGACAGGGACAGATTCAACCCCCCAGGAATGTCCACGTACACCTGTGGGTGGGGGGCGTGACACTAAATTAGTGGGGGCTAGGTCTCTGAGACTGAGTCTGGTACAAAGGCGGAACTGGCCTGTCCCATGGGCGAACCACTGACTGTATCTGAGACCTGGACCGAGTGTCTACCAATTCATGGGGTTCCGTTTGTGGCAAAAATACGTTTTTGCGTCCACAGTCTATGTCTTTGGCCCACTGTCTACTGAACGAGTTCATTGAACATTGGACATGTCTATGTACTACTTAGCAATAAAGACATAGACAGCGGACGCAAAAACATATTTCTGGCACAAATGGAGGCGTAGAAAATGCATATTTTGTGTCATAAATGCTATGTACAAGCAAATATCAACTTTTTTCGTCCATGGCCATAATGGACGCCGAGGTTATCTGTGATGTTAACGTGCGTTATTGTGTGGACACATCACCTTTAAATATAACAAAAAAGTTGATGAAGTTTTATTTGGAAAGTACAAAGGAAGCTTTTATTTTGAAACCCAATCCTGTTTCCTGTCTCTCTGGCTTTTTACCGTGACATTGACGCGTCAACGGACTGGAAGTAGAGCTGCTGCGTGTGGACGGAAGGATGTCAGACGTGACGGAGGCGATTACTAACAACCGTTTTTATTTTTGTGTCGACTAATGGAGATGGTAGAAATCCCACCTAGTTTACTTCCTGCTCCAACGCAATGAAAGAAGTGCAGTCGCCATTTTTTTTCTTTTACAGTGAGGATGCCGCCATGTCGGAGCCAGACGTCATCAGGGTTGAGCTTGTTGGAAGGCCACGCCCCTACCACTTGAAAGCAAGCTACACGTCATCCGTCCAACATTTTTAACGTTGGACCTTGTGGCCAGCAGGCTCCACCTACTTTTATTGAGGCATCTGATTGGTCAGTTTATAACTTGAATTACAGAAACTATAAGAAAAAAATGAGGATTATCAAGATGTTAAAAAAGGTATTGGATCTAGAAAGGTCATCCTGACCAATAGAACTGAGCAACAGCTGTTTGTCTGTAGACGTCTGAGGGATTTTGGCTTCATGAAGTCGCAGGTACTTCCTGTTTGGTACGCCAGCTCTTATATACAGTCAATGGGTCAGATTGAGGGGCCTGTATTACTTTAACAGTAATAAATTTAACCCAATAAGTAACAGTTTCACATCTTTTCTTTAATAAACATGGAAATAGTAGTTTGTATGCATTTTGTCGTTCTAGTTTTGGTCCGTTCCCACAGACCCCTGAACTCACCATGAGGGCATACTCCACTCTGATAATGGGGCAGTCCAGGATGGAGGGCGACACTGGGGGTATCTTCAGCAGTTTGCCCTCCCAGCTCTGGCTCTTGCCCTGCTGCAGAGGGTCTCCTCGCAGGTTGGACACGAGCTGCTGGATCTGCTTGCCTTTGCCCTTGGCGAAGAAAGTCTGGGTCTGGTACAGCGCGGCTTTGGGCACCACCACACGAGACGAGCAGTTCTCCACCTCAGCAAAGATCTGAATGGACTCGCCTGGGAGAGAGGGTAGAAGGAATCAGTCCGTCAGACTGAGAGAGAGACGGGACGTGAGTGAAGCTCTGAAGGCGGAGTCTGAGAGGAGAAGCAGGAGCAGCGAGGAGGAGATGAGGAGGCTCACCTGGAGTGTAGCCCTTCCTCTCGATTTTGGCACTGAGGGAGATGGGACCCGAGGCGCAGAACCAGCAGCACAGGGTCTTCTCCTTTGTGCCGGCCTGGGGGGCCTGTAGAGGAACACCCGCTCGGTTAGACTCAAAACGTTTAACCAGTTGAATAAAAATACAATTACAACTAACCTAAAACTTGGTCTATCTTTAGCAAATTTATCAGCAACTCTCCCGTCACAAAACAACTCCACATCATCAGCCTTCCACCTCCGTGCCTAACAGTTGGTATCTGCTTTACGTTCACGTATCTGAAGGGTTGTAGTTTGTTGACATGAGGCAGTTTCTTTAACTTCTTTTTTTTTCATATTCCCCCTGAGGTCTCCTCATGTTTTCAACCTGAGTTCCACCGGAAGCTGAAATCTATTCCTGGAAGGACGAAGTTTTTCTTGGATCAGAGAAAAGTTTTGAGATTTTGAAGGTCGACAAACTGATGAACTTGTTTTTTTGTTTGTTTTGTTTTAAAAACTGAGAAGAACTGATGGTGTGTGAGTTGCTTCGCGTCCTTGGGGGTCATTTTTCTGCACTCAGCACCTACCAGCAGCAGCGGCGTGTTGATGTCGATGTGTTCAAACACAATGAACTCTTTCTTGGCTTTGACGGGCATCATCCAGGGTCGGTGCAGCTCGGCTTTCACCCAGTACCGCACGCTGCCGTGCTTCCCCTCGAAGGAAGTGGCCAGAGCCCTGAGGAGAGGGAGATCAGGCATGTGGGTGGTCTGCCGGGTACCGTGTTGCACGCCGTGTCCTCATGCTTTTATTCCAGTTCAACGACCGCCACGCAACAAAGTGAAGCTTTGTTGAAGGAATGTGCTGGGCCTTTGGGGGGAAAAAGCTGCCCCGCCGCAGTAAGACGCCTGCTGCGAGCTTCGGCGCTGACGGTGCAGCTCGCTTTAACCGCTTCACACATGCTCAGTTGGTTCCGGCTCCCGGCGGAGAGCACAGTTCGTGAGAGGGCAGCGAACAAAACCCCCCTGTGACGTTTGTTTTTCTCTGAGAAGAGTCTAACCCTCGCTGGGAGGATAATTGACGGATCCGTGTTGAGACGGCTGCAATCCCATGACAGGACAACAGATGGCGCCATCGCCCTGATTCTTCAAATTAGCCTCTTCCCTCACGATATTTGAGTATTCTGTAAATATGGACAATTTTTGTTGTTGTTGCCTGTTGCTCTTGAGCAAATGTTTTTTTTTTAACTTAGTCATTTATTTTAGTCAAAAGAAGTTTAAATAATATCGAGAAAAAAAAACCTTTGAGTCTGTTTGAAATGTTACCTTTTTCACGCAAAATCATTTGTTTTCATAGCTAAATATGTCAAAAGTCTGTCAATACTTTAACTGTTTAGTTTTATTTTTTAAAAATGTTTTTTGTTTTTATTTTAGGAAAACGAAACCCTTTAACAGCAAACAACTCACGCTCTTCAAACTAGCGTAACACTTTGACCGTTTAAGCATTTAGGTCTATTCCCAGGGATTCCGACGCAGAGCTTTGAGTCTGTGCTACACTCTACTCAGTAAAGTCAGAGTAGAATAAATACTTTACTGCTGTGACGTGTCACATACATCAACGTAGAGCTACTTTTCTTTTTGGGTCTTTGGAATAGCGGTCGAGTTTGAGTCAAAGGTCAAGGTTGAATGTGGGCGGGACAACTGCCACAAACATCAGGAAGGAGGTGGGACTCACATCTGCGGCAGGTTGAAGCTGAAGGCGAACTCGTGCAGACCTGTGTGCAGAACCGTCGCGCCTTCTTCTGGAGTGTCCTCATCTGAAACACAAAGCAGACTCCGTCAGAGACCCGCAACACTTCAGGCTCCTTCCCAGCACCGCGTTGGTCAGGCGTTGGTCAGAGCCTCCAAGACGTTCGGCTTTTGTCCACAATATCAGACTGACGGGAGACGGCTGCAGCCTCAAACGTCCAAAGATTGAAGGACAAGACTTCTAAAATAACATCCATCAGACCCTAACTCAACAAAATCCACAAGAAAAAGCAAAAGATAAAACCGACCAAGGAAAACAAAAACTTGTTTCAAAAAGGTCGTGGAAAGAAGGTCAGCGTGCTGCCAGAGGAGAAGGAATGCTCTGGAAACCAGAGCATTTGAAAATAAAAGGCCACAAACCCAAACACCAAACCAGGACTGTGACTAAATCATAAAATTAGACGGTCTGGAAAACCAAAGAGTTTATAAAACAGCTGACTGTTGAGGACGGACCTGACAGAAGAACCGACAACTTCTTCTCTACAGCAAAACACAACCAATAAGAAGCTCTGTAGATGGTCAGTGTGTATGAACGCTTGGTAAACACATTGTTGTTGTTTTTTTGTTCTTCATATTTTGAAAAAAATGTTCTGGATTTTTGTTTTTGTCTTTTCGTTTGGTTTTACTTTGAATTTCTTTGTTTCTTTTGTCAAACATTGAATTTTCCGGTTGAAATGTTTTGGTCATAGATTCACGAAAGCATCTGTAGAACAGCGGAACCCTGATGACAGGTTCTCTGACAGTAAAAGAAGAGCAGAGCACTGGCTAGAACCTGGAAAAGACGCTTCCTGAACAGTGAGAGACGACAAAAGCAAAAACTAAAGTGGAACACCTGAACCCTGATAACAGAAAGGTTCTTTAACGGGAAAAGTCAGTCGGGAGCAACAAACCTGCTCTCTGTCTGAAAGGCAGCATAGATAGGGGGGGGGGGGGGGGTCTTTATCCAGGAACAAGAGGATCTGTGTTCTGTGTTAAAGAACCCAAAACTTCATCTTCATCACTGAAGTGGCTTTTTCTGAATTCACACTTTATTTCACTGAAAAATGTTGATGTGCTTTGCATGTAAGGGATGGATGTGAGTGGCACGCGGTCACATCCCCCTTAAAGTGTGTGCGCACGTGCGTGAGGAGCAGCTGGGGGCTCGCGCGCGCGCGGCGGGGGCAGCTTCCTCGTTGTCTGTTGTTGTTTTATCACAGTTTGCCTCCTCTTCTTCTCCTCCTTCCTGCCACCTCACCCTGCTCTGTGTTCGACGTGCGCACTGTTACGAGCGCCGTCCACGCACGTGGGCCTGTGTGTGTTGCGCGCGCGCGCGCCCAGTCAGTCACCGACCGCGCGGCTGCAGCAGGAGCAGACCGGTATGAACCAGACTGAGCGGCTTCCTCCTGCTGGAAACTCCGGCGGTGCGTCACGGCTCGGCCGCTGATTGGACGCCGGCGCGCCAAGAAGCGCAGACGGCGCGTCGATTGGCCGGGGACCGGAAGGCCCCGCCCCCTCCCGAGCACGACCATGTGGTGCGTGTGGCCTGAGAAGGTGGGGGTTGAGGCTGGAGGAAGGGTGTTTTTACTCAGACGTGAACTTTCAGGTGGAGCCGCTGTTCTCACGCCAACCAGAACCGAGACAAAAGAATTACAGATCCGAACCCGCAGCCCCCGCAGACAGAAGAACCCCATCAGAGTCCCAAAGTCTGCTGTGGATGCTTCATCTTGATCTGATGTTCCTGAGGAATGTTCTGCTTTTCCGCTTCGTTTGCGGTTTTCTGCTGCTTAAGCAAAGCAGACAGAGATGTGGCCTCAGGCGCAGTGCCTCTGAGCCAAGGCACTAACACTTCCTGACAGCTGCGAAACCCCATGTCACTGGCAATCCAAACAGACGATGAAGGGCAGCACAAACACGTCTGCAGGTGAGGCTCAGGTGAGAGCGGCCGCGTGCGTGGACGCTCCCCTGCGCGCGGCAGACACTGCAAACCATCAGCACCAAAGAGCCGGCGCGCATGTCCAGATGCAGAAACCTTTGGTGTCGCTTTGCTCAAACGTTTCAGCTGAAAACCACCATCTCTGTCCAACCACGTTATTGCGTTTTATGAAGTTCCAAAGAGGTCACGCGGGTTGTTTTCGCGCAGAAAAACAGATCTGCGGCGCGCGGGGGCTTAAGGCAGCAGCTGAGGCATTATCACGCACGCACGCGCCCCCCCCCCCCTCCTCTCTCTGAACAGGTTTGAACCGCCTCTAACAAAGGGAGTTGCCTCCGCGCGGATGTTCTCTCCATCAGTTTTTGGGGGGAAATGTTGCGCTAAAAGAAGGAAAAACGGACATTCGCAGACTTTCCGCAGAGTTTGCGCCTCTATGGTGTCAGTACGCCGCGCGGGACGGCGGTGTCTGGCAGGGCGCGCGGGCATCAGCTGTTGCATCAGTACCAGCTGATGCCCCCGTGCGCCTCCAAAGTTTGTTTGACAGGCTTGACCCCCCACTCCCTCGCGCGCGCGCGCGCTCCCTCGTACCTCTGTCCTCTCCGATCAGGGTGTCGTAGTGCCGCAGGTACTCCACCTCCTCCGTGTAGTTCTGCGTGTACGCCGTGTTCGCTCCCGCGTTCCGGGACTCCGTCCACCGGACTTTGGCAACTCCTCGCGCGGTTATGTTGAGTCTCTGCACGCGCACGTCCCCGGTGACCTCCACCACCACCCTGCCGGACACCAGGTCCCCCCCGGAGAACACCGGGAGGTTGTTCTCGTTCAGGCTGTCAAAGTAGACCGCCAGCGTCCGGACTTTGCAGAGAACCATGGCGCGGGAAGGATGGAGAGGAGAACCGACGGAGGGGAAGCGAGTGCGGCGCCCAGCAGAGCCGGGTCTGCGCGCGTCACTGGCTCATCTGGCGGCTCTCTCCCGGGCTCCTGCCTCCGCTCTCCTCCTCTGCTGCGCTGGCTGCTCCTCCGGCTCTGCGCTCCCGCTCTGCGTTTCTGCCTGCCTCCGCCCGCAGCCGCCGCGCTTTAAAGCCTCTGTGAGCCACTGAGCATGTGCGCGCCGGAGCGCAGGCTCAGCCTCCAACAGTCATCCTGAAGATGTGTCTCCACTCGCCCCTCGGTCTTATGAAAGGATGGTTTGAAAGAAAACAGGGTTGGAGGATTTTCCCCTCGTGTTCTTTAGAGGAACCAACAGCAACGTCATGAAAAAGCGGTTCCATTCAGCTTCCTCCCAAGCCAGAATAACTCCCAAACTTGAGGAAACTCAACTTTTTAAAAACGGTTCAGACTCAGATTTCCACCGGAGTTGGACCGCTGAGTGTCAGGAGCCTTGGATGTCAGAACCTCCACCTTTGAGACCAAACAAAAAACACGTTTAACATCTTCCAACCATTTTATTTGAGCTTGAAACCAAATGAGCAAAAAGCAGGAAAGAAAAGCAGATGCTTTTTAGAACCCTGAGGAACATTCTAACTGAGCTCCTCATCTTCATCCCTTCAGCTCCTTCATGGTTCCTGCTCAAGAACAAAAAGCTTCTGGTCTGAGAACAAAGCAGATCCACGAGAACCTGAGTCAGTTTCTTCACGGGTCTTAAAGAGGATTCATGTCAAATAGAATTTAAGGGAAAAAAAGGTTTAACAGATAATCTCTCGTCATGACGAGTTTGGATTTCCATCATCTATCGAATGTTTAGAAATTCCTGGTCTGATGTGGTTTTGAAGGCAGCACTGCAGGGAGGGGGGAGGGGGCATTCAGTCCAGTTCTTTTGTACAGTCAGTGGTTTAAATAAAAATACTGGGAAATTGTTGAAAAGGGTTTTTCTCTAACACTTTGCTTTGGTAACACTGATTGACGCTTCCATTAGTTTATGTCTACACAGACTCACCGACTTTCAGCAGACTCCTGGTCACTCAAAACACTTACTGATGAGCAGATTTGAGCTTTATGCGTTTGACTAAATTATCTTTTTTTCCCCCCTAAAAGCTGTCCTCCATAGAGAAGCAAAAACTAACAAAAAAAACCATCTCTGCGAAAAACAAACTGCATCCACTGCTGCCTACTATAATTATACCATTTTAAAAATGCCATTCTTTGAACCCCCCTGAATCCCTTTGAGTCATGTTGCTGGAGCCTATTCCAGCTACTGTTGGACAAACACAACCACACACTTTAGGGTGATGTGAAGCATGTTTGGGACTGTGGGGAAAAAACCCTGAAACATGCAAACTCCACACAGCAGGAATCCAGGTGGGATTCAAACCAGGGCCTTCTCACTGTGAGGGACGAGTGCTGACCACTACACCACAGTGCAGCCCACGATTTTTGATGTCATTCTATGATTTAAAAAAACAAAAACAAAGTGTGACTTTGTGGACTCTCCTGTTAGCCTGAACTCTGATGCTCCGCCCTAACTCACCCTGCAGCGCCGCGTTCTCTTTGCAGACCGACTCCCACTGCTGCAGGTCCAACCCTCCCAGCGTCTCGTCTAAAAAACCCAAACAGACTCATGAAAAGCCCCAGTCAGTCGAGTCTGCTGCGTCAGGGTTGAGCGCGGGCGGTTCCCGAGCCCGTGCACCACAGGATGAGATGTGGCTCGGAAAAGGAAAAGGGAAATGAGTCTATTTCTGGCTGAAGGTCGAGATTAGACGAAGCAGTCGAGGCTTCGGGACGTTCGCTCTGAAACAAACGAGGAACTCTGACATGGCCGCCTCTTCATCTGCTGAAGCAGACCTTCAGCTCCGGGGGATGTGGATGACCCTGTAAATGTGTTTCTGCTGCTTTCACAAAACTGCCCTTTAACCTCAGACGGATCCAAAAGCTTGATTTATATATTTATTTTTTTCAAGGGTAAATTTTGCGCCCCTCGGTGCTGATTTGATTCCCGCTCTGAGCTCATAGTGTGGATATAGGAGATCCAGATCTGGACCGGTTTGACATGTTAGTATTGATCAGCTTTTTCCTTCTCTCGGAGTCCCACAGGGTTCCGCGCTAGGACCCATTTTATTTTCTATGTTCTATTCGCCTCCTTCTGTAAGACATGCAGTAAAACCGTCCTCAGTTTGATTTAAACATCTGTGTTAGCAGTGGTTAGCACTCTCGCCTGATCCTGGTTCAAATCCCAGCGGTCCAGGGTTTACCCTGCCTTCACCCAATAGTAGCCCGATCACCCCGACAGGAATGAAGCAGGGTAAAAAAATGGATGGATGGATGGATGGATGGAAAGAACTCATTTAAAAATCCCTTTATACCTTAGAGTTCTTCACATTACATTATTTAAAAGAAATCCAGAGATTAGCTCTATATGGATTTTAGTGCCTATTTTTAGGTTCTTTAAAGTAATTTTCCATGTGTTTGGTGGTCTCTGGGTTTTCTTAAAATACCCAAATTAAAAACCGTATCGGTTTTCATCTAAACTCCACATTTGTGGTTCAGCCAGAGGGCTGCAGAAGATGTGGAAACCATTTTTTAGAGTTTTATGTCTGCCTTATTAACATTAGCTTCATTAAAGGGTCTATATCCTGCAGAATAAACTATCCATATATAAACCTTCAGCACACTTAAAAACCATTTTTGAAATATTAAAAATGAGATATTTTCACAGCTCATTTTCCTACCCAGAACTAAGACGACTGGATCTCTGAGGCTCCACCCTGTGGGTCCCGCCCATTTCATGACATCATCCTAGAGTCGGCCTCGGCAGCGTTTCTGCGTTTCTCCCACAAAAACAAACAACATCCAGACTTTTGCAAAGATGGATGTTCATATTGCGCATAGAAAAGGAAAATGTTTAGCCGATCGGTGCTAGCTCCATGGAGAAAGTGGGCGTGTCTGTTAGCCTGGAGGCGGAGCTGGCAGTGCAAACTCTTCCTGGAAGGGGCGGTTCCTCACTTTGTGATGTCACAATGTGAGAACCCACTGGTTTTGTGGATTGGGAGGGGCTTGTACTCAGAGAGGAGGTTTTTAGAGGAAATGTGTGAATTGATCAAAATACCACTGTGGGGTTGTTTTTGTGACGAATGAACACTACAAAACACTAAAAAGCTCTAAAAGTCTGATTTAGGATGGTTTAGGCCCTTTACTTGATTCTATATTTTTACCCATTTTCAAGGTAGTTTTAATTTAATGGCTTTCATTCGGTTTTGTATTTGTTTCAATGATGTAAACGACATTTTTTCGCTGTCGTGTAACATTCTATCTGTAGTGTTTCTAGTGTGTCTTTAGTCCGAGGTCTTCGGTTCTGTCGGTCCAGTTTCTGATGCTGTGATGACAGAAGGTTTACCCCCCGAGACTTTAACCTGCTTCTCTGGAAAACTGTGGAAAAATGGCTTCACTTTCTTGTTTTTCACATCCTAAATACTTGGAGCAACAACTTCTCCAGTAAAAAGTCCTTTTTTTTTAAATATTTTGTTACCCATCCTTCTTCTTTGTCCTTCTGCTGTCACACCAACCGCCTCATGTCCTCCTTCTCTCCATCCATGAATCTCCTCTTTCCTCAGCATCCCTTAACCAACATCATGACTGTTCCTCCTCTCAAACCATCTCCATGTGCTTCCCTGAATTGATCTCCCATGATCTGTTCCTCTGATGGACTCCGTCCCTCCCAAAGAGAACCTCAGCATCTTCCTCTCTGCTACCTCCAGCTCTGCCTCCTGTCTGTAAACCGACAGCATGGCTGCTCTCAGCACAGTCTTCTGCATCTTTCCTTTCATTCTTTGGTCACACCGTCCTGCACGTGTCGCCATCATGCAGTTTTACGGATCTGCTTTGTGCAGCAGCTCATACCGCTCAGGAAGAGGTTTGAGCTGAAACCATCACAGATGTCCAGAACTGTGTTCTGACTCGGAAGTCTGACTTTCTGAGGAACACTGTGGACTCTAAAAAGGCCTGAACTCTCTGGTTCCAACTTCAGATCAAACAAATGTGGCGAAGGATTCCCCTGCTGGCCACAGCAGGGAAACGCACCGCGATGGCAGGAAGCGTCTCTCCCATAAACACAGGGCAGCGTGAATATTTATTCCAGTGTGAACACAAAATATGTGCCTGAATCTGAGTTGAGCCTAAAACCATTTTTACACGATAACATCATGGAACTGATAACTGGTCTGGGTTGTTACATTTTAGGACATGTGGTGTGGAGCTTTTTCAGGTGAAGAAAATACCAGATGAAGCATAAAACTGCTTCAGTCTGAACCTAAAGATCATTGTAGAATCTAACAAAACAAAGTTTGAATCAGTGAAAATGAATTTTTAATACTGAACAGCCTGCTACCTTGCTTTTTTAGCTCGTTTTCTTGTAATAACTACATCTACTATCAGGTTATCAAAGGAAAATACATTTTCTTCTAAGATTTTAGATGTTGCTATCACGAAATAACACATTTATTTACATTGTGAGGATATGAAGATCATACTTTTTTAAAATGTTTCTACTGTTTGTCAGTGAAAATGTGGAACACCAAAAGAACCGATCAACGTATGCCTGATTGTTTTAACCTCCTGATGTTTATGGTCATAAACATCGTCCAATCATCGTAGTTGGAGGAGAAGGTTCTGTAGAAATATTCCCAACATGTGAATAAATTATTCCCTCATGTCCATAAAACTTCAAAAGTCTGGTTACGTAAAGTGAAAAAGTGGAAAATGACATTTTTGGGGTGAAAGACTGAAGCTGATGCACCGGTGTGAGTACAATAGAGCATCTTTTCCAACCTTGATGGCTCCAAGGACATGGAAAAGGTGTCTGAGGAACTGCAATCATTTTATCTAAACTATAAAACTGAAGTCTGAACACATAAATGGGAAGTTTAATTTGTGGAGAAAGTGTTGTTTTTGCACCGATGTGAGAGTTTGGAGCCAAAAGGGTTTTTTTCCCCAAAGGTCACGCATGATTTCAACACCTGGATTTTTTCTAAAATATATATTCTGTTTTTCATTTTTTTTGTCCATATCTGTTTCTGTTCTGTGTTAACGTCCCCCTTTGTGGGACTAATAAAGATGTTCTAATTCTTCTGTGGATCAGGAAATGAACAGAACGTGAGGAACCTTAGTGCCTAAACCTTGAACAGACATTTCTTGACTTTGTGCCTCAGCCATGATGTCATCATTTCAGTCCCCTTTTGTTTCTTTTTAGTCTTGTTTCTTGGTTCTTGTCATGCCAGTCACACCTGGTTCCGGTTGATGATCATCCACGGGTGTCTTCATTTCAGATAATTATCCTGAGTTTATATAATTGTCTGGTTTTTCAGCGCTTCATTGTCAATCTTTTGCTCTGTTACTGTTTTGATGTGCCCTTTGAAACCCAGTTTTATCACGCTTGACTTTATTCATTGAATGTTTCAGTTGGTCTGTGACTATTTAGACCAGTGGTTCCTGACATTAATGGGCGGAGTTAGTGATGGAGAAACCAAAGCTTTCTGAACCACTGAACCAAAATGTATCAAATGGTATTGAAATGGTTCATTTGACTCACTGAAACTACTGACATTTATTGACCAGACTACAAAGATGCATCAGCATGAACAACAAAAAGACCAGCATGTCATGAAAGAGTCATTATGTGTAGCAATACAACTTTTATGATTTCCAAAATCTATTTCTTTTATAAATAATCATAATGTAGTTATCAAATAGTAACATTTCATGTATAAAATATTGTAAAGCAAGTACTCTTTGTTTGCAAGATTAGTTTCAAAAATATAATTGGATCATTAAAATACCAAATTGCATTAAATAGAACAGTGAAATCCTTGTACATTTTATATAAATGTATTTATATGAAAAAAAAAATGTAGGTTTGGAAATCGATGTCTGATTGCAAATGTCAGTAAATTAAATGTTCAAAAAAACTGAATGAAAACATTTCCCCCCTGTTTATAATGGAATGTGACCATAGCAACAATTCAAAGACTCCTGTTACCAGGAATTCTGGCTCTTCTTATGGAGAACCGGCTCTTCTGGCCCGGCTCACTAAAAAGAGCCGACTCTTTCAGCTCCCAATCAGCTCTTCAGATTGTTTTGTTGCTTTAATGATTTTATTATCAACAATAAAAAAAAGTAATGCATGAAATGAATTATTTATGTTAAATGTGTTTTCTTAATTTATGTTTGATATGAACTTGCTTTTAATTATTCTCTGCAGATAAAATGTAAAAAACAAGTTATAAAAGACAAAAAAACTACAGTTGAACTTACAACTACAAAACTTTTTTTTAGATGGTTTTCCTTTTAAACAAATCTAAAGTGAAACAGCACAAAACACAACAACCGTAACGCAAAATATAAATTAAAATGTGCAAAAGAAGAATAAAAAAGATTTGAATTAATCACATTAAAACTTGGCGTTTAAAATAACCAAATGTCTCAGTTTGAGGAGCTGATCCGGTCTCTTCAGTCAGTAATGATCGGCTCTGGTTTAGCGATGATATTGATTTGATTTGATTGACTGCAAATCTACAATCTCTCTAAACAAGGAGAAAACTGATCAGAGATGCAGTCAAGAGGCCCATGATGACTCTGGATGAACTGCAGACATCTAGAGCTGAGGTGGGAGAGTCTGTCCATAGGCCAGATGCACAGATCTGGCCTTTATGGAAGACCCATTTCTTAAAGATATCCATAAAAAGTGCCGTTTAAAGTTTGCCACAAGCCACCTGGGAGACACACCAAAAATGTGGAAGTGTATCCAGGTGTTGGAATGGCCAAGTCAAAGTCCAGACCTGGATCCAATTGAGTCTGTGGAAAGAACTGAAAACTGCTGTTCACAAACGCTCTCCATCCAACCTCACTGAGCTCCAGCTGTTTTAACCCTTGTTCTATCCTAGGCACTTTCACATTGGGAGTTGGGTCATCTAGTCCCACTAGAGAGTGCGCTAAACCTTTCTCCTTCAATGATTTGTGATCTTCAGTGGTGTCCATGGATTACATGAAATCCTCTTCACCTTTATCCACCTTTGTCATGGTAGGGAGAACACGTCAATGGAAGGATCGGGTCATCTGGACCCCATAGGATAGCACAAGGGTTAAGGAGGAATGGGCAAAAATGTCAACCTCTTTATGTGCAAAACTGATGGAGACAAACCCCTAGTGACTTACAGATGTAATCACAGCAAAAGGTGGCGCTACAGAGCATTATCTTAATGGGACGGAATAATTTTGCACGTCCAATTTTCAGTTGTTTAGTTGCTAAACAAGTTTAATATCTATCTAATAAATTTTGTTCCACTTCATAATTGTGTCCCACTTGTTGACGATTCTTCAAAAACACTCACAGTTTTATATCTATGTTTGCAGCCTGAAATGTGACAAAAGCTTGAAAAGTTCAAGGGGGGGGCAAATACTTTCGCAAGGCACTGTGTATCTCTCTACAAGAACGGACACATTGAAAACTTTGCTCTGAACGCTTTGAAAGATTGATAAAGAGTCAAGCAGATCATCTCTGGGTGGAGCTGTCAATTTCATTCCTCAATCTTAAATTTTAGAAAAAGGCGTAAAATAAAGTAATCAGGTTTGCAGATGATGTAGTCATCTTTGAAAGTCTTTTGTCTGAACGTTGATAAATCCTACAAACATTAGGACCTCTATCACTGTACAATCATGCAGCTTTGAAAAACATTTGTTTATCTGATCAAAAGCTAAGAATTACAGGCGAAAATATAATTTTTTTTGCATTTAAATATTCACGATTCATGAAGACATCAGCCTCTGATGTTATTTTGTTGTTTCTGTCTGTAAGAACTCGAACCAAGAAAAACAACACAATCGCAAGACTGTGTGAAGAAATATATATATTTATATTTTTCTCAGAGAAAGCTTTCCATCCATATAGACTAAGCATTGAACATTTCAGCTCAATAACATCGATTTGATGCGCCTGGAGCTCACATTCAGCATTGGTTTTATGTTCAGTCATGCAGGTAAACACTGACGTCTGCTCAGACATGCAGTCCATCACAACATCAACAACAGCTTCAAACATACAGGAAGAAACGGAGGAAGAAGACACGTCAAAGGTTAAAAAAAATAGATTTATAAAAGGATAAAAAAGTATAAATTAGTTGTTTTGTGTTTGAAAATGATTCCTGCAGGACGTCAACCAAGCTTTGGACTTTATCCTGTGATTTCTGCACAAAGGGTTTAATTCCATTTTCTCTTTAGCTGAGTTTGTCAATCAGAATTTTTTCTTTGCAATTGTTGACACAAAACGACATATTTGTCAGAACGCTGTGATTCCTCGGAGCTATCAGAACCGGCAAAGGCGTGTGCCGGCATTCTAATTTTGATCAATCCATGGCTTCAATTCAACGCTGGACCTTTTATTCTGAAATTTAACTTTAATTTTTATGGCTTAGATCCTTTTCTGGAATCAAACTGGAATTTACTTTTTATTTAGTTTGCAATTATTTTTTTATAAACTGAGTTTGATGTGCTAAACTGCAGCACCGCCTACTGGCAAAGATGGTTACAGTAGTTGATGCCTAACAATAAGGACTGATTTCTGCAGATTGTTGTAAAAATAAAAATAAAAACATAAAAAAAACATTGAGACCTTTACTTAACTTTAAAAAAAAAAAAAATCTTAAATTCATGCAATGAAAATATATAAATACAAAAACTGCAAAATCAAAAGAAGAATTACAGCAAAGTCATAAAAATAGTTCCAAATAAAGTCAGTGAAACAGAAATAAGACAAACTCCCAACGATGAAACCTTAGTGGGTAAAAATTCTCTTTACTTTGGTTTAAACTTCCATGGCAACACTTGTTTCCCTGACTCACTGAAGTTCAGCATATAGTTTTAATTTAGTGTGCTTTTAAAAAACAAAGAGATAATAAATGTATAGAGTGTGTATGTGTGTGTGTGTGTTTGTGTGTGCACGGGGAGAACACAGAGCAGCAGCTTAAGAACAAACATGCAGCTCAGTCTTGAGACGAGTCCGAAGACTCAAACTGTACAAAAATATTCAGAGCAATAATCTTTTCACTTTGACACAGTTATCTTCATGCAGCAGCAGCACGTCACAGATTCATGCAGACTGTTGTTAACACCCGACAGACACGCATTCGTGAAACATCGTCATACCTAGCTTTAAGGCCGTGTCAAACAGCCACTACGTACATTAACCGTGTGTTCATTAGTGATTCGTAATGTTTGCATGATCTGTGCGCCGTATGTGTGATTTAAAGTGATACATCGGTGGTTCACGCGGGAAAAGTCCGTTAGACAAACGTGGAACGGTCGTGGAAAGACACACATTTGCTTATGCATCTCTCAAAAATCATGTACAATTGCATAAGATTTACATAATAATTCCGTTAAACTACGTAAAATACACGTAAACTGCGTAGGTTTGAACAACTCAAAACAAAAAATAACATAAAGACCTGTTGGCCGGAACCCTTGACGGACATCTGAGCACATCGACGAGCGCAAGAAACTCTGATAACGCACGGATCACGAAAGACCGGAATTTCCTACACGGAAAATGCGCAAAATGTACGTAGTGACTGTGTGTCACAACCTTGAGATAGATGAGAAATAAAAGGCTGTGAAGAAGATTTTATCTTCAAAAGTTTAGAAAATAACTCTTCACAGGAAGAAAAAGCAACAGTCACTACTCTCTAATCCAAATAGACATGGAAGTGAATGTTTCCAAAATGACTTTTTGTTTTGTTTACAGTTGAGTGTCTTCAGCTAGCTGGGGTTGGTCCGCCTGCGTTTGTTGGGGCTTTGTCCGGGATCCACCTTCAGCTCTTGGTACTGCATCTGAGGACAGACACACACTGATCTCCACACATCGCCACGTGTTGCACAACCACAACCACAACCACAGAGTGTTTCTGTCCACATTCACGGCTTCATCCTCACACAGCGTCACTCACCACTTGAACGTCTGACGGTACTCTGGACAGGAAGTCCAGCAGCTCGTTGTTTTCGATCATGTATGGGTCTCTCAGCTTCTTGGTGAACTTATTTACACCTGAAACATTAAAAACAGTCAAACATGGCCCCCCCCATGAGGATCCAGACAGGCATTTGTTTGCGTCAATACTTAAAATCTTTTTTTTCCATTTGTGATTATGTTTTGGTAACATATCACTGCATGATCCACGTTTTAAAAACGTTCAAAGCATGTTTTGCAGATTTATGTGGTTTTCCATAGTTTTTGTGTCCTAAACAGAAGGTTTAGGTTATGTTTTTTGGGGGCGGGGCCACAGAAATCATATTAAAACTCTTGTTTTCAAACATGTTATAGTAAAAAATATACTCCAATTATATAAAAGCACACAAAAAGGTTTGGTTTTGTCATTGTAAGCAGCATCATTTATCTTTTAGTCAGTATTTTTTCAGATTTTTTTCTCATCAGACAGATTTAGGCAAAGAAATATCTGTTAGATCAACAGATTATAAAGAAATGAAAGTGTTGAAGCATTTCTATCGTGCATCTGTTGGACTCACCCCAAGCGAGCACCAGGTATCGCAGAGGAATGAGGTAGAGTAGAAATGTGGCCAAACATAAGGCAGCGATCGCCAACCAGCTTAGAAAAGGCACTGTCCAGTTAAAAGTGCTGGAAAAGAGAGAAACCAGTTTAAACCGTTAACATCTCTGAGGAAGCATCTCCGAAGCAGTTCACAGGTTTACTGGAAGTTTGTCCACAAAGAGCTGCACAGAAAACTAATCTAAAACTAAATTAAAACACAAATAGAAAACAATAAAAGGAAAAGGGCTAAAAAATAGGATCAAACGAACAAAATAAAGACTTAAATCCAAAATAAAATTATAACTACAACATTTATGTGTTTGTCAAATGTAAAATTATTGTTTTTGTGAGTTTGTTATGAATGAAAACAGCTTCAGTTTTGGATCACATGCTCCAACTTAAACCCAGATGTCATGCATAGAGCAGGAAAGCGTTTAGCCGATCACCGCTAGAAAGAGGGTGTGTGTGTGTTAGCCTGGGGGGCGGAGCTGGTAGCGCAGACTCTTCCTGGAAGGGGCGGTGCTTCACTTTGGTGATGTCACAATGTGACTGGTTGGGGCCGGTGCTCAGAGAGCAGATTTTTAGAGGAATACTCAGTAATGGATCACAAAACCACTTTTGGGTTGTTTATTGTGAGGAGTGAACATCACAAAACACGTGGATTTTGCATCACATAGACCCTTTAAAGAATGTCACCACCGATGCTAAAGCTCCGTTGCTCAAGGACAAGAAAACAGAAGCAACTTTATAATCAACAGTAGATTTATTTTGAACAAAAAAAGATGCTTTCTGTCCTGCGTTTGCTGTACAGTAGAGACCTGAACAACAGCTTAGCGAAAGGCGAACCTACTTTTTAACTCTTTCTCCAAATGACGCCACCTCATCCAGAGCGTTCTGCACGCTGATGAACACGTCCTGGATGGCGTACAGTTTCTCCATGAAGCCCTTGTGCTCCGAGTCCTGACACGCCACAAAACAGCGTCCCACTTTTTCATTTAGTTTTATCATCAAACGTCTTTAAAAAGGCACTTTCAGCGTTTGCCCGCCCTACCTTGTCCTCCTTGTCTTCTTCTTCATCCTCCCATTCAAACATGGCCTCCATGGACTGCAGAAGAAGAGAGCAATGATGTAAAAAAGCGTCTCAAACGGAGACATTCGGTCGGTCGCATGCGGCCGTTTCTTACCCCGTCGGTCATTTCTCTGCTTGAGGAGAAGAAGTAGTTCCAGACGAGCAGGAGCACCAGGAACAGCGGCAGCATGTACATCTCAAAGGTCCACACCACCACCACAAACAGCTGACACCAACAGGTGATTCACCACAGGTGAGACAACCCAACAGGAAGAGCGTGTCCAACTCTGTCCTACCACGAAGGAGAGGATGCTCCTCTGCGCCGACTCCCACTCGAAGCAGCTGTTGACGTAGGTGCCGTAGCTGAAGAGGACCAGGATGCACCGCTTCACCCGGTTAAAGTTCTGCTGCAGCAGCTGTGAGGACCGTCACACACAGGGGACTGAGTGAAGGACAGCTCGTCCAGGAGGCGATGGTTCAATTCCTGCTCTGGTTCACAACATTCTAAACGTGCTTAATTTTGGTATTTCAGGAACTCATGAAGCTGAATGTGTCTAGTAGATTCTATTCATTCTGGGTCCTCTTCAGGCATGGTATTCCACAAGGCTCTGTTCTGGATCCCATTCTTTCTGTGTTCCTCATAGGTCATATTTTAACACAAGAAACCCTAAATTTACCTTTATTTTGCTAACAACAGTCTTCTATTTTAAATCAGGAGAGGAGAAAAAAAAACATTCTTAGAGGAAACCATGACTGTGGTCGACTCATGGCATTCCAGAGGAAATACACAAACAGGTCAACTTCAAACGTGAAAACTTTTTGACAATCTGTAATAAATGTCAGGATAATCGGTCATAAAGTATGACAGGTCATCCTCTGGAAGTTCCTTTTTTAGATCAGAGCAGCAGGAGTTTATGAGAAATTCACCTCTGAGTTGTGGATGAGACCGTTGGCGCTGTTTAACTGCGACCCCCTTTCCTGTCACATCTGTTTACACGCTCTCCCGCTAGCTTACAGCCCCTCACACCCCCAACCTAACATTATCGGTGGCCGATAACATCAGAGCTATCCCGCCGAACAGTTTAGATCCAGATTCCAGCTCAGACCAGGAAGACAAAGACAGTCGTGGATCTATTCGACTGTAAAGATGCATCAGAATGGAGCTTGTTGCCCGCCGTCGAAGCTTCTACGACACAAATAAACAGGATTTTTTTCATCTGCTCCTGTTTCACATCGATTGGAATAAAGAAATACTCAGAAATGCAGATTTGAGGTTAATTGTCTTTCTATATGTCCTCCGTTGTCTAAAAAATGGCACAAATGTTGAAAAAACACCAAAACACAGATTTCCTGGGTGTGACCCCCACCTGTTTGGAGACTTTGGGCTCTTCCTCTATGTATTTCTGCTCTGCAGGAACAACTGTCCTCAAAGCAGCTTTGACCTGCAGGAACGACCAGAGAAACAAACACGAGTGGAGAGAATAGTCATGTGGGAGGCTAAACGAGCAGGAGTGAGATGAATAATTAGAATATTTGGAAGCTATAAAAGCACAGAGAAGTAGTTCTCATTTTAGTGTGATTGTGCTTTTTGACCGAGTAAAATTAATTCTTGATAGTTTTAAAGGCAACTAGAAGGAGCTGCGTCTCCAGAAGAAACTGCAGGATTGATGCTGTACTGCTGAATGAAAATGAAACTTAAAGGTAATAATTGGCAAGAAATAAGAATAAAAAAATGATCAAAGTTCACCATAAATAAAGTGAAAACAGCACAATAAGAAAAAAAGATATTTTTGTGTAAAATGCCAGAACCGGGTCTTGAACCAGCGAGCTTCTGCACCAAGGATTCTCCATGTATTTCAATGGAGGCAGAAATCCTGGAATATCATGAAAAGTTTAAAGATTTGAAGGAGCAAAAGTCCTTCAAATCCTAACAAACATCTGAGCTTTAGGGGTTTGTTCTTCGTTCTTCAGTCGTTTTCATTGCAGGTCTTTGAAATGACTGGATGGCAGCAGCTTCAAGACTCTTTTGTGGTTCTGTTTTCTCAAAGAACCTTAAGTTCATGAGCGGGATCTTGACATTTAGGTTTCATCGTAATCCATAAGAACCCGGGACGGACGGTTTACTTACAGTGTTGTAGATGACCTCGATCTCCAGGTGGACGACCCCTTTGGTCGGGGCTGTCAACTCCTTGTTTTTCAGCAGGTACGCCCTCTGCTGGCCGTTATGGACCTGACAGACAGACAGACAGGAAATCTGCTTTTTCTGAAGGACTCAAACATTTTAGAGCTCATAAAAGTGAAAGGGAATCCATTTCCTCACACTTAGCAGAGGAATGGCCACTTTCCCCAGGAAGTCAGCACTCCTGTCTCTGTCTTCGTCCAACACGGTCACCTCCAGCACTGAGTGGATGTCCTTCACGTTACTGAAGACACAGAAAGACCAAGGTAATGGTTTCCACCTAATCAGAAGCAGCTGAGTCTGGAAGGAGAGACGCCAAACTCGTTTCCGGGACCAGGACACTTACAACGTGAAGACTTTGTTCCACTCCGGGTTGAGATTCTTGTACACTGTATGGGTCTGCAGGCGGTCGTTGTTCAGCTCCAGCACACAGAACGGGTCACTTTTACCTGAGAGAACAGATACTTCGGGCTTCTTTACAGCCGCTTTGAGTCTACGATGGCAGAGGAGGACAGGGACGTACCGGTGACGTCGGCAACCATCAGACCTTCTGCTCTCAGCACCTTCACCTGCACGATGCCCACGTCTTTGAAGTTGGAGAACGACCTCCTCACGCTCTGCAGAAGAACAGCTCCTGCTGTCACCCCTGAAGGGCTGCTTTAGCGTGAATCACATGTGGGACGCTGCTCACGTATCGTTGGTGGATCTCCTTGCGCTCACACGGGTCATCCAGCGGCGTGATGGACAGGTCTGTGATGGACACGGAGGCCGTGGCGGTCAATGTGACCAGCAGCACCAGGTCGCCCCTGTTCTCCTCCAGAGACAGCTTCAGGTGGTGGGTCTGCTCCTTGGCCAGAGTGGAGAGGTCCAGCTGGCAGCTAATCCAAAAACACATCCCACACTCTGAGGGATCCCAGATGCTGCATGTCCACCCACCCATAAAACCCCCATCCACCGACCACCGAGAACTTCTATACATTGGTTTATTGACAGACCTCAACATCAACTGTGGAACCGACCTAAACCTGCACCCACATGTCCTGAGGACACATCACGGGCTGGACCACTGAATTCCAAACACCACCTCTCTTCCAGCCAAACCAACTGACCGTCCAATGAAGTCATCTCTCCTGCCGGTGTCTTTGTCCCACACCGTGATCTCCAGGACTCCTCCGGTCTCGTCATACATGTGCATGTCGAACTGCTCCCTCCACTGAGGACTCAGGGTCTTCTGCATAGTCTGCACAGCCACAAACCTGCGTCACAAAGCTCGTTCCACACATGGGCCAGGCGGGAACGGTCGCCATCAAACCTTGCTCTTGTACTTCTGGGGTCCCAGCCTGAACTTCACATACGGGTCGCTCAGGCCGTTGGGGTCCATGGGAACCAGGTTCTGACCTTCAATCAGCGCGATGCTGACGATCCCTCGCCAGAGCTGAGATTTCCGATGCAGCTCAGAGAGACGCATGGACTGCTGCTGCTGACACAGAGGTTCAGACACGGACTTACAGGACTCACAGGAGCGAGACAAATGCACCTGCCACAGCACAGGGGCGGGGCTAAAGGATCTGCCACAGCACAGGGGCGGGGCTAAAGGATCTGCAACAGCACAGGTGTAAGACATATGGATCTACTAGCCATGGGGGGGTCAGACATATGGACCAACAACGCTTTCAGGTGTGGGACAAATGGACAAGCAGCATCACAGGGGCGGGGCAAATAGACAAGTGCCATCACAGGGGCGGGGCAAATGCAGGGCTCTGTTCCGCATGTATTTCCTGAAGTTTAAGTACAAATATTTAATTAAAAAAATGTGGTGATTTGATTATGAACCAGCAGAGAACAATCTTCATGAGGCTAAAGGACTGTAATAAAGTTGACCTCCTGACCAAACAAAGTGGTTGTAAAATTGCTATGAATACATTTTTATGTTTGCTTTTATGTTTATGGTTCAGCAGCAACACGGGTTATTCAGTAACAGAGACATCAGACAAGATTTTGATGGTTACAAACAAGTAAAACGATATTCTTTCAGAAAAAGATCCACCGTGATATTTTTTTTAAAAACTAAACTCAAAGTTTGAAAAATTAAATAAATGTTATTACTGCTGATTGAATTGAAGGAAGGGAATTTTGAGCTGGAAGCTTCTATTTCAGACTCTGCTGCCGTTCCAGCTGTGGTTCTAGCAGAAGAACCACAGCTGGAACAGAAGTGGTTTAGTTTTCCTCTTTCTACTGTTGAAGTTTTATTCATCACCTTTTCTATCATAAAGTCATGACATTTTGTCTGAACGTTGAGGAATTAACATTTCTAAGTACTTAGGGCTGAAACGATTCCTCGAGTTACTCGATTACAAAAATTCCTCGAGGCAAAAACCTCGCTAAATTCCTATTACGCGCACTATACGCGCGGCGCAGGGATTTGATTGTCACAAGGACCGTTTATTCACACGGACCTTTTGAATTTAGTTGGCGCGATGGCGGAGAATAGATCTATAAACAAACGGCAGAAATTGTCTAAAGTGTGGGATCATTACACTAGGGATGGGTACCGAGCCCCGGTATTGAACCAGCCCCGGGGTCACATTTTTCAAGACCGCAGTATCGTTAAGATCTGACCTGAACGGTTCTGCTATCGGTACTGGAGAAGTTACTTTTTGTTTTTCGTTTAATTTTTTTTTTTGTGTCCCACATACTATAAACGTTATCTGCCATATTTAACTCACCAAGTCAGTCAACTTCCGTTAATTAATGGTGATATTCATTTCGGTATTGTCATTGAAGCGGAGAGCTCTGTCTGTCTATTTGTGTGCACGGGGGGCGGGGCTGTTATTCATACAGCATGCGCCGCGCGCGCACACACACAAGACAAGGCAGCGCACACACAGTCAGTGGTGATCTGGTAGGGACACGTGAGCGCCCTAGACCAGTGTTTTTCAACCTTTTCTGAGCCACGGCACACTTTAACCTTAAAAGGAGAAACTCATAGTCTGTATTGATCTACAGTCCCTCCACAATCTCACATGCATTTTTGCGATAATTATTGCAGAAAAAGCTGGAAACTGCAGCTGTTTTTTTTTCCAAAAAGATGCAATAAAAGTTAAATTAGAAGATTTAAAAACAGTTTGATGTGTGTTTGTTGGTTTCGAGACATTTAACAACAGATCTCCTTGTGCACTGTCACTCTCACAACCCAATGCATCATGGGAGATGTAGTGCATTACACGGCCGGCGGAGATCGTGTCTCTGAGCTTCATGGTTTTGTTCTCTTGTTCCACGGTCTGACACCGGATTCTGTGGAAAGCTACACCGCTAAAGACGAGCTTTAGCTGGTATTTTTGTTAGAACTGAGCGACTAAATCGCAAGAAGAGATTAAATGTGATTAGGTGGATTTTTCAGGTACATGGACATTATATTCATGTATAACAAAGTAAAAGAAAAGTAATTTCATTTTAAAACTCTGTTTATATTTGGTGGTGAATCTGGGGGGCATAATGAGGGCACACACACTAGGCAGCGCCACTGTTAGAAACACTGTCTAGACTAAGAACACCTGTTTCTGCGTAAAATGAATTAATTTTGCGTCAAGGAGCCCCCACCATCACCTGCTGCTACGATGACCGTATGTTACGCTGTTTGTGTAGAACACGCTGGGGGGGCGGCGGCAGGGAGGTAATAACTAATGATAGTTGTCCTCCGTAAAATTCATATAATTTATTGGGTTTACTCGATTTAAAGAAAAATAAATAGAGAGGAGTCTGCATCAAAGTGAATTTGTTTCCATCATTTAACTTAACTTAACTTAACTTAACTTAATTTAACTTAACTTAACTTAACTTAACTTAACTTAACTTAACTTAACTTAACTTAACTTAACTTAACTTAACTTAACTTAACTCTGGTGTTTGACAGACAGAAAAGTCTATTGTGGAAAATGGACAAAAGACCAAAGGAAACATCACGCTCATAAAGAATACAAATAATTAGATTAAATAATTAAATAAACATCCATGGAAAACTCTCATGTATACAAAGTAAAATGTTTTGTTAAAAAAAAACTGTTGTTGCATAATGAAGAAATAAAACACTTTATGTTCTTAATTTGTGAAACTTTTGGACTTGGAAATAAATACCTCTGTTGAGAAATAAAAGCCAAATGCTTGTTCATTTTACAGCCACATCATTTTTGTTATGCATTATTTGTTTTGGTTGTTCAAAAACACACACAAATCGTTTTATCTGATTACTCGATTAATCGATTGATTAAGTGCTAGATTAATCGATTACAAAAAGAATCGATAGCTGCAGCCCTATGAGTACTTTAGCTGGGGACTACTTTCTGCAGTGGAAGAATCCGGCTTTTGTGTCTTCAGTTTTTGGGTGCAGTTTGGTTCAGTGTTGCTTTTGTTTTGTGGCTTTTTCTAAACAAAAACTGCCCATAAATCATTGAACCAACACGGCCGTTCTGCCAAAAAACCTCTGATGAAGAGGAAAGATGCAACGATCAATCAACCTGGAATCCAACTGGGAGGACATTTTAGGTCCCAGACAGCCAGCAAAGCAGAGCCGAGCCAGGCTGGAGACATACTGTGCATATTGACATATTGTCCAGTTCCATCAGAGCAGCGCCTGACTGCCGCCATCTACCATCATGAGCACGCCAACGATTTTTCAAAAAATTGGTCGGCGGCAGCTAATCTTGAAGATTTTGCAGATGCCTCCCCGTCGCGCAGAGGCAGTTGTGGGAAAGATCAGACATTAACAAGCCTGTGCCCCAACTGGATAGGGATAGGCTCCAGCAACCCATGATCCCTAAAGGGATTTTCTGTTTAGAAAATGGATGGAGACAAAAAAAAAAAAACGTATTTCCTGTCTCTAGTTCCGTCCTTACATTTGTCTGTTTATGTCCTCCAGCATTCATGAAACTCAAGAGCTTTATTCTGAAAGTCTGCACTTTTGTTCTGAAAATGAAAGATGGTAAACTCAGGACTGGGTGTGTCTGTGTTAGGGAGCGTGAAGAACAGAGCATGGATGGGGATGAAGCAAGCATCTGGACTAAACCAAATCTGACAGGAGGGGGAAACACGGCTCTGGAAAAAGACGGGAAGCTGACGAAGACGAGGGGACGTGATGGAAGCTGCACACACACAGACGACGAGGGAGAGGATTTACCTTTGTGGACCGTTTCCAGGACCTCCTGAGCAGCATGGTCTAAATCAAAACGCACAACTTCAATCACAATTGACATCTGTGTTGTTGAGCCACAACACTAGAGGGCGCTCCAGGGCAGGAGCACATCTGACTACTGTGGGCCGGGATGAATAATGAAGAGGGAGATGACCCGCTTTTAATTGAGCTGCGTAATTAAACCCTTCTTAGAAATCGGCATTATTCTGGCCTCAATAGTGTCAAATGGGGATGCTGACTCATCTGTTTTCAGTGTCGCGGCCCGCCGTCCCGTTCTTCCTGGCTCTTCTTGTCGTTTGTTTCTACATCTTCCTCTCTTAGGGGATTGTGGCACAGACTGAGCGTCAGCCAATCATTAATTTATATCCTGAATAAAACATGAGTGAGGCTGTGCCTGATGTCACACAGAGGAGACCGTTTGAAAGCAGAACCCGAAAACGGATTAGCAGCCAAACCGGGCGATGACCTAACGTCAGAACTGTGGGGTAATCTGTAATTTAGTCAAGATTATTTTCAGACAAACTGGATTTAAATGTGTCGAAAACAGCAGTTGCATCATGGGAAATGGAAGACGATCCTGACGTTTTCTGAAGGAAGCTGTGATCAGACCACACTCTTCACCCTCGTTTGCCCTCTTCCTCTGTCCCATTCTGACTCTGTTTTAGTGATCGCCGAAGAAATAGGAAACAAATCCAAATATCAAAATAAAAACGTCTGCCGTACTTTTGAAATAAACATTTACACCATTGTCCACTTTCACCATGGACTACCAGAGTTTACGAAAACAGAACCTCATTTGTGACGCAAAACAAGGACTCAGAGCGGGATGAACTACTGGACATGGAGGTGGCAGGACAAACCATTCCTTACAAGCAGCGGGGTGGGGGGGGGAGGTGGACCGAAGACGTGACAGAGAAAATGTAAACTATCTGATGGTCGTAAGGCGGTCAAGGGAAACGCACCGCAGACGGACAGGTGGAAATCCGACATTAGAAAAGAGGAAATCAGACAATTAGAGTGTAGTTTTGTGTGCACATCCTACGGGCGTCCTACGACTACTAAGGCATCACGTGCACACTGCGTGCATGCAGCATTTGTGTGCGGTCAGTAAGGAGCCAGTACACCTCATCTAATGACTAGTGTGTTGCATAAGGGCATCACACAACAGCAACACCATACATCTATTATCCTGACGAATACTTCACGATACACGTAACACACGTAGGACAATGGTACGGTCCATTACATCCCTTGAGGTGGCCGTACAAGCCTCATGGGATGTAAGACACACCTGCTCTCCACCTTAGCCGCTTCTCTCTACGACCCTCCAGGGACCCGAACAGCCTAAAAACCTGCAGCACCCGTACAGGTCAACCCTCTGTAAGGGTCATGTGACTATGGTTTAAGAGGTGGGGCTGCAGGAGATCAACTACAGGACCACTAACCTAACCGTCTCTAAACTCACTTTGTTTACATACGGCTTCCAGCGGTACGTGGTTACCTCCGAGCGCCGCTGAAAACACAAACACTCATTTCAATGATGAAGATCTTTTCCAAAAATGCTTTGACTTCAATGGGAGCTCATTAAAAGCTGCATAAAAAAGTGGATTTGAATTCAGTCTAGTTCTGCTGTTACACAAATGTCTCTATGATGCATTTAGGTGCAAGAGGAATCCTGCTTTCCTCAAGTTGAGCTTTTTTTAATCGATAAACTTTTAACAGCTGCACTGGCAAAGGCTAAATAACAAAAAACCTCCTTAACATATTGGAACTCTTCGACCGTTTACGCGATCTGATGTGGAGAAAAGCAGCTCTGCGTGTCCGATTTGCATTGCCGCTCCTCTCCACGTCAGGTTTACGTAAATGACGTTGATTGCGTAAACGCGTAACAACTGTTGGGTGTTGCGTATCGATGCAAACCCACTTTTCTCTGCTTCAGAATTTGCTGGAATTAAGTTAATTTCAGTGAAAAGTTACAGCAGTGGAAAGAATGTGTTTAAGGGTGAGCTCACGGAAAAAGTGTCCAACCCGAGCTTTAGCTAGCCTTAGACCAGGTAAGCTAATTCAGCGATGTAGTGAAAGAGCTGAAACTTGGTCTAGACAGTTCTGAAGCACAGCGCCCTCTGCTGTCTGCATCTTAGATGTTTAGCAACGATTGCTTTGACTCCAGATGGCGCTCTCCTAGTTTTTAAGTCGTCCTGTAACAAAACAACTCGACAAAAGTTCCAGACGATCCACGTTACGGCACTGTGGGCCATATCTTTACGTAGTTGCCATGGCGACATCATGTACAGCTGTGTTATGGATGATGCGGTAAAATGATGCACAGTAGTTTTGGCTAGCTTGCATCCAGGCCTGCTTTTAAAACTGAGCTCCTGCGATAAAAATCACGGCCGGAAAACCAACAACAAAAGATTTGGTTAGATCGAGCTGAAGATACAATCGGGAATAGAAAACGTTACAAACCGGCATGTCGCGCGGCTCCTGCAGGGGGCTGTCTTTAGGCGTCAGCGTGACAGCGAGCTCCAGAGACCCCAGGTCCTGATCGGGGAGCTGAGGGTCCTTCAAGACCAGAGTCACAGGAATTGTCCTGCAGCAAACAGATGATTCTGATCGACAAAGACACTTGAGCTTCTGAAGCTTTACGCGGCAGTACTGCTACCATCACTCACCCATAAGTTGGTTCATTTCATTTACATCAGAATCATTTCTTTGTTCACAAACGTCGACTCCAGTGAGACATGATCTCACAAATGTAGACCTGAATTATGAACAGAAGGCATGAACACACCTCTGCTGCTCCAGAGACTCCAGGTACAGAAACGCAGAACCCATGAAGTCATCCTGGAGGCCAAAGTCGTAATCAAACACCTGCAAGAGAGCAGAACATCTGATGAAGACGCTGGAACCCTGAAAAAGTCGCAGGAGTGCTTCCTGAGGCTTCTGGCGCTTTACCTTCACGTACAGAGGCTCACTCAGACTGTCCACCACCAAAGTGGTCCTCTCGTCCCACACCGGGTTCAGGTTCTTGTGGATGGTCTTGCTTCTGAACACCTCTTTTCCAGCCAGCTTGAACTTGACATACGGGTCGCTGGTACCTGCAGATACAAAGTTCTCACACCTTCATGGAATAAGAGCAGAGAAGAATGACTGTCCGGCGCCGCCACACCTCCTCTGTCCCGGATGGCCAGGTTGTGTCCTCTCTTGAGCAGGATGTCCAGCTTGTACATGCCGGAGCTGGAGACGGCCGGCTGAGGAGCTTCTCCCGAGGACCAGGAGGCCCCCACGCCCTGTCAGCGGGGACAGACGCGTTAGCTCCGCCCATCTCCAACACCTGTCACCGCCACGCTCAAAGCCAACTCACCAGCGCTGGTGTGGACATGTCGAGATCTTATCATTCGACAGCGGCTCCCTCACAACGCATGCAGACTAACGCAAACAGCGGCTGAAGCTCTGAGGACACGGCTGACAGGAAATTACACGACAGCAACTTCCTGCCAGCCGACCACACTGCAGCTCACCACGCCGAGGCCTTCAAACGCTTGTAAAAATCCCGTTCACATGGAAACGTGTGCAAACAGGAACCACGTAAGACAGGAGGCTGAGCAAAAATCTCTGACATCACATGCTGTACAAGCACACACTTCAGTCTAACTGGCATCAACGGCAACGACGACAGAAAGGTTGCACACCTCCTGTAAGGTCACATCAAACCATAAAGTCCACCCGCAACAACGACAAAACACACAAACGACATCACAGGAAAACCAAACCGTGAAAACCTATAAAACAATGACACATGAACAAATACTAACACAAAATGACACAACAAATTTAGGGATAAACCCAAAATCTAAAATGAGACACAAACATGATAGAAATCCTACAGCTCCACTGCAATCATCCATGGATCTGTTTTTAAAGCGTTCCCTGTGGTCTTTTCACTGTGATGATGCCGTTTGTAGCCACAATCTAAAGCGTTTTCAAGGGCATCGTTTCTGCAGGCGGCAGGACTTCATCAGAAATTCGCCTCTGAGTTGTGGGCGGGACTGTTGGTGTGAAGCAACATCGACTCGCATTTTCTTTATTTCAAACACAAATGAAAATAAACACAAGAGTTTAAATTAGACAGAGGAAACAAGACAGTGTGCTTGAAAAGGGCTGAAGTATCTTATATGATCCCGCCCCTTTTTAACAACACCTGATCATCTGCGTATTTCTACTTACAGTTTTGTTTCAAACATTGACATTACATTTTAGTTTTTAGTGATCATTTCTTGCCTTGTACAGGTCCATCAGTGACATCTTGTAGTTTTTTTTGAATACATGTAAACTTTTGGTTCGTTTTAAACCTTTATCCAACCCGTTCCATAAATCCAGGCCACAAATTGATGAACACATTTTTTTTTTGTAGTACGAATGCGCTGATTTCTTAAATTGTAACTCCCATCTCTGTCCTTGAACATTTGTTGTATGTTTATTATTTCTGGCTTTATAAGTGCTGTTTTAAGTTTCACTAGTTCCCATCATTTCAATAAACCTGACCTTAAAAGCAGTGCATTTGTGTGTTTTCTTCTATTTATTTTCAAATCAATTTCTGAATTCATATCTTCTATAGGTTTAAATATGTGTGTTCTTTATTTTATTGCCTTTTTTTCTGTGGTTTTGTTAATAAAATTGCTTGAAATAAATCAACTTAATAAAACGAGCAAGAAAACAGTAAGAAATGACACTACCTAATAATCTAATTATGAGGAACATGTTGTCTAGTTAGAATCTATTTTTTATTTTTCACATTCTTCTCATCCCTAATCCAACATGTTATATGTTATATACAACATAATATTTGGCATTGATGCTGTGGAACTCCATTCTGATGTAAACATGCGGCTCGAGCACGGTTAGAATATCACAAACTCTCTTCCCTTGATCACATCAGGTTAAGTTTTCCAACAGCGCCACCTTGAGGTGTCAATAATGATGCAGAAAGCAGGGAAAAAAACTCCCATTATTTGAAACAGGAAACCAAACTTTTATCATTTCCCCTTCAGATTTATTGCGTTTTTTGGGCACATCCAGAAAGTAAATGGTGTCACAAAAAAAAGAATGTGGTCAAAATATAAAGAAAAAGTCGACTGACAGGTTATTTAAAAACATCTAAAGATACAAAGAGAATCAGTAAAAGGAAAAAAAAATGGACGATTCAGATTTAAAATGCGTCAAAATATAACTGAGATTTATTTCTACAGCTAAATTCAAAAGTTTAACACCTACAGGTACTTCAAAGTTAAGCTGTTTAAAAAAAAACCTGCAGATTTTAACATTTATTTAGCTAACATAGCATGGTAGGTTAGCTCCAGCTACAACAAAGACTAATTTACTATTCATGTTTCAGTAGCAGATATATTTCTTTATTGTTATTATTATTTTTGCTCAGTCGGAAACGTTTTAAAGACTGTTCGCTGCAGCAACAACGTGTGGTTTGAAACGGCTAACCGCCGCATTCACACCTCTGATGCACTGCACACGCAAACACACACTAACTCATACAGATATGGTTGTAATCTTTCCTCTGCTCATTTACTGTTTATTTATGTATGGCTTCCATTGCTGGGCGACCAAGTCTGTAAGCATTTAGTCAGAGAAAGGCTCTTAGATGTGGAAGGACTGTCACAGTTCTCCAAATACACCAGATGGTTCATCGTGTTGAAGCAACACGAAGGTCTTCATGGACATTGAGTCCTAAATGCCTTTTATTTGGACAGAAGATTATTCTGAAGAACTTCAAGGCTTAATGAATGAATGAATGAATGAAACTTTATCTATACATAGCACTTACTATATACTTATAGCATAATTCCTTTAGATGTTCCAAAGTGCTTCACAAAAAAAGGAAGACAGAAGAAAGTTTAAAATTAAAACAGCAAAACATTACGAAAAGCAGTCAGCAATAACATAATTGTAAAAAATGCCACAGACTACTGAGCTCATTAAAACTCTTCCTGTCCTCTTCAGCTCCAAACAATCGAGGCCATCACTGAGTTCTCCTGGATGTTTCTACCCCTGATGCATGCTCAGAACATTGTCAGAACCATCATGTCCATAGATTTCTAAAACTGTTATATTATGTTGCAGATTTCTTTGCAAAGTGAGAATTTAAGAGGTTTTGTGGGATTTACAGATCATCCATCTGTTATTATAGCCTTCAATCACAAATATTTGTCACGTTTCTACTGATAAAACAACAACAAACATGATCCCAGCATTTAAAATAATCAGCATTTGGACATATTTAAAAAAAACAAACAGCCATATTTCCTGAGGCAGCAAAGTTCAAGTTCCCCTATGGAGTTGTGCAGCAGAAACTCCTCTGTGCAGAAACAGAAACCGCTGTTATAAAATGAGGTGGAGTGTGAGTCTGGGGGAGTCTGGGTGTGTTATGCCGGCCCTGTCCTCAGAGGAATGGCTTCAACCCGCTGAAGGCGTGGCGACCTTAAACACGCAGATCAAATCCAAACCGCAGGATCTGTTCCAGGTCAGTGTCATTTCTTCTAGCGCTTTTCTTTCTCAGTCTGATCATAATCACTTCAGAAAGTTCAGCAGGAAATTGCGTCTTTTGTAAGATTAGTGTTGCAGCGGCAAAAAAAAATCCCCAAAGCAAACAGAAGTTAATGAGTTGAAATTCCACCTCATCTCCACATAATTATTGCAACGAATCCTGTTTCATTTGTTCGACTTTGCTGTTTTTTTATGAAGTCGAGTCAGGGCTGGTTTTCCATTTTTGGTGCGTTTGGTTAGTTGTTGTAATCTTATCTAAATTTGACAAAAATATGCAGAGATCAGACTCACTTTTGTCGATTCGCCATCACCAAAAAACACAAAAATGTTCTTTAAAAAAATAACAGGACCGTCGTGGTTCCTTCCAACATGACTTGCATCTTTGTGGCATTAGAGCCGATAGATCTGATGCAACAGACCGCAGACACACTTTGGTCTAATCTGGACTAATTGTGTTCCACTCAACCGCCAACATAGTTATGAGCTGGGATTATTGGGGCTTCTGGCTCAGCTTCACCTACTTCCAACGTGCTGACTGGTTTTGGTGAGGTGCTGACCCCTCCTGCCTGCAGGTAAAACCACCTCAGGTCACCTGTTCTGCACGTTTCCTGCTCCAGAATCCCTGATTTAAATGGGATTTTGTATCAGTTCTGGAAAAACTGTGAATGGAGCAAAACAAATTAGAACAGGTACGATGGAGTCCATCCATCTTTCTTTTTTTTTATGACTTAATGTATTAAATAAAAGTCTGGTAAACATTTACTCTAAATTTGACACTAAAGTCAGCACACATGTTCTTCACGTTTAGACTAAAATAACCCCTATGACCCCTGACCTTAATGTAGAGGATCATAATAATAATAATAATACATTTTATTTATAAGGCGCCTTTCTGAGCACTCAAGGTCGCTGCACAGCATGTATACAGTATAAAATACAATAAACAGTTAAAACAACAACAACAATTAAATAAATACACAATTAAATAAAAAATATATAAAAACGTGAAAAGGTTAATGTTAAAGTGAATAGGCCATTTGGAAAAGAGGAGTTTTTAGCTTTGATTTGAAATGTGGGAGTGTGTGAGTGTTGCGGAGGTCAGGGGGGGGTCAGTTCCAAAGCTGTGTCAAAAGCTGATGATGCACCAACACATGCATTTCAAGGCTTCATTCATTTTGCTCATTTGCTGTTGTTATTCAGTCAAGTCAGTGTAGACGTGTGAAACATTTCCTGTCATTTCAAATGTTTTCAGCTGCTTTCACGCCAAATGAGATCAGCTTGGTAGCGGAGGTTATCTTACCATGACATGGACATTGGATGACTGCATGTTAAACCCAGGGAAAGGAAGACCATGAAAGGCTATACTAGTAAACAGGTCTGTCAGAGTTAATAAGCAGCTTAGAGGATTAACTGACAGACTAAGTCAGGAAAGCAAAGCACCAAGCCAAAAATAGCAACAGGTAACCTGCGATCTCATCTCAAGCTTTTATCAATGAAAGCAGTTTGTTTGCTTAAGTATTTATCATTATGTACATAACTGATAAACACCCTGTTGTTTTATTTCCATGGATAACATAATCACGACATCAAAGGTCCCTGAAGGAAAGACCTAAAGCCCCAAAGGTAACTAGTTCTACTCTAAAATGCAATAGACCTAATATAAATGCAACATTTGAATAGAAATACAAAAAACCCTGAGCAGAGTTCAAAACGAGAAGGTGGTCGTCTGCATTCAGGCTGTAAGTGTGTTGATGCAAAGCATCTAGAACATGATAGCCTTTCCTCATGAGAGCATTCACATTAATGCTGTCTCCATCACAGCTCAGCCTGCTTCCTTCAGCAGCTTCTCCAACCAAAGGTCTGTAATGCTGGGGAGTTTCAACAGCATCTTTTTCTAGGTCTCAAGAAACGTCTCCGAAAGGTAAGGGAAAACTTTTTTGTGTGTTATATAAATGGAGAAAATTAAAGCCCTTTGGTTAGAAAACCAGCTCAAAGTAAAATGTAATGTAACTTACAAACATGGCAGTTATTTGTTAATTGAACTGTAACCAAGCAGGAATACGATGCCATAGTTTGTTGATGAAAAATAACTCCACTGATAGTTACGTTTTCTTGAAGCTTCGTCTCCTCAGAAAAGCTGAACCAGCTCTGATAGGCCGTAGAGGGTTCTTCAGACCACGCCCACAACGCCTCATTAGACAGGAAGCACATTAATGCATGTTTCATTTTAAAGTTAGAAATATTTTACGTTTTGTTCTCCATGGGATACAGGACTTTGTGCTGTTTAAGAACGATAAAGAAGGAAGTTATAACTGTTTTTTGGTAACTTCTTAGAAGCGGATTATAAAGTTTGATCAAAGTGAAGATAATCATCAGAGTGTTGAAGATGAGACTCAGCAATAGCCCTGCAATGGACACGGAAACTGTCCAGGACAAACTCTGCCCAACGGTTGCTAGGAAGGCTCCAGCGACCGTGGACCCTGAACAGGAATGAGCCGGATAAGACAATGGATGAATTGCGGAACATATGAATAAATTCAGCTGGTGATGAACCCATGTACACCTGGTTGGTTTAAGAACAGTTCACTTGTACTCTGCAGTGTGAACGCTGACCTTCGAGGATCAAAGAGCCCAACTGAACCAAAGGCAATACATGACGTAAATGCCCCGTTATAAGTAGCAAAGAAATGCAAAAACTGTGAAAAAGTTGAAAAATATCTGTTGGGTTTTAGGGATTTATAAACACCTCAAAGTTGTAAGAGCAGCCCTTTTCTTCTTCCTGCTTTATTTTATTTACTGGTCTAAGCTCAAGCCCCCAAATGACCTCACAAACTATCTCTCCATCCATCCATCCATGTTCTAAACCTGCTTAATCCCTTTCAGGGTCACATGGTTGCTGGAGCCTATCCCAGCTACTATTGGGTGAAGGTGAGTCGACCCTTTACAGGTCAGTTCATGAACTATTGTTTATACAGACATCCACAGAAATCTCTGAAAATGTCAAGTAGACACATTTATGACCTTTAGAAAATGTATAAACTGAGTATTATCCAAAAAGATGGCTGTTAGTGTCCTGAAGTCATCTCTAATAAACAACATCGTGGCTGTAATTTTATTGTATGTGTTCTTATATTAGCAGGACATCGGGATGTTAATTTGTTGGGTTGTTCTGGACGTGACTTGATGTACATTCATCAATATTCAGCCGTCTTCTGCTCCTTTTTCTCTCTGGTCGGAGTGTCTGAGGCTGCAACCATCTGAGAGTGTCTGGCTCACCGATTCCACAGAGGAGACGAGTATTGATCAAGTCTCATCTGATCTGCCAGATGATCTGGACTCTGATTCACTGATCAATGTTGGATTGGACTGATCACTTAGAAGACTGAAAGCCCTAACCTGTATGTGGTTATCCTGTTGATTTCCTAAAGTATTCATTCTTGTTGAGATGTTTTAGTCATTGCAGTGAAGAATTACCCTAAACCCTATAAAGAAACTGACGGAGTGATTCTACAGAGGAACGTCAGGTTCACAGAGCTCACCGACAGCAGGCGTCCGCAGGACGTGGCGAGGGAAAACGAGTCATTTCCAGAGGCGCGTCGAAGCAGCCCTCGGACGGCGAGGAGGTGCGACTCCTGGGCCTCACTTAATAGAAGATCCAGGGTCAAGCGGGACTAAAAGAGGGGGTACTACTCAGGGAGGTAGAACGTCAGAACTATGGGAGACATTATATTCTGCCTTAGGTAAGGTGAACTATGAAGCAAATGTGGAAAGTAAAGAAGTCGAGGATCAAAGTGGGAGGGAGGACGGTCATGAACGGAGCTGGTTGGCTGGATTATAATCCTTTCCCAGGGGATTAAGTCAGACTGAAAGGGGAACTGCAGGGTGCTGACACAAAGCAGGAAGGAAGGATGTTTAAAAGACAATGAAAAATTGATTTTCTTATAGGTTGGAGTCAAAGTTGGAGGTCAAACATCTACAAACAACTTAAACTGAGGAGTTTGGTGGATTTTTTAAACCTCCATCCCAAAGAGAGACACGACTCTGTTTAAGTCAGAACAGTCTGACATGATAAACGCAATCTTTGTTTTCTTTTTGCCTCTGTATGAAAACCACCAGAAGATTCTATGCAGACAAATGCTGCAACAAAGTAAACAAAAGACGGCACAAGTTCGCTTCTTAGGGAGCCTTTAAACCCGCAGAGTCCGAGTCCATTCAAGATTGATTTGATTGGTTTTATTTGCTCATAGGTGAGTTTTGGGAGGAAGATCGACCGGTAATTGAGAGCTTTGCTTTCTGGCTCAGCTCTCTGTTCACCACAATGGATCGGTACAGTGACCACATATAGGTGGAGGGCGCAGCAATCTACCTGTCAACTTCACGTTCCAAACTCCCCTCACTCATGAACAAGACCCAGAGATATTTAAATTCCTCCACCTGGGGCAGGTACACTCCACCCACCCAGAAAAGACAAACTACGTTTCTCGGGTCAAGAACAAAGACAGAAAAAACGAGATCCTGAATACAAGCGGCTGAAATGAGCTTCCTCCGTAGGGCGGCTGGGTGCTCCCTTAGAGATACGGTGAGCTTGGTCCAGTCCTGAGGAGCCGATTGAGGTGGCTCGGGCATCTGGTTCAGATGCCTCCTGGACGCCTGCCTGGGGAGGTGTTCCAGGCATGTCCCACTGGGCGGAGGCCCCGGGGAAGACCCAGGCCAGTCGAGAAACGTAGTCCCTCCAGAGGAGCTGGAGGAAGTGGCCGGGGAGAGGGAAGTCTGGGCATCTTTGCTTAGACTGCTGCCATGTGGTGACCCAGTCCTTGCCCAAGGACCCACACTGAATGAAGCTAATTTTGCACCCTTGAAATCTAACCCTAATTTCCTATAGCAGTCCTGCACTTAACCAATTGAGTCATCCAGGCATGTATAAGAGCTGGGAGTAAATTACGTTTAATATTTGTATAATAAGTAGTAGGGGAAAAAGAAACAACCCGCATTGGAAAACTGGAGAAGTGTGACTCACAAAAAGTTGTCACATGTCTAACAGAGTAACTGTGTGTAGGAGGGACAGGAAACTATTGGACCATTAGTAGAACTAGCCAGTTTCCTTATGGTTTATTTGCAGCCTTGGTCAGGCTGTAGCGCCCTCAAGTGAGTGACGTCTGAAATATTACAATGTCTTCTGGGTAATTGGGTCTGCTTTGGTCTTTGGGTCGATTTGCTGTCTGAGGACATGAGTGGAAATGAGGGAAATGCTGAATATGTCTACACATTTATTGCTTTAGTTCATTTTTATACCCATATGGACCAATTTACCTGAAAACATCTCATATGTACAACAGCTGCATGTTTTTTTATTGAATAAACAATCAAAATTTAAACAGCTAGTCTTCAGATAGTCCCGCTCTATGGTTTACCATCCACCAATCACTGAAAGAAGAGCTTGGGAGCGGCAAAAAAAAAAAAAAGAAAAAGTGTTAACTTCAAAGTTTCTGTTTTGTGCACAAGGCTGTTTTCAGTTTGGTTCACGTTGTGGTTTTACTTTAAATTGTTGCTGATAGACGTACATTTTTAATTTGAATTGGGAAAATCGAGATTGGGGTCTTGTCCGGGATTTAAACTCACCTTAAAAAATCACACCCGGTCAGTATTATCAGATTACACAACTGTTTCTTTTCTCTTTCAAACTGATTCCAACACTTTAAATGTGATTTATTGACTACTATAAGGAATTTACAGAGTTTATTGCCGTGTCTTGGTAGTGGGAGGTCCTTTCCTAAACTTCGGTCTGTTTGTGTTTTTGTTACATTAGTTTGTTTTCATGGAATTGTGTTTGTTTTAATGTTTTATCATGCTGAAGTCTTTAAACAATTTTTTCCTGATGGTCAGATTAACATTCATGTTAGGGAACTTCCTCATGAGAAAATGTTAGTTAATGTCTGTTTGGGAAACAGGAAGCAGCAGACTTTATATCTCGACTATTCCTGTCTCCACAAATGAGTTTGAGATTTTCCAGGTCTAAACACAAACTAAAGACTTCCTTGATTAGAATCTCTCTCCCCCCCCCACCCCCACCCCCCCACCCCACCACCACCCCAGCATTTTCCAGCACTTAAGGGTCTGCAGACACAACTGATGCTTTGGGAGATTACCATCCCATTTCAAAGGCTGCACATTTGGATTTCCTTCTCTGCTCCATTAAACATTTTTGTTTTCTTTCTACAAACTTGATTCGTAATCACAGCATTGTCACGTTTATTTCTTTGTCCAAGCACCTGTGATCTCAGAGGTTGACGGTTTGATTTACCAGCAATGAACTAAGCAAGCACGTCCCGCATCTGCTGATCCAAGCAAGCAGTTAATCAACCTGTTATCACCTAAAGCTGTCACAGTAACCATCAATGATTACCAATCTGGCAGATGTGTTTAAAAAAACAAAGTGACTAAAATCCACCAAAAAGTATTTGATTTATGGACCTTTTATCAGCTTCTCTCTCTGTAAAAGTCAGTAGACTTCTGTCAGGCCCCCAGGTAAGCCCCACATTGATTTTATGGAAAAAAGACCACACCATGTGTTTTTCTATCCTTTTAGATCCAATACTTTAAAAACAGGGGTCCCTCAGGGCTGTGTTCTGTCCCCAATTCTGTTTTCAGTGTTCACGAACAACATAATTTGCAGAAATTAGAAAATACCACTTGCAAAATACGCAGATGACACCGCTCTGGTTACAAATAGAGATGCCAAAGTCCTGAAAGACTACCAGCAGGACCTCACACCAAACATTTGCACCAAGTGTCCAGCCGTAAATACAAAAAAAGTTAAAATTTCAGCAAAAAAAAATTAACAAATAGTTTTGTCAAATTTGGGTGACTTTCTAATGTTAGCAGAATTTTTTCTATCACCTTTGTGTTAAAATGAACTATAAATATATTTTATATGCATTCTGATTTAAAGGCTGAATATAAGAGTGAAACATAAATGTTTTTAAATCTAACTATTGAATATACATGGTTAGAAATAATGCAAAGTTAGCCACACCCATCAAGAACTTTCAATGGTCAGCCCCGCCCTCTCCACTGTATCAAGAAATGCTGTAGTTTTGGTCGCCTTACTATTTCTCTGAGTTAAGGGCAAAAACAGACATAAACATAAAAAAAAATAAAAAAAAACTTGGAATTCATCACTTTGGATGGGTGTAGAACTCTAAACATTTATTTTTATCATTTGGATGTAACATTCACACCTATATTTAACCTTCATATTTTAACATTTATGTTAATCCTTTAGGTTGTGCTTTTAAATGATTAATAGAGCACATTTGCTTGTAGTAAATTCTAAAATAAAGGTAATAAAATAATATTATAAAAGTTGGCTAAATCTAACAAAACTACTCAATAATCAGTCCGCTCTGATCTATAACATTTTGTACAAACTCAAAGCTAAACTTTCCTCAACAATAGATCAGGTATGGCGTTTCATGGCTGCCAGTAATTGAACGAGAACAAAGATGACTGAGTGTATTCAGGTGTATTCAGGAACTGAGTGAGCGAACATTACAACCGCGCAAGCGCCATGCTAACCGAGCGACTGAGTCGTAACCTTCTTTTTCATGCATGTGGTGTGTTAAAGGTAATATCCAAAAAGCTTGAGCACAAATAAACTGTTTTTATTTTCAATGTTTCCAGTTAAGACATCATTTTTTTCTGTTTTATCTGTTTCTGTTTTTCTGTGGGGACCTTTAAAGATCTGTTCATTGACGATGTTTTTGCCTCTTTCCAACAATTATCAGAAAGATTCTCCCTCCCAAAGCAACATTTTTTCAGATATTTACAAGCCCGCAGTTTTATTAATAGTACTTTTCCTTCATTTCCTAATTTATCTGAAACCTCGACCATGGATTCTTTGCTCTTGCCTTCCTCTTCTTTGAAAGGGTCCATTTCTCTTATTTACAATCAGATATTAGCTATCGGGTCGAAAACTCTGGACACTATAAAAGGTCTTTGGGAAGATGATCTAGGAGTAACTTTCTCTGACAGCGTATGGTCTCAGATTCTGATGAGAGTACACAGATCTTCAATATGCGTGAGACACGGTCTTATGCAGTGTAAACTGGTCCATGGCGTTTATTTTACAAAATTCCCTTTTATCTAAAATATTCCCAAATGTTTCTCCAGCATGCGATAGATGCCACCAATGTTCAGGAAACCTTATTCATACGTTCTGGCTTTGCCCCAAGCTCCTGGGGTATTGGACTGAAGTTTTTTCAGTGATATCACGCGTTATTCACAGGAACGTGAGCCCAAACCCTCTGAGTGTTTTATTTGGAATTTTTACAGGGCCACCTTCCCTATCAAAATCTCAGAAGGACTCCCTCGCCTTTATGACTCTTCTTGCAAGGAGAGTAATTCTGTTAAAGTGGAAATCACCACACTCCCCATCATCTTCACAGTGGCTCAAGGATGTTCTGTACTTCATCAAGTTGGAAAAGATAAGAATGACATTGAATGGGTTCTCTGATAAATTTGAACAAAGGTGGCGTCCATTATTCCAAACGACACAGCAAATACAATTCTATTCTTTTCCAGACTAAATCACTTCTTCTGGGGGCTCCCTTTTGTCTGATTCTATCTCATGGTTTGGTTTACTTCTTGCTTATATTAATCTACTCTTCTGGGAAATCTGGGCATGTGTTGGGTTGCAATTGTTGGAATCTGTTGTATTTTCTAGAGCTTTGATGGAGAGGGTTGGTGCAGTTTTGTGTTTCTCTTTTTTATTTTTCTCTTGATTTTTGTTGTTTGTGTTCTGTTTTCAGTTTTTTATTTTATTTAACTTATAAAAAAAAAAAAGAAGATTGTGCAAAAGTACTTTTATTTCGACTGGTGTCTGTTATTTGATGGACATTTTGTACAATTTCTGCATAAAACAAATAAAGTTTGGGGAAAAAAACTAAAAAAAAAAAAAAAAGTCAATAAAGGTTTTGAGTTTGAAGTCCACTTAATCATATGTCGTGTCAGACATGCAGGTGCAGACATGCAGCACTGAGGTGGAATGCAGGCTTTGCTGGAGGTGAGGAAGAATGTCTACAGACTCCTCCTCTAAGCGTTCACAGAATGAAGCCTGCTGAGAGAAATCAAAGCGCTTGGAGGGCTCTGACTGAAATCCCTCTTACTAATTACTCACTACGTACTGCACTAGATTCCACAGTGCTCAAATCCAGTGCCCTGGAAATTTCCCAATGTCTCTGTGAAAAACTAATTTTTTTCAACATTAAAATAAACTTTTTCATTAATACAAACATTTTAAGAGGTTTATTTTTTTTATTTGTCCTGTCCAGCCGCTAAAGGAACAGATCAGAGTTGAAGGCCTCTTGTTTTGGGCAGATTTTACTTTGATAATAAAGAGTTATAAATCTTCTGACACACGAGGTGTTTATTTGTATAAACCCATTTTGTATTTGAGGGTAAACTTCAATTATCTTTGTTGGATGTTTGTATGTATGTTTGTTGTTTTTTGTTACTAACATCTGAAGACGTACTCTGACCATAAAATGCTTTAGCGGAAGTAGATGCATTTTCACGCATGTAGCCATTATGCTACGTACACACCGAGCGTGTGTGGTACGTTTAGCATGTTGGTTTCACTTTAGACTGTTGCTACCCAATACAAGCACATGTCCGCCACCTGCAGTTGGAAGAGGCTGGGTGTGAAACGTCACAACAGAGCAAATCTCATAAATCTTGCTGCAGACTTTTTTTTAATGCTTTATTCCGATACATGAAAGACTTGGTGTGAAATAATTCCAGCATAAACCGCAATTGATATTTTCTCCTTTGTGATTGATTTTTTTTTTAAACGGTTGGTACTTCAGTGAATTAAAAAGGACGGTACTCATACATCACTACCAAAGTTAAGTCCCTTATCGGTCAAAGTTCAAATGATTCAGATTGCTACCCAATCTGTAACGGCTACCCGATCCGTCCACGGAGGCGCAAATATGACGCCACTTTCTCTAAGCATATGTAACCAACATTGTTACATTTAGTACTTTTGTTTTTTCAAGATTGAAAACCTTGTATTATATATATATATATATATATATATATATATATATATATATATATATACATATACATATATACACATATCAAAAGGATCAGTTGCTGGTAACGTTTTCCGACAGTTCTGCCTCCTTTACGACTGTCGATTAACTCACGAGTTTATATTTTTCTCAGCAATGGAGAGCGTCCACCGTCTGGATTACAGCTCTGGAAAAGCTGCCTAAATGCAACACTGTATTATCGTATGTTGTTGTCATTGCAGACCATGAAAACCTCGATGATGCGTGACAGACTGACAGCCATTCTATCACGTGTGTTGGAGCTTGGAGTCATTCTCTCCGATCGTTTTTATTTTTTTTGTATTGGCAACAGAAAAAGAGAAAAAGTGAGCTGATTTAACCCTGAGGGGTCCTGGGCTGCCTGTAATAAGGTGTTTGTGTTAACTGAGTTAACAAATGTCAGTAAGTGGCGCTGTATCCTCTTACTTGGGGAGTAAACTGCCGTCAAACAAAACAGAAGAAGAAGAAAACATTTGCAGTCTTTAACAGGATTGCACTTCTTTTTTCTTTCGTTTTTGTTGTTGTCAAGATAAAAAATAAAACGTTAGCATCCAATAAACGTTAAAGTTAAAGTCTGCATGTGGACGGATGGGGTAGACGTTACAGATTGGGTAGCGACAGAGTCAAAAATGGACTTAACGACTCAGTCACATGTGAATAAGTGAGCCTGAAACAAACACATACGTGTGTCTACATAGACTTTTCATTGAAAGTGGTCACTTGAACGCGTGTTTTCATGCCGGATGTGAACATAGCTTTACGGATCCAGTAAAGACCTCCATGCATTCAGTTTAAACAATTTTACATGTGGAAAATGTACATACATGTATTTTTTTCGTCAAGTTTTCCTCTTCAAAACACAGGCAAATAGGTGATGTCATATTTGCCGTAAAAAAATAGAAAAAAGGTAGTGAGCATGAGTCTGAATGACATTAAAATCCAGCACAATGAATAGTCCTGCACTATATAGTCTCTCAGGGATAAGAAGGAGAGAAGGAATTCAAAGTCAGCCTCCATTCTGTAGGATAAATGAAAAAAATAAACCAATTTTCTGTCAAAACGAAGAAAAAAATGGACCACAGTTCCCTTTAAGGTCAGTAGTTTGAGTTTTTTTAATGTTCTGACCTTTCTGCCATAAGGATTTATATATATATATAATTTTTTTCCCTGCTGTTTGTCTGTTTCATTTTATTATTATTTTTGCTTTGATTGCTTGAACCATTTCCAAATTCATGGATCCAGTTGCTAAATCATCAGAAACAGTTTTTTCATCCAACCGTGTTTTTCTGTAGATAATGTGATCGTGGATGGCTACTAAATGACTTCATCTCCTTCTGATGGGGCCTGAAATGTAGAAAAGGCCATAAACTTCAGTCGGGACTTGTTGCTTTATTCAACCAAAGGTGTGTGTTCCTCACACCTGATTTGGTTTTGGGTCTCCACAGCTGCACCCCGTTTGGTAACGACCCCGAAGCAGAATTTAAGGCTCTGCCTGCAGTTCAGTTCAGTTCAGGTTCTGTCAGACTTGAGCTGGGTTCTTGTTCTGTTCAGTTTGTTTTTGGAAAAAGGTCGTGACCTTTGCTTCTGGGATAATCTGAGACTCATAAACTGTGAACAACAGAAAACACCAACTGAACAGTTTGATGTTAAATTAACCAAAGACAGTGGAAAAACAGTGAAAAGTTGACCAATCTCAAAAATGTTGACTGAAATGCTGCATGTTGGGCTGACATTCTACAAAAGAGTGGAAGAAAACCTAAATACCAGCACTGATTAAAAAAATTCATAACATGAAAAGTATTTAAGTGTTTATTTTTGCTTTGAGTTTTTAACGTATACGGCCAATAATTAAATGTAGTTGGTTAAACATTTTTACTTGTTTTATCTATTTAAGTTCAAATGAAATCAAAGTTTCTTTATTTTAACTTTGAATTTGCTTGAACCAGAAAAAAGGTGCATGGAAAAGGACGGCCAGTCCAACAGGTGATTCTGTTTTGGTTTCAAACTGAAAGTTGGAGGCTGTGAGGTTGATCAACATTTCTCACGGTTCTGCTCACTGGCAGAGTTCTGGGTCGATATCCAATCACCATCACTCACAGCAGGAAATCCCCCATTTCTGCTAAAGCGCTCCGTTTGCCGTCAGATTCATCACTTCATCGTCCTCAATCTCCAAAAAAAAAAAAAAAGACCCAGTTCACTGTTTTTACTGGTGGTCCAGGTCTCAAATATGGATCTCTGTGGGGTTAAAAGTCCAAAGCAAATGTTCATCGTTTTCTGTGTTTGGGACAAAAGAAAAGGTCTCTTTTGCAGGTGGAAGTTTTCAGTTTTTTCAGGTTTTCTGTTTTTTCCTGTTCTAAAAGCTCCAGAAAAGGGATCTAGAGGGAACGTATTGACTTCTCTGCTCGGTAGAACCAAAAACATTCCGGTTATTTTAAATTGAGTTAAGAAAAAAACAACTTGTGGGAATATTTTGAAAGGCGTTCTCAAAAAGAAGAAAGTCCTCCGTACTTAACCCTTGTTCTATCCTAGGCACTGTAACACTGGAGTGGGGTCATCTAGACCCACTAGACAGAGCTCTGAGCTTTTGTCCTTCAATGATTTGTGATCTTCACTGGTGTCCATGGATTACATGAAATCCTCTCCACCTTTATCCACCTTTGTCATGGTAGGAGAACACGTAGATTGTAAGATAGGGGTCATCTGGACCCCATAGGATAGCACAAGGGTTAAAGTCCAGCTCTGATCCCTGTGGTCTTTTCATGACGATGATGCTGTTTTTAGTCAAAACCCTGCGTTGTTTTTTAGGAAATAGTTTCTGCAGAGCAGCAGGAGATCCGTACAAATGTAAAAATTCACACGAGGTTGCTGACATAGACATTAGCCCAAAGCAACGCCGCCCCCCTTCCCCTCCCTGCTGCTGAGAGCTTGTGGCCCCTCCGACATATTTCTATGTCACAGATACAATTTTCTTTTATCTCCATTTTTTTCGTTTGCTCCTGATTCATGATTTGAATAAAGAAATACTCAGAAAAACAATTTTTAAGCTGAATTTTCTTGGCATATGTCCTCCATCAGGAAAATGACCCCCAAGTGTCTTAGCATCACACTAAGCTGGTCGGAGTGTTCGTCAACACTGCTGTGAAAACGGTGGAAGCAGGAGAAAGCTGATTGGCTGTCGGCCCGTTACCTTCATGGAGGACAAAGTCTGACTGTCCAGCCGTTGTAGAAATGTCCAAACAGTTTGAAAAAGTGCTGCCGCTGAACCACAGGAACCAAAGCGGGGAGCCTGCGGACCAATCACTGAGGCCTGCAGCTGGTTCTTTGTGTTTATGAGGATTTCTGCTCTTCTGTCAGGAAGGAGGCAGAGTTATGCAAGTCTGACGCTAACAGGAGTAAGTCATCTGGGTTCAATCAGAACCACATCGTCGTCTCCCTGACGTTACTCCTACACGCCTGAAGAAACGAGTCCGTGTGCAGCAGAAACCGTGGAGCAGATGGCAGCTCCACCGACTCCATCTTTGTTTGACGGACTGATTTCTTTTTTTTTTTGCTTTCAGCTGCAGCTGTGAACAAAAGCAGCTCCGATCGTCCAACAGTTCCCGCCCCAGGACAAAAACGACTCCCGCGGTCGTTTTCTGCTGCTCTTTTGAACCCTTTCCGTGTCCGAGCTGAAGTCCAGCCGGACTACGACTAAACTCAGGAGGAGCCGCCGTTCCTGACAGTCAGGATGTCCTCTCTGCTCAGACGATGAACATTTGAACGTTCCCTACCCATAATCCTTCAGGATTGACAGCTGTGTAATCTGACAGCAGCAAAAAAAGAAAAAAAGGCTTTCTAACCAAGTTTCAACCCTGGTGCCTTCAGCTGTTTTAGAGGCTGTTAGCAAACCACAATGTGACCTTCTGACCCCAGGATGAACCATCCGCTCTCTAAACCTGCCCACCCCCTGTGGGGGTTGCTGGAGCCTGTCCCATTCTGTGTTGGGTGATGGTTTGGATTCCACCCTGGAGGGTTTATGGATTAATATCTTCAGCAAATATTCTTTTAAAGTTTCCGTGATTATATTTTTCCACAAACTTCTTTTATTTTTCATTTTTTCCTTTGCTGAGATTATTTGATCTAAAACAACCAAACTGAGGCTGAAGTTTGAGAAGAACGTTTCATCCGTTTGTTCTGCTTCCACATCAAAGTGATCAACTGCTGCTTTTGTGATTCTCAAAAACGCTAAATTAGCTTTGAGTTCACATTTTCATCTTAAATGTTATTTTATATGAAGGTAAAATTACCCATCAACCACTCAACTTTGTTGGTGTCTGTCAAAGAACATTTCCCACCAGCTCTGCCAGTTCGCTGCGCTTCAGCTCTTGATTTTGAAAATTTTTTTTTTTTTAAATAAAATGTTTGCTATTTGTGGGGTTAATGAGGAATAATGTCTGCTAACTTTATAGAATCCGTAAAGACAAAAACAGAGGGGAAGGATACAGAGGATGGAGGCTTTGCTTCCGTTTTCTGTCAGTTCTCTCCTTAGTCTCCCTTTGGTCAGTTAGCCCTTCAAAAACCGGAGTTTTAGCTTCAGCTTTGACGTTCTCCGTAACTCGTTCACGCAATTAACGTAATTCCAACGGATCGGAAACGGAGAAAAGTGGCTTTGCGTTGCTGCGCAACACTTTTGTAATGTGCAGCGTAACGTTGTCACAACCAGCTGATTCACACGCAACGGTGGAAGAGGCGGAGCAGGTCGAGGATCGCGTGTTCGTTACGCGTCACCGGCGACATCGCCGGTGTTAAAACGTTTACTCATCTGCACATCACTGATTGGTACAGGAATACCAATGCTGCCACGTTAAGCTTGTTTAATGAGATCTACCTCACTTCCAGGTACATTGGGTTGTTGTCGCCCTACACACCATCAACAGCGAGATTTCCCGCCTTTCCTCTCAGCCAATCAGAATCAGATTTTTACCTATACATTCATGAATGCTTCTCTCTCTCTCGGCACGTCGGACTTCTCATCAGCCCGCTTTTTCACCTGTGGTCCCACTTCGTCCTAAGACCTCATCGCTGAACCGCCAAAGATTCTGGACTTCTTATTCAGGCACATTTTTCTGATCACTAATCAATCGCTACTCACATTCCTACTCCTACGGAAGGCTAAGTTCCCTCTTCACGCCGGTCGTCCTCAGGTCCAGGACCAACGACCCAAAAGTTCTGAACACGTTTGGTTTTTTGAGCCCAAATTTGAAATGATTTTTATTCTTCTTTACTATGAAAAAAAAAATCCAGACTTTGGAATCATGGAGGTCAGATCCTGTGGTTGGTTTTACTGGATCTTGATTCTGGAACCACATGTGGGTTCTGTGGGGTCTTTAGATGACAAAACCTAACAGCTGACCAATGGGAGGAAAGTGACAGTAAAAAATCAGAGTTGATGTCAGATGTTCCTCAAACCTTTACGATCCTGTTCCTTCATATTTTAATCAACTGGAAAATAAACGTTTCCTTTTTACAAGGAATTGTCTGCAGATTCAAACCATCTGGAAGGAAGGAAGGAAGGAAGGATGTTATCTGTCTGAGACTCCAACATCTTTCGAACTGGTTTTAATTTTTTTTCTCTCCTAAAATCACAGTTTCTTTTACGCACGTGCTTATAGTTTGTTTTCAGGAGTTTACCACCCCAGAAACAAACCAAACCGTACCGGAACCAGACTCACCGGCCCGGCGCGCTCCCGCGCCGCCTCCGCCGCTGCAGCGGCCGCCGCGCCGCCGCTCGCGGGCTCGGACAGTTCGAGGCTCGCGGAGCCCACGGAGCAGCTCTTGTGGTGGGACTGCACCAGCTGCGCCACCGTGGGCTTCTTCCCGCCCGCGGCGGACCTGCGTCTAACGGAAGAGTGCAGCTTCTCCCGGGCCGGAGCGCCGCCGCCGCCACCGGGCGCTGTGCCGCAGAGCGGCGCCTCCTCCGCCTCCACCTGAGCGGCGGACAGCAGGTCGGGCTGCGACGACGAGATGACCCGGTCCAGAGCGGCGTGGTCCCGGCGCTTGATCTTCCGGAACCCCCAGCCGCTGCGCTCCCTGCGCTCGTCCGGGTCTCGGTTGCCCAGCTTGGGGCTGAGCAGCAGCGGCTTCGCGCGGGCTTGGATCTGCTTCCACATCGTGTTCTGCGGGGAGCCGCTGTCATGGTCGCCGCCGTCGCTGCGCTCCATCCCGGCGTGCGGCTGTGGTCCCGAGTCCGACCGCTCACTGACGCGCCGAGAGAACGGCGCCGAGCCGCGGCATGTTCACGGTCCTGTCAGGACGGATCCCGGAGACGCCCCCCCCCTTTCTGTGGAAAAACATTCACAGCAGTGGCGGGGGGGTGGGGGTGGGGGTGCAGGGCCGTTCCCAGCTGCTCTGAGAACCTGTTTCCAACCCCCAACCACGACTACGCACGGTCCTGACGCGCACAGATCTGCATCCACAGAACTGTTCCACAGTGGAACTGAATATAGCCCCCCCCCCCCCCCCCCCCTCCAAAAATAAAACAGAAAAGTCAAGCTTTCAGCAGAAGAAAGCAGAAAAACTAAAGATATACACCAAAATGAAAGACAGAGATTTGTTTGTTTGGACCACAGGTAAATGTTTCCAAAAGGGAAATGGTTCAATTTTCCAACACATGAACCTGCAGGGAATTAAGGTCAGTTATCAGGCGCCACAGCAAAGAAGTCCAATTCTATGCAGATGATGTAATGCTATACCTCAGTGTTCAACCCAGTTGACGTTTTCTCTAAATCATCAAAAACTATTGTCTGTGTATTTGATCTGTTAGAAACACAAAATCATTTAAAACTAAATAAAACTTGCCACTTTTGTTTTATTCTTGCATGCATAAATAAATCTGTTTGTTTTTTATCCTATTCAGATAAAATTAAATATGGAGTTTTAACACTTTTGAAAATGACATCATGTAATGGGTTAAAAAAAATCCCAAACCCCCAACACAATAAGCAAAACAGAAAAAAGAAGAAACAAAATCAGAACATCCATTTATTATAATGATGATTTTATTATCATTCAACCAAAATGCAAACTTTCAGTTTTTTCATTGTGGGACAAATAGTGCACAAAGTACTACATCTCTGCTCTGAACGTTTTACAAACAGAATTAAGGTTATGTTCAGAAATGTAAAAAAAAGTATTTTGCTGATAAATTACGTTTTTTTTCCGGTAAAGATTATTTTTTATTTTACTTGAATCCAGACATGGAACAGGAGAAAACAGACATTCACTTTAACTAAAAGATGATCTGAATCCTTAAGTAAAAGCCAAACTGCAGGCCTCCTGCTTTAAAATGATTCTATGGATGCTTTAGTTTCCCAGAACGGTGATACTTCCATCCATTCAGTTCAGTCCCATATCAGGACTCCACCTCCGTCGTGCCTCTCTGTCATTTTTTTCCCTTCATGCAAAGTGGAATCAGTTAAAAAAGCGTTTGTGATTAGGATGCTAAGAATACCTGAAAACTCCAGAAACTACAAAAAAAAGTGACGGAAAGATCTGCTTTTTGTGTCTTTGACTAATAAGTACTTCACCTTTGAGGAGTCTAAAAGTGAAAACTAGAGCTGTTGTGTAAAGTTATACTTACGGCTGTGATTTTTAGGGAAGTTTGCAAAACTGTAAACTCTGAGGAAAAGAAAAACGTGGTTTTGTCTCTCTGTACCTAAAAGGCTCCACAAATAAAATAAGATATTGAATTTTCTCAGCAGATAAAAACAATTGTTGAAGGTTCGATTTTTGACCCAATAAATTCTGAGCATTTTCCTCATTTTGTGTACAGCGGGACAATACAGAAGTGCGGCTTCGTTCCTCTGCAACGGCTCAAGTAGAAAACAGATGGTTGGCTTCTCGTGTGCTAAGCTACTCTCTATTGCCTAACAAGACTCTCTTGGCTAAAGACTGCGTAAAAATGAAAGCATGCCGTCATTGGTGGGTTCGTCGGTGCGCAGGCGGGAGCGGTTCGTCCCCGAGGAGGTCACAGGTCCTGCTCGTGCATCTGCTGCTGCATCTTCTGAAGCATCTGCTGCATCCTCCTCAGCTGCGCAGAAAAGCAGACGTCAGCTGCCCGGCTGCGTCTCGCACACACCTGCGGCGGTTCGACTCACCTCCTCGTCCTTCATCTTGATGAGCTTCTCGGTCTCCGCGTCTGGCGTGGACAGCGGCAGGATGGGAATCGGACTCTCAACCCGTTTGTCTGCATTCATCTTACTGCAAGGTGAGAACATTGGGGGGGGTTCAGTCTCAGACTTCAAGGCCAGCAATTTTCTGTTAAAGCTCGTGAAGACGTTGAAGAAATTTAAGCTTCTTTATTTTATTTTATTTTTTAGACAAAACTGACTGGTTGAGAACCCCAGTGGCCAGCAGGGGGCGCTATAGAGTCCTGCTGAAACTGGCACACCAGCAGTTATGCAACCTAAACCTTTCTGACTATTTTCACAAAAAAATCAAAAGAAAAAAAAACAACATTCTGGCTCAGACCTTCCTGCTTTTTTAACCAGCCTGAATCAGGAAGTGGAAATGTTCCTGTTTGGTTCTACAGAACCAATCTGCCTGTTTTCCAGTTATCGCTGCCTGCGGCTGGTTCGCTGCTTTAAGTGTGCCGTGGGAAATTGCCCTGAGTAGTTAGGAATATGAAAGATCGTTAAATACTTTTTTCTTTTGCGTTTATTTTATTTCATTAAAGACATTTTGATCAGAATGACGGTACCACGATTTAGCTGCAGCTTCAGCTGTTTTTGGAAAAGTCCCGCCCCTTTAACTGTTTCCACCAATCATTCTTGGAGGCTTAATCACATGTCATCAGTCTGACCAATCAGAAGTGGTTAAAGTCTTCACTTCCTTGTTCTGATTCTGTTCATAAAGTCTCTCAGTTCCAACAGAAATACCAGCTAAAGCTCGTCTTTAGCGGTGTAGCTTTCCACAGAATCCGGTATCAGACCGTGGAACAAGAGAACAAAACCATGAAGCTCAGAGAAGCTGGTCTGTCTGCCATCTGCTGCAGTATGCACTACACTTCCCATGATGCATTGGGTTAATGTGACAGCGTCTCAGCGCACAATGACCCTTCCTTCGTCTTGAAACCACAACGAACACACATCAAACAGTTTTTCAATCTTCTAACCTAACTTTTATTAACTTTTAGAAGAAACAGCTGCAGCTTCCAGCTTTTTCTGCCACAATTATCACAAAAATGCACGTGAGATCATGGAGGGACTGTAGATCAATACAGACTCTGAGCTTTTTATGTAATTTTTGGATGCTGGTGTGCCATGGGATTTTTGTCAAGGTTAAAGTGTGCCGTGGCTCAAAAAAGGTTGAAAAAAACTGATTTAGACAACGTCTGACTCGGACGGACTGAAGTCACCTGATCCAGTTGATTAAGGGCAATACGGCGGGTGTTTGGCTGCTCTCCTAAAACGTCGCCCCATGTTTCTCCTGATTGTCTTTAATTGACTTTTTGCTGTAATTTGTTCTCCAGGAATAAAATGACGGGCAAGTGTTGCCCCGTGCAGACCTGGTCATGTTCTGGATGGCCTGAGCGCGGTAGTTCTCGTAGTGGAGGTCGTTGGTGGTGTCCTTCAGGTCGTGCATGTGCGTTCTTATCAGCATGTTCCTCAGCTTGACGAAGTCGCAGTGGGACGGGTTTTCCACTGGAAACAGCAGGAGATCCACATCACAGCTGTACTGGGGATGAAGGCCGAGCCAGTCGGCGTTCTGTCCTGAGTCTTACCCTCCACCACGCCCCACGGGTACAGACGCCCTCTCACTCTCTGACCTCGAACCTCAATCACTGTGTTCCCGCCGATCACGGCAAATGGGATGCTCTCCTGAAAAACAGATGCCCCACGAATGTCAGATGTTTCCGCAGGACTGAAACACATAAACCAAGACCTTCTTTGTCATCCATGTTTTTACAGTTCAGTTTGAGGCAGCTGGTGTTTTTGGGGGTGGAATCAGCAGAAGGACCTGCTCTGTTCTGGAGGAACCATTAGGGTCCAGACACTGGACCTTCTCTGCCCACACTGGAACCTCTAAAGGATGTGGAACATCTGTTTCACACATGCGTTGTTTTTAACTTGAAGATGGTATTTGACCACGTTACCCTTGGGATGCCCCAATAAAGCCTTTGTCCCAACTGTCCGTACGGGTGGACACGAGTGAAAAATCGACAAACCTGTACGTGACCCGCAACAAATATCAAGGCTGTAGACCAGTCGGTGGACCTGTAGAGAGAAAATATTCATGCACATTTTTTTCTTGGTGTAGCCAAACTGAGGAAGTCTTTGGATTTGGCAGTGTGTCTGTAGAAGATCTGCTGCTTTTGGCCTCATCAGGTTCGGACCCAGAGTGATTGCTGGAGCGGTTTGACCAATGGACCAGCGCAGGTCTGAAGATGTCAAGCAAGGCTCTCACCTCCTACCCTCACCTTGGTCCTTGGGCTGTGAATTGTAAGACATCACAGAACCAGGTGACCAATGAGCTTCTTTCTTGGGGTGGCTGAGACCTCTCTTGGAGAACGGGCAAAAAGCTCAGCCATCCTTGGGCATCAACCTGCTACCCCCACTCCAAAAGGAACTTGAGATGTTTGGGTATTTTGGCATATGCAACCTGGAGGAGGCCGCAGTGTCAGATTCTGGGCATGCAGGAGGTATCGTCACGCAGGAATGCATCGGTTTCTCTCAGTAGGAGCTAGGAGGTCTGGGGAACCTCACTGCAGCGGCTCCCCACAACTGAAACCCACTCAGTGTTTTCGATTCTGTCACTTAGAACAAATCTGACCTTCAGCTCTCTGTCTTGCTGCTTGGACTCCTCGTCTTCATCTGAGTCACAGTCAGGAAACTGATATATCTTGATGCCGTACTTATCAATTTCCTCCCTCACCTGAAAGAGCGATCAGATGATACGTTTAGCCGATGGAGGTCGGTGTCCTCCTGCCTTCAGAGGCAGAGCAGAATCCAACACCTGCCCCTCTTTGCGGTCTTACCCGCTCTTTGAGTTTTTTTATCTCCAGGGGAGTGAGGCAGTCGGCTTTGGCGATGACTGGAACCACATTGGCTTTATCCTGGAGGGCCTTCATGAACTCCACGTCGATCGGACGAAGCCTGCAGGAGAAGTCGGGTGAGGTCGTGTGAGGGTACAAAGGGGCGCACGTGCGAGAGTGTGTTTGAGTTACCCCTGTCCAAACGGGGAGATGAAGTACAGACAGCAGTGGACTCTGTTGTCCTGGATGTTCTTCCGGTTCAGGCCACTCTCGTCCCTGAAGTACTGCTCAAACTGCTGGTCGATGTAGTCTGTGACCGCCCTCCAGCTGCCAACGAGAACAACCACGTCTTTCTGTCGGTCTGTTGTTTGAGATTCAGACCGTCTTAAAATAAACTGCAACAAAATGAACTTTTAGAGCCACAGTCCAAAAACATCCTTCACTGGTACAGGTCATCAGTGTACATGAAAACTGGTAAATGGCGTATAGTAGTATATTCTACCTTCCTGTAACCCTTTTGCTATCCAAGGCACTTTAACGTTGGGAGTGGGGTCATCTGGACCCCACAAGATAGCACAAGGATTACGGCCCAAAGCGCCTTACAGTCAAAGTCCCATTCCCCCACGCACACACATTCACACACTCATGGTGGCTCCGCTGCCGAAGACTGGCGCCAACCGATAACCACCAGGAGCAATGTGGGCTTTCGGGTCTCGCCCAACAATCCTTCGACACACAGGCACAAGGGTTATTGGGCGTGGGAACCGAACCGGGAATCTTCTGATGAGAGAGATCAACAGTCTACTTCTGCCCACCAGCTCAGTGGCCTTATGGTAGAGTGTCCGCCCTGAGACTGGAAGCTAGATATTAGTCCACAAACTCTTTAGTTGGTCCAGAAATCTGCAACATAAAACGTTACCTTCTTCTTCTTTGCCTTTCTGCTGCCCCCTTTATGTAGCAACACCATCACCCACCTTCATCTCCCCCTCTACTCTACTTATACTTCAGTTAATGATCACTGGATTTAATTAAGCAAATGTGACTTAAGTGACATTTTTTGTCTTGTTTTCTGTCTTTTTAATCTATGAATTTTATCATTTCTGTAATGAATTTGATAAATATGTGTAATTTCTTTATTGCTTTGACTACAATGCTTGAAATAAATCAAAAATCTAAAATCAAACCCTCTTGTGTGCATCCTCTTCACTCACCATCTTTGATCTTCCTCTTTTCTGGTAGCTCTAACCTCAGCATCCTTTTAACCAACATTGTCACTGTTCCTCCTCTCAAACATCTCCATCTACCATTTATCCATCCCAAAGAGAGGCTCAACATCTTCATCTCTGCTGCCTCCAGCTGCAGACGTTCAGGGACTTTTCTGGGTCTGATCTTTCTCTGAAGATCTGCTTTAACCTCTTTAGAACGAGGCAGGAAAAAGTCTCTTTAGCCTCTTCAGACCTGGACATCCCATTTTTGGTTACATCAGCACAGTAGTTCATTCTGCTTAAGCCCGGCCCTTAGACTAACAAACAAAAAAAGGCAAATCAAACAAGAGCTCACCTCTTTGGGGGTCTAAAGTGAACTTTTTCTTGGCTGTTTCAGTGATTTTTGTCTCTTTTGCTGCAAAAGTTTGAACTTTTTAAAACGCTACATCAACTGATTTTAATTTTTATGCCACGAATACTAAGTCATTAAAAAAAAAAGGACCACGTCATTTTTAACCCCAAAAAAGTTTCCATTCCTGTGGGAGGATTTTCAAAGTAAAGCGCCGGCTGTCAGAGGCAGGCCTCCGTCTCACCACTGCGTGTTGTTGACGGCATCTCCAACGCCGGGGGTGTCCACGATGGTGAGCTTCAGCTTCACGCCCTTCTCCTCGATGTCCACCGTGCGCTTGGTGATCTCCACCGTCTGCTTGATGCGCTCTTCACGGGCGGAAACGAGCGGCGGACATTAGAGCGAATTACAAACAGGGAAACAAAGCGGCGGTCGCCGTGACTCCGCCCTCACCCTCAGCGTTCAGCAGCTTCCTCTCCTTGTACAAGTCGGTGAGGAAGAGGCTGTTGACCAGTGTGGATTTCCCCAAACCCGCCTCGCCTGCAAAGATCAAAAATACAGATTTTGGTTGAATGTATCTACAACATTTGGCTACGGTGGTGAGTCCAACGGTGTTAAATTTAGTGAGTTAGTCTGCAAAAATACAATGAAACCTTTAATTAAAGCAACATTAGCTCCTGCTCTAACTTAAGATCAACCCTATATATGGCAGAGGTTTACCACATATAATAAATTCATATGTTTGTTGCTTTAAGTCAAAAATATTTAAGCCTCTGGAATAAAAAAAAGAAGCTAAACAGATCATTAAAAATGTAGAGATTGGAGTTTATTCTCACTCTGAGTGTGAAGCGTTTCCTTCCTGGAAACTGACTTTAAAGTCTAAACACAAAAACACACAATTTCACAGAAGATGGAGAGGAAGGAGAGTGTGTGAGTGTGTGTGTGTTTGTGTGTGTGTGTGTATGGGTGTGTGTGTCCGCCTACAGTTTTATCACTTTTGTTGAAGCATCTGACACAAAATGAAAATGCAGTTTAGTGAAATGATCTTGATTAATATTATAAACCAGTTCAACACAAAAACATTTGAGTTTTTTTCCTTCATTTTTCTTTATTCACCTTTTTTTTTCTTTTTACTCTTCGTTAATTAATTAACTAATAATTTAATGTTTCCATACATATCCTCAGCATTCTGCATTTGTTCAGCCTTTATTCATTTATTTTCTTTTCTGGAAGCTTTTATTTTGTTGGAGGTTTGCAGAATTTCTGTTAAAAGTTTGTCTTATTTTCTGTTTGGTATTTGTCTTCATTTCACTTTTCTATATATTGTGTCGTGTTTTTTACTTTTTTGTGACTGATGTTTGTCATATTTAGTTTGCTGTTGGTCGTATTTTCCTCTGCGTTTGGATCTATCAGCCCACCATTGTGAGGATTGTGTATTTGTGTTGTTGTTTTAGTGATTGTGTTTCAGACATCACCTGCTTTAAGACGGATCCTCGGCTGAACAGAATCTGTTCTGCTTTCATTCTTCAAACTCTCAGTTTTCTGAATCTGCAGCATCTCTCCTCTAAAAATGGGCTCAGATTTCAATCAATGCTTTGTTTGTTTATTTATCGTGTTGTTGTTGTTGTTTACAGAGTCAATATCTAGCTCATAGATGTGCGTTGCTGTTCTGTTTCATATTTATTAGGTGTTTACCTCTTCCTATTGTTCCTATTGCTCATTTATATTTATAGAGCATTTGTATCCTTTCATAATGTTGTTACATTAGCTGTTGTTTATGGTTGTGTTGTGTTGTTGTTGTTGTTGTTGCTGTTGTCACGTCGTTTTTAGGGCCTGTTGGCCACGTCTGGTACATTTGCAGAGACGCTTTGTAATGTGCAACGTTACTGCCAAATAAACAAACAAATAGTCGACCAGACGGTGATGATGTCATCACACACCTGTGCACACAGATGCACACACACACACACACACACACACTCACCTGCCACCAAGAGCGTGAAGTCGAAGCCTTTTTTGACCGACTTCCTGTGCAGCTGGTTGGGCAGAGTCGCAAAGCCGACGTATTCTTTATCCTGAAAACAAACAAACAAACAAACAGGGCAGTGAGGGAGGGGGTGGGTGGGTGGGTGTGGGGGTTGCTGTGTTAGTAGGTCATTTCCCATGATTCCTTTCACTGACGAGGCAGATAGATGGAAGCGATCCTGAGGGTCTCAGCAGCATCTAGAATGCAAGGGGCGGGGGGGTTTAGAGGGGGGGGGGGGGGCATTTGAATCATGTAAAACCGAAAAGGCAGAAGCCCCACCCCCCACCCCCCCACCCCCGAATGCATTTCATATTCTTGCGGGAAGCAGCAAAGCTTTTAACGTTGAATCTAATGTGGAGCAGAAAATTAAATCCACCAGAAGGAGTGTGAGTCTGTGTGTGTGTGTGTGAGTCTGTGTGTGTTTGTGAGTCTTTGTGTGTGTGTGTGTGTGTGAATCTGTGTGTGTGTGAGTCTGTGTGTGTGTTTGTGAGTCTGTGTGTGTGTTTGTGAGTCTGTGTGTGTGTTTGTGAGTCTGTGTGTGTGTGTTTGTGAGTCTGTGTGTGTGTGTGTGAGTCTGCGTGCGTGTTTGTGAGTCTTTGTGTTTGTGAGTCTGTGTGTTTGTGAGTCTGTGTCTGTGTGTGTGTGTGAGTCTGTGTGTGTGTTTGTGAGTCTGTGTGTGTGTTTGTGAGTCTGTGTGTGTGTGTGTGTTTGTGAGTCTGTGTGTGTGTGTGTGTTTGTGAGTCTTTGTGCGTGTTCTTGGGTTGACATTTCTGTCCAGGGATGCGCTTGAAAGTGTCACCCACACAAAATCATACAGATGTGGTGCGTTTGAAACTGCAGGAAAGCGCAGAGGCGGCCGCTGGGATTCCTGAGCTGCAGATGAAGCGTCGCTGCAGCCGGTTTTCCTCCGAGTTTCCCACCGACTCGTTTTAGCAAAAGAGATAATAAAATACGTTTGGCATGCGGTAATATTTCAAATAAACGTGTGAGCTCGCTCATTGAGGTGTGAAAAGGAGCAAACACTGACGTGTCTTTTAGCCTTTACATCACATTTCATTCATGCAGGAATATTTACTGTCCAAACATTTCCAACAGGATTTTAAAATGTCTGGTTTTGTCTCCGATTTTAGTCTTTGAAATTAGAAATAAATATTTAAGTTTTGGTTCTATTTGTTAAGGTTAAATTTTGCTGATTAGAAAATTAATTAAAATATTAAAAATATAAAGTCCATCACGACAGTTTGGTGCAGTTCACCAAGTGACCACAAGGGGTCTTCTTACTGAGGCGTCTCCATTCACTTTACCTCTTTAGCTCAGGGGTTCTCAAAGTTTTTGTAGCGGAGGGCCAAATTAGGAACTCGACATTAGACTGGGGGCTAATTTTGGTGAAAAAAAAAGGATAAACAGAAAAAGTTGTTTTTAATTCATTTTAATGACCAAGTGTCATTTGAACAGTTAACCAGAACCTCCAGATGTTTTCCAGAGGTTGCTGCTCAGATCTTCTACTCGTCTAGTAATTGTGTCATTTGACAGACTTTCTTTTGCTCTGGACAAACAATGTCAGCTACTTTCTGCATTTATTCTTTTACAAACTCTCCGTCCCTGAAGGTCTTGCTACGCCGTTTCCAAAGCCAAAGCTACACTGCTAGCTTCTGTCACCGCTTCCCTGGATTTAGTCATGTTAGTAAACGTCTGCTGTGCAGCACAGCCTCGTTGTAGTTGGAGCTTATTGCTGCGCTCCTCGCCGGTAAATTTGTCATAGTTTTTATGATTTGTAACAAAGTGACGATTTTCATTGATTTCTTTGAGCATTGACCTGCTTCCAAATCAGACACAGGACTTTATCCATGAGGCTCGACAAAGTCAACATTTGTCCACGTAGCTTCAAAGCGCCTTTTCTTCTCGCCAACACAACGTTTTTCCTCAGAGGAACCTGATCCGGCTCTCTCTCTGAATCTACTGCCACCGTCACGCTCCTTCCTTTCGCAGAGACGGTGACGTAGGAAGTGTTGTCCGCCCTCTAGTGGTGAAATGAATACACTGCACCATTAACACCTGGGTGTAATGACCTGTTTTTTCCTGCAGATGTCGCCAGAAACCACAAAACAATATTTTTCCAAGCAAACCATCAATTAGGATTTATTGAGGGCCAGAATAAATGTTCCCGCGGGACGAACTTTGAGGACCCCTGGTTTAGCTCTATTGTAAACATTTTCTCGAATGTGCAACCCTTTACAGTACTGACGTTTATGAAGCCGTTTATGATACGAACGTGTTGCATGTCGATGATGGAAAAAGCCTCACAATCAGCTGATTCACGTTTGGCCTGCATGGTTCCAGATGTGGCACACAAACGGAGGTCATCTGAGGCCAGTCTTTCTCTGAGTGGGTTTGGTTTCACATGGACCATCTACCCAGACCCAAAAGGACTTGGATGTGGGATGGATCACATCACCAATACTGGTTTTTCACCACCAGAGTACCGCCTACTGACTCTCTAGTGAACTGGCATCAAGCCTTTTCTGGAACAGAACTGGTCCAGATGACTGACTCGTCTTTTCTGACTTTGGGATTGTTGGTCCAGTGTTTTAGAGAAATGGAAGCAGGGACTTCCTCCATTCTATAGGCTGATGATCAGACATGGACAGACGACCGTCCATCTGTGGAACCGAGAACCCGAGTGAAGAACACAAAGACGTCCTCTCCAGAAAGCAGTGGGACCAGAACCAGAACCGGTTCCTTCCTGTGACTGTGTCCATGGTTTCCGGTTCTGCGTCAGCTTTTGGTTGCATGAACACAAACATGTTTGCAGATGTGATCAATCAGCTGATCACAAATGTCCAAATATGTTTCCACTATTTCTTCTGTCAGGGTTCTGTTGTTTACAGCGGTTCTGTCCAAGTTTGCAGATCTTAGTGAAAATAACCAGAATGAGGTCATTCCTTCATCTGAATGCTGAAAGCTTCAGGCCTGGGGGGCCGGGGGCGGACTGCATGTTGGACTCAAACTAGTCCAGCAGGTCCACGCTTCATCTGCCTGAATGGATACTACAGATGTCCACAGCTGGACGCGCGTGGAGGACCCGCGTGCACACAAACAGGTGAGAGCCTGCCCGCACGCGCCGCTCTAACAAAGGCTGCAGTCAAGCACGAGGGCAGGTTCATTCGTTCATTTGTAAGCCCCCACCCCCCCACACATGCAGCGCGTGCCTTACCTCCCCATCATCTGCGGATTCGGCCGGATTCCAGGAGGCGCGAGGCGCGGACCGCATCCATCCAGCAGCGTCCGCGCGGAAGAAAGCACAGAAACACGTCAGGCCCGGGTTAGTGCGCGCGCGCGCGGACGGAACGGAGACTCATTCTCCACATGTGTGAGGAAGGCGCGAGGGGCACCTGACGGGGGGGGAGGGCTTACCCGAACGAGGCGCGCGGCTCCGGTACCTGCTGCTGGACGTCATCTTGGTCTAAAGGCGGACAGACGCCTGCTGTGGGGGAGGACGGCCAGGTGGGGGCAGTGTTTCCCCGCGGAGGCTCAAAGCCAGCCGTTCTTCTGCTTAGAATGAACGGACGTGATGTATGGAAGGCCAAAAAAAAACTCCAAAAATAAACACATAAAAAATGTTTCTGTTATTGTATCCACCTGTACATCCAAACTAACAGAAATAACTGAAGATCAAAAACAAAAGATAAAGTGGAGAAATCCATTTTTCTAAACCGTTCCTATTCGGGGTCAGGGGTTGCTGGAGCCTATCCCAGCTGCTTAAGCGTGAAGGTAGGGTTCATCCTGGACAGTTGCCAGTCCATCACTCACATCACAGTATTTTGGGGTTACTCTTTTGGGGCAATGCAATATTTTTGTGTAAAAAGGGTTTCACTTTAACCCAATATGTGGTTTTTCTTTCTTTTTCCGACGTAAAATAACCCAACAAAAAGTTGATCACCTTTTTTAAAAAGTCCAAAGTGGGGTTATTTTAAACTATCAGCCTGTTTCTGGACTGTGGGAGGAATTCGGAGAAAACCCACACATGAATGAGGAAAACATGAAAGTCTCCCAGCTGGGATTCAAACCAGGGTTTCTCACTGTGAGTGCTGACCGCTACTCCACCATGCAGCCCAGACGTTCATGTAAATACTGACATTTGTATAAAGAGAAGAACACAATCCACAGACGTGACTAATTTGTAGAACGTAACATACATCCTCATCCATCCACCCATCCATCTCTGGGTCACAGGGTTGCTGGAGCCTATCCTAACAACTGTTGGGCAAAGGTGGGGTTACGTCTGAACATACCTGAACACATTCACACCTGGAGAAAAGGTAGATTCCCTAATGGACCTAGTACCTGTGGTGGCCCTCTTTATCAGAAAGTGTTTCTCTTTCCAGCCGGCGCATTGTTCCACGTTTCATGGAGAACCGGAGAACATGGAAACTCCTCGCAGCAGGGTCCCAGGTGGGGTTTGAGCTAGGGCCTTCTTGCTGTGAGGTGAGAAGGCTAACCACTACACCCCAGTTCAGCCCTACATCTTTATCCCTACAGGCAAAAGAAACCCAGAAAAATCTTTGAGTTTTTCAGTGAATCATCTTGTTGTAATTTTATGAGACCAGATCAAACCCATGAGGGGCATCCATGAGTGTAACTGCAGTATTTGCCCCACCTGACCCAACCCGCCACACACACAGGGACGGGTTTGGTTGGTTGGCCACAGGGGGGCAGTACCGCACCGAGCAGGTGTCAGCACTGGCCTGGGGAGATTTGAAGGGCTGTCCTCTGAAAGTCTTGGATTCATAAAAGATGCTCAGGAGGTTCTTCGGAGCAGTTTGTTCCTCTGAGGGAACGTTCTCATCAGAAAGACGAGGACCCCGAAACTGTGACGACGAAAAGCTCAATCTTCACAAAGCTGTGCCTAAAATCTGGGCTAGTTCTAGTTTGCCAGGAGTCTGCTGAAAAAACGGAGACTGTGATCGTAGCGCACGACAACAAACGTGGCCTACAATAAAGAGGAACATAAACATGAAAAGTCCCAGTATTCTCAGAAGAGAACCTTCAGCATGATCTGTCATTTACTACATATCCCTTGTGCTATCCTATGGGGTCCAGATGGCAGCTGACGGCGTTTGCGTGGACCATTGTGCGGCGCTGAGCTCCGACCTTCCTGCCTGAGCTGGCGTCCCGGCTGAGGTCACGCCGTCTGCCGGGAGGAAACGCTCGCATGCACTTGTTCCCGAGAAACGGCACATTCAGGGAGACGACTGCTCGTTCGTGGAGACGTGAACGTGCTGCTATCACAAGTGATTCGGAATGACGGGATTCTGGGAATCGGTTCCGTATGCCGAGCACGTTTGAGCCCAGAACCCGCTCAGTTTGTGGTCACGCTCCAGAATCGTGAATCCGCCAGATGTTTGCAGATCTGCTGGGATCGGTTCTGTGAAGCTCCGACATCACTGACGTGACAGTGACCCTCCAACTGAACCGGAACCGGCCGGTTGGAGGGAATGTTTCTCTGAACTTCTGACCCACATTTCCTCATTTTTCACGCCTCCCATCCGTACAGATGTGTCATGAGGGTCAGCTTCTGCTTCCAGCATTTATTACGAAACGTTTCTGTGATCCTCCACAGGCTGGGCCTCCATCTTTAATCAGGGAGGGGGTCACTCCTGTTGTGTTCTCCGTGATTAGGGTTTGGGTCATTTCCTTTGGGCCGGTCCTGACCAGAACCTCAGACAATAACTCATTAAAAATGGGTCTCACACTGTCAGCCGCTTGTGGTACAAAAGAAACGAATAAAAACTGTAAAAAAAAACGACAGTTTTTAACTTTGAAAAAAACCAGAGAAAACTGGATTTATTGAAGAGATGCCAAAGTGGATCAACTCAGTGAGTGGAACGTCGTCTGGAACAGACCGGAGAACGTTTCTATTATCTGAGATGGGAGGATTTTACTGAGAAACTCTTAACATCGCTTAACATGAACTGGAGGCAAACTAGAAGCTGGGTGTGACACGACAAGAACACAACAAGAACACGACCAGAACACACCGAGAACACAAACACGACCAGAACACAACAAGAACACAAACACAATAAGAACACAAACACGATAAGAACACAACAAGAACACAAACACGACCAGAACACAACAAGAACACAAACACAATAAGAACACAAACACGATAAGAACACAACAATAACACAACAAAAACACAAACACGACCAGAACACAACAAAAACACAAACACAATAAGAACACAAACACAATAAGAACACAACAAGAACACAAACACAATAAGAACACAAACACGATAAGAACACAACAAGAACACAAACACGACCAGAACACAACAAAAACACAAACACAATAAGAACACAAACACGATAAGAACACAACAAGAACACAAACACAATAAGAACACAAACACGATAAGAACACAACAAGAACACGATAAGAACACAAACACGACCAGAACACAACAAGAACACAAACACAATAAGAACACAAACACGATAAGAACACAACAAGAACACAACCACGACCAGAAGACAAAGAGAACACAAACACAACCAGAACATGAAAACAAAATGACAAGAACACAACAAGAACACAACAAGAACACGACAAGAACACAAACACGACCAGAACACAACAAGAACACAAACACAACCAGAACACAACAAGAACACAAACATGACCAGAACACAACAAGAACACAAACACAACCAGAACATGAAAACAAAATGACAAGAACACAACAAGAACACAACAAGAACACAATGAGAACACAACAAGAACACGACAAGAACACAACAAGAACACAACGAGAACACAATGAGAACACAAACAAAACAAGGACGTGACAACAAAATGACGAAAACACAATTGTCATGTTTGTCTTCTTCATTATCTTCGGTCATTAACCCTTGTTCTATCCTATGACGCCCCCCCCGCCCTTCCATTGACGTGTTCTCCTACCATGACAAAGGGGGATAAAGGTGAAGAGGATTTCATGTAATCCATTGAACCAGTGAAGATCACAAACTGTCTTGTGGGGTCCAGATGACCCCTGAGGTGCCTCAGGGGTCATCTGGACCCCACAAGACAGCATAAGGGATAAATGTGATGACTCTCATTGGTCCAGGATGGTTCCAAGCGATCATCCGGACGTTATTTTTCCTCCCCAAAAGTCCAGTTGGTCTTTTTAAAAGTTGTGACTGCTTTAGACAAAAACAGCTTCTCAGTTTTGATCGTCAGAAAAAGTATTGAAGGTTTTATCAGTTTTTTCATCTCACAGCAATCGTTTTCATCTTTTGTTTCAAAAAGACGTGGAGCGGAAATGTTGGAAATGCGAAGAATTCTCGGTAAAAGCGACGGAAAAACGGCCGATTTAGTGAATGATTTCAGATAAGAAAAATGTGAATAAAGTGAGAGGATTTGATCAAATGAAGTAATTTTTTTTCCTACATTCAGAACATCTGCGGACGTTTGGGCTGAAAGCGTCTCTCAGGACGACTACCTGAAGCTTCAGCCACAAACAATGATGAGAGCGTGAGAGGGAGCAGGGCGCCATGATTGCTGTTGTTTCCTGTGTTGGTAGATCTAATGGGGTGGCAGGGTCAAACAATGAGACCCCCCCACCCCCACCTCAGCAGTAATTCTCAATGACCTCAAAGACCCCCGAGGCCGTTCAGAAGCTGTGGTTTCTGCACCGCCGAGCAGGACGAGGGACTGATCAGGAGAAAACCAAACGTCTGAGACGCTGTTCTGGTTCCAGACCAGTAGAAACGAGTCAGACAGCAGGAAAAGGGTTTTACAGGAGAACACACACACACACACACACAAACACTTAACAAACCCAAAGTAAACAACAAAAAGTGATCAGAGGAAGAACACACTGTTGTCATGACACATGACTGCTAGGGTCTATTCAGACGGGACACATTTGGTTCTCTTTAAGTGAACCAGAGTTCGTTTCTCCTGATAATTCGGTACAAATGTTCAGTCTGAACACACCCAAGTGGACCCTGGTCCTGGACCAGGAACTGCACTCTGACCCATCTTTGGAGGTGGTGTCATGGTGCCTCCGGGAGTCTCTCCTCCCCCCTCCCTTCTCTGCTCTGCTTTCCAGATTGGACCCAGCTGTTGGCACTCACCTCCTCATCCTCATCCTCATCCTCTTCTTCAGAGGAACCTTCTCCAGCATTCTTCGCCAGTTTGTTGCTCCTCTATGGTGCAGTACCTGGTCTCAAGTTTTGTTCTGAACATTTAAGTTCTCCACCTCGTCTACAGGACAATTTCCACGTGTGCCGACCTGGGTCCTGTCTCCACACCAGCAGACTGAATATCACCAAAGATCCAAAGCCTCCAGCCACGCCACGACTCCACGCCACGACTCCACGCCACACCACACCACCGCTTCCAGCCGCTTCACCAGAATTATGCATGGATATTCAACATTCATACTCACCCACTGGTCCTCGTCCATCAGCATCAAGTCACTGGAACAATAAATCCTTAACTCCAATCGGACTGAGCCCCGGTTGGTTCTGAGATTCCTCAGTCTGAATACCATCTGTCCTCGGAGTAACTGGACCAAGACGCGCAGCGTACCAGGTCATTATGAGATATAGAGTAAGAACACAGTAACCATGGCAATCAGGGACAGGGACTCATTGAAATGCGATCGGATGAATCCAGGCTTATTAGAACCGTTTTTAAGGTGATCCACATCACTTCTTGCAGTTTTCCCAACAATCTACATGTCATAGACACGTATCAGCGAACCTTCTAAGCCGTCGTCACCATAGTAACCACCTTGCAGCACGCTTCCATCGTACCAAAGTAAAAAGTGTTCAACCTGACGTTGATACAGACGTTCAGAATTGGTCAAATATAAAGTTTGAAAAAGTGAACTAACCTGACAAGGATGGGAAAACGTAGGACTTCCCTTATTTCTGTCTCTCTAGTTGCTTTGTCCCGCTCTCGTAGTTCCTGAGCCAATAATTGAAGAGATCTTCAGTCATGTGATTTTTTAATTTTTTTACATTTTTTTTTATTTTTTTGTTTACAAGCTTTGGTTAAAAACAGAAGGGTCCACTTGATGGGGATCTGACCAAACCCAAGGTTCAGGACTCGGTCCGGACTTTTCCAGTCTGAATGCAGCCTAAAGATCTCAGGGTCTAAGGCAAGGGTCTCAAACTCGCGGCGCACGGGCTATTTGCGGCCCCCACCTTATTATGAAAGTTTAATGTTAATGCCTCCCGCTAGTATGTGTGAATGACACTTTTTCAGTGTTTTACGCGGAGCTGACGAGCCAACCAATCACAGTGGAGTATATGCCTCTGGGCGGCTTGACATTGACCGGGCTTGAAAACAAGGGAACATTTAAGGAAACCTGACCGCCCCCTCCCCGGACCACATTTAGGACTTTGTTACTTTCCTTTTTAGAACGTATTTATTCGCATGTCATTTTCTAAATACATGCAGCGATTGCTGAACTTTCCGGGTCACTCGGACCTGGAGGAGGGTTAAGGTTATGGTTACGGTTAGGCGCGCTGCGGCGTATTAACCCCAACCAAACGGCGGTTCTTGTGCGCAGCTGTGACTGCAGCTGCGGCACCTCCAGAAATGTTTCATGGGGGTGGCCGGTAGGGGCCACCTTAAATCTAAAGCATGAGCTATAGTTATAAAATTCCTTCTACTAAACGAAAAAACAGCCTTTAGAAAACTAACAGAAAGTGAAATGCCTACTGATATATTTGGATTTATTGTGTTTATATTTAATGCTTAGATGTGTCTGCTTGGGTGTTTGGCTCTTGACTGGGAAATATCCTTAACCCTTGTGCTATCCTATGACCCCCCCCTTCCATTGAGGTGTTCTCCTACCATGACAAAGGTGGATAAAGGTGGAGAGGATTTCATGTAATCCATGGACACCAGTGAAGATCACAAATCATTGAAGAACAAAGGTTCAGAGCTCTGTCTAGTGGGTCTAGATGACCCCACTGTCTAGTGGGTCTAGATGACCCAACTCCCAATGTTAAAGTGCCTAGGATAGAACAAGGGTATTAGGGCAACATAATTCTAACTTCACCTGTTGGGTGGAGCCCCTTTTGCTGAGTTCTGCTTTGCTTCTCTGACCAAAGATGCTGACTGTCCCTCGTCTGTTTGTCTTCCTCATTATCTTCTGTCATTAATGCTGACGGTGGATCCTTCTGCTCTGCCTCATCTTCCTCCTCCTCACTACTCCTCCATTGCACCATCTCTGTCGCTCCTTCTGCTGCACTTTTCTTCTTAAAATAAACTAAAATAAGAATATATATGTAGACTTTCTCTTCGTTCTCTGAAAATTGACATTCACAGGCATCAACTAATGACTTTAGGTAATTCTGTGGAAACAGGTCAAACACACGTCAAATAGCTGCAGTAACGCAACACACCAGTCCTCACATGGTGCCATGAAATGGGAGGCGTGTGTGACGGGCACATCCTTTTTTCAGTACTAATGAAGTGTCATTGCACATCCACCACTGCTGGTGATCTGAAGTACAGTAAACAGATTGTTAAAAGACCCCACAGAAAATATTTAACACGTGTGAAAAGAAATGTAGCGTTTTGGGATGTGTGTCTGCGTGTGTGTGTGTGTGTGTGTGTGTGTATGTGTGTGCGTACTGAAACCTTCACGCGATGCAGGAAGGGAGGGGGGGCAGCGCGTGTGTGGAGCGCGGTCAGTCGAGGAAACAGTAATAGAGAAAGCTCCTCTTGAAGAACTGAGACTGGTTCTTTGGTTTAACCGCTCTGGAGGCTCTGAGGGTTCGAACCCCGAAGGAAGATCAGCCTCACCGTCTTATTCTGTTCTGCGTCCAGCGGCTCGTCTGTAGATGACTGCGCACACAAAGGCAGCAGGGAGGGGAGGGGGTGGGGGCCGTTTAGGTGATCAGAGCGACTCGCCGGCGCGCCTGCTGGTTGTGCATTTGGGATGAAACGCACAACTGATGCCACCACAGTTTATGGTGGCTAGTGGGGGGGCCACTGGGGTGGCCAGGTGTCGGCCAGGGGTAGCCGTGGCCCCCCCCCCTGGTGGCTCCACTGGACAGCAGCCCACCGCTCCCCCAGAGGATGGGTCACTGTGGGGACTAAATGCCACACACCTACATGCGTGACCGCTAACGGGAGTTTAACGTTAAACACGTGGGGGTGAAAACAGGATGTGGTCTTAGACACACTAAAAATATGTGTGGAAAATGCAACAACAGACGAGTTCGAGATGAACCAGCGCCGCGCCGGGATCGTTGGGGAGACCAGACGGCTGCAGGCCAGGGGGGGGGGGCTGAGAAGAAGGCTAAGCTGCAGTGAGACTGAAGGAGAACAGGAAGTTGGAGTTGTTCTTAACATCCAACTTAGTTTTAATGTACCCCCCCCCCTTAGTATGATCTATGCTATTATATCTTTCATAATTACATAATTCCGTTTTGTGTCAGTAACGATTGTTCTGATCTCCAGTGAACAGCATCCGTTCTTCTAGGAACCACAGTCGGAAGTCAACTCTGAAGATGTAGGAGTGGCTGACCGGCTGCTCTACAACAACCTGTGACCGGGGTTTAAATGTGCAAAAAGGCCTGCAGACTGGGAAAGAGATGGTGCAATAGAGGAGTAGGGAGAAGGAGGAAGATGAGTCAGAGCAGCAGGATCCACCGTCAGCATTAACCCTTGTTCTATCCTAGGCACCTTAACATTGGGAGTTGGGGTCATCTGGACCCACTAGACAGTTTGTGATCTTCACTGGTGTCCATGGATTACATGAAATCCTCTTCACCTTTATCCCCCTTTGTCATGGTAGGAGAACACGTCAATGGAAGGGGGGGGGGGGCGTCATAGTATAGAACAAGGGTTAATGACCGAAGATAATGAAGAAGACAAACATGACAATTGTGTTTTCGTCATTTTGTTGTCAGGTCCTTGTTTTGTTTGTGTTCTTGTTGTGTTCTGGTCGTGTTTGTGTTCTTGTTGTGTTCTTATTGTGTTTGTGTTCTTGTTGTGTTCTGGTCGTGTCACACCCAGCTTCTAGTTTGCCTTCAGTTCATGTTAAGCGATGAATGAGGTTCTCAGTAAAATCCTCCCATCTCAGATAATAGAAACGTTCTCCGGTCTGCTCCAGACGACGTTCCACTCACTGAGTTGATCCACTTTGGCATCTTTTCAATAAATCCAGTTTTCTCTGGTTTTTTTCACGGTTAAAAACTGTCGTTTTTTTTTTACAGTTTTTATTCGTTTCTTTTGTACCACAAGCGGCTGACAGTGTGAGACCCATTTTTAATGAGTTATTGTCTGAGGTTCTGGTCACGACCGGCCCAAAGGAAATGACCCAAACCCTAATCACGGAGAACACAACAGGAGTGACCCCCTCCCTGATTAAAGATGGAGGCCCAGCATGTGGAGGATCACAGAAACGTTTCGTAATAAATGCTGGAAGCAGAAGCTGACCCTCATGACACATCTGTACGGATGGGAGGCGTGAAAAATGAGGAAATGTGGGTCAGAAGTTCAGAGAAACATTCCCTCCAACCGGCCGGTTCCGGTTCAGTTGGAGGGTCACTGTCACGTCAGTGATGTCGGAGCTTCACAGAACCGATCCCAGCAGATCTGCAAACATCTGGCGGAGTCACGATTCTGGAGCGTGACCACAAACTGAGCGGGTTCTGGGCTCAAACGTGCTCGGCATACGGAACCGATTCCCAGAATCCCGTCATTCCGAATCACTTGTGATAGCAGCACGTTCACGTCTCCACGAACGAGCAGTCGTCTCCCTGAATGTGCCGTTTCTCGGGAACAAGTGCATGCGAGCGTTTCCTCCCGGCAGACGGCGTGACCTCAGCCGGGACGCCAGCTCAGGCAGGAAGGTCGGAGCTCAGCGCCGCACAATGGTCCACGCAAACGCCGTCAGCTGCCATCGAGCTCGCAACCCAACAGAAGGAAGTGCTTATTGTTCGCCGAAAGCCTGTTGTCCTGCTCGCTGGCACCGGGACAATGGAGTCCAGATTATTTCTTCAGGAATACCAAGAAGACAAACCCAACAACACATGGAGCTGTGTGGATTTCTGGGAAGGAACCGTCCCTGTGGGGGAAATAAATGTGTCAAAGTCCAAGAATAAACACAGAAACGACCACTTTTGGTCCATTTGCTTACGTTAGGGCTTCAGAGATGAAGGCCTGGGAGACGTGCACGGCTCAGGAACAGAACCAGAAACACGCAGCCAAAAAAGGAGAATCATTTGTGTTATCTCTGGGATTGGACTCCACAGAGACAGGAAATGGTGCCGTTACACGCAGGAAACGAGCTGATGCTGCAGATAAGGCGGGAAAATGGCTCCAAGAATTCAAACAAATACAGGCAGAGAGAGCTGAGGGACGGGGAGGAGCTCTGCCCCCGAACCGAAGGTCCTGCAGGAGATTCAGCGCACCGATGTTTTTCTGTGTGGATCCAAGATGGCCGAATGTTTTATCCGTTCTCTCCTTTCATGTCAAGAAAGTGAAAGTCTCTGAGAAGCTGATTCTGAGGTTTTTCTCCCTTTTTTGAGCAAAAGATGGCCAAAATTTTAAAGATTTTCCAAACTTTCGGATGAAAAAGATTAAACTTTATGGGATTATTTATTTTTATTTAATGTGGGGGGAAAAAAACACATGAGAGCGCAGACGAATTTTCAAAATAAAAGCCAGCTCTGAAGTTCAGAATCAAATTGAAAGTCATCAGAAAGATTTGAACTTTCAGAAAGATGAGTTCGGATTTTTCTGCGTGGTTCAAAAAAATGTTTCATCTGTTTTCTCCGTCTGTGACAGGAGAGTGAAGCGTCCGTCTCTTTAAAGGTTTTCTTCTGTTTGAGCTAGAAATTCTAGTAGAAAAATAACAAACATGAAAAGAAATTATACATGTCAAAGATTGATTTCTGATGAAAAAAGAATATTGGAGGATAGTTACAAAAATAAGTGATAACATCATGATTATCAACATTTAGACTCAGAAATTTTTTCAAAATAAAAGCCACGGTCTTTTAACAAGTAGAAAGCACAGAATCAAGCTGACAGAAACAGAACTGCCTTGTTCCAAAAAGTGACAAGTGTCAATCACTTTCAGAGATTTTCCCCCTTTTGAGCAAAGGTTTCTCATTTAAATCAAAGGAAGAACTTTTCAAAAAAGTACAAATGTAAAGGGTTTTCCAAACTTTCTGATAAAAAAACATGTCAGAGGACATTTTTTTAAAAGCATTTAAATCATAACATCAGCACTCAGATGAAAATACAAAATAAAAGCCAAAGGTTTATTTAGAAATTACACGGTCGCATTTAATGAAGATCCATCACACAGATTTTAACCGTCAAGAAGAAAGGCTTCAGGCTTTTCTGTGTGGTTCCAAAACGGTTGAATGTTTCACGAGCTTCCATCTGTCTTTTTCCTTCATGTCAAAGAAATTGAAGCGACTTTCTCTGCGTCTGATTTGGAGATTTTCCTCTTTTCTGTGCAAAGGTTTTTTTTTATTTACATTTTTAAAAATTAAAGGAAAAAAGGTCAAAGATTTTCCAAACTTTCTGATTAAAAAGATGACCATTTTTGAGGATAATTTAAAAAAAAAAAAGTGGAAAAATCATAATGCTCAGGACTCAGGAACCTGGTGGATTTTCAAAATAAAAGCTGCAGTCATTGTTTCATACGGGTTTTGTTCCTTTTGTTTTTGTGTTTATTTTCAAACTATTGTTCAACTTTATTTCATTTAGCTGATTTGTAATAATTTCAGTATTTTATTTGTTTATTTTGTTTGTTTTAAATCTGATTGTTTTTTTTGTTTTGTTTTTTTACTTTGTCTCATTTTCCTGCAAATGTTTCCAAGTTGTTTAGTTTATGAGGAAACAGCTGAGCTGCTTTTGTTTCTGCTTCTTCTCAGCTGCTGAAGTCACTTCAGCGTCTCGGTCATCTTGAAGCTTCAGCTCGTTCTGGCTGATCGGATTTGACGGATGGACTTTTGGATGAACCTGCCCAACACACACACACACAAACAGATGCACAAACACACACACACACACAAACAGATGCACAAACACACACACACACAGTAAAAGCGGCCGAGCTCCTGAATCCCATGCAGCTGTTGAGGCAAACGGAGGGATCGGTCATCAGGAGGAAAGAAGGAACGGTCCAGAGGGATTGCTCCAAACGTCCTGCAGTGTGAGTAACCGGCTGTGAGTGACGACCTCATCATCATCATCATCATCATCATCATCATCGTGGCTGAGGGACAACATGATTCTTCCGAGTTCCCTTTTATTTTGTAACTTCAAAAAAGATTTGTTCTTAAAGGGAACAGTCCGTATTGTCTGATTTCAACAACAAACAAGAGTCAGACGCTGAAGGACGCTCATAAATAATTAAATAAATATCGTCCTGACAGCATGTGGAATCGATACGGTTATCGGAAAATGAACTATTACGGTTATATATCGATTTTTCCCCACAACCCAATGTTTGAAATCCAGAGAACAAACAGTTTCGGCCAAATTTGGGGAGTAAAACGGATCTGCTGCTCCTCCCTCTCCTCCACCCGTCTGTCTTAAGCTGCTTTCTGATGTAGCCCCGCCTATTTTTGTAGATGGTCATCTGTCATTGGTTGTTTTCTGGATTTAGAGGAGGCGAAAGTTTGAGGGTATTTTGGGGGGGAAATGACACGTTGGCTGCGGCTTCCTGAGGTCAAAGGTCAACAAAACTTCATTTGTGGTGGCGCATGTTTTCTTTTCCCATAATGTGCAACAATGTGAAAATCGCCAAATATACCCACATTGACGCAAGATGGTTGCCAAGCGTTGGTCGTGTGACCATCCCATAATAACTTCAAACCTTCCTTTGGATATGTCAGACATGTGTGTGTTTTGGTCTCGTAGATGTTCTCCAGACAGGTGGTGGATCCCGATCTCTGACCAGAGCACCGGGTGGCGCTCTGCTCTTCTGAAGGGCTTTGATTGGTCCAGACGGCTGGCAGGAGAGAAGCGGCTGAGAAGCTGCCGAAAGGAAATTCATCCAAACAAGCGCAGCTTGGATCGTACAACAGGATTTCCAGCCCTGCAGCCAAACATGCCCAGACCCGGCGGGGTCAATGTCATCAGGAGCTCAGCGCGTCTCCAGCCGTTTGTCCCGGACAAGAAGGTCCAGGTGGTTTTCCAGCTGACCTTAATTGTTTTCCTGTTTTCCTCAGGGGGTTGTGTTCAATGACCATCGAGACGAGGAAACATGGAGATGTGGGGTTCCTGAGGTGCATCCGTGCTGCCTCTGACCTGAATCCTTTGAAGGTCCACGTTCACGTCTGCAATGCAACAGATTGTGCTTCAGAAAAACGGCCTAAATATGATAAGCATGTAGAGGGAAGCCTGCTGGCCAAAACAGTTACGGCGTGCCAAACACTGGTACCGGACAAACGCACAATGAAAGGCCTCACACCTCGGCGGGAGCAGGTGACACGTCGCTGTGGATAATAAAGAGACTTCACGCGGAACAGAAGGAGGAGAACATTCCTGCTGGATCGGAGAACAATGGAGCCGAAGGGAAGTGATAAGAGACAGGACATCCTAGGACTCCTGCGTCTCATCCCTCAGAGCTGAGGCCACGTTCCCGGGCAGCTGGACCTCCAAAGACCACACGAAACCGTCACGGAGCGCCGGCGTGGAGCCAGCAAAGACGGCCAACCACGACCAAGGACACTTGGTGCTCTGAGACGGAAACAAACACAGCTGGAGTCTGCTGAACTGATGATGATGATGATGATGATGATGATGAAATCAAACAGAAGATTCATGACGAAAATGAAAACGATCCACGAAGCCGCTATCGCAAAAATGTTTAACCCTTGTTCTATCCTAGGCACTTTAACGTTGGGAGTTGGGTCATCTAGACCCACTAGACAGAGCTCTGAACCTTTTTTTGTCAATTTTTTGTGATCTTCACTGGTTCAATGGATTACATGAAATTTCTCCACCTTTATCCACCTTTGTCATGGTAGGGAGAACACGTCAAAGTAAGGGTGGGGTCATCCAAGATAGCACAAGGGTTAAAGTGTGAACTCTATGCAGATGATCAGGTTTACTCTGTGAGCATTGAGAAGAGGAAAATCAGTCACACTGGTATGAATTATCTCTTGGTTTTTTTGTTGTTGTTTTTTTTTTGGGGGGGGGGGGCTGTGAGAGCTCTCTGTTTACACACTCTCGTCTACAAGTGGGTGTGTGAGAATGGAGCAGAGCTCGTGGGATTTTCTGTCACAAACACGATGTTTTTCCAGCAGCGAGCTCCTGATTTACAACAGTTAGAACAGAGGAAGACTCAGAAATCTTTAGTTTCTTTACAAACGTCAGAAAAACACCACAAGAACATGTTCAGAACTCCGTTTTCATCAGAGTGGCGACTTCCAGCCAACTTTTGAAAAAGTACTTTAATTGTTCAAAAAGAACATTTTATCTTTATTAGGAATAGAACAACATGATAAAAGCCGCAGTGGCCTCAGTAGTTTGAATGCAGTGGATCAATAAAAAAGGAATAAAAAATTAAAAAGAGAATAAAATTCATTTTAGTCAATAAAAGACTGAAATAAAAATAAATAAATGAGAAACTGCAGCATTTACACAGCATATCCTGATACCCCCCCCCCCCCCAAAAAAAACATGTCAAACTTCCTGATTTGCTGCCGTCGCTGCAGAGGAGGTCTTCCTCAGTCTTCATCAGGAGGTTACCCCCTCCTGACCTGAAAGCAGGGAGGAACCGACGGTTCTGCCTCCGTTGGTTCAGAAAACTCCAGAACCGACCAGAATCTCCTGTTTGAGGTTGAGGTTCTGGTGAGCGGAGCGTGGAATCGTCATCTCCACATCCACAGTGAGGGTCAGAGAAAGTCTTCAGCCAGTTTGTGGTTGGTGATGACCTGGTTACCCCCCCCCCCAGCCCCCACCACCACCACCACCTGTTTTCCAGCTAACTGGAATGAGGTCACGGGGGGGGGGGGGCTCCGTTATCTCGGCGCTGCAGCTCTGCCTCCACCCAGCTGCAGCTTTTCTGCTGATGAGTGAGGTGAAGAAACCCCCCCCCTCCCTGCTGCTCATGAGTCAGCCGCTGAGATTACGGGTCTAAACGCCGGCGCTCATTAGGGAAGGGAGGGGTCCCATCAACACGCATCGTTCAGTCTGCAGTAAACATCCAGTAGACCCCCCCCCCCCATGTGTTTTCTGCTGCTTTGCTTCATCATCCAGGAACTGGTCAGAGAGGTGGGGGGGGGGAGGTTTTCCTAGAATCTCCTCCAGAATTTATGGTCGTTTACGGCAAACAGACTTAGGAGAATTCCCACCTGGTTCTGTCTTTTTTTTTTTACATATATATATATATTTATTATTTTTCAACATGTTAACAGAACAGGACAAAACAAAACAAAACATGGATATGGTCCATGGATACAGAAATGATATGTGCTGGAATCATAACACAACCACACAACAAACAGAAAGATCAAAGCCGGTATTGTACATACGTGTTAGAAATCTAAATACAAATGTTCTTTTAATGTGGAAATGTCTCTAGTCCAACATACAACAAGAAAGGTTCCCATATCTTTCCAAAAACATTTTTGTGATGCAGCTGACATGTTAAGTGATGGAGGGACATGTGACTCCGTACAGCTTTGGAGGGGATTTGATCAGAGATCCAGTTTATGAGGATCCACTTTCTAGCACAAAAAGTGAGCATTCTGTCAAGTTTCTCATGATGTTTATCACTGATGACAGGGTCAGGTAATCCCAACAGCAAGAACAAGGGATTTTTGTCTGAACCATCGAGCACGACCAGCAGCAGTGTGTTAGGGTACCGAGCACGAGGAGGAGGAGCCAGGTTTGAATGTCTGCCGCGGATGGGGGGGGGGGATGTGGGCTCCGTGGAGAGTCATGAGAGTCCAGTGTTTCTGCACCTTCACAGACATCTTTCATCTCTAAACCAAGTTCTTTGCCCCATAATTCTTTCGTGTTAGTTGAAGTCGCCTGGTTCTGTCTTGATGGGCCCGTTTCTGGGTCATACCCCCCCCCCCCCGGCTTCTGTTCACACAGACAGATGTGAATCTTCTTGAAGAAGTGACGTCATCATTCAGAAGGAGCTTAACCTGGTTTATTTGGGTGAAGCTCCGGGTGACACCCCCCCCAACACACACACCCCGCCCTCCTGACCGCTTTAGAAGTTCGGGAATCGAACTTCCGTTCGTGTTTCTGCTGAATCTCCCTTGTTCTGACTGGAAAGAAAGCCCCCCACGCGCACGCGCCTTGTACGCACTCGACACCGGGGGCGGGGGCGCGTGCGGATCTGCGCAACAGGCGCTCATTGGCTGACGCATAGGCGCACCCGCCCCTGATTGGTCCAAAGTTTTCTCCCCTCGGATAAAACCGGCGGCTCGCGCCGACCGGAGCAGACACTCGTCCGCACGCGCGCCCGCCGCTGTCAGAACCGAAGCCATGCTGTCCGCGTGCTTGGAGGTGCTGGGCATGACGATGAGCGTCACGGGCTCGCTGCTGGTGATGATCGCGTGCGGGCTGCCCATGTGGAGGGTCACGGCCTTCATCAACTCCAACATCGTGGTGGCGCAGACCACGTGGGACGGCCTGTGGATGGCGTGCGTGGTGCAGAGCACGGGCCAGATGCAGTGCAAGATCCACGACTCCATGCTCGCGCTCGCCCACGACCTGCAGGCGGCGCGCGCGCTCACCGTCATCTCGGCCGTGCTCGGGGTGGTGGGGCTCACGGTGACCGTGGCGGGGGCCCAGTGCACCACCTGCGTCAGGGACGAGCGCGTGAAGGAGAAGGTTGTGCACGCAGGGGGGGTGATCTTCATCGTCAGCGGGCTGTGCGCGCTCGTGCCGCTCTGCTGGACGGCCAACAACATCATCACCGACTTCTATGACCTGCGCGTGCACGCGTCTCAGAAGCGGGAGATCGGCGCGTCCATCTACATCGGCTGGGCGGCGTCCGCGCTGCTGCTGCTGGGGGGGTCGCTGCTCTGCTGCTCCTTCTCCCAGGACTCCCGCAGCTCCTACCCCATCAAATACGCCCCCACCACCACCTTCACGTCCGGGGGGGACATGGACAAAAAGCAGTACGTCTGACGCTCCGAACAGAACCGAACAGAACCCACTGTCCCTTCAGAAGGGGTTTCCGGTTCCAGCCTCGCCGTAAAGTTCCAGAAAATAACATTTGGACTTCTTCCTCCGCACCTGTAAGCGCGCGCGCGCGCGCGCCAGCGGAATGACGCGCGTGGTGCAAACATGTACAGTTCTGTCCCGTCACTTTGTACAGATTTGTTTTTATAATAAACACAAATGAACTAAAAGTTTCATCATTTTTGGTGGTTTTTAATCACAAAAGAAATCCAGCGTGACCGTCATCTGCGCATGCCCAGTAAGGATCTTACAAATGCGCGAAACACCAGGAAAAGAACAAACTCAGCCTGACTTTTAAAAGGTTACTTTTTTAAAATATTTTTATTCAGTTTAGGGCTTTATTCCTAATGATTTAAAATTCTGTAGACTTTATTGACAAATTCCTGCTGAACAAACCACAAACCAAATTAGACTGTATGCAGATGACAACGATGTTTCACGTCTAAAATAAATGCATTTGACTTTACTATTATGTTTTTAAACATACACAGAAGCCTTTCAGATACGTGTGCTGGGTAAAAAGAACAGTAAAGTGCTAAAAACATTTGAAACGTACAAAACCCGTCGTTGATCTGTTCGGTTCGTTCATGAACCTCTGAGGAATTTAACTTTGTTTTTTATCTAAATAGTTTGTGTTTATGCTAAGTATGTCTTTGTATTTTGTGCACTCCACTGATTTTTTTGTGTGCACTGCGTAGGGATGCGTGATAATTAGCGCTCCAGATACGGAAGCCCTACAGGTCCACGCGCGTTTGCCTAGACTTTTCATTGACTGTGGCCGCTTAAACGCCAGACGATGCCACCGGTGGGAACGCAGCTCCAGATGGAACGCAGTGGTGTTTGGCCCCACAAACGCTAGAAAGTGGTTTCAGTGAAGCTGCACCTCCCCATGCTCCCCCTGCTCCCCCTCCACCGACGAGAATTAGGAGAAAGGTAGAGTAAAGAATCTGCTTTTGCCCCCCCACCCCCACCCCACGGAGCTTCAGCAAACACCGACCGTCATCGAGAGCGCCGCAATCAGCGCAGGAAGCCGGGCCCGGATCTGGACCGGAAGCCGGCCAAGAGGAAGAGCGCATGTACGTGCACAGGCATGACCGGACTCAGAGCAGGTGGCGTTTCACACAGAAACCTGATGAGTTCAGAGCCCTCCTGAAAGCTGGGAAAATGTCACGTTTGTTGTGTTGTGTGTAAAACTTTTGATTGGTCACAGATTGTTTCCAAACAAATATCCTTTTAAATTTGTTTTTATTTTCAGCTGCTCACAATAATTTACATTCAAATCTGTACAAGACTCCCTCAGTCCTTTATTCACATAATTAACAGATGAACCGAACCGAGCCAGGCCAAAGTGGGTCAAAGCCCATGAAGGCACTCTGCCGCCCCCTGGTGGCTGAGCAGCGTGAAGGCAGAAACACAACAGGGGAGTTTGGCGCTTAAAGGGTCAGTTCAACAGATTCCTGAACGCCTCAGTCCGGACGCTGTGGTGTAGTGTCTGCTCCGAGAACGGACCATCACAGGTTTGATCCATCCTATGACAACATGTAACCCGTTTACATTTCAGATTTATTTTCTTGTTTTTTTGTGATTTTCAGAATAAAAGCCTGTTTGCTTCATATTTGCACTTAATTGTTTTAAATTCTGAATTTGTTTCAAAGTTGACGTTCAGATGAAAAACAAACGTTTGATATAAAAATATAGATTTGAGAGGAACTGACCCTTTAAGCCGTTTTTGCTGTGGGGGGGTCTTTAGTCAGAGTTCTGTTGGGATCGGACCCTCCAGACGCCAACCCGAGTCACTTTGTATCAAACAAACCTTTTCTTCATTAAAGCACCCCCCCCACCCCCAAAGTCCCGGCGGCGTCTACGGCTGGTACTCCTTCAGGATCTGCCCGGCGATGACGAGCCTCTGGATCTCGCTGGTGCCCTCGTAGATCTCGGTGATGCGCGCGTCGCGGTAGTGGCGCTCAGCCGGCATGTCGGTGACGTAACCCATCCCCCCCAGGATCTGGATGGCCTGGTTTCAAACGGACCGTTTAAAGACGCACCTGCACGTCGTGACGCTCGCCGATCAGAGGTTCTTACCTGGTGTGAGCAGAAGGTGGCGGCCTCCGACGCTGCTAGTTTGGCCATGGCGGCTTCCTGCGGGAGATGCACAGAGAGGCGGGGTCATGCCGCTGCTCCAGGAAGTGGCCTGAAGCTTAAACCAGAAGCCCGTTTGTACCTTCGTGAAAGGCCTCTTGGAGTCCCGAAGAAGAGCCGCCTTCCAGGTGAGCAGGCGGGCGCTCTCCAGGGCCACGCCCATGTCGGCCAGCTTAAACTGAGCAGAGCAGAGACGGAAGATTAAAAAAACAAAAAAAAAAACAAGTCAGAAGTTCCTTTAGGTAAAACCTTATCATTTAGACAAGAGGAAGTTTCCTTTGATGTTTTGTATCACAAATGTTTTCTATTAAAAACATCAGAATTTCCTATAACTAGTTTTTTTTCATTATGGTTTTCACTCATTGTTGTCTGCGTTTGGCCACGCCCACTCACACCATGGTAAAATATGGCAAATGCATTTCTTTAAAATGAGGAAATATTTCTGTTTTCATCGTTAAACGTTTAAACGCCGTGAGGCTAACGCTTCACTGTAACTCCTGATCCGTTTACGTAATTTCCGAAATGTCCGCTGATTCTGTCGTGAAATGCCAGCTATGCGTGAACTACCGGGTCGAGCTCTGACCAATCAGGGACCTGGATGTGGAAGCGGTGAATGGATTTGGATTCACAGTTCACACGTCACATGACCTGTGTGTGCATGACATGAGATCTGGATGTTTGTCAGTATGTCTTTTCATCCCCAGACCAGGTGGGGGCGCCGTGAATGGATGAAGCAGCGGCTGTCACCTGAACGGCCTGCAGCTTTCCGATGGGCGCTCCGAAGGCCGTGCGTTTGTGGGCGTAGTCGGCGGCGCAGTCCAGGGAGGCCTGAGCGATGCCGAGAGCCTGAGCCGCGATGCCGATCCGGCCGCTGTCCAGGGTTTGCTGCGGGACGGAGACGGGTGAACGGGAGAACAAGCTGACAACGGTTTCCTCCCGCTGAGGAGGCTGCGAGTTACCATGGCGATCTTGAATCCGGCTCCGCGGGGGCCCAGCATGCTGTCCAGCGGGACCCGGCACTCCTCCAGGATGATGTTGGCGGTGGACGAGGCCCGGATTCCCAGCTTGTCCTCCTTCTTCCCCAGGGACAGTCCGGGGTGCGGCATGGGGACGAGGAAGGCGCTGATGCCCTGCAGAGGAGCAGAGGTGGTCAGACCGAACCCAGGCCCCCGAGGAGAACCGGCGCGGTGCGGTGGGGCCGTGCCTTGTGCTTCAGCTTCTTGTCCGTGGTGGCGAACACCACGGTGGCGGAGGCGTCCCAGCTGTTGGTGATCCAGGCTTTGGTCCCGTTCAGCACCCACTCGTCCCCCTCCTGACGCGCCGTGGTGGAGGCTGCGCCGGCGTCGCTGCCGTTACCTGCGGGTCAGAACGCCGTGACCACTCCGACTTCAGGGGAAAAACACGAGGGGGAGGGGCTGCCCTTACCTGGCTCGCTGAGGGCGAAGCAGCCCACCTTCTCTCCGGTGGTGAACGGCGTGATCCACTTCTTCTTCTGCTCCTCGGTGCCAAACTTTAGGACGGGCCCGATGTACAGAGACTGGAAGGCAGAGACAGAAGCTGCGTCAGAGCGCCCCCCACTGCAGGAGCGCGGCGCTGGCGGACGGCACCCACGTTGTTCACGGACACCACCACCCCCGTGCTGGCGCAGCCTCTGCTGATCTCCTCCATTGCCACGCTGTACGCCAGGTAGTCCATTCCGGCCCCGCCCAGCTCCTCCGGCACCTCCATGGCCATCACGCCCATCGCCCCCAGCTCTCTGATCTGGACGACAATAACAGCAGAGGGTTCGAACCCACAGAAGGTCCCGGTTCAACTTTGACGGCTAAGAAAAAAGTGGGAGGAGCTTTCGGGATGTACCTGCTGGGCCGGGTAGGCGTGTTCTCGGTCCAGCTTGGAGGCGACGGGGATCAACTCTCGGTTGGCGAAGTCCCGGCAGGTCTGCCTCAGCAGCTGATGCGTCTCCGGCAGCTCCGCCAGCTGGGACAGAGTCCGAGAGCCGGCCAGACACAGAACCACAGCTGAGGACACAAACGGGAAGACCGGGGACTCAGAACGGCTCGAGAGTTTCTGATCCCAGAACGATGACCTCATAGCGGCGACCGAACCGATGCTGATGGTTTCCTGTGGCGGTTCTGCTGAGTCGACGTCCTTCAGTTCAGCGACAGACGGACTAAAAACGATCAACATCGAGTTCTACAACCCAAGATCGTTCCAGATAGCATTTAGATTAAAAAAAAAAAAAAACTAAATGACTATTTCAACTGTGAGGCATGGGGGTGGACTATTCATTATCTGCAGTTGGTGGCTAAAAGAAAGGCAACCACAACAAACCTTCTGTTTTTATTTTTAAAAAGAGAGCAAAAACCATTAAAATTCATTTTAGCACCTTTGAAATCATCACAAGCTACAATATTTTATTTAAAAAAACGTTTAACAACATTAACAATCAGAAATAAATCTAACAGATCATCTTCTGACCTATTTTCAAAGCGTTCCCTGTGCTCTTTTAAAAGCCCATTATGACGTTTTTAGCCGAAAATCTAAAAATTTGTGACATTTTCTAGAAGTTGTGCCCCGCCCGCCGTACTTTCTATGTCACAAATACGATCTTTTTCCACAAAAAAAGAATCTGTCTGCTCCTGATTCATAACGATTTGATAAAAGAAACACTCAGAAAAGAAATTATGAGCATTTTTATGTCGTCCACCATCAGAAAATGCTACAGGAACATGTTCCAAACAGCTTTTTCCTGGAGTGGGTCTTTAACAGTTTAGTTCTTGGGTCCTCTTGGTTTGTTTTCAGCAGGAGAGAGTTTCTGCTGTACGGACAGTCCCTGAACGCATCATTATGTAGGTGAAGAGTCACCCTCCTCATCCTCCGTCACCTTCGTCTCCTAATCAATGAACTGAACGCCGATCGACTCCGGTTTCATTCCCGGGTAATAAGAACGTTTTTATTCCGAATCGGAACCGGAGTCAGACAGCTAGAGCCGCTAACGAGCTAGTTGGTAGGTAAGCTAACGGCTAACACGCAGCGACCCCCAGCAGCGGGTTATCAGCAGGTTATCTCCATGGTAACGGGTGGAACAGCGGAGCAGAAGATGACGCCCGCAATAGTTTGCGCCTCCTCACCTCTTCTAGCTCTGAAAAGCGCCGACATGTTTCCTTCCTCTGCGCCGAGACTGAAACACGCTGCTGCGTTCAGGGACTGTCGGATGTCATGCAGTTCTGAAAACTCAGCGCCAGTTTTCCAGGGATCCCCGCGGTGGTCGATGTAAGCAAACGCTAAAGTTCATTTACGACATTTATTTATTTTGTTTCTCTATTTGTTTTAAGAGTTTGTTTCGTAAAAAGACACACTTTCAACTCGTGAGAGTTAAATAATCCGTGGTTTGTGAAGGGTTATGAAATGGACCGATCACGTGACTGAGTGTTGCATTTACTGTACCTGGGTCATAAGACGCCAAACTTGACTGCAGGTTACGTGTTTGGTGTTTATTGTATAAAGAACAAACTGTAGTTAAAAAAACATGGTTACATGTTTGTTTATAAACCCAAAGATATAAAATACATCAGTTTTTATAGTTTTTTAAATGAAACCAGCTTGATTTGTATCAGTTCTCGCCGTTGAAACTCTGAGCTCTATGTTGTCCTCGAACACAGCATGTTTTCCTGTGTTATTAATGCGAAATTTTAAAAAAGTGTTTTATTTCAGGCTTATTGACCGAATTTAAGCTTTTAATTATAGTAATTTAAGGAATTATTAATTTTGGTTTATCAAGAAAAAGAGTGTCAGAAATATTTTTGATGACCATATTTATAAATGTTATATTTTATGTAAGTGTTCACTTTCTGTTGTCCATGATGCAAGTGGGTTTAATTTTTTAAGTCGTTTTTACTGAGGATTGAACGTGTTTTGCTTTAGTTTGAATTTTTGTAAATCTATTAATTCTAGATTCTCTTAATTCCACATTCACTTTCTGTTTGCAGTTATTATATATTATTTATATCCTGGATACTAATAAAAGTTTAATTCCAAGTGACGTTGATGCAAAATCTGCTAGAAAAAAAAGGAAGTGTTTTCATTTTTCTGCAGACTAACGGTGAAGATCAAGGTCAGGATGCTGATAGTACTGCTGATTCCTCTCTGACTATTTAGATAAAACATTAAAACAACGTAGACTAACTGTTTTTTGACAGTTTTATCACTTGATTGCAGTATCCAGCTGTGAAACCCCCAAATACTTCTGCAGAAAAGAGGATCCAGCCAGTGGAGGTTCAGGTTTTTCACAACATGTTTATTTTTAGCACCATAAAAAGTCACTTAAAGTTGTCCAGTGTTTGCTCTCATGTTGTCTTTCCTTTGGGATGGAGCAGTGATGGAAGGCTTCCAGGAGGGGGCAGGAGGATGTGGGGATGGGGTAAAAGGCTGAGAGGGCGGCGTCAGCAGCGGCGATCACTTGCTGGCGGTGGTGAAGGTGAAGCAGCCTCTCTGGTGGAACTGCATGTCCCTGATGCGGCGCATGGACTGGATCTGAGGCTGGAAGGCGCAGAAGTCGTTGTAGTGCCTGTAGTCGCCGCACTCGAACAGGTACTGGTAACCTCTGTAACCGGGGTACTGGTAACCCACCCACCTGAGGGAGACACGCCCACCGTTACTGAGAGAGTCTGACTCACCTGGAACAGCCTGGAACGCAGAGCTCAGGAGAACGCTGTGGCCTCAGTTCAGCCCTGTTCTGGACCCCCTCCTGCTCTTTTTACCCCATCAGGTGGGTTCGGTCACAACCTGGTGTGGGTTTTCATCTGTAGGTTGGACCAGGACACCTGGGGTCCAGCATCATCAGAACCAGGCCCTGGAAATCCAGGAGCTCAGGTTCTGGAGGTCTAATCCAGCCTCAAAGAGGACGTCCATCAGGAAGGGGGGGCATTTAGGAGATCAGAGATTTCAGTTCTTCTATAAGTTTTTGAGAGTTAAATGTTCTTGGAGGAGTTTCCTTTCTTAAATGACTCCTCTGTGGGATCAGTGTAGACTGTCTCTCATGACTGAAAACACTGGTTTTCCTTCAGGATGGACCTCAGATGTGCTGGAGCTCTGAACCCTCCTCAGGCTCTACTTTATGTTCAGGCAGTTAGAAACATCTGCAGGTGGACTAAAGGATCTCTGAGGAGGTCCCAGAGGTCCAGTCTGGCCTTACAGCAGGTGTAGAGGTCTCTGTGGTCTTGGTTAAGGTGTGAGGAGACCCTGGGAGTCCTCAACTTGTCTGTTCCTCAACGTGTCTGTTAGACCCAATTCCCACTAGACTTTTTAAAGAAACTTTTCCCCTAATTAATGACTCCATATTAACAATGATAAATACCTCTCTAGAAACGGGTTACGTGCCACAGTCTTTTAAATATGCAGTTGTTAAACCTCTTCTGAAAAAGCCCAGTTTGGATCCTAACATCTTGGCCAACTATAGACCGATATCAAATCTGCCCTTTATTTCTAAAATCCTAGAAAGAGTTGTAGTTAAGCAGCTTTACTGCCACCTACAGGACAACAGCCACTTTGAAGACTTTCAGTCGGGGTTTAGACCCCACCACAGTACGGAAACCGCACTAGTTAGAGTCTCTAATGACTTGTTATTGGCTTCAGAAAAGGGACTACTTTCTATTCTTGTCCTGTTAGACCTCAGCGCAGCTTTTGACACTATCGACCACAGTATTTTACTCCATAGATTAGAGCATGACATAGGGATCAGAGGATCTGCTCTCCAGTGGTTTAAATCCTATCTGTCAGATAGGTATCAGTTTGTTAATGTAAATGGACATTCCTCTCAGTACACTCGAGTTAACTACGGAGTCCCACAGGGCTCAGTCTTAGGACCCATCCTGTTTACGCTATATATGCTACCCCTAGGAAACATAATCAGGAAACACAGCATTAATTTTCATTGTTATGCCGACGATACTCAGTTGTATTTATCCATGAAACCTGACCAGAATGACCAGATAGAGAAACTGAACGCCTGCATCAGAGACATCAAGACCTGGATGACAATTAATTACCTCCTCTTGAACCCAGAAAAAACTGAGGTTATTATACTAGGTCCTAAAAATCTGAGAGATGCTCTGTCTGCTCAGATAGTCTCCCTGGATGGTGTAAGTATAGCCCCCAATTCCACAGTTAGAAACCTTGGGGTCTTATTTGACCAGGATTTATCATTTAAGGCTCACATATCTCAGGCGTGTAGAACTGCCTTTTTTCACCTGCGGAACATTGCTAAGATCAGAAATATACTTTCTAAGAGTGATGCTGAAAAACTCATCCATGCATTTGTTACGTCGAGGCTGGATTACTGTAACTCCTTGTTAGCAGCGTGTCCTAAGAGTTCCTTAAGAAGTCTCCAGCTTGTTCAGAACGCAGCAGCTAGATTGTTAGCAGGAACTAGCAGAAGAGATCACATCACTCCTGTGTTAGTTTCGCTCCATTGGCTCCCAGTTGATTCCAGAATCCAGTTCAAGATCCTCCTGTTAACCTATAAGGCCTTACATGGAATGGCCCCGTCCTATATTAATGACCTCATAGTCCCTTACCATCCAATCAGAACACTTCACTCGCAAAATGCAGGACTGCTTGTGATTCCTAGAATTAGTAAAAGTACAGTTGGAGGTAGAGCGTTTAGCCACCAAGCCCCTGTCTTATGGAATAAACTCCCAGCTCATGTAAGAGAGGCAGATTCAGTTTCTACATTCAAAGTTAGACTGAAAACATTCCTCTTTGGACAGGCTTATTGTCAGACTAGTCAGTATTCAGAGATTATTTAACTTAATGTTAATTGTTTAAATTAAACTAAATAACAATAACTATTATTTTAAAAGGCTGCTAGAAGTTGAAGCTGGGGTAACTATGGTGCACTGGGGCTCTGTCCTCTTTTCTGTCCTTTTCCAATACTTTTCTTTTCTCATCTACCTCTACACTTCCTCTCTTCTCTATCTGTGATCATCATTTATCATTTAGTTATCCATGCCTCTGTTTGGTGCAGTGATTCATGTATTGTCCCTCTATCCCTCTCCCCTCCTGGGGAGTGGGAGTGCTTCCAGACTCCAGTTGGCCCATCCGTGCTCCTGTTCCTGACTGTGTACCTCGTCTCTGCTCCTGCTCCTACATCTGGCTGTGGTTCCTGTCTCCGGCTCGACTCGCGCCCCTGACTGTCCCCAACCACGGCTGGATGAAGCTCGTCTGCTGGACTTTAAATATATAGATGTAGAGTTAGATAAGTTAATTCTTCTCTATGAGTTCTGGTAAATCGCCTGTCCGTCCTGGGGGAGGATCCCTCCTTCATGTGGGCACCCCTGAGGTTTCTTCTTTTTTTTCCGGAATCCGGTTTTTAGGAGTTTTTTCTTACCACGAAGGGGGGTCTAAGGGCAGGGATGCCAGTATAGCTTAGTCAGTTTGTTCGTTTATTTTAGTATTTTCCTATTGACTCCTTGTACTCATCATCCTTTTGAGTCATGTTTTACTTCAAAGCCCATCGAGACGACTGTTGTTGTGATTTTGGGCTATACAAATAAAATTGAATTGAATTGAATTGAATTGGGAATGTTCTGAGCAGAGCCAAGCCGGTGAAGCGTCACCTGCAGGAGACTGCGTTGACCACCAGCGTTTGTGGTTGAACTCCTTCCCCTGATCAGCTCTAGCTGTTCCCGTCGGCCCTCGGGGCTCGTCCGGGTGTGAAAAGCGGTCGAGTGTGAATCTGTGTCTGACTCTGAGGCGTGATCACGCGGCGTAAACGTGTGCACTCACGCTCCTCCTGGCACCCTCACGCTGCCCACTCTGTCGCAGAAGCCGTGCGCCCACAGGGTGGGCACGTCATCCTCCTGGATCTCCATCTTGTTGCCCTTGAAGTCGGAGTGCTCGAACAGGCAGATCTTGTGCTCCATGCTGTCCTGCAACGAGGAACCAGTGGGGTCAGCCTGTGAATCATTTGTTTGCGGACCCTTGAGTCCGTTCCCGCTGTCAGCCTGCAGGTGGCAGCCTCGTTCTCCAGCAGGAGCAGCTGGTTTCAGGTTTTTCAGAACCCCGTCTGGGTTCTGGGACTCACCATGCGGATGGGCCTGAGGGACATGAGGCAGTCGCTGCGGTAGGAGTTGCTCCAGGTGTCCCAGCGAGGATACTCGCCCTTCTCCAGGATGAACATCTCCCCACGGAAGTTAGTCTGCTCAAAGGCAACAAAGCTGCAGGAGGCATGGCGGGAGAGAGGAGGCGTTAGGCGGGGACCGTCGCCATGGAAACGGGAGCAGAGGCTGAGCCGGTGTCGTCCACTTACGGGCCGCACTCCACAATCAGACTGCGCACGCGGTCCATGCCACGGTCACACACGTTCATGCACTCGTTCTGCACCTCCATCATCCTGCCCTGGAAGTTCTCCTGGTCGAACAGCATGATCTGCAGACAGGAAGCAGAGTGGGGGGGGGGGGGGGTGATGGGGTGATGGAACAGTTTCCCAGTCTGTGAAAACTTCCACCGACCCAATGAGAAAACGCTCAAAACAACAAAATTTTCCATAAAAAATTGTACACCAAAACGCTTTTTTTGGGGCCAGAATTCCATATTTGTAGAATTTTATTTGTTGTTTTTTTCTAAATTCATCCTTAGAAAATTCCACATTCCATCTTTTCAGTTTAAACCTGTTCTCTTGTCTTTTAAATAAAACACATTTACAAACCTCCACACGAGACGCGTTAAACTAGTTTCAGAGCAAGTTTTCCTACAAAATGTATCAACAAAAACTCGAATATTCATTATTTTGAAAGGAACTGTAAAATACAGACATTTTGGTTTTCCCACCAATTTATCAAGATTAGTTAAAAGGTTTTTTTTTTTTTATTATGTTGGTTCCAAATTAGACCCCCCCCCCAAAAAAAAAAAAAAATCTGCTTTTATTTTTTAAGGTAAACTTTGTAAATGTATTGAAGGCAGGAATCTGTTGGTCAAAAATGTTCACATAGTCTGGAAAAAAAACTGAACTCTGCCTTTTAGTTTAAAAATCAGATTTGTTTTTGGTTAAATGACGTAAATAATTAAAATTCTAGATGAAACGTTTCAGAATCAGTTTTTTTTTATATCACAGGAGCTTTTACTTGGAAATTCAGTTGCAGAATTTCAAAGTAAAAGCTAAATACTGTGCGGTTATTGCACAATGCAGCTGTCGGTTATTTTGTGAAGAGTCAAAACGCATCATTGAAACAAAAGCCTCCTCTTGCTGTTTTTTTGCTCTCTAACGTGGAGCGTTCTGTTCTTCAATGTTCCAGAGGAACCGTTTGTACCGGCGATCAGCTGTTCATCCGTCCTGAAAGGAGCAGCCTTCACTCACTCTGTAGGATCCCATGCCAGGGTCTCCGGTCTTGGTGGCCTTGCTGGTGGCGGCTGGAGCGGGGGCCCCCTTGTCCTTGGCATCGGTGCCCTGGCTGGAGGCGGACTTGGCGGTCTGGGACATGGTGAGGGGCTTCAGGAGAGTCTGGGTCAGAGACAGAGGAGTGAACAGGGGAGGGGGGTTGGATGACGTTGGGTTTGCAGTTTGTGTGCGTTTGGGAGCCAGACTTCCCCAGGCTGCAGGGGCCCCAGGGGCCCCGGCTGTGTGGGCGTCCTTACCTGCGTCAGTACAGCTTGCAGTGCCGTGAGAGGAGGCTGGCTCGTGCTGGTCCCGTCAGCGCCCGGCGCAGGCTTTTATACTCTGGCAAAGACCAGACGTGGGGGCTCCCTTCACAATCAAAAGCCTCTCGTCATCACAGTTGGCCTCTGCCAAAGCCCGGGGGGGTGGGGGGTCACCGCGTGGCCCCCCACCCCCCGTCGGCCTGCCTGTAAGCATTTCAGAGTCAAAGGAAAAGACTGAGCCAGGCGTTTTTCCGTGTGCTGCCGTGCTTCAAAGGACACAAAGAGGCCATCCACTCCACCACAGCTCCACACACAGCAGCTGCTTTCTCACTCTTAAAAAAAAAAAAAAAAAAAAAAAAAAAAGGCGCCTTTGGGATTTTGAGGAACATCAGCGGGAACCAAGTCACAGAACAGAACCCAGGAATGACGGTTTCCATGACGACCACAGAGGATGATGAGAGGTGGATGGTCCTTCACTGATGCTGCCACACCACAAGCTTGTCCAAAAACATTACCTTTTCCTTCCGTTTGGATGCTTTCCTGCCCTTCCTATGTTTGTTTTGCTTCACTTTTATTGTGACTGGAAAAAACAAAATGGTTTTATTTTGAATTTTGCAACTTTATTAGCAACAAAATGACTGAGCATTACAACCAGATGTATTGGTTCAATCAGACATTATTCTTTCTGCTCTCTTTTTTCTCATGAATATCCTTCCATCAATCTTCAAAAGCAGCTGAAGCCCCTTTCATGGTCACACGGTTGCTGGAGCCTATCCTAGCCACTGGTGGGCAAAGGTGGGGTTCACCTCAGACAGATCTGTGACGGGGCCATACCATCACATCCACACTGAGGGGGACCATTTAGAACCGCCAATCCACACGCAAGAGCCCATCTGGGATTTGAACCGGTGTCTTTTTGCTAGAGCTCTAGACACTACACCACGGTGTAACCCTTCCTCTCCACTGTCTTCTTTTGCTGTTCAGCATGATGATTAAACTGAAAACCCTTCATGTAATCTGTCAATCCCTCACATCTGTTGTTACTTTAAAATGTTTTTTTAATAATAATCTGGACTAATCTAGATTATAACAAGCACACTTGTGTTGGTTTTTTTTGTCTTTCATGAAGCCCTTTAATACAAACTGTCATAAACTGATTCTTAAAGACCCCGTCTGATGAAAACGGCGTTACTAAAATGTTCTCGTGGCATTTTTCTGATGATGGAGGACAAATAGAAAGAAAATTAAGATCAAAACTGCATTTCTGAGGATTTCTTTGTTCAAATCGCGAATGAGGAGCAGACGAAAAAATGCAGTTTAAAAAAAATCGTATTTGTGATGTAGAAGAAATGCTGGGCGGGGCCACAAGCTCCCAGCTCCGCCCCATTCCGATGCATCCACCTGCAGACAAATCGATCTGTAAACGTCTTTGTTTTCCTGGTCTGAGCTGGAATCTGGATCAGAACATGACGGATGGACATCTACGGTGTTTTGGTTACACCGCTGATGTTAGGTTAGGGGTGTGAGGGGCTGTAAGCTAGTGGGAGAGCGTGTAAACAGATGGATGATGGGACATGGGGGCGGACTTACTCCGCGCCAACAGTTCTGCCCTCAGAGGTGAATTTGATGAACTCCTGCAGCTCTGCAGAAACCATGTCCTAGAAAACGACACTGGTTTATAGATTTTCTGAATGAAAAGACCACTGGGAACGCTTTGAAAATAGATCAAAAGATAACCGGAGAGGGTCTCTGCCTTCCTGTGAGGATTCTGCCGTTTCTCAGGTCAACTGAGGATGAAGATTTTAAAAAGTTCTGTCTTTCTACAGACTTTATTTGAAGATGTAGAGAAAACCTTTTGATGGAATTTAAACTTCTCCTCTAGTTCAGAGGTCCTGTTGGTCCTGAACCTGAAGCTTCATCCGTGACATCATCCCGCTTTCGAAGAGTTCACCCTTCATGAACGCCGCCGCAGTAAACAGAACAGATCCGGTCGCTTTTCGGTGGTGAACCAGAGGTTGATGAGGGTGATTATTCAGGGATTATGGCAGATTAAATCTGGATTATGTCACCTCTGCTGTGATGATTTCCTCGTATGAAGATGGATTATTTGGCGTGTGATACATGCAGATTAGGTGTGGCCTAATCCCGCCGTGTAATCTAACTCCCACTGCGTGTTCTGGGGCTGCGTGTCAAACTGAAACCATTTTAAAAACGTTCTAAATTATGACGTTTAACTGTAGCAAAAACGTAGATGCATTGACAGTCAAGGATTCTTTTTTTGTGCTGTCAAGAAAATGATGAGGCAGTTCAGATGTTTTAGAAATTTCTGAATAATTTACAGAGTCACATGTTCAACTTCCTGAAACAGTTATTGCTGGTTTCTTCAAAAACGGAGAAAAGTAGTAGATGTTTGGGACTATTTTGTGGAGCGGATTCATATAAATTTGGTAATTCAGTCAAGATTTTATTCCCTTTGGACTAATTTACCAAAACAAGGGGAGTTAGTAGAACATAGGATCTTCTGAACTGTTTTTTGTTTCTCAAAAAGACAACACGCCCGGTTCTCATTCGTTCAGGTGATGTCTTGAGGTCAAGTCATGACGTCTGGACTGAAGTCTTCTTTCTTGAAATATTTTAAATCTGGACGCTATGACTTCAAGGCTGAATCTGAAATATTCTGTCATGGCTAGCAGGCTAAGGCAGACTCGAGTGCTGGAACCCGGAAGGACACAAGGCACGCAGAGAGGTAAGTGTAACTGGTTTTAATGTAGTAGCGGGGATGAAGCTGAGTCCCAGGTTTCCTGTGGTGGGCAACGGAGGTGGTTGGAGGGTCTTGGCGGCGACAACCGTTGAATCCAAGGTGGATATCCAGAGGAGCGACAGGAACGTGAACGGCGAGACGTGAGCAGCCACCAGAAGGGTCCAAACGGAAATGTAATCCTGAGACGAGGCAAGACAGACTAGGTTAGTAGGGAACGAGGCAAACATGAAACAAGAACTATACGAGGCCAGGAGATGCACCGTGGAAGTACAACGAACTAGCGTTGATTGCGGGTCCGAGGTCTCCTTAAGAACCTGCGGCCAGACGAGGATGAGGAGGTGCAGCTGGAGGCATCAGGTGTAGCTGATGAGGAGGAGGAGTCAGCCGGGGGCACCGTGACATATTCCCTCCAATTGTAGGGTCATTTGAAGTTGTAGCGGTGTCCCGAAATGCTTTTTTATGGAGGAGTGGTGGGGAATGGCTTAGGCCTAGTTATCACGCCGCCGGTAGGGTGACCCGCGACACACGAGTGTGTCGGTTGTTTCACGATGAGCAACAACTTAATTTTTCCACATCTCTTGGCTTGGAGGGGCAAACGTAAGCGGGAGGCAGAAGACTTGTTTAAACACAGCTTTACACCAACAGTGTATTTTGAAGACGTTCTCGTTGATTCTTGGACATTAATTGGGTTAGCGCCATAAGGATGGTACGATTCTGGATGATGGGGTTCTGAATCCTTGGGGGCCTGGTAGCTGCTCTTCTGCTAACACTGACACTACACTGATGCTTCACGCTCACAAAGGCAGGAACTCACAGACATTTGCTCCTTCCAGCATCTCCACATGGCTGCTCAAATCGTCTTCATGCAAAGGTTTGTAGATGATCAGATTATAGTCTGAGTGCTGATGTTTTGAAAAGTCTCCAGGTCACATGGCGGCTGTGATGTCGTCACTGACGGCAGATCTGGAGATGGCTGAAAGTCCTCTGGGCTCACAGGAAATGGAGCTGTTGTCTAGGAATTTGAGCTGCCTGTACGAGCGCTTCCTCTCTCTCCTGTTTACAAGACGTTGATTATGTAAGCCGCCACTAACACACAGACGCACACAAACACACACAAACACTGCAGCCTCTTGGTTGAACCGGCGCTCAGGTCCAGGTGGTTTCTTCCGTTTTTCTGCAGGACTCGAAAGAAGGAAAAAAGCGTTCTGAGAACGAGATGTTTGTCATTTCTTAGAGCAGGGAAGCTGTGTGATATTTGCGGTTGGAGCGTCGGCGGATGCGCAGACGGTGCTTCTTCCCTGAGGCACAGCTGCTGCAGCCTCTGCAGACGCTGCGGCACAGAGAGATTCCAAAGGTTGACTTGTGTTGAGCTCTGCTTCACGTGACGTGTCCTCTCTGTGTGGGTTCATGCGGATGCAGGTTTCTGTTTACATCTCCAGGTTTATTTGAGTTTGAGGAGCATTTTCAGCTCCACGAGTCCAGATGAAGCTTCTGAGGAACGGTGGGGGGGGCTCACCTCACTTCATGGCCAGAACCTCCATGAAGACGATGGTCCATAAAAAACACATCATTGTTTTCATGTTGGAGGCTGATGAGCAGCAGCAGAAGTTCTCTCCATCTCAAAGTAAATATTTTGACCTTATTTTGCCCCGCCCACATTGTTGGGCTGATGGCTTTAAAGACCCACTCAGATGAAAACTGTGTTTTTGGTGTTTGATGATGAAGGAAAGCTCAAAACTGCATTTCTGAGTGTTTCTTTGTTTAAATCATTGAGAATCAAGCGCAGATGAAAAACGCACTTTTAAAATGATCCTATTTGTAAGCTCTTGTAGACATAGAGCTCTCAGAAGTGGGGGCGGGGTTACCCCACTCCAACAGTCCCGCCCACATCTCAAAGGTGAATTTCTATTGAACTCCCACCGCTCTGCAGAAACTATGTCCTAGAAAACTACACAGGTTTTTAGATTTTTGCTTAAAAAAACGACATGATCATAATGAAAAGAGGACTGGGAACGCGTTGAACTTGAATCATAGATGATCGGAGTGGGTCTTTCAGTGACGTACAGGCGTGTTCAGCTCAGGACAGGACCTTAGCTGGTCTGCATCACACCGCAGTCCCACAGACTTTTTGTCTCCATTGGTGAGAAGAAAATATGCTGTAGGTTTACTTTTAAATGATTCGGATCATGGATCACTGCAGTGACATCATATGATGGGCGGAGCCATGACTTCCAATTGTCACATTTTTTTTCCAGACCTGACATGTTTTTTCATGTTTGAAAACCTGTTCTGGAAGACAAAAACAAGCTTCTTTGGCTTAGAGTCAGGACCTGTGAGCACAGCTAACCCCCCATGCCTGAACTGCATGTTACCGTGAAACACGGACTGTTTCCGTACTGACTGAGTGTGATGTCATCCGCAGAAACTGGTTTACTTCCAGCTCCAACCAGATTGAGTCAATTCAGTCACCATTTTTGGGGGGAAAACAGACGCTGCCATGTTGGAGCCACGTGTTGTCGGTAAGCAGTGATTGGTCCGAGTTGGTTCTGAGTCAACGTTTCTGTGGCAACCACTCTCACCAATCAGCAGTGAGCTTGCTGGAAGGCCACACCTCTAGCACTTGAAAGCAGGCTACGCAAAAACTGTCAAACGTTAGGAATGTTGGATGAGGGGGCCAGCAGGCTCCACCCACTTTCATTGAGGCATCTGATTGGACAGTTTATAACTTGAACTACAGAAAAATATGTCGATTACCAAGAACATGCTACATAAAACGTATCAGAGCCAGAACGCTTCTCACCAATAGAATGACTGAGTAACAGCTGTTTATTTCTCTACAGAAGTCTACGGGATTTTGGCTTCTTGGAGCCACTTCCTGTTTGGAACGCCAGGGGGCGGAGTCACTCAGTCTGGTTCTCTTATACAATGGATCTATTAAAGTTCTTATTCAATGTCACAACAACAGCTGGAGTCAAGCCCGTCTGAGTATATTTTATATTATTTATCTTTTAATCAAACTCTTTTAGCTTTTGCCCCGCCCTCATGGTTGGTTTGGTCAGAACACGTAAGCATGAGTTTACCTTGGGAGAGGCTTTGTTAGCAGTACAGCTCAAATAATCAGCCTTTACTTGAGCGTTGTTTTTTGTAATTATACTTTGTCATCTTTTCAAGAAAAGAACACAAAACAAACCAGCACAGCAGATATCTAACCAGTTGAAGGAGATCTAGGATACAATAACATGTTGGGATGTTTTCTTACTAAATACTTTGCAATACAAAATGTGAGCCTCCATTACAAAGTATATCAGATATTTCTCAAGGAAGCTGATCCAGATCAGGCCGCCACGTCTTGTAGAAAATGTCGGAGTTACCCTTTAACGGGGCACTGAGGCGTTCCATTGGAAAAACCTTCAGAGTCTCTCTGTACCACTGTGTAACGGATGGAGGTTGCACTCGTATCCAATTTAGTAGTCTACATCTCCTAGCCAGGAGTAAACATTTTTGGAGCAACCTCATCTGTCCAGGTAACACAGGCAACCTCCCTGACTGGCCTAAGAGGAACAAAATAGGGTTTGGGGCAAAAGACCTATGAAAAATTAAGCGGAGCTCCAAAGCAACATATTGCAGAAATTTGGAGATCAGATGACACTGCAGAACACGGTGGTAGTAAGTTCCTACAGTGTTTTTACACTTTATACAGAGAGCTGAGCGCTGTGCTTTAATCCTATGTAAAACATGTGGAGTATATTGAGTCCTGGAGAAAATTCGATATCGGTTTTCTCTGAGTTTGTTACATGTAAATGTTGTTGTTTTTTTTTTTTTTTTGCAGACACAAAAGCATTTGACCAAGTTTCAACATCAACCTCTGCCTCCCAAAGATATTTAGCTTTCTCACTTGTGAGAGGGTTCGATCCCATTAAATGTGCATAACAGAGAGAAAGGAATTTCTTCTTGGAGGTGGCATTTTCATTAAATTTGAGAAGAAACATTTCTACTGGATGTAGGATTGGTTGGTCACCTGGGAAAGAGAGGGAGGTCTGAACAAAGGGTCTCACCTGGAGGAAACCTTAAAAATCTTGGTGTGATGTTCTGAATCTATCTTGAATTAGTCAAAAAGACAGAAAATCCCCTTTTTCAAAAAGGTTGCAGGCAGGTTCTAATCCCTCATCATGCCATTTGTTAAATATCCCAAAGTCTAGGCCTGGGGAGAAGGCTAAGTTTTTAATAAGAGGCTGATGACAGGGGGAGGTCGAACCACCTTCAAGACTTCAAGACCATCTTAAAGTTTAATTTATACATCTCTGAGGTGTTTGCAGATATCCTTGAACCTAAGTATGAAACCCCTTCACATGACCACCTAAAAGGAAAATTAGCTGGAGGGTCCCTTCCCTCCTTGTGGTCTCCAGTGGCAAGGTTCCAGACTGGTCAAAATTAATTTTGTACCCGAAAATTTGGCTGACTTGCTTAATAATATGAAGTAGAATTGGAATAGATGTCTCTGTTTTTGTTATAAATAACAACACATCATCTGCATAAAGGAAAATTTTGTATTCAGTGTTATTCTTTGATTCGGCAGTCAGTTGAAAAACCCAACAGGCAAAAGTGGGCGGAGCAAACGGATAACCATGGCATACATGTCATGTCTGTTAGTAAAAGTGTCATGGCATCTGGAATTAGGGGGTGAAGTCAGGCTTTGACCCGCCCCTTTTGGAGTGAGGGTTTTTCAAATAGATGAAAACTGAATCTAAAAATGTCAGAATCTGAGATTCGATGATTTTGTTTCCGTGTTCTGATGTTTTCAGGACAGCGGTGTTTTCCCGAGTGGTTGGGAGCTAGCGCCGCCTCCCCCTCTCTCTCTTATATTCCCCTGTGCCCCCAGCCCCAGTGATAATGTGGTGTCTGCACTTCTGCCCCTCCACAGATTAACACTGCTTTTGTCGGTGAGTGGGGGGGGGGACAAAGAGGAAAAAAAAAGGCCCCTCCCTGCTGCTGAGCCGGGGCTTTCAGCATGGCCCCCTGCCAGGGGAGGCTTTAAAAGGGTGGGGGCGCGTGGCTCCTCTCACTCTCACGGCAGGACAACCTGAGGGCATCAATGCGAGGTGAGTCCCCGTCCCTCGGCCGGACAGCAACCGGGGTAGAGCAACACCCCCCTCGGCACTTACATACCTTTAGTCGAATGCACCCTCCCCACTTACACTCCCCCCCCAAACAAACACCAGGACAGGAGATGGTGGGAAACTGATGAGATCAAGTGGACGGAAGCAGCCAAAGGAATTCTGATGGAGAGGCGGCATCTCCATGGAAACATTAAAAAAAAAATTTTTTTTCGGGAATCACATCCAGGATGGTCCATTAACCGGGGGGGCTGACCCCCACTGACACCTGTGGTCCAGCATGAGCTGAGCTGCTGGGCTGTTCGGGATTTTCAGACTTTATCTTGAGTAACGTCTCAGAGCTACTCTCCTCTCTTCACAGACAACATGACTCACCACTGCACCAAGTTCTCCGGCCACTGGAAGGTGAGTGTCCCGGACCGCCGCTGGACCCAGGCGGCCTTCAGGACCTGATTCTCCCCTCTGCCTCCACAGATCATCGTCTACGATGAGGAGTGCTTCCAGGGCCGCCACCACGAGTTCACCTCCGAGTGCTGCAACGTGATGGAGTTCGGCTTTGAGACGGTGCGCTCCCTGAGGGTGGAGAGCGGCGCGTGAGTCCATCCGCACACGGTAGTGCTCGGGTCGGGTCTGGCTACGGCCCTCGTTTCCCTAACTCCTCTGTCCCTGCTCTTGTCCCAGCTGGGTGGGTTATGAGCACGCCTCCTACCAGGGGCAGCAGTTTATCCTGGAGAGGGGGGAGTATCCCCAGTGTAATGCCTTTGGGGGCAGCAACGCCTACCACATCGAGAGGATGACCTCCTTCAGACCCATCGCCTGTGCCGTGAGTCCCCCTCAGGAAATGACACGACTTCACTTCAGAACCCGTCAAACCGGATCTTTTGCTCTGTGTGCCCCCCCCACCCCCACCCCATAGAACCACAGAGAGTGTCGGATGACCATCTACGAGCGTGAGAACTTCCTGGGCCGTAAGGGCGAGCTCAGCGATGATTACCCCTCCCTCCAGGCCATGGGATGGTGCAACAACGAAGTCGGCTCACTCAGGATCCAGTCTGGAGCGTGAGTGCCCCCCCCCCCCACTCCGACCTCTACCCAGCTGCTCTCCATCCTCCCCCTGCCTCCTTCTCTGACTTGTCCTCCTCTCTTTTCAGATTTGTGTGCTACCAGTACCCCGGTTACCGTGGATACCAGTATATCATGGAGTGCGACCGTCACTGTGGGGAGTACAAACACTTCAGGGAGTTCGGGTCCCACTGCCAGACCCCTCAGATCCAGTCCATCCGCCGCATTCAGCAGTAACGGCTGATCCAGAACCCGTTCTCCCCTGTGACCCTTCACCCCCGCCCGCCGCTGCCACCCAGTGCTGAATAAACTGTTTTTCTTAAACCTGACTGACCTCCACCAACATTTCTGCTTCTGTGAGGCTCCTGGATCGCTCGTGTCCGCGGGTTTCCCGCCAATAAAAGTTGGGCTGAAAAAAAGAGTGAGAAAAGTGGATGACATGTTCTTTTTCACGGGGGGGGGGGGGGGGGGGGGGTCTTTCCCATCAAATCTACGAGAAAATATCAAATAAGGAAATTAGTTTGTTTGTAAAAAAAAATAAATAAAAAAATAAATGTATGTTTGACAAGGAAGGTGGAGTTTCGTGAAAGACGTAAAAGTAAATGACAAAAAGTTTAGCAAAAAATAGATTTAATAAAAAATAAAAATCTAAAAGTAAAAATATGGACATTTTGAATGTTGTTCTGTCAAAAGTTAACACATTTTTGGACGAACACTAAATAAATCAGGTTTTACTGTTTATTGTCCAAAGGTAAAATTGAGGAAGTTCCATTTTTTCTGTTTATTTTTGATTCGTTGTTGTATTCTGATACCGAAGAGCTTCGTTTAAATGTTTCTAGTTTCACCAAAACAGCCATTTTTGGGGTTTTTGACACTAAACGTCAACATTTACAGTTTTACAGGAACTGTAGCTACTGATATGGATCAAACTCTAAGACAGAAAATACTAGAAACAAAATATATAAATACATTTATTCACTTAAATTATGTTTATTTAGAGATTATAACAGACTATTTCAAATGCAATATAATTCTGCTCCTAATTTCAATATGAAAGCAAACATTTTATGATCATTGTTGATCCCCAGTCAGGGATCAACTCTAAAGAAATGCATTTCAGTGACCTTTTTGGTTGAACGCCGCTGTAACTCACGTGTGTGTTGCATGGTTTTATTAGCTCACTGAATGTTCAGGTGCTTTTTGCTCTCAGTCTATTGGAGTTTAGTTTCACCTTCTGCTCACAGCGTTTAGTTCTATTTCTTTCCGACTTCTGATATGTAAACTGAGAACATTTTCAAGACCCCACTGAGAGACTAAAGTCACATTTCTAAAAGAAAAAGCAAAACAAAACAGAAAAGCAGCAAGAAAACGAAAGAAAACAACGCAAAAATCTTGGGAAACAAACCAAACCTCCCAAAATGTGTTTCAATGAGAACAAATTCCAGCAAAGATCAATTAATAAAGCTTGTATCTCCTTTGTAAAAATGGTTCAATTGTTCAGACAAACACATGTGGGGAATTTAAAGTCCTACTCTGATCATCTGTTTGAAAAGACTTTTACTTTTGATTACACTGTTTTTTAGCCAAAATAAAAAAAACCTGTGTTGTTTTCTAGGAGATAGTGTCTGCAGAGCCACAGGAGCTCATGAGAAGGTCACCTCTGAGTTGTGGACAAGACTATTGGCGTGGAGTAACCCCGTTCCTTCCTCTCCCCCCCCTGCCGGGAGCTTTCTCCCACTAGCTTACAGCCCCTCATGCTTCCCTAACCCGTCCAGACCGTACCCCATCTTTGCCCAACAGTATCTGGGACAGCCCTGTGACCCCAAAAGGGGTTCTGCAGGTTAAGAAAGACAGATGATTGAATGGGTTTCAGGAATCTATGAATTATTATTATATGAAAAAAATCTTATACATTGAAATTGGTGGATGAGAATGTTGGAAATGTTGTCTATTGCCATTAAAAGCAGTTTGCCTTGAGATTGCAGTCACTTTTTGAAGGAAGAGAGGAATATTACACATTATTTTAGGTATTTTCATATGGGAATCATGTAGAGCAAGAACAAATAAAGAAAAAATACTTCATTAGTTATACTGTAAACAATATAGGTTACTGTTAAATGTTAATTTAAATTTTGGATACATTTGTGTACATATATGTATCCGGAATTTATACATATATGAATATATATATATATGTATATTTTTTATAATTCCGGATGTTGTATATTTTTTTTTCCTTCTTTTAAACCCTGCAGGCGTTCACTCAGGTGAAACCTGTTAAATATTTAACCCCAAACCAGTTTTCTGCGTCTGCAGGCCTTCCTCTGCGGTGTTGGTGCAGTACTGCGGCCGGCCAGGCGGCGGCGCTGCGCGTCCGCCAGACTCCGCTCCGCGTGCCTTTGGGTCAATCTGACAGAAAATGTTCTAACATAAATGCTGGAAGGCGCTGCTTCGTGACTGTGCAGTTTCGGGGAGGAAAAGGCGAATTTCTGGTTGTGTTCTCTGCCGTTATTCGGCCAATCGTCTCGTCGAAGGTCGGAGTGAAAACCCCGAAAACGGCGGGAGTTCCTCCTTAGAGCCGCGACGTCAAGCAGGTTTTTTCGGTAGAAAACAGCCCAATGCCGCTCCGGCCCAAAGGAAGAGCCGCTCCGCGTTTTACCCGCCTCTCCCCGCCGCAGTGGGAGGAAGTCGAACCACAAAGCCAGCGGTGCCGCCGTGCTGAAGAAAAACCCCAGAAAACACGCACGTGAAGACGGGCTCGCGCTGACCGTGAGCCGTATTACTGCGGGAAAACGAGCAGCTCGGCTGCAGGAAGCGGACATCGCCGCTCGGCTACACTCGGAGAGGCAGCCGCTCTGAACCAGGACTCCCCGAACCCCGACAAGCAGGACCCAACGGGGTTCGATACCGGGTTTTTATTTTTATTTAATTCATATTTCTAAGGGGGGATTGGTGGCACGGTCCGGCGCGACCCCCCATCAAAGACGAGCGGGAATCCGCGTCTGTTCAGTTTCTTCAGGAAAAGTTGCAGAGGCGAACCACCGCTCTTCATCTCCCTCCGCCGTCCGCGTCACAGCCGTCCCTCAGTCCGGAGCCCTGCTCTGGCTCTCCTCATGGGAAGCGCGCCCCCCCTCTTCCCCATCGAGCCCGGGACACCCCAGCGAGAAGCCATGGATTATGTTACCGGACGCTGCTGATGATTTTCGGGCCCGCTGGACCGTCGAGGGCTGCTTCGCCAGAAACGCAGCGGCACTTCCCCATAAACGAGGCGGCAGCGGAGCCGCAGCCGTTAGCCTCCGCGTCAGCGCGCAGCTCGAGCCCGTCTGTCTGTCAGTCAGTCAGTGGATACGGTTGGGACCGGCGGGGGGGCATTTTAGCACTCCCGCGATTTGAAGCGGCAATATAGAGGGCGCCCCCCCACATCAAAGTTTTAGGTGCGAACTGCTCGAGTTGAACGTTAGCTAGTTCTGGCTAGTGCGGTTCATTTAGCTAGCTAGCGTCGTGGCTAACTAGCAGGCGAACCCAAATATCGACCGAGCCAGCGGGACCCGAGCCAGCCCACGAGCGGAGGAAGCGGGATCGGGTTCTGATTAATTAATCCCGCCGATTTGCCCCGACTGGATTGTGGTGCCGAGACCTCCCGAGGTGTTAATCTGCATCTTTTCCGGTCTGGTTTGATGGATGCGCGGACGCGGAACACCTCAGCCTGAACAGGAAGACCGAACCGACGCCAGGACGAACCGACCCGGAGCTCGGATTTTATTTGAGCCACGAGTCCGGGCTCATGTGTCACCTGAGACCTGCACGCGCTCCTCAGTGCCAAAGTCCACGCGAGGCATTCGCGTTTTTTATGCCTAACCGAGGACTAGAGGCACAAATCTGAGCCCCCCCTCAAAAGAAACCTCTTCTTTTGCCCCCCCTCTCTGACTGCTGGTTTGACACCAGCGGGACCGGACACACGTGTCCCAGTTCTGCTGCATCCGAGGCCCCGGAGGAGGCCGCCCCCCAGCCCACAATTTTTTTTTTTACTGAAAATACCGCCTGTTGTTTACATTTGAAGGACCCCCCCCCCCCATCTGAAACTCATGCCAAACCGGGGACGTTTGGACTCATCTGCAGCAGGGACGCCCCCGGACACGCAGACGACCTGACAGCTGTTTTCTGAGCCACATCTCGGCGCGTGAAACGAGGAAGTCGCGGCCTCAACCCCCCACCCCCCTCCTTCCTCCGCACGCGCCCTCTCAGACTCCCGCAGCTTTGCGTTAATGGGATTACAGAATCGGTGATCTTTGGGCCCGAACACCGATTGATCTGTGGATGACCCCCCCCCCCCCCTGTTCACGTGATGGTTGTTTGAGGCTCGGTTCCGGTCCTGGATGTTGGCCCGGTCTGCTGTGAGGACGCTGATTTTTTTTCTTAGTTCCCTAAAGTAAAAGGACTCCCCCCCCCCCCCCCCCTAAAACCCGGCTGTTTGGACCCCCCCCCCCCGTGAGTGGAAAGATGGCGGACCTGGAAGCGGTGCTCGCCGATGTCAGTTATCTGATGGCGATGGAGAAGAGCAAGTCCACCCCCGCGGCGCGAGCGAGCAAGAAGATCATCCTCCCCGAGCCCAGGTAAGGCGCGCGCCGCTTCTGCTGCCTGTCCCTCCACCCCCACCCCCACCCCCACCCCGCGTGCTCAGTCTTGTGCAAACGTTTCCTCCTTTAACCGCCATGAAAACAAGCTTTCCTCCACGTGACTGGCTCCGCCTCCACCTGTCACCTGCGTGGAAGTGTGGGAACAGTGTCAGCGTTTCCTGCAGGGAGGGGGGCTCCAGTGGTGCTGATGCAGCTTTATCTCAGTGGAAACATGCCCCCCCCCCCATCACCTCTGATCTGAGCCAGACTGCAAGTGATTGAACAGGATGTGGCTGATATATTTATATATAAAATGTGTTTTTGTGTTTTTTTTTGGGGGGGGGGGGGGGGGGGGCTCAGTCAGAGCTGCAGAAATGACTGAGGTCGCGGCCGATGGTGGCTGCGTTTGGAAACGTGCTCACTCAGCAGAGGCTGAAGTTAACCCGCAGTAACCCTGACGCTCCACTGCTCTGGTTTGTAGCCGATGTCCCATCGTCCCGATGCTTTGAATCATGGGAAATACGTGCAAATCCCCGTTTATTTACACGTTCACAGCAGTCGAATCAGATTTGGATCAAATGGTCTCAGTCAAGCTGGTGTGTGGAGACGTTTGCTGTTTTTTTGTCCCCTTCAGGACTCCACCTCCACGTCTGCAGCTGCCGTGGACTCTTCAGGTTTGGAGACAAGTCTTTAAAGATGCAGGAACGTGGCTGAGATGTTAAAAAAAAAACGGGTTCACTTTGTCGGAGCTTCACTGTTAGACTCGATCGTCTCTCATTTTCTGCACTTTGTGGCTCATATAAACTAAACGGCAAAGGTTGGAGATGCCTCTGTGCAGATGTTTGGAACATGCTCAGGTGTGTGATCGGGAGGGGGGAATGTTTCAGAACCTTTTGGAAGTCCTGCTGTGAAAACGGGTCAGCATCACCTGCTGCAGTCCAGAAGGATGCGGCTCCCCTCCTCATCCTCTTCTGAGTCTGGACTGGAGCAGATGTTGCTTCAACACCTGGATTTTCCTGCCAGTCTTTACTTACATTTCATATGTGATTCTTAAAGAGTCCATGCCGGGATTTCTCCGTCATTCTATGTTCACACCAGGCTTGGAAACACGACCATTTTCTATGAAGTCAATGTAAACATACGTATATCCATGTTTTGGGCTTCTGCATTTACGTGTGCTGTTGCGCGAGTTTCTACGACTCTGTGAACAAAAGATTATTGAACGCACGTTTAAAGTAACTTTGACCAGTCAGGGACTCAGATTTGGTAGTGACGTATAGATGGCGTCACTTTTACTTCACCAGTGCCAACCGGTTGAAAAGTGATCACCAAGGAGAATTTGGCCGAAATGATTCGACAGTCTTGCGTACATCGGAGTAGAGCTGTGAGGGAAAAAGCCTGGAGCAGATTCACGAGATTTGCACCGCTTGGACACTCCACGCCAAGCCTCTTCCATCTGTGAGTGCATGCGCTCGTATCTGATAGCAACGGTCTGGTGTGAACACCGTACGCTAACGGTGTGTTTGGTTTGACCTGAACTCTGGACCAAACCATAAAGCTCTGGTTCTGGTTCGGTTCCGTTAGTTTGTTAGACAGAACGGAGGTGCAGCCTTATGTGCACAGAGAGTCTGCAGAATCTCCCAGCCACATCCCTGACGTTCCTCACATTTCCCACACCTCTTCATCCTTCCAGCCCCCACAGGTGGGGCTTCAGGTTCCAGAATGAAAAGGAGCTCTCCTTGGTTCCTCGCTGCGAGTTTCCTCCCCTGAGGGTCTCCGATGCTTCTCGCAGTTCTCGGCAGCAGCCGATCGTGTTCTCAGATATGTCAGTTGTAGCTGATGTGCATTTACTTCCAAGTGCTTTTTATTGTTCCATAACTGTTGCGTGTTTGGCGTGTAATCAGTTTAGGAGCCGAGTTTTACATCATTTATCCCGTTCCACACTGATTGCATTAACTGAAAACCATTAGTGATCCTCTGAAAGCTGATAAATGTTTCCATCCGGCCGGCCGGCCGCTCGCGCTTTCACTCTACGTCAGTTTGCTTTCAAAATGAGCTGTAGAAACTTGAAGCTGGATGGAAGACACCCCCCCCCCGAAACACACAATGGTTTGTAGCTCGTGGTGAGTCAAAGGGGGACTCGGGTTCCTCGTGAAGAAGGATCTACTGAGAACTGTGATCAGCTCTGGAGCAGGCTGGCCTCTCTGCTGGTTCAGCAGCGACCCGGTACCGCTCCGTGGGGCTGTTGGTACCGGGCCGCACAGAAAGACTCACAACCAACACTTTTGTTTTTTGTTTTATGCAAAATCTGAGTCTGAAGAAAGTTTTATTTTGGAAAATTACTGGAGTCTCGCCGCTCGGTAACGTGGGCAAAATCCATCCGCTATTTTCTAAATTCAAACGTCTAAGCTAGCAAAGTTAACAAAAAACAAACATATTTGGAAAGTTTTCTTTTTTTTGTGTGTAGAAAATATCCAGAGATGAAGCAGAAGAAGAGCCCTTGATTTCAAAATAAAATAAATCTGCATTTAAGAGTCAAAAACCAGGAGTCTTTCCTCCAAATAGGGATTCATTGTGACAGTTGTTCCCATAGACCATAATAATAATAATGCAGATTATTCAGAACTGGCTTTCTAATGTTACGAGGAGGCTGCTAATAAAGTTTTTCACGTTAATGATTGTTCAGACAAACCTAGTGTTAGCTACCGTTTTATTTTCCTTTCTAGCTTCCCCTTTGAGGGACATTTTTTATGGTACCTACATTAAATCTAGTGAGCAAATAACGTTTAAAGCAACTGCAGGTATTTTACTGAAGAAGAAGATTAATTCAAAGTCAAAACAAATACGAAGCTAAAAGAAAATTATGCAATTCAGACGCCCACTTCAGCCCCGTGAAAATATAGTGTGACGTTGAACCGCTGCTCCAAAGGACCGTCCAGAGTCCGACAGGTGTTTTACCTGAAGGTGAGCTGCCTGAGAATATTCTGTACCTGCTTTCATGAATCTAAATCCAGACCTGAACCCTCAACCTGATTCTGGTCAGACCCATTCAGATCATCAGGCTGCTTTCATAGACCGTCTTCACATTTATGTTGTGTTTTTATGACTCACACAGACTACAAAGAAGCACAGACACACCAACCACCAGACTCTGCTTTTGTTCCTGCCGTGTGGGCAGAAGGAAAAAATAAAACACAACAGTGAACATAAAGCGGCAACAAACCGATTCAGTTTGTTCAGGAGCAGTTTGTGAGAAGTGAAGCCTCGAACTTCATCAAAGCTTTCCATCAAAACCCAAATCAGTTTCAAGTTCCAGATCCTCCCAGAGCTTTAGACTGATTGTTCTTCTCACTGCGGCGGGACAAAAGCTGCACATTTTTTACCCACATTGCCCTTCTCTGCAAAGTTTTACAGTCACTTTTGATCCTTTTGTCCGTTTGCTGCTGAAAGGCAGAGGGGACACTCGAGCAGCACATTTATACCATTTTATACCATTATCAAGCTTTTTTCAGTGTTTCAACTCCAAATGTATCAGAAGCAGTCGCAAAAGCTGAACTGTCAGCCACCGTCCTCCTACAGTCTTTACAATAAATGCAGTGCGTTATGGTAAGGGCAGGAAACTGGTTAAGACGCTGCCTTTGACATGAAAACACCACAGGAGATTTCAGGTTTACAACCCCAGGACACAAATACTTGCATTTAGTTCACTATATTATCAACAAAAAGTTAGATTTGATGTAATTTATTATCAGGCCGTCATTGATGAAACCTTTTTCTCTTTTGAAGTGTCAATGTTTCCTTTTCTCTCTTGTCTTCTTCCCTCGCACCACAATGAAAGTCACATTAAAACCAACAGCTGGGATTTATTTAAATCCAGTAAAATAAGTCAAATACCAGCAGTTATTAAATCATAAACTCCATTTTCCAGACCCTCAGACTGTCTTTCTCTTCATTTTCAACTCTCCTCTATGTTGTCAAAAACAATGTCACCATATGGCATATTGCTGCGCAATGAAATGTTACATTTTTAAAAGCAGGTTCATCCTTCTCACCTGCTTCTGTTTTTGTAAAATGCTAAAGAGAATTCACTTAAAACTGATTTGTTCTGAAAACGTTTGAATCCATTGACCGCATATCTGCAGCTGTCATCAAGTTTACACTTCAAACTGTTTTCTATCAAATGTTACCTCTGTTTTGTTGATGCTTAAATACAACAACCGCATTTCCACACTAAAAGCTTTTTTACCGTTGAAGCGAACGCCCATCTCCATTTGTAAAGCAGCAGATTTTTGTCTGTGTCGTGTGCTAACCAAAGTGCCACCGCTTAGTCCACGCCACCGCACAACCAGAGTAAGAAACCTGCTCAGACCAAGTCTTTATCATTTTGTATGGATCAAGCCGGAACATTCTTAACAAAAAAGTTTCTAATATTTCTTTTAACCTTTCTGCTCTCATCATCTGAGGCTGCAAACTCTGTTTATTGGACTGCTAGCTACTCGCCTCCCTGTGATGGCAGTATTTGCCAGTGCAACCGTGCACACTTACAGGAATATTTGGACCCTGATGTGGCCTTATTTTGTGTTCTTACCCAACCACAGGTTAACTTCCACAGTCACACAGGTTTTCTTTTTTACTTTGGAACAGCTGGGTGCGCAATTGCAGAGTGAGATTTTTATCAGTTGCACCTTTGAGAAATTAGGCTGCTGCTCCAGTGTCCATCTTTTCGGAATCAGCAGGTTTGAATGGGAAAGTTTCCTTTACAGAAGGTCTTTGTACAAATTCATGTAATAATCCACAGCTGGGTCTACACCCAGGTGTAGGTGTGGACTCCTTTGTTTGCCGTCACAAACAGAAGTCAGCTGAACCCAACCGTGCTAGTTGGGAACCACAGTTATGCAAACATTAGCACTGGAGGGACAGAAGACAAGTTCTGGTTTATGCAGATGATGTTGTTTGCTTAATCAAACCAGGATGTTAGATTAACATTGGAGCGTTTTGCAGTCAAGTGTGTAGCAGGAATTAGCAACTCCAAGTCGGAGGCCTTGGCTCTTGTCCAGAAAAGGGTGGTTTGCCCGCTCGGGGTTGGTGGACAGCACCCACCTTCAGGGGAGGAGCTTCTGGGTTTTGTTCATTTGTAAGGGAAGGGTAGATGGTGAGATTGACAGGTGAATAGTTGCAGTGGCTGCAGTGGTATTCAAAGTAAAAAGGAGCTTAGCTGAAAGGCACAGCTCTTGATCCTACCCTCACCGGTCATGACCTTTCAGTCCTGACCAAAATAATATCCCAATTAGAAGTGGCTAAAAGGACTTTTTTGGCTGGGGGGCTGGATGCTCCCCTAGAGAGAAGAGTGAGGAGTCACTCGCTGCTTTTCTAAATCCAATAAAGATAGTTGATAGTCCTCAATCTTCTATGGGATGCTGTTACAACCAAGTTACCAGTTGTGACCATTGGGTCACCAGTAGGGCTGCACGAAATGAGGAAAACTTGCGATATGCGATATTAGAGATTAATATTGTGATAACGATAAATTTGTGATATATTGTGCAGGCCTAGTAACCAGCTTTACCCATCAGGTCACCATTTGTAACCATCAGGATACCAGCTATTACATCAGGTTATTAGTTGTCAGATCACCATCAGGTCATTATTGTAATCAGGTTACCAGTTGTTAACTTAAGATCATCAGCTGTTACCATCTGATCACCAGATTTTACCACCTGAACACCAGCTTTAACCATCTATTCACAGTTTTTAACCATCAGGTTACCAGCTATTACATCTGCTTAGTAGTTATCAGATCACCAGGTGATACCACCAGGATGCCAACTGTTACTATAAATTGGTATCAGGTTACCAGTTGTTACCTTCTTTTACCCTCTAATCCCCATTTTTAACCACAGGGTTACTAGCTGTTAACACCTGATTCCCAGCTTTTACCATCTAATCACCATTTTTTTAACGATCAGGTTACCATCTGATCACCAGTTGTTCCCATCAGGTTATCAGAAATGAGCAGCTGAGGTTTGTGGTTTCAGAGGAAAGCATCTGTACTGGTACAAAAAGCAGTCGCTAAGGTTTTGGTAGAAGCTGAGTGATGCGGCTGCAGATCAGCATCCAGACTCCTGTTACACCGCAGGCTGGTGAATGCAGCAGCTGCTCTTTGTAAGCAGATGACGCTTTCATTTGTGAGCGAACTTCAGCGTTTTCTTTTACAAAAGGAGAGGGGAGCAGATGTGTGCTTGTTGCAGCAGACTATGTACACAGGAGATGCTGCTGTCCTTAAGGGTGGGGTGGGGGGGGTACTTCAATGTGGCACTTTGGTGATAGCCAGCACTGCCACATTCTCAGGGGGCCGGGCCTTGCTCCTCTGACGGAGAGGTGAGAGTCTGAGAGTCTGATGGCATGCGCCATGGAGGGGGCCATACCAGAAAGCTTTAAAGAGATGTAGAGTCCCCCAGAAATAAATACTGTCGTCTGCATATTATCGGACAATTCTAAACTGTCCGACAATAGAAGCCAAGCAATATTGTTTGAAGGTTAAAGCTCAACCAGCATTGACTAGTTGTCATACTCTGCAGGCTATAACCAGGGAACTAGTTGGCAAAAACAACCTGCCGTTGTGCTTCTATTGATACTGAACTTTGAATTTGACCTCAAGTTCACTATTAAGAGAACTGGAACAGACAGGAACCATTGTTAAAATCTAAAACATTCTTGGGAAATCAAAATTGAACAAGGACCGGTCTGTTCACAGCCCCCTGGATGATCTGTCTCTTAGTTCTCCAGAACACAAACTCTAAATCTTACTCATCAGCTTCTGGGTCTCTTCTGTTCGAAGACCATCTCCTGCTCATGCTAAGTTCCTCCTTTATGAAGGCCAGCGCTCCGACACTCTGAGCTTCTGATGACCATCCGTCATCCTCTCATTACGTCAAACACGGGTCCAGCTGACCCACCCCCCTCAAACACGAGTCCCAACATTGGTAAATATCTGACAGGACAGGAATGTATTTCAAATAGGGATGGGTGATACATCAGTGCCAGTATCGGTATTGGATATTTGCATAATTTGAGTTTATCGGTATCGGTCCAATACTTAAAAAATCTACAGATATTTTTCTGACTGTTTTCAGAAACACTTTGTTTTTTAAATGCATACTTGTTCCTAATACATTGGGAAACTTATGTTTCCAGTCATAGTAATTGGTTGTTTTCAGGTAAGTTATTTTTGATAGAGATAGGCATTGTTCATAATAGATCAATGGGGAGCTTATGGTTCACAGTTATGTCCAATATTCAATAAATGGTCTGAAATAGGGTTGTGCCGATGGACGATATCATCGTCCATCGTGATGGGTGACTGACATCCTGATGGAGAGACCACCATCGTGATGCCACGCCCCCGCCACGTTGCGAGTGGACCCCATAAGCCGCGGTTACATGTACAAAATACCTTGATGGGATCAATGGTCGGATTAGAATCCAACCGTGTACATGGGCCCAGAAAAAATGTTTTCAGAATATAAAAACGTTCACTAAGGTCACACTTTCCGTCGGAATAAATCATTCGTACATGCGCAGTAGGGTTTGAAAACTGGAAGGATATAAACTCCGCAGAGCGGCTTTTTTTTTCAAACTTTATTGAATGTAACAATTCAATACAAAACGATGTTTAACAGCGCCGAGCGGCTATATTCATTGACATGTCAGCTCGGTAAAATACGAGATGATCTTCTAAACGTGCTTTTAATAATGTTACGGTTATTATGAAACACCTGTTCGCTCATCATTTGAATTTTAATCCGTGTGGTCAGTGCTTTTTCTGAACGAAGCCAGGATTAGCAGTATGCTAACACAGGCTAACAACATTAGCTTTGGGTGGCGCTGCATGCTGTGAATAACATCAGCCTTTATTTAGTCGGGACACGACTGGAAACACAAATCCACGTGATTGTTTGAATGTTTTCTAAGGACTGAGTGACATTTCTGCTTTGAAGCTCAAACCGCTGTGTCTGCTGACGATCCGAGCTGTGCTCAGACACACACTTAGACCCGGTTCTGAGTTCGGTAGCTCGTACCCCTAGAGCTGCGGGACGGATCGCAGTCCTAAATCTCCCACACATACCGCTCACGTAACCCCCCCCCCCCCTCCTCCCATCAAACACAAAGCTGTAAGTCTGCTGGTCCACTTCGCTAGTTAAGTGCAGGAGCGGACTACTTCTTTTCTATTTTGTTTGTTACTTTTTTTGTTGAAGTCACTTCCCTCAGTTTATACTGGATCATCGCGGATGACTCATTAGTTGGGAAATAAAATGAAAAAAGCAAAATAACGAATAGGAGTTATATAAGACCGAAAAATGTAAACCCCCCCCCCCCCCCCCCCCCCCCCCCCCCCCCCCCGACGTCATCGTCCATCCCGATGGTTGACAACAAACATCGTCGACGGCCAATTTAGGGGACATCGCCCAACCCTAGTCTGAAAGCTGTCAGATACATTTATATGAAGGTTTGAAAGTAATACTTGTTCCTATGAGATCCTGTGCTGGATGTTAAAAAGAAAAAGTACCATGTGATTGTCCAGTAAAAGAAAAGTTGTGCATTTCTAATAAAAAACAAAAAGGAAATCTAAACTTTGTGTTACTGTAGACACTTGAGTATTGGTAGTAGCAAATATCTGTTATCTGTATCAACCGGAAGAAATTATATTGGCCCATCCCTGATTTCAGATATTTTGCGAGAGAAGCAGTTAAAGCTTCCTGTTAACATCTGTAGATGAGATGGTTGCACGATCCACGTGTTGATAAGCTCACACCTTTACAACACAGGTGAAGGTTTTGGTTTTTTTCTGTTTGTACTGATTGCAGAAGTGAGATTTTGCAAGAAGGCAATGAAACGGCCACTTTTTTTTTCATGTTCAGAAGAACTGCTTTGAGCGGCAGCAGCAACAGTTTGTGTTTTTTACCTCAGTATGTCCTGAAGTTGTTCAGATGTTGGTCACAATCTGGAGCACAAACGTTCTTCGTGTTAGCAGACGGCGAGATAGAACATCTTTTGGAGAAAATTCTTCCTGTGATGAATTGTTATCAAAGTCTGGTTTTTAGAGATTAAAAACAGATGTTTTCTACGTCTTTGTTTTGTTCCTCACAGACCTTTATCTCTGAGCCTGACACAGACCTTTTACCACTTCTTCCCAGAGTGCTTTTTTTTATCATCCAAGTAAAAAATAGAATTGCGTCTTTATTTTTTATTAAAAACCATCACTTCCCTGCAGCACAAGCAGCTCAGATGTTTGCCGATCATTTCAAATGTGCGTTGGTCACAAATGTGTTTGGGAGATATTGGTTGTCTTGCAGAAATGATGAATTTGGAAATTTGGATGTCCGCTTCTCCATCATTAATGCTCCCGATGTGTCTGAGGACTGCTCAGGTTTTACACCCTCCAAAACACTGACTTTTGGTCTGCTGGTCTGACTTCTTCAGATCAAACCTTGAAGACATAAAAGTTTAATAGTCAGATAAATGAAATTAGATGAGAAATGAACTAAACTAGAAAGGAGCTGCGCTTGGTCTCAGAGTCTCTGACAATCCCCAACAGTCTTTGATGATCCAATATCCTTAATTTTTTGTAGTTCAATAGAAAATCATTTTGATCAATAATAACAAATCTGTTGTTGATCTGTAATGATGACCATGATGTTTCTGGTCTGGATGCTTCTTTCCTCTGTTTCTGCTGTTTGTTAGTATTTTTTCTTTTATTTCTTTATCATTTCAGACCGTTAAGAGCTTTTTGTTTCAAATAAAAAGTGATGGAAATCCCTTTAGAGCCTCAGTAGGTCAAATTAAACCAGCAGTTAGCTGATCAAGCCTTTTACAGTCACTGTACAGATGCAGGGGCGTTCAGCCAGCTGAGATAAGAGACCAACGTGTGAGACGGGGCCAAAGAGAGTCCAAACAACTTCAAGACCAGGTTGATTTTTTACCCAGCCACGTCGTAGCTCATTGACACACTTCATGCAGCATCCACATCCTGTTCAAGCTCAATATTTTCATATATGCATACTTCCTGCTGCGTGGAGCGTAAATGAAAGCCGGACCTGAACTGAAATGAGAAGAATAAAAACCACTAAAGAAGTGAGACTTTGATGAAGCTGTTCCACAGACTCTCAGACGATACCAGCATCGCGTCAGCTGAGAGAGCGCTTAACTGCAAACATGTAGCACGGAGTCAGAGTTGATGAGTCAGTTAGTAAAACTGTTTTAGCTTAAACCAAACCCGTGAGCTGCATCTCAGACTCTGAAAGCTTCAGTTCCATTTATGAAGATGAGCAGGTGCAGCGAGAACCAGATTCTTTTGTGTTATGTGGCAGTTTTATTCTATAACACCTCACCCTAGTGGTAAGCACTGGAAACGCAGGACAAGCTGAAAAGTTTACCGCTTTTTAAAATTTTTATTTTGCGACAGCTGGTGACATTGACAGTGATGGATGTGGACATGGAGCGTGCTAATAAAGGCTAATGGGTTTGTTTGTAGGGGAGAAAATCCAAACAAGTGTTTCTTTTGACTAAAACACCGCAGTAAAATATGATGCAAAATAATCCCAGAATAAATGCAGCTGTGGGCGTTTTCCAGGCCAGGAAGAAAGTTTGTCGGTGAATAGATGCGATCTTCTCTTCTACATCAGCTGCAGGGTTTTGGTTTCTCAGGACAGGCTTGGAACTGTGTAAGGAGGAATAATGATGTTGAAAAGTATCTAAACTGGTGATTCAGGATAAGATCTTATCTAGAATGTGCACTAGATTGACAGTAAATCCTGTAAATATATATTTTTTTAAACTGAACCCTGAGATGCTCAAAACAATCTGAGTAAAGTTCAACTCCAGGACCGATGACGTCCGACTTCACGTAAAAACATGGAGCAGCTAAAGGATCTGTACTTGTTACGATCTGATCTTATGTAAGCAGAAATATTCATCTTTTCTTCTGTTGGTGTAAATTTTAGAAACAGAACATGAAAAACAAACAAAAAAAGACGAAGAACAGATGTAAACTTCAGCACCTGACTCCGCTGATTGTGTTATGCAAGTGTGCTGTCTGGAATAAATCAGACAGATTAAGTATGCGCTGAAGGGCAGCGAGGCGGCGAATGGGGTCAGCAGCGGGGTCTCCCAGCGCCGGCCGGGGTTCTGCTTCGTCATGCTGGAAAAACAACCGACGGCTTCGGGGAAGGTCATCCAGGAGGCAGCAGGAGGCTTCTGGCCAGGATTTGCATGTTTTCCCGCTGAGCTCCTCAGCTGACGGCCGAGGCCGCGGTCGTGAAACGCAGCCAGGAGAAAGATAAATTAGTCTGAGCAGGCCTGATCTGCATCCCATCATCCGGTCAGCATAAAGCCAGCAGCTGGCACCGAGGTTTTACTCCTCGCAGGCAGGACTCGAATGTCTCACTGGCGGATGCTTTCTGTAATTCCTGGAAGATGTTTGGACAGCTGCCACAGGCATATTTCAAACCGTCTGTGAATGAGTTTGCATCGACCCGCTCTCATGCACTCTTTCAATTAAGCTGTAAGAACCTGTCCTTCAGAACCTGCGATCATCTGGGCACTTGTTTGAGCCAGCAATTTGAATATGGATTCTGCGACCTTCTCTGCGCAAACAGAATCAGAACTTTACTGGTTTTCTTAGAGTTCGACCCAGAGGAAACTCTTTGGATCTCTTAACCTTTGAAATGTTCTGTACTCTGTACCAGAATTTGATCAGAATCTAAAACAGTAGTCGATAGGAAGTCAGAAAACTCAGTTAAAAATACAGAATACAGGCTTGCGGGGGTGGGGGTGGGGGGTGGGGGGTGATAAATGGTTGGTTATAGACAATATAATGTTCCCAAAGGAGTAATAAGTATGACTTTAGTAGTAAGGAGTATGCTAGACTGTGATATTACTGCCTCCTTTCCCTGAAATCCTGGATTTCTGATAGTTATTATAACCTGGCGGGGGTCATTCAGCCGGACATAGTCAAGTTTCTGTTGAGGCTAGTACACTCAGAACATGTCCAGATTCCCACCCTAACCTCTAACTGCTATAAAACTACATAGTGGCTCTATCTAGTGCCCTGAATTTTCAAAGCAATGCAGACTCCACGCTCAGTACTTTTTTTTTAAACGGCGGATATGACGTCATCGATTTCACAAAGTTAAAATCTAATTGATATGAGCGTTAGCGACGATTATTTATGAGTCCACTGTCCCCTGAAGATAAAAATGTTAATGGTTTATTAAAAAATTACATTTAAATAAAAGATTTTGGCCAAACTTGTTCCGACGCAATGCACTGTGGTCTATATTTGCTGATCTATGTACACTGGTTTTTCACAGAGACTTGTTATCATTATTTAACTCATTGACTAAGAGGGACTTTAAAAAAAATGGATCTAAAGTTTAGTTCTGAAGACTCTAACATTACAGTCACCAAACTTTCTCACATGACTAACTATCAGCTATTTTTACTAGTTTCGTTTTTTCTAGTTGATAGTTGCTTTATTTATACTTGTTCAAGCTACTTCACAGAAGGGCTCTGTTCAAGTGTTCAATTATAACAGAAGGCGGATAAAATGAAAATATGGGGGAAATCTGTTCATTTTTGCATTTGTTGATTTTATTTTATTTTTTTAATTGTGTTGCATTTCAAAGTCAGGAGTCAATATCAGTAGATTTTAAAAATCCAATGATTCAGAATTGGACCGGGCCCAAAAAAACCTGATCAGGACACCCCTACTATGAACTAACGCTAAATTAGCAGAACGTGCGTCTGGCTGCTCATTTCTCTGTGATCAGGTTAAGAAGCTGCAGATGTTAAACAGCCGGAGAAATGCAGGAAACTCGGGTACAAATATAAAAGCATTAGTTAATAGCTCAGCAAATTTCAAATGAGCTGACAATTCTAATCTAAAGGCTAATTGTTGGAGGTTCTCATCCAGATGCCATGACTCAACGGCTAACAATGATGTCAGTTAAAGTGTTGGCATGCAGACCTGAACAAACTGGAGTTCAGACTTCAGCTTCATTCTAAAAAGTGCATTAGCTCCATTGCCTGTGGCAGTTGTAGTCATCCAGTTTTTTGTTGTACTCTTGGAGGCATCCTGGGGTTAACGTCTGGCATTCTGACGGTTAAAAGGAACGCTGGAGCGTTCAGACTGGGAGCTGGTCACCGTTTGATCTCTGGAGACCCAAGGCGGCCCGTAACGCCTTAAGTGAGCGCTGCCTTGTTGCTGCAGTCAGACTCCCATCCCATCATAAACTGTCAGCCCGCCGCCTCCCCCCCCCTGAAGACGCAGCCTTATCAGGGAGCGCTGGCAGCCGTCCTGTCAGTCAGGCGTCTCAGCAGGAGGCTTGTTGTCTCTGCCATGGCGGTCATCTGCCCCCCCGAGCGAAAGCTGCTTTTTCTTTTTTAGTGCCGACGATTCGGCTGCTGATTTTTACAAGCTGATGCAGCTTCCTGATATCACACATCTGCGCCCGCTTTGCTTAAAAACCAGATAACCAGATAAAGGTCAACGGCGCTTTCAGACAGCTGTTTCTTTACTGTAGGTTTTGTTTGGGGGGGGGGGGTCTTTCTGCTCCTGAATGATGTCCGATCTGTGTTCTCAAGACTCTTCTGCTGGTTCCAGCTGTCAATATTCAGCTGATGACGATACCAGCAGGACGTTTGGACTCTCCAGCGGTTTCCTGCTGCTGCAGGTCAAAGCTGCCTTCATGCGTGGCGCTCACATGTGGTCGTCTCGCATCAGCGCCAGCTTAAGGCTCCGGCCCGTCGCAGCTGTGGCCGCCGCGCTCAGACTTTCAGATCAAATTAGAGACGTGGGATCAAACATCAACCGAAAGCTGGTTTTCTGAGTCTGAGCCAAATTTGCTGGACGAAGGTAAATCCTACAGCCACTGTGTACATTCCGTAGATTCCGCGCATGTTGGACAGAGGGAAATTGGTCATACGTGAATGTTCGTGGAAAGTGAGAAAAGTTGTGGTTTTTACGGGAAATTTTCACAGATGTATCATGAATAAACTACATTAGAACCATGCAGGAAGTACGAAGTAACCACAATTCAGTATTAATTCGTGCTTTACTCTGTAATTTGAAGGAGATATTTGCGCCGCATAAGCGACATAAAGGTTATCCATCTGTGGTACATGACATACGTGGAACGGTCGTGGAAAACCACCAATTTGCATATGCACACACTTTTGAGACAGATTCCGTCGTTGGTGGGAGCACAAACCCAACCTAGATGAAGGTTTAGGGGCGGGGCCATGGCAGTGTCCTGGAGATGAAAGCAGTCCGAGTGGCGGTCTGTGAATGGATAACGACAACGACGACAGCTTTCCTGAAACCCGTGTCACACAGCCGTACATTTTCCACGTATGAAATGTCGTTCTTTTGGTATCCATGCCTGATACACGTAATTCATCAGCATTTCTTGCGTTCGTCGATGTGCGCAGACGTTTGGGCCGAATGGTCTTAATGTGAATTCGTTTCTGAGCTGTTCAGAATTTTTGATCGGTTCAGATCAAAACATAGTTCCTACTCGATTACTACGTGAATCTTGCACAATTGTCACAATAAATCCATATTTCCAGTAAAGACTGCACATCCGTCAACAGAGGCGGAGTCTAGATGGAGGGTGTGTCCTCTGAGTTCTGTGTGCACAGACGGGCCGGGTCTGGATCCAGTTTGTTCTTTATCAGAACGGTTCAGGGAGACGTCACGCGTCTCCGTGACCTCACAGGTTAGAAGGGTTTTGGACGGTTTTTGTTTTTCTCTCAGGTTTGTGTCGAGGCGTTTGAGGCCGACTGTGCTTTTATGAAGAACAAACGGCGGAACCTTTTCTCGTCAGAAGTCGTCTGAGGAACCTGAGGGTCTCAGGAATCGATCTGTGAATCAAGTGAATCATTAGATTCAATGAATTTCTAAGCCCCCCTTCACCTTGGTAAACCTCTACGTTATGACTGTTTTGGATCACAGACATTAAATAGGACTTTTATATCTTGACTCTGATGGTTTCCACGGCAACAGTACTCCAAGAGGGAGAGAAAGGCTTTTGCTGCTAAGAGACGTAGTTGTTTGTTTATTTTGCTTTTTAAATGGAAAAACGGATGCAATCTTGATAATTTCATGTTTAGTTTCCTGTAAAAACAGCTGTTTTTGAGTTTCATGTCCATCAGGAGGACATGCACAGAAGGACTGCTCCCTCAGTGCGTGGCTCCGTTTTGCACATGCTCAGTGAGTGCCTGCCCAGGTGTGGGTGCAGGTGGAGCTCTGTGCAGTGTGTGTCGGTGCTGATGGAGTGTTAATGGGACTCTGGGGGTCGGATGGGGGTGGTAATTGATTCTTTCCGGTTGACAGCCGTTCCCGTGGTGGCACAAATGTCTCCGGGTCCCCCACCGCTCCACTCGGTCGGTCCCAAACCCGCTCCAGGATCCCACCGGGAACCTGGAAGCGGTCCGAGCGTCTGTGCGGACGGTCATTCATCTTGTTTTCCCGCTCCTGTGTGTCCGCAGCATTCGCAGCGTGATGCAGAAGTACCTGGAGGAGAGAGACGAACTGACGTTTGACAAAATCTTCAACCAGAAAATTGGTAAGTCAGCAGTTTTTATTTTCCCTATTGAAGCACAGCGCCCCCACAGGACAAACACTGAAACTGCAGCTCTGTGATTCTGCTCCTCGTGTTTCTGGCTGAAGGTTTCCACATCGCAGCGTTTGAGTCGTCACGCTCTGCACAGCAGGAAGGAAATGGTTTTGCCTTTAACTTTGTCAGATTCAGAAGCACGGCGGCCTGAACGTTGCTTATCAGTTTGATCAGCGTCACTGAAGTCCTCCAGGATGCTGCTCGCTTCTTTGGCGTGGCTCGGTTGACCCGCGTGACCCGTGGCGGGTTTGCTGTGTGTTCTGGAGCCCCTCTCCTGGTTAGCAGCAGCTTCCTCCTTACTCAGTGACGTCTCGGGGGGGGCTGCGGCAGGTTTACTTACTCTTCTGCGCTCTTCGTCCCCGTGAGGATTGCCTGCATTAATTGTCTCCTCGTCTTCGTCTGCAGCTCTCCTCTGTGCCGCTCTCTTCATTTTCTCCGTTCCCTCGGCCGTGTGCTGCTCTCTCTCCCTATGGAGTGCAGGTTCAACTCCTCAGTGAAATGTAATCATTCTCCCATGATGCAGTGCTTCTGAGCATTTAACATGTGCACTTATTTATGATTTTTGGACATTTGGAAATGGTTTATTTCAAGCAATATAAGCAAGAGTCTACAAAACAATCAGATAATTAGTTATTAGATCATAGGCTGATTGAAAGTGAAGTGGAAGGAAGCAAAATTATATAATCAAACCATTTTCTTTACATGAATTATCATGATCTGGTTCATAACTTCTCATCTGAATTGTATATCTTACCAACACAGTTTCAGGTCATTAAGAATCCTTAAATATCAAATCCCAGAACAAAGAAGAAGAACTTCATAATTGTGTAATTTCAGAAATCATTACAGCGTATGCAGCTCAAGTATCAAAAATATGTGCAGATTATTTTTCATCAGAAAAATCAAGAATGTAATATTGGGAAGCAAAGTCAAGCGATATTATTAGAGACCAATCATTTTAGCTATCTATAATAATTGATTAAGTCATTGTAATATTATAATAAAATGTAGAAAAAATATGTAAAAAAATAAAATGTAATGCAGTGACATAAGAAGGTCCAGATTCTGTCCGTTGTCCAAGGTCGGCATTCCTTCTTCTGCTGCCTGATTGACAGCCGTCAATCTTCTGTGTGCTGTTTTTTTCTGGAACGTTGTGTGAATCTTTAAAGTCCATCTGGAAAAGCTCGCGCAGAACTTCAGCTCTGAACCAGAACTGGATCCTCTTTGTGGTTCCTCACACCCCCCAAACTCTGACGAAGGTCACCTCGGGTCAGCGGTACCACATGGTATTGAAGTTGTTTTGTAGAGTGTGATGAGAGTGAAACCAGCAGCTGAGTCCTGCTGATGCGGCGGTGTGAGCACGTCTGTGAGGTCGTCAGGTTCTGCCGGGCTCAGAAAGGCTTTTCTGTCTGAGTCAGCTGCAAAAATCATCTCCAACGGTGACGCCCCAGAACCGTCCGGCACAGCGGTGGAGGGTTTTCTGGGTTCCTAAGCGAGTCCATCGGTTATCCCATCGAGGCTGGGTCACAACAACGACGGGTCCGGTCCAAAACCAGGCCTGTTCTGGATTCCTCTGTGCACAAACTGGATTTGCAGCTCAAACAGCCGAGTCAGAAGCTGCGTTTGGATTTGTTCTCCTGCTTTCAGACCGGTTCTGGGTCAGCTGAAACTCTGACTGCAGCTCTGAGGTGTGGAGCGTGACACGCAGCGTTTGAATGTCAAATGTGGGGCTTTAGTGACAAGAGGTAGCTGTTCCTGCCGCACTTTACATCATGCAAACACGGCCTGCAGAACCTCAGGAGCCGTTCATTTGCAAAGTCAAACACGCAGCAGGAGGAGCGGACAATCGTTCTCCTGTGACTCCACAGGCCCGGATCAGAACCCCTCTCTTTGCAGACGTTTGTCCATGGCTCCTCTTTTTTTTTTACAGTTTGTTCACAGCAGAATCAACCTGTAGCAGGTTTCTATCCCTCACAGCAGCTCGTCCTTGGGCTGGATGAGCCTGGCTGACTGTCATGGCAACCAAGGTCAGGAGGGAGAGGCTGCTGCTGGAATGCTGTCATCCTCCAGAACGGAGTTTTTTTTTTTGTTTTTTTTTCCAGCGTTGAGTGTTGGAATCCAGATCAGGAAACTCAATGAACAAAACAGTCCATTTTTAAAAAAGGGAAAGTGAAAGTTTAGGGGCCGATTGTGGCTGCAGAGGAGGTCCAGAGCACAGCGGCGCCGTGAGGCTCTGCTCTAGTCCGTTATGTAACACTTTGTGTTGTCATTGTGCTATAAAGACAGACCATAGACAAAAATATACAACAGTTTTAGCTCTAGAAGACTATTTGCTGGTGGATGCAGAAGAAGGCGTACTGCCCCCTACAGTTTAGGAGGAGAAACATCTGCAGGCGGGTACAGATCGTGAGAGAAAATGAGAGAAGTTCGACCAGGAGAACGTCTGTGATCCGGCCCAGATCGGTTCAGAACGACTCTACTGTTGACCTGAGACCCACTCTCATGAAAACACTGTTTTTAACATGTTCTCTGATAGTGGAGAACATTTATAAAGAAAACTAAGCTTAAAACTGGATTTCTGAGTATTTCTTTATTGAAATTGTAGTGAATCAGGAGCAGTTGGAAAGAGTTTGTATTTGTGATGTAGAAAACATGCTGGGCGGGGGCCACAAGCTCCCAGCTCCGCTCCATTCCCATGCATCCACCTGCAGACCAACAGATCCATGAACGTCTTTGTTTTCCTCGTCTGAGCTGGAATCTGGATCAGACCTGGACGGATGGATGGAGCTGCCATTGCTGCCATTTTTGCTGCACCGATTATGTTAGGTGGGGGGGGGGGTGGGTGGGGGGGGGGGCTGTAAGCTAGCGGGTAAACACAATGTACAGTTCCACTACACAGTAAATACATTCCAGTCATTTAATGCATACATTCCATTCAACAGTCAAGTTTGTACAATCTAATTTGTTTAGCTTTATACATCCGTATAAATTGGATAACATTTTGACAACTTTTTAACTGATTCTCCTAGGAATTCCACATTTGTACCCCTGCTATAGAGAAACACTTTTGCTTTAATGTTGTTCCAGCAATCTGTTGTTTGAAATCAAATTTCTCCTATGATTTTCATCTCCTGTGGTAAAAATAAAAAGCTTTTGTAGGTCTTTTGGTAAATCTCTGTTTCTGGCTTTAAACATAACTAATACGGTCTGCAATTCAATTAAATGTTTAAGTTTTAATAAGCCTGACTTCATGAAAAGTTCATTTGTGTGATCTCTAAAATTAGCTTTGTGAATAATTCGAATAGCTCTCTTCTGTAATAGAATTAAGGGCCTTATATTAGTTTCATATGTATTTCCCCACACTTCAATACAAAATGTAAAATAAGGTAAAACCAAAGAGCAATATAACATGTGCATAATATCACATGGTAAAACATATTTAGATTTTTTCAGAACAAAAGCTTCAATTGTGGTTTAATGAAACCAGAAGTAATGGAGTTCAAAGTCCCACTCCGATCATCTTTTGATCCGTTTCCAAAGTGTTTCCAGTGGTCTGTATGATGTTTTGAGCCATAATCATAACCTGTGTCGTTTTGAAGACGTCTGCTTGTGGATGAAGCATCAGAATGGAGCGGAGCAGGGCGCTTGTGGCCTTAGCCTCTGCGGAGCTTCCTAAACATTTTTTTCTTTTTCTGCTGACTCGCAACGATTTGAATAAAGGAATGTTCAGAAATGCAATTTTGAGCTACATTTATTTGTGTATGTCCTCTTTTAGAAAAATGCCTCAACATGTTAAAAACAGCATTTCATCCGTCTGTATGGTGGAACTCCGGGTTAACAGTTTTTTTCCTTTTACAAAATGCAGAAATCTGCACACATATTAGTTTTGATAGCTTTTCCAGTTTGGCCCAAACTGTTTTATTTTCATCTTCAAAGGAGTTAAAAGCCAACAGATCATTCAGCAGAACCAAACTTATTCCATCTGAAACGTCAGAAAAAAGTGGATTCTCAGAAGGAAAACCATCAAAAACCTGCAGCAGCAAGATGCTGCTCAAGCTTCAGCCTCTCCTGTCTTGGTTTTTTGTTTGGAGGTTAAAAACATTTGATCATCAGTAAAGTGTTTGATGCTGCCGAACCGACTGATGCTGGCTCCACGCTGAACCACAGCTGGATTTGAACACAGTGATCAGCTTCTGTTGGAAGGCCTTGGTGCTCAGAATGTGTGTCCGAGGCCTCCGTGTCTGTCAGTTCACGTCCATGTGAAACCTGTGGGCTGTGTTCGGTCCCGCTGAAGCCCGCCCAGAGTCACGGCCCGCTCCGCGCCTTTAGCTGATTGGTTCTGTTCCGCTTTGCCCTGGGCCTCTGAATTGGGGCCTCACAGCTCTCATCAGCTTCAGTGGAAGTGGCAGCCACTCTGAAACCGGCTCCCTGCCGTTTCCACCCGGGGAAAAACGTTAGCCGACACGCGTCCAGATCTTTGCGCCCTGAAGGCGACATGAAGCGGGTTATGGAGGTAACCTGTGTGTGTGTTTTATTGTGTGATGATGATGCGGTCGCCAGGCGTCCTGTCAGAGGAAAAGATGGCCCCGAATGGATTTCGAGACGGTTCTGTTTTGGATCCGATCCGCACCTGCTCTCCTTCACAGTCTGACGCGACCTTTGATTCATAATCCGACTCCGCCGATTTCACAGCGGCCTATTACCAAAGACTAACCAGCAGAGAGCGTGAAGCGGAGGGCTGTGAGAGCTGCAGGCGGAGAACGGCTTCATCTGCAGAGAGGGTCATCGACGAGTCGATTGGGATTGCATCATGCACGCCTGTCCGCCTCGCAGCTCTTCCTCTCCTTCCATTCTGCTCTCCTTCCTCCTCTTCGCCCAACGTGGCCTCGTCTCCTCTCTGGCTCTGTCACTCTTGCCTCGTTATTCTCTCTCCATCTGTCAGACTTCTGGAATGGAAGATGGGAAGTTGTGTGTTGCCTGGCAACTGCGGTTGCTGTGGCAACCCCAGCAAAATTGCTGCCATCCTTTCTCTTTTTTTTTTTTTTTGGGAGGGGGGTGTGCTGTCAACAGGGAGAAATGAAACTGATTAAAGGAGAAATAAAAAAGGTGATGAGAATTGGAGGTGTGTGCGAAGTGGGGGGGGGAGGGGGGGACGAGCAATAACATGAAACAGCCTCTGTGCGCTCGTGGAAAACAGCCGCCATGTTTATCTGTGCGCACGGCCACCTGCCCGTTTGTTCATCTGCTGTGATTCACGCCGTCTTCCTGCCCGAGCGCATGACAGCAGCTCTGCAGGCGCAGAACGCCGTGACACCCGAGCATAACGGCGAGTGCTGCTTTACAGTCACCTCCCCCCATCGCCGGCGTCCTTCACCGGCGCACGTTCAGGGAATTTTCTACAACCTAAAATGCATCCAGTTGTTCTTTTATTATCAGTGATTAAAGATGAGTCCAGATGTGACCTTTGACCCAGCCACTTTGAGGTGTAGAACCTGTGATCACGTGACCATTTTAGCCCCATAAGGCCTCATGGGCAACCCCTTCCACCCCGGATGTTCCCCCGTAGCACATGTGTCAAACTCTAGGCCCGTGGGCCACGTCTGGCCCGCCCTGCAGTTCTATCCGGCATGCAAGATCATTTTATATTGTTGGTATTGATGATGGCCCGGCGATATGCAACGCTGGAAACAAACGAACTACAGATCCCATCATGCAGCATGTCTGCCGCCTTGCTGAACACTAGTGTTTCCAGATTGGGCGGTTTCCTCCCCATTTGGGTGGATTTAATTCCAAATTTATGACAGCTTCTGGTGTGTGGACATAATTTGGACGGGGTTTGGTTTCGGTGGTCCCTTATTGAAACAGGCCTCAGCAGTGGCGTCCGGTTAGGGGAGCCGTTGTGAGGAACTAATAATGAAATAAAAATGTGTCCACTAATCTGTAAATACTATTTCTATGAACTGTTCTTAACTTCAGTACTGCTGTATTTTACGCGTTTGCTCACACAGGCTGCGAGGTGAAGCGGCGCACGCAGTACAGCCTCAGTATTTGAACTCATGGCCTTCCAGTCTTAGGGCGGACACTCTACCACAGGGCCACTGAGCTGGTCTAAGATTTGGAAAAAAAAGTTTCAAAAATCAGACCACTCAGATATGTTTCAGAAAGACAAACACAAGACCTCACATCAAACAGAAAACCAACGTGTTGCCAGACGTCCAGCTCTGTTATTGCGGAAAAGCCCTCCTTTTATTTGATTTTTGTTTGTTTTGTTCTGCAGCATGCACAAGATATGTTGTTATAAGGAGAAAACTATTCTAAGCATTTAGGGCTTAAGTTGATATTAGTATTAAAGGTTTTCAAGTCGTGTTAAATGTTCCAAATATATTTCAAGTCCAGTCATTCCTGGATGCGTATGGATGTCCGGTGATAGTCAGAGAGGTCGTACTGGCAGCCCCGCCTCTGCCAGGCTGCCCCAGGGCAGCGGGGGCTACATCAGTAGCTCGCCATCACCAAGTGTGAATGAATAATGGACATTCACTGTAAGCGCTCTGAGCATCTGGAAAAGGGCAGATAAATCCAATCCATTATTATTATTATCATTATTATTATCAGAACCATCTCCTCTGCCGACTGATCTTCTCGTCGCTGCTGTATAATGTGTTTACTACACAAGTGTGTGGTTGCCTAATGGATGGAGATCCATACGACAACTCCATTAAGTTACAGCACTTAAGTTCCACTTGACCCTGAAGGCAGAAGCTGCTGCCGCCTGCATGAAGAGCGATTGTTGTGTTTTCACACATTAGTGACTGCAGAGACGCTCGGCCTCCAAGCTGGAGGAAAAGTTCTCCATCTGCCTCTGAGCAAGACATTTTCAGCCTCAGATGATGCACGCCTGAGCATTTTAAACCCAGGAAGTCATTCAGTAGAAAGTTTCTTTATGAAGAAAGAAAATTCAGCTCAAAATTGCATTTCCCAATGGCAAACCAAAAAAAATGCAGTTGGAAAAGATCATATGTGTTACGCTGGGCGCGGCTACAAGCTTCCTGCTCCACTCCATTCTGATGGATCCACTTTTAGACAAATAGATCCATGATTGTCTGGATCTAAATCTGGATCTGGATCTAAACTGTACTTTAAAAAGGAAGATATCTGTTGGTTTTAAGGCCACAGGATCTGCAAATTAACTGTTAAAAACCTAAATATATGATTTAAACACGGTTCTTTTATGATCCTTCAATAAGAACAAATTGAGACTTCTTTCAAAACAAAAACATCCAGAAAAAGCACTTTATAGCACTTTAACATTCCAGCTCAGTCTGGAAGATTTTTGGCTACTTTGTGTCTTTTGGGACCCATCCACTTTGGCGGGTTTTGTCCTGGTCCTGGTCTGGTCCAGGTTTTTCTTCACCTGAAGTCTGGTCATCTAGTTCAGTGTTTTTCAACCAGTGTGCCGCGGCACACTAGTGTGCTGTGGGAAATTGCCCTCATTAACTGATCTAAAAACATTTTCCATCTCCAGGATTTCAGCTCTTTGTTCATCCAAACAGGACTTGATAAAACACTGAGTAGTTAGGAATATAAAAGATCGTAAAATACTTTTTCTTTGCGTTTATTTTATTAAAGACATTTTGATAAGAATGACATACCACGATTCAGCTGCAGCTCCGGCTGTATTTTGGAAAAGTCTCGCACCTTTAACTGTCTCCACCAATCATTTTTGAAGGCTTGATCACATGTCATCAGTCTGACCAATCAGAAGTGGTTAAAGTCTTCACTTCCTTGTCCCGATTTAGCTCCTAAAGTCTCTCAGTTCCAACAAAAATACCAGCTAAAGCTCGTCTTTAGTGGTGTAGCTTTCCACAGAATCCGGTATCAGACCGTGGAACAAGAGAACAAAACAATGAAGCTCAGAGACGCGATCTCCGCCGGCCGTTTAATGCACTACATCTCCCATGATGCATTGGGTTGTGAGAGTGACAGCGCACAAGGAGATCTGTTGTTAAACATCTCGAAACCAACGAACACACCTCAAACTGTTTTTAAATCTTCTAACTTAACTTTTATTACATCTTTTAGAAAAAAAACAGCTGCAGTTTCCAGCTTTTTCTGCAACAATTATCTCAAAAAATGCACGTGAGATTGTGGAGGGACTGTAGATCAATACAGACTATGAGTTTCTCCGTTTTTTTTTTTTTTTTTTTTTTTTTTTTTAATTTTTGAATCCTGGTGTGCCGCAGGATTTTTTTTAAGGTTAAAGTGTGCCGTGGCGCAGAAAAGGTTGAAAAACACTGATCTAGAGAACGAGGGTGTCTGTCCTCCTGCAGGTGAACTCTGGTACTGTTCACTTTAGTGTGAACGCAGACGAACTCTCCAAAGACAGGAAGAGGAGACGCAAACCGCCACAGCGTGAATCTGAAGACGTTCGGAAGTGTCTGCTGGGTAAAGGAGAGAGGAGCTGCAGGAGCTTCTTCATGCCTGAAGGGCGGGGTATTTATCAGTAAAGGTCGGTCCATCGGTCAGAGGCGGGAAAACCCGCTCTGACTCAGCACTCTGAATGGATCAAGCCCCACCCCCTTTGATGTCATCCAGGAAGTTCTTGTTTCTGCAGAATCGTAAACAATTCCTCCGGTGAATCCTTCCTGTTTTCCTTTAGATCGTTTCTAAATATTTGACGGCTGGTTCTAGAGCTGTAATGAGAAAGAAAGAATGAATGAGACTGCAGAGCATTTTGGACTTTGACGGGTTCCGTAGGTCATCTCCTCTCTGGGAAAAAAAAACCAATCAGGTTGATTGTGATCTGTGTTCAGCTGGTGTCACTTTTATTTTTGAATTCTTTTACTAAAAAAATCTAGTAATGCATCATTTCTAGTTCTGAAATGATGCATTCTGGGATACCGTTTGTTTGTGGTTGGTTCAAATCTTTCATTAAATCTTTTATTATATTTGTTCAATAAATCAAATCCAGAGGAATTTTTTATATTAGTGAATAAATGTCTGATAATGACGTTCATCCCTACATCAATGTTAACGAATTATGTTTGTAGATGTGATGTCATTTCCTGTCCTCAGTTTTAACACAAACATTCATTCATTTTCTATTCCGTTTATCCCTTACGGGGCTGCCACTTGTGGGTGAAGGCAGGGGACACCCTGGACAGGTCTCCAGTCTGTCGCAGGGTAGAGTGTCCACAATCACACACCCATTCAATCTCACACCCATTCACTCTCACACCCATTCACTCTCACACCCATTCAATCTCACACCCATTCAATCACACACCCATTCACTCTCACACCCATTCAATCACACACACATTCAATCTCACACACATTCAATCACACACCCATTCACTCTCACACCCATTCAATCACACACCCATTCACTCTCACACCCATTCAATCTCACACACATTCACTCTCACACCCATTCAATCACACACACATTCACTCTCACACCCATTCAATCTCACACCCATTCAATCACACACCCATTCACTCTCACACACATTCACTCTCACACCCATTCAATCTCACACACATTCAATCACACACCCATTCACTCTCACACCCATTCAATCACACACCCATTCACTCTCACACCTAGGGACAATTTAGAATTGCCAATTAACCTATGAAGCATGTTTTTGGACGGTGGGAGGAAGCTGGAGATCCCGGAGAGAATCCACGCATACACGGGGAGAACATGCAAACTCCACACAGAAAAGCCCCCCATTGATGTTCTGGTTCATGTCCCCCAGCCGGGACTTGAACCGGGGGGCCATCTTGCTGTGAGGCAAGAGCGCTAACCACTGCGCCACCGTGCCATCACAAACATATATGATTATTTTGTTGTTTTCTGCAACTTTTTATTCACATGTAGTGAAAGTTAACTTAAATAACAAATACTAAAATACTTGTGTTATCACCACAATATTAAACTTCTCAATTTTTTCATCTGACTTGCTAAGTGAAGACAAAAAACACAGTTTCTATGGAAGAAATTTGACTGAAATAAATGCAGAAGATTTTTGTTCTTTTCCATCTCGGAGGGTAAAATGAATTTCAAACAGAAAAAGTCATTTTCTTTGATGTTTTGCCAATAGTATGTATCTCTGCCGTAAAACCATCAAGTATTGATGTAAACATGCTGTTATCGCTGAGAGATAGTCGAGCTGACGCGGCGTTTTCCAGCCCTCGGGGAGGCGTACACGCCCTCAGGTGTCTGGAATGTGCACAAACCCGTATCAGATGTCCCAGAGCAGAACGGGCGGATTTTCCCCGTGATTAGGCCGGACCGTCAGCTGTCTAACGTAAACAAATGTTTATGGTTGTGTTTGTGCTTAAACACACACAAAAAAGAAACGGATACATGATCTGTTTGTTTTATTTAAACTTACAAGCAAAGAGAAGATGCTGCACTTTGACCTCTTTGTGTTTCTTAGTAAAAACTATTAGAATTGACCTTTGCTTGTGTCTATAGTGTTGACATATTGTCTAGATTAGCTAACACAACAGCAGCCTGTGTGTCTCTGCTTACATCTGGAGGGTTTAGTGACACTTTATCCTTGAACACGAACAACATCTGATATCTGGAAAAACTAGTTCATGTCTTCATCTTCAGTTGACTTGACTACTGTAACAGTACCGGTCCCCCCCCCAAGATATCCACAACACTTGGTCCCATTAGTCCAGTTCTGAGGCCTTTACACTGGCGTTCTGTTGCTGGTTTATAAAGCTTTAAATTGTTTAGCACCAAAGTACATCGTGGTTTAGTTTAGTACTAAAAATCCGAAATTGTTCTGATCTTTAGAGCGATAATTACTTTACCTGAAGTGTATTTTTACTACAAACTATTTGTAGCAAATAAAGTCACTACATTAACGTGGTTGTTGTATGGTTTAACGTCCCTTGGTGTAGCACACGTCCAATTAAACAGTCAAACTGTCATTACAGAAAAAAAAAAAAATCAAACTACTGAACTATTGTCAAAAATATTCCATTGTGCAGACATACCGATATTAAACTCCACATGCACATCTTCAGTCATCTACACTATTGACAAAAATACACACATTGACAAACTGTGAATCCTGCACTCAATCCACTCATCCTCCCATAACAGCAGGGCTAACTCTTTCCACGCTGGAGAGACGATCACTGATTCAGATGTTGCTTTTTCTTTCATTTTCACTTTCTGTCCGCATAAAAACAAAAAAAAAGGTTAGAAACTTTAGGCAAGATTCTAAAACTGCAACTCAAAAATGGTGGCGCCCCATGAACACAAACTACAGTGGCCCTTAGTGGCCAGAATAGGCGGGCGCCCCTTAAACATTAACTATGGTGGCCTCTAGAGGCCATAAAACTATTAGATTTATGAAGATTGCAAATCCGCAAACTCGGACGTCGCAAGTATGAATACCTGAGTACTCAGTTACTCATGACAGCCCTAGTTTTTATGTTAACACCTCAAATGTTTATCTTATTTTTGTTGTAACGTTTTTAATGTTTTTCTTAAAGCACACAAAATGTGCAATAAGAATTCTTTTGTTTTTCCTTGATGTCACTTTAAGAGGCGTTCACTGCCCACTGGGAGCAGGCAGTTCACGTTCAAACCAGCATCATGCCTGTTTTCAACAACTGGCTTTAACTCAACAAAGAGTTTGCTCTGGGATGTTTGCCGGCGTCCGCCGCGTAAACACAGAAGCGATCTGTTGTTGGAGCGAAGCGGACGGAGGAGCTGCTGCTGCCGTTCTGATGGATGTACAAGAGCGAGCTGTCAAGCAGCACCAAGCAGTGAAAGCTCGTGGCGCCGCACCCCGTAGCTGATTTATGGTGGATTTATTCAGCATGCTGTCATCCTGTCTCTATTACTCACCTCGTGGACGGATGAAACAAGTTGTCAGACCTCTTCCATTTGCATTCCTGCAGCCAACGTCGCCTCTGCACTTGATAATCAGTGCCGGAGAGTGGCCCGGCCCAGAGAAGACGGAACACTGTTTACTAATCTTAATCGGGATGTTCTTCTGTCCCATCATGCATGCACCGACACTGTCTCTCTGCTGCTCTGTAAAGGTCAGCAAATGTTTAATGTAACACAGTCAAGTCATCGTCTGACTCACACGACCCTCCACAAGAAACCTTTTCTGTCTTCATGTTAACGCCGTTGTCACTTCAGACGGAGCAGCAGTGAAACAAGTTCACATTTACATTTGAGAAGAAGAACTTAGTGTAACCACCTGCCAGGACTCGAAGCATGACGACGACCACGTCACATGAGAGAAAACGCTCTTTTCCCCCCCATGTTTGGTTTGGTAAACACCCATACTTGTGTTGTGGATTTCCACAAATTCTTCTCTTCTGGTCATAATTGTTCTCTCTACATGGCATTCCTGCCTTTGACCTTAAGGAGTTTGAAGTAGGTCTCATGTCAACCTGATAAACGATCATTTTCCGTCGTTGTTGTCCATACTCACTGTTTTTGGTTTGAACAGTTCATTAAATCAACTCAAAGTACCGCACAACGTTCAAGAGTCAGTAGCAGCGTTTTAAAAAATAAACTATTTGGTACTTTTTCTGTAAGGGAGTAAGCTAACAATGTTTCTTTAAACAGTTTTACTCCACTGTCTACCGCAGGACTGGATATCACCAATAATTTCCAGAATCGATTCGATTCACCAAAGTCTGGAATCGGTTCTTTCAATCCGCTCAATTTAATTCGATACAATTATGAATTTACACGGTTTACACATTTAGACATATTGGTATACAAATACAATAATAATCTAGCTCACACTATAGCATTACACTTTATTCCAGAAGATTTGAACAAAAAACCACAAATGGTTACTTTAGAATATTTTTTTTTCCTTAAAATAGTTTGGTAAATTCCTGCCTGTGAGTCTATAAAGCTGTCAGAAATGTTTGTTTAGGTCGAACAAGTGTTAGCATTAGCCGTCCTATGGGACATTCCATTATATGTTAGCATCAAGCCAGCGGACTTTCGCTTTACTTCTGTTAGGCCTTAGGTTACCGGAAAAGGAAAGGCATAAAAGATCAATCAATTTCATTAACCCAGCCCCATGTCTACTAATACTACTAACACACACACACTCTGCATTTGAGAAAGTTTAGGTCTGAATTTGAATAGAATTGAACTCTATTTAAATCCATTTATTTCAGTGAAACAGTTTGCCTTCACTGCAACAATACATGAACTGCAGAGGTAGCACATATTGTTTCGCTGTTTCTAAGGAGATATTTCCCTGGAAAGGATGGAGTCTATGTAGACGACGCATTTCTGTTTCTGTAATGACCATTGACTGTACCTGAGAACTGGAGCGACTGACTGGGATGTCACCCGTAGAAAATCGCCTCCAGCTAAATGTAGTCAATTCAGTGGCCATTTTTCTGTAATATGGACGGCGCCATTTTAGAACCAGGTATCATCAGTAAGCAGGGATCCGGTCTGAGTCGACATTACCTTGGCAAACCAATCAGCCAATCAGAAGTGGGCTTGTTGGAAGGCCACTCTCCTACTACCTGAAAGCAGGCTGCACGAAATCAAACGTTTTGGACATTGGAGGTGGCGGCCAGCAGGTTCCACCTACTTTTACTGAGGCATCTGATGGGTCAGTTTGGAACTTGAATTACTTAAACTACAGAAAAAATGGATTAAAGAAAATGTGGATCAAGAAGTATCCTGGAGTATCAGCTGTTTGTTTCTCTGTAGAAGTCTGTGGGATTCTAGCTTCAGTTCCAGACCTCAGATACAGTCAATGGTCATGAAATAGACTCTGGATAGAATCCCACCATCATGTGACCTCTGCTCTCTGCTTATTTAACTCTAACTCTTGTAGTGATTGATTTGCTCAACTTTGTCAGGACTCTGTGAGTCTTCGACTTTAAAGACTTCATTTGTCTTAAAGATCTAGTTTAAGCTGATTACTATCAGACTAAACAGACTTGGAGTCAAAGGTGAAACCTTCAGGAAGCCTCTTCCGTGATCGGCTTCCTCTGCCTTCAGTGTTTGCTTGGAGTGACGCGGCGGCATCGGCTAAGGCGGCGTCCCTGCAGAGTGAAGGTTGATGCTGCAGCGCAAACATGGAGGACTATAAAGTCCTCCGTCCGCTCTGTCACTGTTATCTGTCAGGAGGAAGGCAGCCAGCCGTGTCTTATTCCCAGCTCAGATCTTATCTCCAGACACGTGGGGTCAAACCCAGGTGAGGCGCAGACGCTCACGGCACAGCAGAAAGCTGCCCAGTAGGGGAAAAGAAAGAGACAATGAACAGCATCTGACCAGAGGTTAGATTAGCCTAAGTAACGGGGCGGACTGCAGCTGGTGTTTCATGTGATGGCTTGGTTCTGTTGAGGTCCAGAACATGGTGCTGACATCAGTTATGTGACGCCCCCTCCTGGCGTGGACCAAACGGGTCTCTCGGTACCTTCTGCTTTAGGAGGTACCACCCCCTGAAGGGCACTTTCAGCTGGTTTGGTCTGTTCCAGTAAAAACGAAACACATCAAATAAAGGTGTGAAAAAAGCCCCGCCCACTCCCAACTGAATCTACTGAGCTAAAGGTGGGAAAAGTTTCCCGGTAAAAAAAAAACGTTTTTTTGTGGGAACGTTCTGGTTACACAGACGCTGTCGTCTGGAGGATCATTCCTGACCAGTTTTGAGGAACGTGCTGTACTGGTTTTGAAAGAGGCGTCGCTGATCCCAGACCTGCGTCACGGGAGCGTGCACGCCGCGGCGCGCGGCCGTGTTTGTGAGTTGGACCCGCTGACAGAACGCAGAGCCGCCTGGTATTTTTAGAGCCTTCAGGTGATCTCACTAATGAGGTGAATCTCCGAGGAGCACATGTCCACTCCAGGTGTGTGCGTGTTGTCAGGAGGAGAGGCCATTTGTTGAATTAGCTGGGCAGTGTTGAAGTGTTCAGAGATTACGCTTAATCCTGGGTGATGTAAGGATCGCCGTTTGCCCCCCCCCTCCTTTGACACCTCGCTGGCATGTTCAGTCCTCGCCGTTAAAACCTGTTTGTTCTCGTTCATTAGCAGGCGGGTGGGCGGGGGGGGGGATTTGTCAGCTCAGTGGCGCCCTTCTGCAGACACGGACGCCCTGCTGCGCGCTCGACATGCGAGGACGGGCCTGAGCGTCTGCAGCGGAGCAAAGGGGAAGTGATGCATCACGTCTGCAGCCGCGATAGAGCCGACGGGAAGGAGTGAGAAGCCACGATAGCGGCCGCCTAACCTCCCCCAGACTAAACCCGCTCATGTCAGCGGCCAAGCAACTGCAACATGTTCAGATGTCACATTTGGACAGAAACTTCAGCACCTTTTCAGCCGTGCGTATCTGTTACTGCACGTTCATAAAAATCTCACGTGCATTTTTGTGATAATCGTGGCAGAAAAAGCTGGAAGCTGCAGCTGTTTTTTCTAAAAGATGAAATAAAAGTTAAGTTAAAAGATTTAAAAACTGTTTGTGTTCGTTGTGGTTTCAAGACGTTTAACAAGAACTCATTGTGCGCTGAGACGCTGTCACTTTAACCTGATGCATCATGGGAGATGTAGTGATGCAGACAGACTCTCTTCTCTGAGCTTCATGGTTTTGTTCTCTTGTTCCACGGTCTGACACCGGATTCTGTGGAAAGCTACTCCGCTAAAGACGAGCTTTAGCTGGTATTTCTGTTAGAACTGAGAGCCTTTATGAGCAGAATCTGAACAAGGAAGTGAAGACTTTAACCACTTCTGATTGGTCAGACTGATGACGTGTGATTAAGCCTCCAAGAATGATTGGTGGAGACAGTTAAAGGGGCGGGACTTTTCCTAAAGCTACAGCTAAATCACAGTACCGTCATCCTTATCAAAATGTCTTTAATAGAATCAAATAAACACAAAGAATTAACAATTTTATGATCTTTTATATTCCTAACTACTCAGTGTTTTATCAGGATCTGTTTGGATGAACACAGAGCTGAAATCCTGGAGATGGAAAATGTTTTTAGATCAGTTAATGAGGGCAATTTCCCACGGCACACTGAAAAACACTGATCTAAACACTCAGTTCAGCTTTAAGTGTTGTCTAAACAGGATGTGATGTCATCAAACCCCGGTGTTTTAAAAAAAAAAACACTACAAATGTAAAAGAAACACGCCTCTTATGGTGTTCCCTCACATCACGCTTTAAAAATAAACCTGTGATGAGTGAAATCCACAAAGAATTCATCTTTATTTTCATATTAATGGATGATTCAACGCTGAAACACAGCAGCTCATTACAATGTGATCGGATGAATTCAGGCTCATCAAAACTGCTTTTAATGTGATAAACATCGCTTCTGGAATCCTACATGTCATAAACACGTATCAGCGAAGCGTCATGCCTGGCGTCTCCATAGTAACCGCCTTGCAGCTCGCCTCCATCGTACCACAGTAAAAAGAGTTCAACCATAGCAGAGGACTTCCATGTGGTTTTGTTTACAGTCTTTGGTCCGGAACAGAAATCGGACTACGGACCAGAGGCAGGGTTCAGGACTCGGTCTGGATGGATTTTTCTAGTCTTAGTCACAGATGCAGCTGAACTGCCACGGTTGGAGGCGCTTGAACTCTTCATGCTCAGTTCAAGTTCAACTTAATTGATGTTTGAATTATCCCGAGGACACACCGCTGTAACCGATGCTCCGCAGACGTGGCTTCGTGGGTCCCGTGTTCTGCCACCAGGGCCCGGCGGCGTTACGTGACGCTCAGAAGGTCGCCGCCCTGAGACGCGACAATCCCATCAGACTTTAAATCTGCTCGCCGGGCGAAGATCAGTGCGGAGCGGCTTCAGCTGCACGCAGCAGGCAGGCGCCGCTTCCTGACAACAGCCGCAGCTGTGACAGCTTTGATGCTGGGATGATGTCATGCAGCAGGAGGGGGGCTGCTGGGGGGGGCGGGGCAGCACCCTCACACCCCCTGAACGTCTCATCCGTGTGTTCACACATCGCTAGCAGCCACAGATGCAGTTACCATGGCGACCAAGCGTCTCATCTCTGCAGGCATCACAGCCCCCCCTCCCCCCCTCCCCCGGCGACACAGTTATCCGTCCGCAGCGACTTTGAGGATCACACTGGCAGTGATTCTCAGCAAGATCAATACCCGGCTCTGTTCTGGTTAATTATGGTCTGTGCGTGTGCGCGTGCACGTGGACACCTTCACGCTGCCTCGTGCACAGCCGGAGCTGCAGCCCTGGTGTTTGTGGGTCAACGATGTGGCAATAAAAGTCTTTTGGGTCACGTGAAACGTCTGTTTTAAGGTTTGATCGGAACATTTTCCTCATTTCTTTCATAAATCTCTGAAAAAGAAACGTTTGCCAAAGCGATCAGATTTCAACTTTGAAGTTGGGCCGTCGTCAGACTGGTGTCTTCTGGGGAGTTCAGCGTCTGTTGTTGGGTGAACGTCTCTTTAGAGAAGAGCCCCCATCCTGGTCCATAACTTCTCCTCATGTCGTCCCGTTCAGGCTTCCTGCTGTTCAAGGACTTCTGCTTCAACGAGATCGACGAAGCCGTGCCGCAGCTCAAGTTCTACGAAGAGGTAAATCCCACACGCCGGATTGGGTCAGGGATTAGGCAATCCGCCTTCTTCCTCCCAGGAAGCGCAGTGAGACCCCCCCCCTCTGGCCTCTGTGTTTCAGATTAAGGAGTACGAGAAGCTGGACTCGGAGGAGGAGCGTCTGAGCCGCAGCCGGCAGATCTACGACGTCTACATCATGAAGGAGCTGCTGTCCTGCTCTCACGTGAGGAGATCCTGACTGTCATGTCCCGTTTTAATCAACGCCGTCCTTTTATCTACTTCCGTGGTCCTGAGTTTTATGGTTGGGGTGTGAGGTGAAATCAGGGGAAATAGTTTTGGTTCTTTCTGTAAAACCAACGGCTCTCTGGTTTTTGATTTATTTACAACAAGCTGCATGGAAGCTGAATAATTCAAAGTTCACATCTCACAGAAGCTTTTGCACATGGCTGTTCCAGAGGTGGGGGGTTTGGGTCTGCTGTGCGTCTGAAGGGGAAGTGATGCGACACACTCACACCCAGCTGATTCAGCTTGGGTGGGGGGGTCACGCTGCGAGAAAGCAGAAGTGAAACGCCGTCTCTGACGAGCCCTCTTCTCGTTTCCTTTGTATCTGCAGCCCTTCTCCAAGAAGGCCGTGGACCACGTGCAGAGCCACCTGGCCAAGAAGCAGGTCCCCCCCAACCTCTTCCAGGTAACGTCCGCCGGCGCCGGCGGCAGCGGCGGCGCACACGCCTGCAGAGCCCTAGCCCGTCACGTGCGAGTTGGGACAGGAATCTGTGATGGCCCTGGTCTCACGTTCCAGGGTGTTAATGACACACGTGCACGAGCACATGCACGCCCCTCTCTGCCCCCGGCAGAGAGGGGCGTGCATGTGCTCGTGCACGCCCCTCTCTGCCGGGGGCAGACCTGATGACGGAAGCCGGCAGAGAGGGGCGTGCATGTGCTCGTGCACGCCCCTCTCTGCCGGGGGCAGACCTGATGACGGAAGCCTCCGTTAATGAAGAGCTTCCCACGTGGCGAGCTTCCTCCCGTCGTCTCCGTCACGCGGGACGGGTCGGTGTCGGATCGAAGGCGCCGATCCGCTTCCTTCCAAACATCGGATCAAGTGAAAACGCTGAAGGAAAAATGGAGGAGCCATGATTTAGCTTCAGATTCCTTCAGTGGTAAAGTCGAGTTTGAACCGATCAGTTTATTCCAAAAATCCAACGGGAAGCAGCGAAAAAGATTTGAGAGCAACGTCATCCAATTGAGACAAAAGTCCACATTTTAAGAGAAGAAAACCAATAATTTATGATGTAGAGTCTAACGTTACAAGGAAAGAGCTTCAAAATAAAGCAGATTCATGGTTTGAACACCACATAAAGCCAAATGTAGCAGTTTTTCCTTTAAAAAATTGAAAATAAGACTTTTTAAAGCATAAAATACAACTTTATTCTGATAAAAGTTTGACTTTTTTCCTAACATCTTTGCTCCTTTGCTTTAAAATTCTTTCTCATAACTTCATTTTCCTAAGATTTTAATTTTTCACTTCATTTTTTGTTACATTTTTCTCATAATTTTGTGTATTTTTATCCGTTAAGGTGACCTTAATACTCCATCGTCATAAATCTGAGCTTTAAAATCCCTCAAATGTTTGGACATTTCTCTTAATTCTGCTCTAGATTCAGAATTTGGCTTCATGTTGAAGCTCGTTCAGACTAAACCTTCACTGTTAACTCCAAGCCTCTGACGGACGATCAGAAATGATCTGCTGGGTGTTTCCATGTCATCGGATCTTCATGATGACATCACGCTCATCCATCCGCCGCTTTTCCTCCTCTGACGCGTCTCTCTGCCTTTAAACAAACTGAAGTCGGTCTGCAAAGCTCCTGGATGGAGCTCAGACGACAAACGTCCAGAGAAACTGGAGGCTTCGCTTCGGAACAGAAGACGCTGCAGCCTCTAAAAACAAAGCAGAACATCTGAAATCAATCCTGAAAGGATTTCTCTGTGGCCCTTCAGCTGCTGTGCTGCAGGCAAAGCTAGAGTTTAGCTGGGGGCCCCCCCCACAGAGGAAGCATCTCCTTCGATCCGGACGGGCGCACAGGAGAGGGCGTCTGATGGTCCCTCTGTGGGCTGCTGCTTTATGAAAGGGGGGAGGAATTTCAATCCCACAATCCTCCGGGGCCGCGTTAACCGGTCGTTTATGATTCCAGCCAAAAGTTATCGGCGCTTTAATTTGAGGAGCTGCGATTTATCGAGACCCCGGAGAGAAATATTCCTGCTTATGGAAGCAAGGGGAAGAAAATCAAAAGTTCTGTTGAAGAAACTTCCTCAATAAAAGCCGAGCGGCGTCTGAGGATCCAGGCAGGGTTACGTAAAACCGCCAAACGACGCGCAGGAAGACGGTTTGCAGAAAAAAACAACAAAAATACAGAGAGAACAAAGTTTGAACAGCATTTATTCACAAAGCATAAAACAGAATTCTGTGTAAAAACTAGAATCAAACTGCAGGATTGATGCTTTATTGCTGAATGAAAATGAAACGTAAAGGTAAGAATTGGCAACAAAAAATTAAAGAAAGAAATGATCAAAGTTGACCATAAATAAAGTGAAAACGGCACAATAACCAAAAAGATGTTTTGGTGAAAAATGCCAGAGCCGGGTATCGAACCGGTGAGCCTCTGCACCAAGGATTCCCCATGTGTGTCAATGGAGGCAGAAATCCTGGAATATCTGGAAAAGTTGAAGGATTTGAAGGAACAAAAGTCACAGCTGGAAAAAGATGAAAGAGATGAACGTTTGAATAGTTGACTGGTTCAAACAGCTGCAAAAAAATGGAGGAAGATACTAGAATAAAGAAAGAGAAACAGGAAAACGATGATAAAGTGAATCTCCAGACAGACGTGAACCTTAACCACAAATAAACGAAGGTTCTGGACGCTCTAGAAACTGTGACGTTTGTAAATGCAGAAATCTCCATGAGAATCAGGGAAAGTCGAGAAAAGACTTAAGAGGAGCGTCTTTATCTGGTGAAAGGAGACGAAGCCGCGCTGCCACCTGCTGTTGGGTGGAGTTCCTGCACAGCTGTGCATGCGAGCATCCAGACCGGTAAACATTTTGGAGAGACGGAAGTGGAGGAGATTCCAGGATCCTGCGGGTCCGAACATCTTTTTTTTTTTTTTTCTCTCTTGTTCATTTCAGAATTACTGCTTCTTCAGGATCTTTATCAGAGCTGTCGCCCCCTAGAGGTTGTTCTAAAAACTGCAGGTCAATTTGAAGCTGAGAATCACTGCAGTTCTATGAATCCCGTCAGAGTTCCCGGTCTCTCGGGTTCCTTGCATTCTCGTGAGAGGTGTTTGGGGCCGCGCTCCTGGGGTCATGTGACTATCGCGGGTCACCGGGAGGTCACAGGTTTTTGTCAGTACATTCAGTCAGGGGGGATGATGAGGCTCCCAGGTTCCCAGTCTTTCTGTCGGAGGTGGAAGCCTCCGCAGAGCAGACGGCAGCGCTTGTTCTGGTGCTGGAAGCGATGGGAGCGGCGGTTCCCGTCGTTTCCTGGCGTTCTCGTCCTGCAGCGCGGGAACCTCCTGACGGTTTCTCTGCTCCTCTGCAGCCGTACATCGTGGAGATCTGCGACAGCTTGAGAGGGAAGATCTTCCAGAAGTTCATCGAGAGGTGAGGTGTGCAGCTCTCCCCGCCTCTGCTGTGAGGGCCCCCCCATGACCCCCCCATGACCTTCTATCTCTCTGCTCCCCCCCCCGCAGTGACAAGTTCACGCGGTTCTGCCAGTGGAAGAACGTGGAGCTGAACATCCACGTGAGTCCCCGCCTGGCGCTCTCTGGGGTTCAGGGCGCCGCTGAGGTCTCAAACTGATTCATGTGTCGGAGCGTCTTTCACAAACCTGACGTGTCCCCCCCCAGCTGACCATGAACGACTTCAGCGTTCACCGGATCATCGGCCGCGGCGGCTTCGGGGAGGTGTACGGCTGCAGGAAGGCCGACACGGGGAAGATGTAAGGAGGCGGCGGAGGAACGACGTGGAACTTTAGACGGACGTGTTTGTGACCGGCGGCGTTCTGTTTCAGGTACGCCATGAAGTGTTTGGACAAGAAGAGGATCAAGATGAAGCAGGGGGAGACTCTGGCGCTCAACGAGAGGATTATGCTGTCGCTGGTCAGCACCGGGGTGAGTCCGGCTCCAGCCCCGCCCCCACGCGTCCCTCACGGAACCCACCACACGCACACGCTTTTAAATCCGCCGACCTTCAACGTCTCTAGATAGATAGATAGATGGACAGACAGACAGACAGACAGATAGATAGACAGACAGACAGACAGACAGACAGACAGACAGACAGACAGACAGACAGACAGACAGACAGACAGACAGACAGATAGACAACTTTATGTATCCATTTGGGAGGTTCCCGCATGGAAATCGACATCTCCATGGCAGACAGCACTATTAGACACACATGTATGAAGAGCAGCATTAATCAGAAAAGTAGAACAGTAAAAAACAGTTTCAATATCTGCAAAACAGCATTTACATTCAGGCCCTTTCCCTTTCCTTTTCTGTCCTCCTCCCCCCTCCTAAGTGGTGGTTAAAGAGTTTGATGGCGCGGGGGACAAAGGAGTTCCTCCGTCTATTAGTCCTGCACCTTGGGAGGAGGAGCCTCTTGCTGAAGGTGCTTCTCTGGCTACTGATGGTCGTGTGCAGAGGGTGGGTGGCATTGTCCAGGATACACCTTAGTTTTTTAGTGTCCTTCTCTCTGCCACAGTAGCCAGGGGGTCCAGCCTTGTGCCAATCACAGAACTGCCTGATCAGCTTCTCCAGCCTGGAGAAGTCTGTCTTTGAGGTGTCCCCCCCCCAGCACACCACAGCGTAGGTTAGAGCGCTGGCGACCACAGACTGGTAGAAGATCCCCAGGAGCTTCTTGCAGATGTTGAAGGATCCTAACCTCCTCCAGAAGTACATCCCGCTCTGGGCCTTCTTGTACCGCTGCCCCGTGTTGCTCGTCCAGTCCAGCTTGTTGTCCAGCCACACCCCAAGATATTTATAGGTCTGCACGACCTCCACCTCCTCCACTGCTATCAGAACTGCTCTGGGGTTGGGTCTGTCCCTCCCAAAGTCGACAACCAGTTCCTTAGTCTTGGAGGTGTTGAGCTGTAGGTTATTTTTGTGGCTCCAGACAACAAAATCCTTCATCAGGCTCCTGTACTCCTCCTCCTCGTCGCCACTCATACACCCCACGATGGCTGTGTCATCTGCCAACTTCTGGATGTGACATGTGTCCGAGTTGTAGCAGAAGTCTGCGGTGTACAGGGTGAAAAAGGAAAGGGGAAAGTACAGTCCCCTGTGGAGCTCCCACGTTGCTGACCGCAGTGTCAGACGTGATGTCCTTCAGCCTGACGTACTGTGGTCTGTCGGTGAGGTAGCTGGAAATCCAAGCAACCAGGCACGGGGCCACTCGCATGCTGGAGAGTCTTTCCTGGAGTACAAGGGGCTCTAAACGCTGTCTCTGCAGGACTGCCCCTTCATCGTCTGCATGACGTACGCCTTCCACACCCCCGACAAGCTCTGCTTCATCCTGGACCTCATGAACGGTAGGAGAAGCCCCGCCCCCATGTGCAAACTCCGCCTTTATTCTGTCCAGAGGTTTTCAGTGATGACCCTGTGCGTCTCTGTGTGTGTGTGTGTGTCTGTGTGCGTCTGTGTGTGTGTGTGTGTGTCTGTGTGTGTTCAGGAGGGGACCTGCACTACCATCTGTCTCAGCACGGCGTCTTCAGCGAGAAGGAGATGCGCTTCTACGCCGCCGAGATCATCCTGGGACTGGAACACATGCACAACCGCTTCGTGGTCTACAGAGACCTGAAGGTAGAACCCGATCCAGAACCGCTAGATCTTTGGAGGGAGAAGCTTCTGGATTTAAGGAGAAAACGAGCTCCTTCCTGTGATTAGAAGCTTCTCCTGTCCTCCTCCTTTACCCGCTCAGAGCTTCTAAAAGTTCTAGAGGATCAAAATCTAGAATTCTGCATCAGTCATTAAACTTGTAGCATGAATCCCAATGATAGTTTTCTGTAGTTATGACGGCTTTCCTAACAGAAACGTGGAGCAGAGAAGAAATCAAACCAGTTGAGTCTAAAGACCCAAAGTCTGAGTTTTTTCTGCTTTGAGGCTTCAGCTCGACATAGAAAAGCGACACCTGGTGGCTGCCTGCGGTCACTGCAGCTCAGAGCGGCTCTCATCTATAAACTGCTGCTTACATTACTGGCGTCATGAAATGCTGTAGGGAAATGAACGCCGGCTACAAGCGCAGAACACTCTTCTTCCCGTGCGCGTGTGTGCACGTGAAGGCACGTGCACACACGCGCACGTTTTCAGGCCGACTCTGCTGCTGCTCTGTTTGGACTGGTTGCCATAATAATGGATTCATTTTGCTGCAAAGGTCTGAAGGTTTGAATAAACAGTGGAGGAGCATGCAGACGCTCCGTCGGCGCGCCCCTCCTCCTCCTCTGCTCCACATCTTCATCAGGGACTCGATCCTGTGATGTTTGTCATCCTGAGTGTCAGCCTGTGTGTGTGTGTGTGTGTCCGTGCAGCCCGCCAACATCCTTCTGGACGAGCACGGCCACGTCCGGATCTCCGACCTCGGCCTGGCCTGCGACTTCTCCAAGAAGAAGCCGCACGCCAGCGTGTAAGTCTTCATCAGGCTGCAGACTTTCAGTGAGGATGAGGATGAAGGCGACGAAGCTGTCTTTTATCCCGCAGCGGCACTCATGGTTACATGGCGCCGGAGGTTCTGCAGAAGGGGACGGCGTACGACAGCAGCGCAGACTGGTTCTCTTTAGGCTGTATGCTGTTCAAGCTCCTCCGAGGGTAAGCTCCGCCCCTCCTCTTCCTCAGAGGCCTCTTCATCCTGACTGCCTGCTCCAAAACCTCTTATGGCGCGGCGCGGTGCGGCGCTCCGGCCTCCCGTGGGTCTGACCCGCGAGTGAGTGCAGCTGTTTGATCTGCCGTGAAAATGCGCCTCGCCTGTGCGTCTGTGTGTGGGCGTGCACGGCGGGTCCGAGCCAGCACGCCGTCTCGCCTTCACAGGGCTTCTCTGATGGAACATGCAGATTTAGATCTACCTAGTCCTTGCAGATAATCTGGATTAAGAGCATAATCTAGATAAAATAATCAAACTGGTTTATGGAGTCTCGTTTTTAATCAAATCCAATGATCGTTTTCTGAAAATGTCAAACCGTTTTCTTCTAAATGAAATCAATTCATGAAGTGGAACTAAATATAATTTTCTGATTACTGTCGTTTCTGGAGGATAAGTCGCACTCTATGACAAAAGACTTGGAACAAATAAAGAAAATCTTTCTTGATCTTTTTATTCTGTTCAAATTCAGATTCAGTTTTTAGTGGATTTTCTTTATCGGTTTGAACCACCCCCCCACACACACACTTGGACAGGTTTTAGAGATGATCCGTAGGGATGACCAGACGAGTGACGACTCAACCAAACGGGTTCTGATCCTCCTGACCTGACCAGAACCCGCTCCCACCAGCAAACCCGGCAGAATCTGTCAGAACCAGCAGACTTGGTTAGGACCCGAATCGACTCGCTGCAGCAGATTTGGGTCGTCCAGCCGGTGACGGTAAATGAGAACTGGACTGAGTGACGTCGCTTTTTCCTGTTTACCGCCGGCTCCAACCAAATGAAGTCACGTCAGTCGCCACGTGGACGCCGCCATGTTGGAGCCAGACGAAGGCAGGAAGCAGTGATTGGTCTGAGTCCATGTGTCTTTGAAGGACCAATCAGACGTGAGCTTTTGGGAAGGCCACGGATGGTGTATTTGGAACGCCAGGGTGGAGGAGTCGCTCAGTCCAGTTCTCATATACAGTCAATGTGTAAAACCTGAAGATCTGCAGACTCAGGACCCAAGCACCGTACCTCAAACTGGGTGTTTCTGGGTAACTCTGAAGGGAGACAGGGTGTGTGTGTGCGGGGGGGGGGGGGGGGGGTGTCTCTCATTGTCTGGACCACGTGGAGTATCTGTCTAAACCCCCCCCCTCCTTTCTGCAGGCACAGCCCCTTCAGGCAGCACAAGACCAAAGACAAACACGAGATCGACCGCATGACGCTGACCATGGTGAGACCATCACCTCCACCCGGCCGATGAGAGCGTCCTCCACCCTCCCAGAGTCATCAGGGAAAATAACATGGCTAAAAAAAAAAAAATGAAGTCAAGAGAGAAGGTTTTATTCTCAGGGATGAGGATTTTCGCCTGGGAGCCGGAAAAAGCGATTTTATTTTCAGCAGAAATCATTTCCAGCGTCTTTAGTGACCTGCTGAGTCAGCATTCACACCAGAAGTACTGTCCTCAGGCCGTTCTGGTGTTCTTCATCCTGATTGGCTGTAAGCCTATCATTCGTAGTTTACTAAATCTACAGCAACCTCTGATCTCAATCAGATCTTTTTCCTTCTGTCATACTGACCGTACTCCTCTGTGAAGGTTTGAACTTTGAGATTTCAAACGAGACAGAAAAGTGAGGAGTTTTTCAGCTGGAAAGGAGATAAAGGCGTCACAGATTTCAACTGTTCCTTTCAGAATGTAACTAAACGAAGGAACAAAGCATAAAAAATATGAGATTTTTACACCACCAGGATAGTTTATCTGCAGATTACTAAATATATTCATAACTTTCTTTGTCTAAAAAGATGCTGAAAGCAGGAATCTGAGCGGGAGCATCGTCTCCTGGAGGGGTTTTCCTTTTCAGACGCTGTGGTTTCAGGGGGACGTCCGAGCACCGAGTGCTTCTGGAAGACCTGCAGCTGCAACACATAAACAAAAACACAAAGATCTGCAGACAAACGTGGGACAGAAAGATTCCCGAGTCAGCCGCTCTGCAGCCGTGACGGAAAAAGACGTCCTCCTCAAGAAACAAGTGATAAATAGAGACTCTAAAGCAGTGGTCCCCAACCACCGGGCCGCCGGACACTTGGCACCGGGCCGCTGGCCGGTACCGAGCCGCGGAACACTTGGCACCAGGATGCACAGAAAGAAAAAAAAATTTACATCTTATTGTTTTTTCTCTCGAAAAGAAGGTTTTATTTTGAAAAGTGACCGGATTCTCTCAAAGTCGCGACACCAAACATCAGGTGATAAAACATCACGCTAAAATTAAACCCAAACAACCAAAATGAGCAAAAAACTAACTTCTTTAGAAAGTTGTTTTGACATTATTATTACTAAAGAGAAAATACCCCCCCCCGGTCCACGGTGAACGTTTCTTGCGTTTGCTTAAAATGATGTTTTCAAGATCAGATGATTCTTTATTTTCTCAAAGCAAGTCGTTACATTTGACTAAAAAGTTACAGAAAAGCTAGTTTTGTCTGATAGAAAAGTTGTAAAAACTAAACAAACATGCTGAGATTTGTGTTTTTGCAGCTTTTAAAAACAAAAAAATTAAGAAACGAGATCCGTTAGATCCAACGATCTGCGCTCCGATTGGCTGCTGACAGCAGACGGGTGCTGATTGGTCGATCAGTTTGGGGGAATGTTTCCGTCTGTGATGTGTGTGAGCCGTAGTACACACACATGATTGTTTATGTGCTGTTTTGAGGACCTGAAACCCTGAATTCATTGTATTTTTATTTTTTTATCACCGTTTCACACATTACCGCAGCTGCAGATCTGCTAAAAGCATGACAGGACTCTGTCGTTCACCCGCATGGACGGGATTTTACCATCATGAAATTCGAAAGGCTGTGTGCCGCCTCCACTCTGCTTCCACGGCAACGGTGACCTTTTCCCCGTGGACTGATATGACGGCCTGTCACTCATGCGTGTGTCCCTCCTCCTCGCAGAACGTGGAGCTGCCCGACTCGTTCACAGCCGAACTCAAAGACCTGCTGGAGGGGCTCCTGCAGCGGGACGTGGCCAAGAGGCTGGGCTGCCAGGGCCGAGGGTACGGCGCCCCCCTGTGGTCAATGGTGACGGTGACTGAAGGACGAGCTGCTGTAACGTCCGTCTCTGTTGCAGAGCCGCGGAGGTGAAGGAGCACCCCTTCTTCAAGGGCATCGACTGGCAGCAGGTGTACCTGCAGAAGGTGAGGCTGACCTCTGACCTCTGTGACGCCGTCATAAAATGTCATCAATTGACGGCACGCGGCAGGACAGGCGAGCCAAGGCAGGAACTGGAGAACCGCGCTCCATCTGTCACTAAAGCAGTGAGAGTAACGTAGTGACAGGTTCAGAGACGCGTCTGCTGGGAGCTGCTTTCTCCTGACGGTTCATGAACGCAGCAGTTTGAGGTTTTCCGGCTGTTCGTTTAAAGCTGCTGCAGCCACTGTTGCCGTGGTTACCGCATCACTCCAGGGAGGTGGCCGTCGCCTCCGCTCTTCCTGACCAGTGTCTTCCTGTCCTCTTGTCCCCCCCCCCCATCCACAGTACTCCCCACCTCTAATCCCCCCCAGGGGGGAGGTGAACGCCGCAGACGCCTTCGACATCGGCTCGTTCGACGAGGAGGACACCAAGGGCATCAAGGTGAACGCCAGTTTCCAGTTCGCCGTGCACGTGTGAGCGCACGTGTGAAAGACTTGTTTAGACGTATTTATTTTTAAGCACAACTGATTTTATAACTGAAGGGGGTTAAACAGGAAGTTGTTTGGGGTAAATAAGTGGGAGGAGCCTCCAGAATCAGACCTGAGGGGGCGTGTCCCAGTCTGACTGGGGTTTGGGGTCAATTAGGTGCACAAAGGTGGGTGTGGGTCGTCGGTTTGAATCCTCTGAATGGGGAGGGGGCCGGCTGTTAGCCCCACACGATCCCAGCTGCCGCCGCCTGAACCGCCTCCGTGTCCCGCAGCTGCTGGACAGCGACCAGGAGCTGTACAAGAACTTCCCGCTGGTCATATCGGAGCGCTGGCAGCAGGAAGTGGCGGAGACGGTTTACGAGGCCGTCAACTCGGACACGGACAAGATCGAAGCTCGCAAACGGGCCAAGAACAAGCAGCTGGGCCACGAGGAAGGTGAGGGACGGCTTCACGTGCACGGGTACGAGTGTGCCTGCAGCTGCTGACCCCTGTGTGTGTGTGTGTTTGCACGTGCGCAGACTACGCCCTGGGGAAGGACTGCATCATGCACGGATACATGCTGAAGCTCGGGAACCCCTTCCTCACTCAGTGGCAGCGCCGCTACTTCTACCTGTTCCCCAACCGGGTGGAGTGGAGGGGCGAGGGCGAGTCGCGGGTGAGTCGGGCCGCCGGCGCCGGGCGGGGGCAGCTGGAGTCACATGATCACTTGGGACGTGCTGAGCGGGTGTCTGTGTGTGTGTCCGCCTCGCCGAAGGAGGGCTGGCTCAGACACTTTCAGAAGCACAGAGACACGGTGAGTCTGCAGCTGCTGTCTGCGCAGCCCTGCTGTCTGCGTAGGTAGATGCAGAGCAGCTCCCCGCTTCTGTCCCCCACCCCCCACCCACTGCTGTAGACGTCAGAGAAGTGACGTAGAGCGTTGAGCTCGGCTTTCTGACATGACGGAGCTCAACGGTTTGTAAACCGATGCCGAGGGAAAACTATCCGGACGAAATTCAAACCAACCCACTTCCTGTCAGAGCAGCAGAACCCGGGAGGTTCTGCGCTCGAGCAAACGAGGACGTCAGGTTCCTCCGTCCTCCCCCAGCTGTGAGCAATTAAAGGGAAAAAAAACAAACCGGTTTGACCGTAGAAACTGACATAAAAAAGCCAAACTCATCAGAAAAAGATGAGTTATCAGAACCGCACGGAGAAAAGTTCTAGAGTCGTCAGGAGTTCTGGAAATGTTTCCACGGGCAGCTTCGCTCAGACCTGATGTTAGAAACAGAGTGCCTCGATCCCGGGGGTCCCTGTAGGTTTATGCCCCCCCCACCCCCCCCCCCCCACCCCCACCCTGCAGATTGACGGCGTCACGAGTCCAAACAACAGCAAAGTCCACAGAACCACGGTTCTGTCTGCTCTAGAACCGCCTTGTTATCCGGTTCTGGAGCAGGCAGACGTTTAGCTGCAGCTGGAAACCCCCCCCCCCCTCCGATAGCTGAATGCTGATTGGTGGGTTGTGTTCACAGCAAAACCTGCTGACCATGGAGCAGATCGTGACGGTGGAGGAGACGCAGATCAAAGACAAGAAGTGCATCCTTCTGCGCATCAAAGGAGGGAAGCAGTTCGTGCTGCAGTGCGAGGTGGGGGCTGTCGGCGCCGCGGCGGGTCCGGTCCGGTCCGGTCGGGGCGCTCATGTCTGTGCTGTCGTTGCAGAGCGACCCAGAGTTCGTGCAGTGGAAGAAGGAGCTGACGGAGGCGTTCACGGAGGCCCAGAAGCTGCTGCGCCGCGCCCCCAAGGTGATCGGGAAGAGCCGGGCCGGCGTCCTGGACCAGCCCAAACCCCCCCTCACACACCGCAACAGCAACGGCCTGTGAACACACACGCACCCAGAGGACCCCACGCACACACACACACACACACATGATGCACCCCCTCACCACTTCAGGACCGACGCCGCAGCGCCGGCCACGCCCACTCTGCACACCGGCCACACCCACCTAACACGCCAGCCAGCCAGGGGTGAAGCTCACTCTGACTCACCGACCCAGAGACGATGAAGGGAGGACCGGTCCGCATGTGTAGAACTTCTGCATGCCCCCCCATCCCTCCACCTTGGTCCCTGGAGGGGGGGAGAATGGACCCCCCCTCCCCCCGTTCCTCCCTCACACACTGAAGTGCATAAAGTGCCAATGTGGACATTTTAGTGGGGCTGGGGGAAGGGGGGCCTCCTGCCAACCCCCCCCCTCCCCGGGACACTGTTTGTGGGCGGGGACTGTGATCATTCCATACTGCTTCTGATTGGCCGCCCTGCAGTCAGTTTCCATGGAGACAGCAACTCTATTGGCGGTCGGACAGCAACCGGTCGCCATGGCAACCCCGGACAGCCATGGTGGACGGTGCAACCGTGTGTGTGGAGGCTCGCAGAGCAGGTGGGATGGGGGGGTGTATATAAACAGCCATCTCTGTGTTTTTCAGTTCAGTGTTTGTCCGCCTGTACCTGTGGGGGAGGGGGGAAGGGCGGAGCTTCTGTCTGCGGCTCCACTGATCGCTGTTCGAGGTCACAGATCCAACTCTTCTTTTGTCTCCTACGTTACCCAGAAGGCCACGCTGCAACTTAAAAGCCTGACATTTTCCCAATAGACGCCGTCAATCATGTAGACGATCAGCTGTTCAGACAAATCCACGGCGCCGTTGGCGAGGACGCCGAAGAGGAAGCGGCGTGGAGACCTGCTGCTCGGCGCCGCCTGCTGGGCGTGCCGCTCAGGGTTCTACAGCGTTCTCTCTGGTTTTGGAACAGATTCAGGAAATCCTCGCCGCCCGTCTTCTGTTTCTGGACGTTTGCTGAATATTTCCCGCCTGCGCAGCCACACGCTTCTGTTCAGTGTTTCCCGTGGACTTTTCTTTTTCAGTTTTGGCGCTTTTACCCGTGGTGACTCGGTGCAGAGCTTTTTTTTTTATTGTTTTCGTCGGGGCGTTTACGGCCGCACTAGAACCTCGATGATGTTCGTTCAGAAGGACAGGAAGTGGGCGGCGGCGTTACGCAGTAACATTGATTAATTTCAGGGTTTGTTTTTATTTTCCATGCAGTAGCGCGTCCTCGTCTGTGGCGTCCGTGCATTTCCAGGAGCGGCGGGTGGAGACATCGTGTTGGTTTTGGTTTTAGCCTTTTCCGTCGGGGGGGGGGTCTTATCGTCTTAGAGAAATGCGGTCACCTCTGAAGGTGTCTTTTATTTTTGTAAACCAAAATGGTTTTTATCGTTTGCGTTGAAGTCGTTGCACCTTTTTAGCCCGATGTGTTACTTAATATTGTCGATGTGCCAAAAAACTGTTGCAGAGAGTGGGCGGGGCCAACCGGAGCTTCTCACGCCGGCCGCCCGCCCGCCCGGTGGTTTTTGGCGAGGAGCACCAAACTGTGACCAAATGTGGCGCGTTCCCGGAACGCCGTTTCCCGCTCGCTCATCCACGGACTCCCGCGGTCGTCACACGCGCTCCGGCTCAAAGGACGGCATTTAGAGTAAAAAAATGGAAGTATATATAAATATATGTGTATATGAAATGACGAAACGCTTTAGGCTTATTTAAAAGATTTAACGTAGAGGAGGGGAGGAGCTGGTGGGGGGCGGGGCTGTCCGTGTGACCTTAACTGCTTGTGGTGAAGACCCGTTAGAGACCTGGTCTCTGCCCGTCCCAGACGACTATTTTTGTTCGGACTCTTTGATATTTATTGCAGCGAGCCGGCGGCGCTCGCCGTAGAGGATCCATCGCCGACGTCTTTGTCACGCCACAAACACGGATACTACTGCTTTGGGTTTTTGAGATGAAGCTCACGACGGCGCTGATGTTTGATCGACTATATTATTCCGTGATGACCACAGCGTTTCTTTGATTTGGACGGTTTGGTTGCGGACGCCGGTAGGACGTCACGTGTTGGGCTGCTCGTACAAACAGTTCATGAATAAAAATCCTTTTTCCGTGTCGCCTTCTGTTTGCTGTCATTGTCTACTGTGGGGGGCGGGGCTTTCTAGTCACGTGACTAGAAAAATCTCTTTTTCCTACAACATTTGCAGGAGTTGGAGGTTGGGGGCGGAGCTCCAGACTGAAGATTTCTCATTGGTTGAGGTCTCCTCTCATCCTTAAAAAAGCTGCGTGACATCACCATTTTTTTATTTTATTTTTTTTTTACACTTCCGTGGTCGTCTTCCCAGATAGTCGATCAAAACATCCCGCCAAAATAAAAGACAGCTAATAGAAGATGACTTCCTCTGCCATTTGTTTTCATATTTTTATGTTTTAGAACATGTTTTTTCTTTGGAAAGTGAATTAAAACGCGACTCAATTTTAAATTGAATCTAGGAACCGCCCCCAAATCTCAATGATGTAGAGCAGGGGGGTCCAAATCCAGGCCTCGAGGGCCGGCCTCCTGCTGGTTTTCCAGAAACCCTGCCTCATCTGCTGCTGATTACCTGGATCAGGTGTGTTTAGCCAATAAGGAGCTTCGACGACAGGTTGATTGAAAAATATAACGGACACCGGCCCTTGAGGCCTGGAATTGGACACCCCTGATGTAGAGAAACTTGGGGGTGGGGCCTGAGTGTATGGTTTTCTTTCCCCCACTGGTCAAATTCTATTCCTGCGATTGGTCAGAGAGTAAAGGGGCGGAGTTTTGAAGGAGGAGAAGACCCCTGTAGCTCTGTCCCACAGTTGGAACTGTTTTGAAAGTCACCATGGCAACAGGTTTAGCTTATTTTACAGCAAATTAAGACGTACGGATCAGTTTCCGAGCGCTTAAACGCAGCACGAGTGCAACGCCAAACGGCTTTAGTTTGATTCACCTGAGAAAATAAAACCAAATCACCTTCTGTGAGACTGTCAGTTCACCAGGTGACCACCAGGTGGCGCCAAACACAAGTCAGGTTGGACTCTATCCACCTCATTGGAATCGTTGGGTTTTTTGTGTGGAAAGTTTGACTTTTGGTGACTCGATTTCCAGCCAAGGAATCGGCTTTGGAGCCAAAAGGCCGCTGTTCCGCCAGCAACAGGTCATGTGACCACACACATCTAAATACGTGTGTTAAAATGAGAAAAAAAGCAGGTTTTCCTTCTTCATGTACTGAAGAGCATCGAAACTTCCAGATTTTCTCCAGAGGATCTGAGGTTTTCTGCAGCTTTGGCGCCGCGCCAGAGGGAGGAGCCACAGAGGCGGAGTTTGTGTGACTTGATTTTTACAGCTCAAGTAATGAACTTAGACTATTGATCTCTGCTTTTATAAAACAGAAATATGAAGACCTGAGGAATCCAGCTCAAAACCGGATTTTTTTTTTTTTTTAATTTTTGAATGAAATCTGAATTTAAACGATGAAATAACGTCAAAAATAAGTGTTTGACAATTTCCTGGGACTACAGAGACTCCTTGAAATGTCTAGAATATTTAAAAAGGAACTTCTCCGCATTAGATTGATTTGATTTTTTTAAAAATGAACTAAAAATGTTTGTTTTTCCAAGAAAAAGACGGATTTCCTGGAATGCCGCATAAATAATCGTCTTCCGTGTTTTGTTTGTGCTCCAGGAGAATTCCACAGAAATAAATGAAACGGTTTAAAGATGTAAACACTCTACACGTGTTTTATAAAAATCAGTTGCTACAAATGATGCAGCGATGCAGCAGGACGTCCTCTGTGGTCCACAGGAGCCGCTGAGGAAGAGGAGGAGCTCCATCTTCAGTTCAGAGGGAACCGAGGACGTGATGGAGGGAAGACGGTCGCTTTGAAAAGTTTGACACTGAATTGGTTTGATTCTGATCAGAAAACCTTTTTCAACGAACAGAAGTAAGAAAAGTAAAGATCCGGAAGGGTCGGAGGATGTTTTTGTCATCTTACGTGGAGAAAAAAAATCACAGAAATGCTTTCTCACAAAAAAAAAAAAAACAAGTCTGGAAAAGACAAAACCAGCCTTGACCGTCCAACCGATCAAAACAAAGACGCTAAAGCTGCAGTGTGAGGGACGACGATCACAAAAGATGAGAGCACAGTGGCAGGGATGTCCCAATCCAGAATCTCTGTCTGATTACCTGGATCAGGTGTGTTCAAAACCCCCCAGGCCCCCCAGGCCTGGAGCCTGACTCTAATAAAAGCCCCAAACAGTAAAACGTCCTGAAAGGTTAAAGGTGATTCACCACAGAATACCGTAGAGTTAGTTTACTGATAAGAGACTAAATATGCTCTTTATCATGAAACTAGCTTTCTTAATGGATTGTTGTGGTGACCTTTGACCTTTCAGGACTTTTCCCTGATTGATAAAAGAACGTATTTGGTCTCAAAACAGATTAAAAAAAATATATTTCTGTTTCATAAAGGACCAAAATTCTCCATGAAATGATCCCAACTTTCTTTCAGAAATGACGGATGGAGAAGCAACAAAAGTTTTTTCTGTTCTCTGCGTCACATGACATGATGACAAATATGTGACGTTCTAGAAAAATCCAAATTCCATCAGAAAGAAAACAAAAGACAATTTAATGTCCAACAGAACAAAAGATGAAACTACAGAAATGTGTCTTTAATCCATTAAATGTGTGTGTGTGATGGTGGTGGGGGCTCAAGAGCCCCCACCCATGTTGACTGAGGAGGAGGAGGAGGAGGAGGAGGATTGGTTCTGGTTCCACTTGTTTTTTCCTCTTTCCTCCTTTACTTTATAAACCTGTTGTCTTTCTGACTTTAAGGCTTTACATTTCTGGGGGGAATCGAACCTTTGCCTGTGAGACGCGTCGGTCTCTATGTCGGGACCGCTTAAGGAGGTTTCCTTCGCAACAAAAGAAGCTCAGGTCTCAGAAACTCCAGCGGGATTTCGCACGTGCTCGTCAACCCACCGAGGCTCCTCCCCCTTCCTCAGCTGCAGCTGTCATTCAAAGGGACAGCTGACGCGCTGCCGGCAGGTCTGCGCATGCGCAGTCGTGTGGGGAGCAGACCCCCCCTCCTTCAGAGTTTTTTAAAACTTTGAGACATAAAAAGTGGGTTTATGATCCTCGTCTGTGAAACGGATTCATCCAGATTATTCCAGATTACAGACGTAATCCCTGTTGTTCAGACGTCTGCTGCTTCTCTCCCACAGTTCTCCAAACAGGGTTCGTGTGCCTCCCCCCCCCCCCACCCCCAGATATTTTTAGAGGGTCTGTGCTGCTTATCTGCATGAGGGTCTATTTCTGCCTGCTGGCCGTGAGAGTCGACCGCCGTCCTGCCGGACTGTCGGGTAAAAAAGTTCTCCTTCATTAATCTGACCCTTTAGTTTTGGTTTTAGTGTCTTTTAGAGTCAGTCAGATTCTGGGGGGGGTCAGAGCGGTCCGAGGTCAGGTTCTGGTTGGGTCTGTTTCACCCAGGATCCCATTTGGAGCTGAAAGAGCCGATCCGGAGTTCAGTGTGTGGCTTCGGTCCTGAAGCGGGCCCTGACAGTCCAGGAGGTCCAGAGGAACTGGAGCCCGCGGATCCAGAACCGACCTGGAAGAACCTGAAGGTGAAGTTCTGCTTTGATCCAAGCGGTTCTGAACTTCAGAGCCTGAAAAATAACCCAAATATTCCGAACATTTCATCTGCGGAGTTCAGATGAAGACGGGGGAAAGAAACGTTCTTCAGAAAGCAAACGCTTCCCGTCTGGAGGTCATTTCTGAGCGTTAATGTGGGAAAAAGTCCAATAAAGAAGAAAAGAAACTGAGTTTAAACACAGAAGCTGCCAGGAAAAGCCAAAGCTGGGGAGGAAACTAAGTGAGGGTAGAAAAGATCAAAATATATTTTAGTGTTGTACTGAAAATTGACATAATGAATTAAAAAACACAAAAACAAGATTGTCAAAAGGCTGAAACTCCAAAATATGAACGTGACTAAGTATAGTTATGGACAGAAATGAGGTCTAAAGTGGTTACAAATACATACATTTGCTTCCAAGGTTGGAAAAAGGGCCTGGTGGGTTTTTCCAGCCTGGAATCGTCTCTGGAGCTAAAGGTTTGCTGACGTTTTTAAAAGAGTTGGAGGTTTTCAAATTTCCTTCAAACAGCAGAAAACAGATGGATGAATGATGGATGGATGATGGATGGATGGATGATGGATGGATGATGGATGGATGGATGGATGGATGATGGATGGAAATAATGGAACAGATGAGACTCAGGTGAGTCATCTGTCTGTGTTGCTGTGGTGGAGCGTCCGACCCCGGACATGAACCACAGACGGACAGAGTTTCTCCAGAACTTGTTGAAGGCTGTGAGATCATCTCCAAGCAGCTTGACGACTGCAGAAGGTGATGGTCCACAGGACAGACGAGCTCACGGAAGAGATGGAGGAACCACAGAACCCAGAAGAACCTCTGAAGAACATGGAATCAAAGCCACAGAGGCAGAGAAGAAGACTGTAAAACACGGAGGAGGCGCGCTTATGGTCTGGGCTGTTCACTCATTCTGGGGCCAGATGTTCTGCCTGGCGTCAGCTTTAACTCTGAAATGGATCATCCCAAAGCAAAAGGAAGAACATTCTGGACTTTTGTGGCAGTAGAGTGAATGGAGAGGACGACTGCAGTGACCTTTGACCTGCATCTGCTGTCAAACCGCCTCCTCACCTTTACCTGCCCCTTTCTTTGTTAGGTTTCCTCCCTGCAACCCCCTGCCCCCGCCAGCTGACAGACCCCCCTCCCCTCACGAGCACCACAACCCCCACCAGCCCCCACCCATGGCGCTGTCTTCACGCTTGAAGCTGTGGGAGCAGAAGGGAGGTGCCGTGTGTGACGTCATCGTGCATCCATCAGGACGCATGAGTCATCTCCCCGTTAGGACGTATGGGGTCAAACCGGGATCGGCTTCACGCTAACTGTAAATTACAACAACAAAAAATCAATAAAACAGTTTTGATCTTAAAGGTAAAGTTGAAATGAAATATAGAAAAGTAAGTCAACAATTACAATTATACTGAGAATGTTTTCAAAAATATACATGTCTGATCAGCTGATCCTGGTTTGACCCCATTAGGATCAAACCTCAAAGCAAATCACATTCCATGACTGCCTTTGAACTTTTTGAATGGGAAAACTTTTTCACAAGTGCCTAAGTTATAAAAAATATACTTTAGTGCCAATGTTTTCAATAACACAAACACTTAGTTTAGCTTCTCTTGATATTTAGCACCAATATACTAGATACTTCTATGATTTATAAGGCTTAACACAGTTACGTTAGTGAAATATGCTTCATATGGAATGGAAAAGATAACAATAATAGACTGTTCTTGTTACCGTATAATATTTTTTCTTCTCTATTATTAATTTTTGTGGTTGCTGCGACTGAAGCCATTTAGAATCCGAAAAATATGGTACCTAATAAACTAGACGAGTTATAACCTCTGAAACGGACAGTTTATTCAAAATTCTGATGGTTAGCATTTTTGTTTGCTAATACGGTCCCTATTTTCTCGCAGAAGTTACAGGCTGTGTCCGAATTCCCACCCCAGCCACTATATGCTGCGTTCACCATTTAGTAGGGCTGTCCGAATCTGCAATTCTAAAATCCAGGGCCCTATTTGTTTTAGTAGTTAGGGGTTAGGGCGGGGATTCAGACACAATCATAGTCTAAACCAGGGATCAGCAGCGTTTATGACAGGAAGTGACACGTTTTCCCCATAGCAACTATCAGCTACTATAATATGAACTCTTAAGCGCCAGGACTACCGATGACAAATAGCCTTTGGACTCATTCTGGCACATCAGTGCTGTTAATGTGCCCTGTAGGTAATAAATAAATAATACAAAGAAATGCAGAAACATTTCTAATCTGATCTGAAATTTTAGTTCATAGACATGCGCCCACGTTTCGTCCACAAACACGCTTTTTTTTTTTTTTAATAAATCCAAAAATACAAATTATATTCATTGTTATTGTTATTATCTCTCCCAGGGTGGCCGATCCCGGACTAAACATGAGTTGCGATAAGTCAAAACTGTAAAATATTCATATTTTTACTTTTCATATTTTTTATTTTTGTAGTTATAGATGTACTAAGGCTGTAAAACTCATCACTTCACACTTTTTACATTAATAGAAAAATACGTCCAGGATTATAGAATGAAAACAAAGATCTGATCAAAGATTTATGCAGATTTGTTAACTTAATCACTTTCAATATTTCTTCTGTATAATTTTGGAACCAGAAAATCTGGTGCCGTATCACAATTTAATCTCATCAATTACACCAGGTCATTTCAGCAGAAATGCTATTTAATTAGCTCATTATTATTTTGAAATGAAGAGTTTATTAAATCATTATTTGCTTATTATCAAATTGAAAAAAGGAAAATTTTTTGGTCATTTTATTTTATTTTTTATAACCAAATCAAACCAAAATCCTGACCCCAAAATCGAGGTTTGAGCTGAATTGGGGAGAAACTCAATGGGTGCATCGCTGAAGCTAGCATGCAGACCTAAGCGTTAGCATGTGGAGCTAATCCTTAGCATGTGGAGCTAAGCGTTAGCATGTGGAGCTAATCCTTAGCATGTGGAGCTAATCCTTAGCATGTGGAGCTAAGCGTTAGCATGTGGAGCTAATCCTTAGCATGTGGAGCTAATACTTAGCATGTGGAGCTAATCCTTAGCATGTGGAGCTAAGCGTTAGCATGTGGAGCTAATCCTTAGCATGTGGAGCTAAGCATTAGCATGTGGAGCTAATCCTTAGCATGTGGAGCTAATCCTTAACATGTGGAGCTAAGCGTTAGCATGTAGGGCTAAGCGTTAGCATGTGGAGCTAAGCGTTAGCATGTGGAGCTAAGCGTTAGCATGTGGAGCTAAGCGTTAGCATGTGGAGCTAATCCTTAGCATGTGGAGCTAAGCATTAGCATGTGGAGCTAATCCTTAGCATGTGGAGCTAATCCTTAACATGTGGAGCTAAGCGTTAGCATGTAGGGCTAAGCGTTAGCATGTGGAGCTAAGCGTTAGCATGTGGAGCTAAGCGTTAGCATGTGGAGCTAATCCTTAGCATGTGGAGCTAATCCTTAGCATGTGGGGCTAAGCGTTAGCATGTGGGGCTAAGCGTTAGCATGTGGAGCTAAGCGTTAGCATGTGGAGCTAAGCGTTAGCATGTGGGGCTAAGCGTTAGCATGTGGAGCTAAGCGTTAGCATGTGGAGCTAAGCGTTAGCATGTGGAGCTAATCCTTAGCATGTGGAGCTAATCCTTAGAATGTGGAGCTAAGCGTTAGCATGTGGAGCTAATCCTTAGCATGTGGAGCTAAGCATTAGCATGTGGAGCTAAGCGTTAGCATGTGGAGCTAAGCGTTAGCATGTGGAGCTAAGCGTTAGCATGTGGAGCTAATCCTTAGCATGTGGAGCTAATCCTTAGAATGTGGAGCTAAGCGTTAGCATGTGGGGCTAAGCGTTAGCATGTGGGGCTAAGCGTTAGCATGTGGAGCTAAGCGTTAGCATGTGGGGCTAAGCGTTAGCATGTGGGGCTAAGCGTTAGCATGTGGAGCTAAGTGTTAGCATGTGGAGCTAAGCGTTAGCATGTGGAGCTAAGCGTTAGCATGTAGAGCTAAGCGTTAGCATGTGGAGCTAAGCGTTAGCATGTGGAGCTAAGCGTTAGCATTGCATGCCTGCTAACTTTGTGTCAAACCTCAAACCCGGACAAATACAGCTGTGTGTTGACATCTGTGACTGCTCATGTGCGGCTTTTTGTTTGTGAGTTTTATTCCTTTCGAATAAAACTTATTGAAACTAAAATTAATTTATTGTAATATATAAGTTGTGTAAAACATTTCTTCTGTTCAGGCTAGTCCTGGTAAATCCTTCAAATATCCAGTGTCTGTTTTTTAACTTGATTTCTGCTCGTTTTTTCCTTCATTAAGTTTGACTTTCTGGATTTTCTCACCAACAGACGGAGTTTTTTGCTTGTGTCTGTGAAATTCTGCCTTCTATCTTACATGTTTTATTTATTTAAAAAAAAAACAGATTCAGCAGGAGAAGAAGCCTGTGGCCACGTCCGTCCCGCCCCCGCCCCTGTCGGTCCTGCCGGGCGGCCTCCTCAAACAGCTCGTCCGGGATTCAGAGAAGGAGACCAAACACAAAGAGCCTGAGGTCAAAGAGGAGAAACCTGTGAGTGCCCCCCCCCCCCCCCCCCCCCCCAAGACGAAAACATTTGACTTTGGAAGTTACAGTTCTGTTAGAGTTCGTTAGAGTTCGTTCCTTTCACCATATCACTATACTTCCACCTAAAAATGAACCTTTTTGGGGGAAAGTTCCAATCAATTTATGAACGATTATCGTAACTGGGTTTAATAAATAAATAAGGGATGATGCTGATGACGGACTAACCTTTGTGTCAAAGCTGATGTTGTCTGTCATGAAGACAAGGATTGGTAACACCCAGCCCCAATCCAGCGGGAGACTCTCTGGCAAACCTCCACCTCAGTAAGAGCTGATTCTCTGTGGCGACCCCTGAAGGCATCAGGTGAACCACCAGAAGCTGTTGGTGGTCAGATGTGGCAGAGGTCCGGTGTGAACGGCGAGCTCTCAGCGGACCGTTCCAGCTCAGTGCTGGACCGAACCAACTCAGCCCCGTTTCTGTTTCAGCCGCAGAAACTGAGCGACAACCTGGTCCAACAGTTCCTCGCTCCAGATCAGACCCCCCCCATCCTGGAGGCAGAGATGGCTCTGCGCGCCGAGAAGCTCGTCAACGACGGCAAGCAGAGGAGGTGCGGCTCGGCCCAGTCGGACGGCCGGTCGTCCTCCGAGCGCCGCATCCTGACCCCCGAGTCCGACTGGAAACCGGACAGCAGGCAGGCGGAAACCCCAGAGCAGGAGGTCAAGGCGGGCACGAAAGACAGGAAGACGGAGCAGAAGAAAGAGAGGATGGAGGAGGTGAAGAAGAAGAAGAAGGAGGCGGTGGTGGTGGAGCAGAGGCAGGAGCCAGAGGGAAGGCAGGCAGAGGAGGCCGTCACAGAAACCAGCAGGAAGGAGGTGAGTGTGACCCGCTGACTGGATCTGAGACCCGGACTGAGTCGGGGTTACGCTTCACTTCCAGCTCCAACTGAACGAAGTCAGTTCAGGCGCCATTTTGTCACGCGACGGACGCCGCCATGTTGGAGCCAGACGTCGTCAGTAAGCGTTTCTATGGCAACCACTGGGGGCCAACTGGCTCCTCCTACCTTTATTGAGGCTTCTTTATAAAAATATCTTGAAAACAAAAAGAGGATCATCAAGAAGGCGTTTAAAAAAATGTAACAGAGCCAGAACGGTTCTTCTGACCAATAGAGTATCAGCTGTTTATTTCTCTATAGACATCTACGGGACGCTTTGGCTTCTTGGAGCCACTTCCTGTTTGGAACACGCCTCAGTCCAGTTCCCATATGCAGTCATGGTCTGACCCGTTTTTTTCAGCAAAGGTCTCCTCACAAAGCCGCCTCGGCAGAACCTGCAGGAGATTTCTGGCGTTCTTTATCTCCGACAGGTGAAGGACGTTTGGTACGAAGCGGGAGCCGTTTGGTTCGTCCACAAGGACGGTTTCACCCGAGGTGAGCTCCAGACAGAGGACACCGGTGTCAAACCAAATCCTGAAGAGCTGAAAACAGGATTTTCCTCGTGTGTGTTATGCTTTAGGATGGAAATGTGTGCTTATTTGGTTTAATATAATATTTATCTCACTTTTCTACTTTTTTAAAAATACGTTTTTGAGCTTTTTTCACTTGAAAGAAGGAAAAAAATGATGAAAAAAAGCAGATTTTTCTAGCGAGGCCTTAAATTTTAATTTTGATGAATCAAAATAGTTAAAATAATTTGTTTTTTATGTTACAGACACGTTCATACTGTAAATGATGTTCATAATATTAAAAACCAAAACCTCAGAAGTGTTTTCTGATGAACAAATCCAATAATTCATCACTGCTGTTTCCTAGATGTGACATCCTGTCCGCTCATGTTTGTCTGGATTAGCAGAGTCGTGTGTTAATCCAGCAGGCGGCCCCCATTCCCAGCCGATTCATCCCTCGTCCTTGTGTCTCCGTGTTTTCAGCCACTCAGCTGAAGCCGGATGAAGGCACCCCCGACCTGCCGGAGGGCCGGGTGAGGGTCCGGCTGGAGACGGACGGCTCGCTGCACGACGTGGCTGAGCTGGAGGTGGAGAAGGTGAAGCCGAAAAGCAACACCGCTGGAGAAAACGCCATTTAAATCCACTCAGTACATGTCCCCAAAACCAGTTTAAAAAAGGTTTTTTCTAGTTAGAAGTTCAAAAATCAGCCTGTTTTAGTGAGATTTCTGCAAATAAGTTCTTCTTTTGCTCTGATAATTGTAAATATTCTGTCATCAAATAGGCGTGTTTGGTAAAAATGTGTTAAATCTAGTTCCTGTACATTCATGTACATAAACATACTTTAGTTCTAGACTAACTAAAATAAGACGAAAAGGACTTATCTCAAGATAAAGTTATCAAAACTCGTTTTATTAGAGATTCTGCATTAAATAAGAGCAGTTTGTGATGAAGTGACTCAACAAGAAGCTTAATGTCTTCAAAGACGTCGTTACGTCACTGATGACTGGCCCCACCCACCCCTACTTTAACCGTCCAAGCACAGAGTTATGGAAAAATCCTCACATTTAAATTCCATTTGACATTTAAATGTGAACTTCTGTGCTTCAGAGCACCACTTCCTTGCTGACTCAGCACTTTAAACATGAGTCGTCATTTTCATCTTTAGCTGTCATCTAGTTTTTTTTGTCCTTCCTCAAACAAAAAGCCACATTTTGGAAGAAAATGAAGAAGTTCTCTGCTCTGCCAACAAAACAGGCCAACGCTTTGTAAACTGGCAGTGGTCCAGACCCCCCCCCCCACGTCTGGAGCCTCAGAGATCCGAGCTGCACGTCGCGTGACGAAGGTCGACCTTCTGCTCCTCTTCCTCCGCAGTGTAACCCAGCGGAGCTCGACCTGTGCGAGGATCTGAGTGACCTCCAGTGCGTGAACGAGAGCGGCGTCCTGCACACGCTGACCAGCCGGGCCAAGGCCAACATGCCGCTCACGCACGCCGGACCCAACCTGGTCAACCTGTGGCCCCCCATCCAGAGCCACAGCAAGGTGACGCCAGACCCCCGCCGGGCCTGAAGACCCAAACTCCCGCCTGATGACGTTTGATGTTTTCATTTAGACTCCAAAGTTACGGCGCGGGGAGTCGGCGTGGGACGCGCCCCCCGCCCTGGGGGCTTTGGTGCGGCGGCTGTACATTTCCATGGTTGGCACCCGGAGGGATCACTGCGTGTGCGCGCTGGGACGCAGCGGCACAGGGAAGACCGCGGCGTGCCGAGCCTTCACGCTCGCGCTCCTCAAACAGGCCGGGATGGCGGCGGGGAGCTTCAGCGGTGAGTCCCTCCCCCAAAGCCAGCGGCCACATGGCGGCCCCTGCTGACGATGTGCTCCGCCCCCAGCCGAGCGCGTCCAGGCCATGTTCACCGTCCTGCGCTCCTTCGGCTGCGTCAGCTCGCAGCAGAGCGACGCCTCCTCCCGCTTCGCCACGGTCTTCTCTCTGGACTTCAACCACGCGGGACAGGCCGCGGCGGGACACCTGCAGGCACGCGCCGCGCACCTTCCCGTGGGTCTGATGCCGAGGCGCGCAGTCACTGTTTCTGCTTCTGCCACAGACCATGATGTTGGACAAATGGAAGGTGTGTCGGAAAACTCCGGGGGAGAGCAACTTCCTGGTGTTCAGCCAGATGCTGGCGGGTCTGAGCACAGAGATGAGGTAAAGTCCAGACCCACCCTCCTCTTCCTCCGTTACCTGCACAGTCTGTCTGTCTGTCTGTGGTCGGGAAGGAATCCCATGTTTCTTCAGAGAATCAAACCAAAATAGAACTCAGTCCTTCTGGGTGAGGTTTGAAAATAAAGGCTTATCTGAAATAAATAAAGACGTCTTCAGATCTGTGAGGACGTCACCTGGATTCAGATCCGGAGAAAGCTCCTGATCTGTTCTCCCGTCCCGTAAAGTCCCACTCCGACCATCTGTTGATCTGTTCCAGTCGTCTTTTCACGATGACGATGTCACAGTTTCTGCAGAGCGGGACTTCACCTCTGAATTGCACAGAGCATCCCCGCCCCCACTTCCCCTCACCGTTGCTGAGAGCTCTCTGTTTCCATGCTGTCCCACCGGCTCACAGCTCCTGCCTAACACACCGCAGCCGTCCAGTTCTGATCCAGATTCCGGCTCAGACGAGGCAAACAAAGACGCTCATGGATCTAAAGTGAAGACGTCTGAAAATAATCATTCACGCTTTGATTTGTTCTCGTTTAGATTTCCAAAACCCTCTCTCTCTCTTTGGACCTTTTTTAACAAACCAAACTCTGTTTAACTCGACCAAAACTCTGCCGCCGGGCTTTGAACCGGAACCAGTAACCGATCCACTGCTCTGCCCCCTGCTTTACATTGGTTGCCTGTTAAATTTCCAATCGATTTTAAAAGTTAACTTTTGACTTTGCATGGGCACCCCCCCCGACGTGCATCTCTGACCTTTGAACCCTGTTGGCCCGGTCCTCGAGGTCTTCTGACCTTTAGTCACTTTAAGACTAGAGGAGGTCTCTCGTCTTTGCCCCCCCCCCGTTGTCGCTGCGTTTTGGTTTGATCTGATGTCGTCGTTCTGTGGAAGCTGCTGTAGAAATAGTTCTTCTATTCTATCTATTTGTCTGCAGGTGGAGCTGGTTGCTCCCTTCCGTCGAACTTTCTGTGTCACAAATAGGATCTTTTTCAAACGTCATTTTTCCATCTGCTCCTGATTCACAGTGATTTGAGTGCAGAAATACTCAGAAATGCCATTTTCAGCTACATTTTCTTCACATCTGTCCTCCATCATCATGAAAAAGGCTAGAAGAGCACATTAAAAACAACAAAAACACTGTTTTTCATCTTTTGGTTCAAATATTATTTTCCAAAATTTCGACTGTCGTCAATTTGACCAATTTATCGACCCGATCGCTGAGCTGAAGCCACGCTTTCTTCATTTTGTCTTCATTAGGACAGACTGAGACAAAGATCCTCACTATTTAGGTCGATGCTCTGGTCCACCTGAGAACTTTCTGCATCTTTCCATCCAGAGAAACTCCTCCATTTGTTCCAGACTCATCCCAACCCAAACACTGTCCTTTCTTTAGTTCTTAACTCCTGCATGTAGTGACTGAGACCGTGTGGATGTTGGCGTTTAGCTGCTTTTGGTTCCTGATGATCTGTCTATAGAGGTACAGGAACGTCCTGCTCTGGCCTTTTGGAGCCCCCCTCTGAAGGGAAAATGTTCCTCTGCAGGACAGAGCTGCAGCTGCACCAACTGCCCGGATCCAACTCCTTTGGGATTGTTCATCCCACCAAGGTACGGTGACGGCGTGTGCTTTTTGTGTGCTCACAGGTGAGTCGTGCACCTGCATCTCCGCATGGAACCCAAGGCTTGTGTGCGTTTTGTTAAAAACTCATTTTTCAAACACAAGCCGTAAACTTGCACCACTTTCCCTTAATCTCCAATAATGTTGTGGGTTTTTTTTAGTGTCACAGGATTTTTTTGAGACGGAGTCTTGACTTTCTAGCGGGTTTGTGTGAAGCCATGTTTGGACCAGAGCGGTCGGGTAGAGTTGGGTTGAGCCCTGAAAGATGGTTTCTTCTACATAGGACCAAACCAAACAGCTGCCACACCTTATATTTCCTTATAATAAAAGAAAAAAGAAAACAATGTGTCCCTCCAGACCAGGCATGTCCAAAGTCCGGCCCGTGTGTCAGATGTGACCCTCATTCAGATTTCTCCCTTCCTGCGGGCTCCTGTCATAAAATCAATCTTATGTGGCCCTCAGCTCTTTCTAAGAACTGTCATTTCTTGATTGTGATTGGCTAAATTACGTGATAAGCCGTTATAAACATGCGGCAACAACCTGGGACTACCAGTACTTGACCTTTTGGAGCCTGAAGGGTCAAACGAGAAGAACAAAAAAAAAAAAAGAAACTGTGGAAAGAAGGAGAATTTTAAAAACAAAGGTGACAACAGACGACGAAGCGACGGCCGAGGAAACGGACTTGGCAGAAGCAGCGGGGAAAGAAGACCCTGCAAACCTGCTGTGACAGTAGTCGCGGTTACATGGGCAAAATATCTTTATTAGGATCAATGGTCGGGTTAAAATTCACCCGTGCACATGGACCCATGGGCCCGATTAGAACAAACGTTCCCATGGGTCACACTTTCGGTCGGAATGAATCATTTGGGCATGCTCAGTAGTGTTACAAAAATCCCGGAGGAGGAAATAGGTCCCGTTGTAAACAAACCGCTGCCACAGACATTTATGCAGCAGTTCGGTAATACGAGACGATCTTCCAAACGTGCTTTTATTAATGTTATGAATATTATGAAGCGCCTGTTTACTCATCGTTTTATTTAATCCGTGTGGTCAGTGCTTTTTATGTTGAAGAACGGAGCTGGAAGGGTTAGGACAGGCTAACACGGGCTAACAACATTAGTCTTGATGGACAAAATCCAGGACCATGCGGGGAAACGCTGCAATCTGCATCCTGGCTGCACGTAAATGTGTGAGAATAACATCAGTCTTTATTTTAGTCGGGAGACAGCTGGAAACACAAATCCACGTGATTTTTGGACAGTTTCTAAGGACTGAGCGACATTTATTTCTGCTCTGAAAAGTTCACACACCGCCCCAAAGCCGCTCTGTGAGCTGGCGGCCAAAGCTCTGCTCGAACGCGGTTCCTCCTGAGTCCTGCAGCCGCTAACCCAGAGTGGCGGGACGGATCACAGTCTGAATTCTCCCACACATAACAAAACAAAACGCACACGTATCAAAGCATCCTTCCTCCCCTTCCTCCCCTCCCCGACACAAAGTTATTCGGCTGCTCTGCTCACTTGGTCCACTGGCACCCGAGCCCGGAGCTCGGGTGCCAGTGGACCAAAGCGCTTCTGCCCCGCATCCCCCTCACGACGGGTGTAGGGGAGGCAGAGAGCCAGCAGGCCCGTATGCGCTCCAAAGCTTTCTCTCAGCAAAACACCATCTATGCATGACGTAAACCAGAGCAGTAGTGACACACGATCGGATAAACGATCAGCATAACCCACCTATCTCCATCGGAAAGAAATTTTGATCAGAACGAGTCTGACCGGGGCAGACTATTCCGAACGGCGTGTTTACATGACGCATTTTCTTTCCGATCAGGCGTTCTTTCCGATTACTTTTGCCCATGTAAACGCAGCTTGTGACAGAGGAACATCACAACAACCAAAGAAATGTCTCAGCATGTGTCATCAGTGTCATCAGCATAGAAGTGGACTTTCATGTTGCTATCCCGATGACGTTACAAGCAAACGTGGAGTCGTTTGGAGCCTGGAGTGGAGCCCTGGTGTTCACCTCAGCTCTGTCTGTCTGCTCCCAGGTTGAGGAGAAACAACGAGCATCAGTTGGTTTCACAAAGCTGCTGGTTGCCATGGAAACGCTGGGCTTCTCCGCCAGTGAACAGAAAGCCATCTGGCATGTTCTGGCTGGGATCTACCATCTGGGAGCTGCCGGGGCTTGTAAAGGTGAGCCACTGATCAACAGAACTGCGGAGAAAACACTTAAATATGTTGGTTCCTAGACTTTGAACATTCATTAGGACTTCTAATGGACAGAATTGTTTGGCTGTGGCGATTGCCCGCTGGATGAGTTAAGTTAATAACCTGTCAAAAAAACAGAACTCACGAATGACAGCAACAGCTGGAGGAAGCTGTTGTTAAATGGAATTCTGGGAAAGGCAGGCTGGTCCATTCTAATTTAGTTACATGCTATGGGGGGTGTGGCCTACAGGGGGCGCCACAAAACCAATAAAAAGATTCAGCACTAGCAGATCAGAGGTAAAAATTATCATTGATTTAACTTTAAAAAAAAAGGAATAATACTACAAATGATCCATAAGAATATGAAACTTATTGAGGATGTCAAAATGTCCAGATCACAGGGAAGAAAAAGAACAAAAGACAGGAAGAGATGAAAAAGACAAACGTAAAGATGCAGTTTTAATATACGCCATCCACTGTACTGCTAAAGTTATTAGCACAGAGTACTTTCAAGTTCATAACTTCCATCAGAGAATTATCCTCATCCTGGTAAGCTAAACAGGAATGACTGTAGATTCCCACTGCACTGAAGCGCACCAGGGTTCATTTGCAAGCGGCCCTCCCTTTCCTACAGTTCAGAGTTCAGGTGAGCTTTCAACGCCAGAGGAAACCATCCCTGATGGGAATCTGACAGTTCAGTGTGAAAACCCTCTGAAGCAGAGACCGGGATTGGATCCTGAAGACCAGAACCACATCAAGGAGGCTCCAGGAGGTTCCTCCGGCAGGAAGCAAGTTTTTTTTGCCAACATTTTTGCCCTTTTTCATCTTGGTGATCGTTGCTATTCGGCTATTTGGATCTAATCAAACCCAACTTTGAAAGAAAAACAAGAGAACGCTTTTAGAACTTTGGATGCGACCTGTAACTTAAAGATGGCTCCTGTATGTAAGCATTACAGTGTAGACGTCTTCAAATGGCTGTTTGGCCTGATCAGCACTAAAAGCTTTAGATTCTAGCAGAGAAACGGTTCTTCCCGCTCTCTCCACTCCATCAGCTCCAGGTTCTTCTCTGCTGCTGCTTCATGGGTCTTTGGAGGTCTGAAGCGGTTCCACTGCGGACTCTCTCATGGTTTGTTTTGTCTTAGTGGGCAGAAGGCAGTTTTTAGACTTCGACAGCGCCAGCACGGCCGGCAGCGTGCTCGGCTGCGGGGGGGAGGAGCTTCACACCGCCGTCTTTAAACATCACTTGCGGCAGCTGCTGCAGAGGGCCACCGGGGGCAGCAGAGAGAGGCCGGAGTCAGAGGAGGGTGAGTCTGTCCGTCCTGGAGGTCAAAGCGTGTCTGGCAGAACCGCTCCTCACCCGTCCACGGAGACTCAGGTGTGCTGGTGGTGCGTTCAGGTCCCCGTCTGACTGCCGCTCAGTGTGTGGAGGGAATGGCTGCAGGACTCTATGAGGAGCTGTTCACCGCCGTGGTGTCGCTCATCAACAGGTGAGAGGTTATCTCAGGTTTTTACCCCTGAAATAATAAAAAACAGACAAAAAAAGCAGAAAAACGATGTTCCATCCTCCTACTGTTATAACAAAGAGATGAACTGAAATCGAAATACTTCTGGATAATAATATTTGAAACATCCTCTTAAAAGTAGCACGGTTAAAATGTGTAACCTCTGACAGTAAGGGTGGCGTTTACGGCGTCTCTGTTCCCCCAGAGCTCTGAGCAGCGAGCAGCTGCCATTGGCCTCCGTCATGGTGGTGGATTCGCCGGGTTTCAGGAACCCACGGCACTCGGGGGACGAGCGCGCAGCCGGCTGGTCTGAACTCTGCCACAACTACCTGCAGGAGCGGCTGCTGGAGCGTTACCACCGACACACCTTCACCCAGACGCTGGACAGATACGCACAGGTGACCCCACCGTCAACCTTTGCACCACCCGCCTGATTTTCGTTTAGACGTCGAGATCATCGCTAACTTATGCAGATGATGCCTTGATGATGCATGGAGCCATCTTTAGGGTATCATCAGCGTATAGTTTTACCAATAGAGCATTGATTCTTTTATTAAAGTGTCTTTTCGCTGTTTCAGGAGAAGGTTCAGGTAGATTTTGAGTCTCCAGAAAGCAGTCCGGCTGAGGTGGTTTCTGCCATCGACCAGCCGCCTCCACAGGTACGTCTGTGGGGAGTATAAGGAGCTGAAAAAACGTTTGGTAGACCAGGAAGTCTGTCCAGCAGCTGTTGCTGCCATGGTCTTATGATTTGACACCAGAAGTGTTTGAGAAGACCTCCTGAAGAAGCAAAACAGGCAGGGCTTTCTTCCACATGCTCTGTTCGTGTCTCAGGTCCGGACGGCCGACGGGGACTTCAGGGGTCTGTTGTGGGCTCTGGATGAAGAGATGGTAACACCTGCATCCAGTGAGAGCGCCGCCCTGGAGAGAATCTGCCAGCATTACGGCAACACTGGTAAAAAAAAAACAGAAAACGCAGTGAAAAGCTGTGTGACGTTGGAGTGACAGCAGGGTGCATGTGTATCCATGCAGTGCGTCAGTGCGAGCAGCCGCTGCAGTGCGAGGTGCGCCACCTGATGGGCTGCGACCCGGTCCGCTACGACCTGACGGGGTGGTTCGGTCTGATCCAGAACAACCCGTCCGCGCTGAACGCCGTCAGTCTGCTGCAGAACTCCAGCGTGTGAGTGCGTCCGAGCGTCTGTCGGTCTTTCAGAGGCGCGTCGGAGTCAAACCTGCGGGAACTGCAAGTCACACCTGCATGAGAGATCTACCAGCCGGTCCCGACACGAGTAATAGACAAGACGGCCGGCAACAGATGTGTGGAGCTGAGATTCATTTGCAGTAGAATTTTAAGTATTGGTGTTAACATTTTATATAATGCAAAAACCAACAGTGAACTTTGTTCAAATACAAGTAAAGAAAAAAAAGCAGAGAAATAGTTCCCAGAAGTGCAGGGAGTAAACGGCTCAGCATCATCTTTTGTTAAAGTATTTAAATATTTCCCTGAAAGTCTTCGTAGTAAATAAAGTAGAACTTTATTGAACTGAATGACTTATCTTAGTGGGAAGTTGAAACCAAAAGTGGACTGCAGCGTGTCTCACAAGGCCAAATTAAAATGTAAATAAATAAAGAAATGAATAGCTTCATCAAGACAAGAAAACAGTGAGGGGGCCGCCCGCACCCCCACACGTCAACAGACACCTTATTGATTTGACTGCAGCTAGCAGTTAGCGTTAGCTTTCAGTAGTGACGGATTACCTACATTGGAATTTTATTGGTTGGATTGTCGGATCAAACCAACGTGGACCTGATTTGATAGGATGTTGTGCCAACAGATGTGCCACACACACACACACACTAGCACACACATACACTAGCACACACATACACAGATAGTTCAGCATGGTTTAAGTCAACGTTTTTTTTTTTTTATATTTGGATGTTGGAGGAAAAAAAAAGAATTTCTGAGTCAGAGAGCTAATTTCCAAGATGAGTCGAGTTTTTTATGTTGAAGTCTACGTCGAGTCATGACTATTTGATGTTAAAGTCCGAGGTCCGAGTCAAGTCAGGAGTTACTGAGGTTAAAGTCCAAGTCGTGTCTAAAGTTGTCAAACTTATGACTTAAGTCTAACTGGAGTCCAAGTCATGTGACTCGAGTCCACACCTCTGCTATTTAAATGTTTTTTCTTCTTCATAAATGTCTTCTATCATCAGAAAATGCCACGCTAAAACCCCAAAACATTGTTTTCTTGGGTCTTTGAAGACCCTTCCTCACGTCTCGTCTGCTGGTCTTCCTCAGAGGAGAGGTGAAGGCCATGTTCACCCCCAGAATCTCTCTGCCGCCTCTCTGTCGAGGTCTGGGCGGGCTGGAGGGGGGGAACCAGCGCGCCCTGCAGAGGAACGGAACCATCAGGAAAACATTCAGCGGCGGGATGGCGGCCGTCCGCCGACACTCCCACTGCATCGCCGTGAAGCTGCAGGCCGTGAGTAGACCACCGGGACGCCGCCGGCACTCGTCCGGGTTTCAGAGCGTCGGCTTCTCCTCCGCAGGACGCCCTGGAGAACGTCATTCGCAGGGCCGCCCCCGTCTTCCTGCAGGGGGTCAGCGCCAAGATGGACGGGGGGGGTTTCGACGTCCCGGCCCTCAGAGTGCAGCTGAACTCCACCCAGATCCTGTCGGCGCTGCAGCTCTACCGCACGGGTCGGTTATGACTGTCAATTGAAGGTTACATGCACCTGAGCGGTTTCTGCAGCAGTGGGCGGAGCTTGTTTGCTCCTGCTGTGTAAAGTTCTATGCTGATGACAACTCTGACCCGGTCTGCAGGTTTTCCCGACCACATGAGTCTGAGCGACTTCAGGTGTCACTTCCAGGCTCTCTCCCCGCCGATAATGAAGCGTTACGCCTCCATGTTTGTCAGCCACGACGAGAGGAAGGTGAGGTCAGTGGCGTTGGTCCTCGGCGGCGCCCTCAACTCCGCGTGAACGCTGTTCTCTGTCCGTCAGGCGGTGGAGGAGCTGCTGGTGGAGCTGGACGTGGACAGAAAGAGGATCGTGGTGGGCTCCAGCAGGGTGAGAGCACGCCATCCGCGGGAACGGGGAACACGGGGGGCTCGGGCGCGGCTCACTTATGTTGGGTGTCAGGTCTTCATGAGGCGTGGCGTGCTGCGGGACCTGGAGCAGCAGAGGGACCAGCAGGTCACCGGCTGGCTGGTCCACCTGCAGGCCGCCGGCCTGGGACACCTGGCCCGTCAGAAATACCGCAGACTGAAGGTCGGTCCCAGGACGTCTGCTTCTCACTTCCATGTTTGTGTTGGTTTTTGTTTGTCGTCTTTCAGGTGGTTGTGTTTTGCATCCACGTTGTCTAGTGTTGCTCCTCGTGCTTGTTGTTTCTTTGTCATTTGTTGTCCTTCTTATGATTTTAATCTCAGTTTTGAGTTCTTAATTTAGGTCACTTTTTATTTACTTTTTCTAACCCTTGTGCTGTCTAGTGGGGTCCAGATGACCCCACTCCCAACGTTAACGTTGGGAGTTGGGGTCATCTGGACCCCACTAGACAGTTTGTGATCTTCACTGGTGTCCATGGATTACATGAAATCTTCTCCACCTTTATCCACCTTTGTCATGGTAGGGAGAACACGTACACATAAGGATTGGGTCATTTTGACCCTACAAGATGGCACAAGGGTTAAGTACCAATAGTTTGTCCAGGTTTAAACTCAAACCTTCTTTAGAATAATTTCCCTTAAAGATGTTCTTTAAAAACCTGAAACCTCCGTAGAAAGTTTCCGTCCCGTGTTGCGTTCAGGTGCAGCAGATGGCGGTCCGCTGTCTGCAGAGGAACCTGCGGGTCCTGAGGTCGGTGTGGGACTGGAGCTGGTGGAGACTGTTCTGCAGAGTGCGCCCCCTGCTGGACGTCAACATGGACAACGAGAGGCTGCGGGCCAAAGAGGTTTTGCCGACCGACTCCTGAGGCTTTCAGGGTCACAAACCACATCGGGAATCTGTAGTTTAGGGATCGACTCCAATCATCTTCTGAACCTGTTGTCAAAGCGTTTCCAGTTAATTCTGATGATGCCGTTTTTAGCCAAAATAAAAAAAAAGCGGTGCCGTTTTCTGGGACATGGTTTCTGCAGAGCGGCAGGATTGGATTTAAAATTCACCTCTGAGTTGTGGGCGGGACGGTTGGTGAGGAGCAACCCCGCCCCCACTTCCCCTTCCACGTCACAAATAGGAAATTTTTCAAACTTTTTCGTCTCCTGATTCACAACGAGAAATAGATTCTATTAATGAATAAAATGGTTCATGTGGGTCAGGTCAACCGAGTTGAATCTTTGAGCTGTAGATAAATCACATCATAAATATTTGAGTGTAGTTCACTTTAACGGCGTTGAGGCCGTTAAACTGCGTTTTCTGATGAAATTTTGGCCAAACGCTTCACTTCTTCCTCTCCTCAGGATGAGATTTCCGCTTTGAGACGCCGTCTGGAAAAATCTGAAAAGGAGAGGAACGAACTGAGGCAGACCGCAGACAGCCTGGAGACCAGGGTTTGTGCACGCACACACATGCACACACACACACACACACACACACACATGATGGCCTATCCACCTGTGCAGGTCACTGCTGTGACCTCTGAGCTGAGTGATGAGCGTTTCCGTGGCGACGCAGTGGGCCAGGCTCTGGATGTGGAGAGGGCAGAGAGGCTCCGCCTCGGCCGGGAAAACAGAGAGCTGCAGGTCGGCCCGCGGGGAAACACGAGCCTTTCGGGTTCTGCGGGTCACTTGTGGAGTTTGAAACGTGGCTTCCTTCCACCGCAGGCGCGGCTGGATCAGTGCAGAGTTACCATGGAAACGCTGGAGAGGACGCTGGAGGAGGAGAGGCAGAAAGCGCGGGGGGCCGCGGGTCAGAGAGAGGCCGCCACAGGTAAGCGCCTCCTGCACACCTGCTCCTCCTCTTCCTCCACCTGCAGCTGATCCTGCCTGAACCCAGACTTTACTCGGGGGGTAAAGGGAGGGAAGCAAGACAGCTTCACTGGTTGTCAGACTTTAGAACTCTGGTCCTCAACCACCGGGCCGGGGACCGGTACCGGTCCGTGGGCCCGGTGGTACCGGGACGCAGACAGAAAACAAATGCATACGTTAACTTTGATTATTTCTGGGGGTTTTTTTCTGATACTGACGGAAGTTTTATTTTGGAAAACTAAGTCCGTCTTAACGCGTCACGTGACTTTAAGCAGCTGCTCGGAATGCAAAGTTAGTGACTCAAAGCTAAGAAACAAACAAACAGTAAAACGTATTTGGAAAGTTTCTTTGGGGAGAAAAGAGTCAGTGAGGAAACGGAAGAAGACTTTCAAGAAACATGAAGCAAAACCAGGAGTTTTCCTCCAATAACAGACACTTGTTCTCACGGACCAGAAGCTGCAGCGATTGGGTCCAGATTGTCTCACTCATTTTATTTTGCTTTATTTATTCATCACTCCTTAAAAATAAAGTTAAAGTTAGTGTCCGGTTTGACGTCTTCATCTTCATCACAAAGTCTAAGTTTAAACCAGCAGCAAACATTTGACAGAGGATGAGGATTCAGTCCAATAAAGGAAGATTGATGCTAAATGAGGCATCTGTTAAGAAGCTTAAGCACAGAAAATGTTCATCTGTTAAAAATAAACTCAATGAATCAGGATTTATGCAAAAACAAAATATGAAGAATCTTTTTGCTCTGAAAGTTGATCTGAGACTTGCTTGAGTTCTCAGTGTTATAGTAATATTCTACAACTGGAATGTCGCTTTAATTGAATTTTTGCAAATCAGAAACAACTTCTACAAATCAACAGGTTTCCTTCAGCGAATCCTCGTCATCTGCAGAAAGCAAAACAAAAAGCTCAAACGGAGAAAGTCCAGCTGTCTGGGGTTTCTTAGAAAATGTGGAAAATCCAAAACCGAAGAGGATCTTCTGGACAAACAGCCACGCGTTCGTCAGCAGAAACGTGGAGTTCAGCGGCGGCTGAATGACGGAGCTGTGCGGAAACGTCTCACCTCTCTGTCCGTCCACAGGAAGCGAGCTGTCCATGCAGCTGGAGTGCTGCCAGACGGAGGTGGAGTTCGTCCGCCGGCGGCTGAAGCAAACGGAGGAGAAACTGGAGGCGGAGCGACGGAGCCGGCAGGAGCTGGACGCCAAGGTGAGGCGTGCATGTGGGGGGGGTGGGGGCGGCTCCCCCTCTGACAGGAAGACTGTCTGCCCTGCAGGTGGCGGCGCTGCAGGCGCAGCTGGAGCAGTCCCGGCGGGCGGCGGCGGAGCTGAAGCGCCACTGTCGGCGCGTGACCTCTGACCTGCAGGACGCCCGGGTCCAGATGGACGGTCTGCAGAGCCGCTCGCACGAGCTGGAGCGCAAGCAGAGGAGGTGCGTGTCTGAGCGCCAGCCGCGGCCAGCGACCGACTCCGTGGTTCTGCTCTGATCCACACGGCTTTAAAACATAGAAAACTACGGCTGGACGTGCACAGCTACACGTGCACAGCTACACGTGCACTGAGCGCATAACAGACGGATTTACGGACATCATCAAGGCTGAGAGGCTCACAGTCAGTTCACGGGGGGGTCATCTTCCGTCATTCTGAATAAAAAAGTTCATGAAAATGAAAATTTTAGCTGGAAAAATGTCGACGCGTCGGCAGAAAACGTCCCGCCGCAGCGACAGAACCGTCCTCTGTGATAGAGCCCTGCGCGGGACTATTTTCTTCATCCCGCTCCCGCCCGCGCCCGCTGAATTTCTGACCAATCCCGCCCGCTCCCGCAAGGTATGCGTTACACTCCCGCCCGCTCCCGCAATATGTATGTCCACTCCCGCCCGCACCCGCAAAACTCAGAGAATTTAGTCCCGCACAGTAATAGAGATGCATTGATTTTGTATCGTCCCCCGTCCCGCAGGAAAAAAACACGTATCTGTATTGATATTATTAGAGAGATTCATGTCCTCCTCCAGCCTCATCTTTTGATGCATTCTTCTCTTGTGTAATGTGCAACTTAAATATTAAATATATTTTCAAAAATCCTGTTCAGTTAAAAGTGTGCGTGTGTGCGCGCGCAGACAGACGGCCTGAAGCGCGCTCTTAGTAAGAGGCGGGGCGGGGCGTTGCACCCCCCAACAAAGGTTTGATGACAGAGGCCATTGGGCATCTCTACCTGGTGCTTCACGGAGCTTCAGTACGTAAGACTCCAACAGCCGCACAGCCTAACGTAGTCCGCTATTATATATTCATCCGATATTCATGCCAGCACTGATCCCGCGGGGTTTATTTTTTGCCGCCCGCAGCACAATCCAAACCGCCCAATCCCGCGAGATTTGGGTTGGGTCCCGCGGGACCCGGCGGGACCCGATCCCAATGCAGCCCTCTACTCTGTGAGTCCAGAATGTTCAGTTGTGGTGTCGACCCGCAGGTTCGACAGCGAGCTGGCTCAGGCGCTGGAGGAGGCGGAGCACCAGAGGGAGCAGAAGGAGAAAGCCTCTCAGGAGAACGCCGCTCTGGGGGCGGAGATCTTCAACCTCCGCCGCAGTCTGCAGGTCTGTGGGGGCGGAGCAATGAACGGCGGCGTTTGTGAAGATGCTTGTGTCCATGTTTACCTAAATGTTTACTTTGATGTTTGTGTTGATCTTTATCTCAATGTTTACAATGTTGATTGTTGATGTTTACATTGATATTTGTGTTTTTTTTTGTATTTTGTGTCGATAATCATGTTTGTGTTGTTTACATTCTTTTTCTGTGTAGATGTTTACATAAATGTTTGAATAGTTATTTTATTATTTTTTGTGTTGATGTTTACATTGATGTTTACATTGATGTTGATGTCGGAGCTCCTCCCGGCTTTAGTAAAGTTCTTCCTTCAGTTTCTAGCTGTGATGATGTCACGGCGGTCCGGCGGCGGCGTCTTCTTCGGCGCCGGATCCTAAAGAAACTCTGATGTTTGTTGCAGGAGAGCCGGTCCGAGGCGACCCGTCTGCAGAAGCAGAAGGAGGAGTTGTGCGCTCAGATCCGAGACCTCAGCCTGCCGCTCCACCTCGCCACGGATTCGCTGCCGGACCTGAAGAGGCAGCTCCGCCTCCTGGAGAGCCAGGCCGGCGAGAGGATGGAGGAAATGGCCAAACTGGCCGCTCAGATCCAGCAGCAGCAGCAGGTCTGCGTGGCCACGGCGCTCCGGCGCTGCAGGTCTTCTGCCCGCCGCTCATCCCCGCCTCCTCCCACAGGTCCACATGCGCTTTGAGGTGGAGATGGAGAGGATGAAGCAGATGCATCAGAAGGAGCTGGAGGACAAAGAGGAGGAGCTGGAGGACGTCCACAAGGCCTCCCAGAGACGGGTGAGGCCATGTGTGGTGTGAGCTGAGGGAAGAATCCGCTAGACTCCCTCTGGGATCTGTGCCAGATTACCCAGAATTCCTCTCTCTTCCCGGTCTGAGACGTCTCCTGCCGTTTAGGCCCAAAGCTCCTCACTGCTGAGCTACTAGACTTTCTTCCAGAGTTTGGCGCTCACCGCTGTTCTCGCCGCACAGCTCCGGCAGCTGGAGATGCAGCTGGAGCAGGAGTACGAGGAGAAGCAGATGGTGGTTCACGAGAAACGCGACCTGGAGGGCCTCATAGCCACTCTGTGCGAGCAGGTAAGCCCCGCCCCTTTGATCAGGGGTTCAGAAACCTTTGCTTCTGTTTCTTTTCATTTATTTCATCTGAAAGTTTTGGTTGAAAATCGTTTTATTTTGAAAGAGTTCCTGTGAGTTCTCTCTGCTTTTACTTTGAAAGTCTCTTCACTGATTCTCAAACTGAGACAAATATGAAAATAAAGACTTTATTAAGTTACGTTGCAGTGAACTTATTTAACATTTTTAACATTAATTCTTTGTGTAAAAACTGTAAAATGTTACAAATTTGAGCTCAAATGTAATTTTTTTTAATGGTTTTAATGTCATTGAAGCACAGGCCTCCTGTTTTGTTGTTGTTGTTTTCTTTATAATAAAACCCCTGCAGAAGTCGCCGTCTGAAATCAGCTAACGTCATGTTCCTCTGAGTCGGTAGAATCTGCTGCATCAGGGGTTGCCATGGTGATTCCCACCAGAAAAAGACTGGAGGTGTCTGACGTGTGACGTCACCGATTAACCGAAGGAAAAACCTAAAAACATCGGAATATTTCACCAAAAACCATGAATGAATCCACTGTGTTCTGAGGAGGGGACGTAATGAGGACAAACCGTTCCAACGCAATGCATTGTGGGCTACATTCACCATCTAGCAAGGATCCACAGAGACTTATGGGTGATTTCCAGGGCGCTGGATTTTGGAATAATAGATTCCAATATAAAAATGGTGAGCGTCTGTTATAGTAAGGAGCGGTGACGGAATTCAGACACAAAAACCGCCTCATGTTCACTAACTTTACTGGTTTTTGGAGATTTTCATAAAGTGTTAAACTGTTGATCTGTTTCATTTGAAGCTGCAGATGTCTTTACAGGCGTCCTCAGTCCTTAAAGAACATGAAGTGGTGCACATGCCGCCGTACGTCCATCAATCAAAGTCACTTAATTCAAACATTTTCTAAATGATTCTTACAGCAGATGATAATTCCATCTACTGTCCTGACAGCGAGATGACGACAAATATACTGAGCGTCCCTCTCTCCCTTTTCCCGCATTGAGACGCCGAGACGTTTCTGTGAAGTCTGACAATCAACGCCGTATGGCTACACCCACGACAGAAACGCTCCTCTGAAGTTTATTTTTCAGTCAATTTTTGATTCACTGGTGGAGATGCGCTCCTCGAATGACTTGATTCTGTCTCATGCATCAGCTCCTCCCCCTATTTACCTTTTTCAACCAAACACTGAACCCCATCAGCCCAAAACCCCCCAACAACAGAAGCCCTGAATCGTCTCTGCGTGGTGCGTTCACTGACCTCCAGAAGAACGGATCGGTTTTTAATTAATCCTAAGCGTGGTCTACCTCAGGCGGACGTTGTCGGTCATTAACAACAGTCAAATCACATCTTCGTTTGGCGCGGCTGCAGCTGCGCAGGCGACTGCAGCTGCGCAGGCGACTGCAGCTCAGTAGTGATCAGCTGGGGGGATCAGGCCGTTTACACGGGTACAGAATGACGCGTGACAGCTGCAGGATGGAGGGACTGTGGCCTCTTGGGTCTTGGGCTTTTATCATAAGACTTGTTTTCTCCTGATGACCTCGTCACGAGAAAACGGTAAAAAAACCCCGATGTGCTGTCGTCCTGCAGGTGGGACACCGAGACTTCGATGTGGAGAAGAAGCTGAGGACAGACCTGAGGAGAACTCGGGCTCTGCTGGCCGACTCCCAGCTGCTGCTCGCCGCCATCGACGCCTCGGGTTCCAACCAGCCGAACGGGAGCAAAGAGCAGATCGAGCGGCTGCACTGCCAGGTAAGCCGGCGCCTTCGCTCCGCGCCGGGTCGCCCGCCGGGTCGCCCGCTGGTCCGTGTGCGGGACGGTCACCAGGTCTGTGTGTCCAGCTGGAGGAGGGCGAGGCCAGGCGGCTGGAGGCCGAGAAGGCCCAGAAGATGCTGTCGCAGGAGCTGGAGAACGCCCAGCTGGAGCTGGAGAGCCTCTGCAAGCAGAAGAGCCTGGTGAGTTGGAGCTCCGCCCCCCACCCCTCGCTTTCATCAGCGCATCCATCCTTGGCCCCTTGCTTTTTAACATTTACATGCTTCCTCTGGGGAATGTCATCAGGAGCCACAACATCAGCTTTCATAGCTATGCTGATGATACCCAGCTGTACATAGCTATGTCTCCTGATGACACAGGACCAATAGAAGCACTTTTTAACTGTATTTTAGATGTGAAATTATGGATGGCAAATAATTTTCTGCAGCTCAACCAGAAAAAAACTGTCATTTTAGTTATCGGTCCTGAAGCTAAGAGAGAGAAACCGTTTCTGAAGCTACAGGAACTTTCATTAAACCGTTCAGGAACAGTCAGAAACCTGGGTGTTATCTTCCACTCTAAGCTGACTTTTATCCCACATATAAAACAGGTGGTTAGAAATCTGGCTAGGCTCCGCCCACTGCTCTCTCTTGCTGAAATGAAGATGCTAATGCATGCTTTCATCATGATTACTGTAACGCCCTGCTCGCTGGTCTTCCAAAAACCAACATTAGGAACCTTCAGCTTCTCCAGAACTCTGCTGCCTGAGTTCTCACTAAGACCAGGAGGCGGGGTCACATCACCACAATTTTAAAATCCCTGCATTGGCTCCCCATATGGCCCAGGGTTGATTTTAAGATACTTTTAACCGTTTTGAAATGTCTTAACGGCCTTGCACCTTCTATTTGATCAGATCTTTTAGTAAAGTATGAACCCTCGTGGACCCTAGGATCCTCTGGCTCTGGTCTGTTAACCATTCCAACCGTAAAAACTAAAACCTATGGAGAGGCTGCGTTTCAGCACTATGTCCCCCGTTTATGGAACAGTCTGTCAGAGGACCTGAGGGCCGCAGAGAGCATTGAAGTTTTTAAGAAAACCCACCTTTTTAACCTGGCTTTTAGCTCATTTTTTATTACTTTTATTTATTTATTTGATGCTCTGATGTCAAAGAACTTCCAGATTGAAGCATTTTTTAAATGGAATGAAGGTGGCTCCCACACCACGATTGTGCTTCTCCTGCCTACAAAAGTGACGGTGGAGCCTCTGTGTGAGTCCAGGTGGATGAACAGGTGACGCTGCTGCAGCATGAGAAGGCGGACCTGCTGAAGCGGGTGGAGGAGGACCAGGAGGACCTGAACGAGCTCATGAAGAAGCACAAAGCTCTCATCGCTCAGGTGCGTTCCCGCGCGCTCGTTTCACGCCGCCGCAGGTGAAGATCCTCACTGGGCTTCTCCTCCTCAGTCCTCCAGCGACATCAGTCAGATCAGGGAGCTGCAGGCGGAGCTGGAGGAGGTGAAGAAGCACCGACACGCCCTGCAGGAGCAGGTGAGTCCGTGAGGAGCGCCAGCCTCCCCGAGTCCCGTCGTCACCCGCCGTCCTTCTTCCCTGCAGCTGCAGCAGCGAGCGTCCAGGCTGCAGTTCCTGGAGGCGTCCACCGTGGGGCGCAGCATCGTCAGCAAACAGGAGGCGCGCATCTGTGACCTGGAGAACAAGCTGGAGTTCCAAAGAGGACAAGTCAAGAGGTTTGAGGTGAGAGGAAGCTCCTGGAGCTCCGGCGCCCCGTCGCCGTCCACGCTCACCTCCTTCTGGGCTCAGGTGCTGGTGCTGCGTTTGAGGGACAGCGTGGTCCGTTTGGGGGAGGAGCTGGAGCAGAGCGCGCAGGCCGAGGCCCGCGAGAAGGAGAACGCCCGGTACTGCCAGCAGAGGCTGCAGGAGATGAGGGTGGAGATGGAGGAGCTGAGCCAGAGGGAGCAGGAGAGCAGCCGCAGGAGGATGGAGCTGGTACACACATGCACGCGCGCACACACATGCACACACACATGCACGCGCACACACATGCACACACACATGCACGCACACACACACACATGCACACACACATGCACGCGCGCACACACATGCACGCACACACACACCCAGACCGGCTGCAGGCGGGAACATCCACCGGACAGGAAACAGTTTCTGGATCCGGGTTCAGGATCCGTCACTGAGGGAGGTTCCTCTCTGAAGACGGAGGTTCTGCCGGATCAGAACCATAAACCCAAACAACCTAAGAGCAGAAAACGAGCCGAACGTTTCCGATGAACAGGGAGACTCAAAAGCGCTGCGTTCACGACTGCAGGGATCATTTTCTGCACCTTCAGGAGCCTTCGAGTCATGAGGTCAGTTTGAGACTCAGTCCATGAGGATTTTCAGAAGATGCTCCTAAACTGAACAGATCCTGTTCCAGGAAACATTCACACACTAAAGGAACCCCCCAAAAAACGTGTTTTTGATGTTTTTAACATGTTCTCGGAGTCATTTTTCTCACATATATGAAGATAACTGAGCTCAAAATCCTACGTCGGAGTATTTTTTATTTATTCCAATTGATGTGAATCAGAAGCAGAAAAAATCGTATTTAAAAACACAAGGTCCCTGCTCTGAGCTCTCAGTAACGGGAAGTGGGGGCGGGGTTGCTTCACGCCAACAGTCCCGCCCCTCAACTCACTGGTGAATTTCTGATGAACTCCTGCCGCTCTGCAGAAACTATGGCCTAGAAAACGACTTTTAGATCCTGGCAGACAGAACCAGCTCTTCCCGTGTGGTTCTGGGCGGCTCAGAAGGCGCTCTATGTAAACCCACCGTGAAACGGTCCCATCCGCGCTAAAGAGGCGGAGCATGAGCCGCCAGAGGGCAGGAAACGTCCCCCCGGCTGCGACTGCGCAGCGTAAACGAGAGAAAAAAACGTCGACAACTGTGTGATCCCCTCAGATCCACCCGCAGGTTCTCCGTGTTGGTTCTGGTCGGGAAGATGCTGAACGTATCAGACACTTTCCTGTGGTTCCTTCTGTTCTTCCGCTGTCCTCAGTCAGACGTTTCTCTGCTGCTTCTCTTTGAATTGTTTCCTTTTCCTTACATCTTTGAGCTTAAGCTGATTAAAAAAGGCGGAATAGAGAAAATTTCAGAATCTGCATTTCTGCTCCTGAGGGGATCAAAGCCCAGAAGACGTTTAGCTGGATGAAAAGAAACCTCTGAGGATCGTCTGAACTCGTCTGAAAATGATTCTGCCGCTTTAAGCTAGAATGCCATGTATGTACTGGCCACGCCCACATCCTCTACGTTAGAAGCATATTTGGTTTACAGGGATGTAGCTGCTGTTTTTACTGTAGGGAAGTCATTTACATACACTTTTTTAGATTTTCTTCCCTAAATTCAAATTAAACTTTATGGACAACAAGTCTTCGTAACAGTGCTAACATGCAGACAAATAGATCTGTTCTTTTTTTGTTTTCCTCGTGCCGCCATTTGGCTCCAAACTGGATGGATGTGGCTCGCAGTGTTGGTTCTTTTTTCCCTCTGTGTTAATGTTAGCTTGGGCTGGTCACCCGCTATCAGCTAGCGGGTGCAAACAATGGACTGATGGTAAAGCAGCCAGAGGCTAAAGTCCGCGCTAATGGCCCCGCCCACTGCTCAGAAACGGGCTCCTGCTGCTCTGCAGAAACTACGTCCTAAAAAGGAGAAAAGAAGAGAGAGGGATGACAGATGGGGGGGTAGAGGGGTGATTATAGTAGAGAGGTTGAGATCATGAAGCATCTGGAGCTTTAGAATCACGACTGGACAGGTTAGGATGCTTGAAACATCTAAAATGGGCGGGGCCTGTCCACACGCACACTCATGCCTTCAGACTCACACATGTGGAACATTTCATTCAGTCACACAAACTGTGCAAAGGTGAGAAGCACCTCCCCACCCCAGCCCCAGGCACGAGTCAGGGCCCCCCAGGGAAGACCCCCCCCCCCCAGGCCACGGTTAGTCTACGAGAGAGCAAGGCAGGGGGCGGCCCCCCCGGCCAGGAGGAGGACGCCCAAGAGGAGCGAGGGTCCCCAAGGGTGTCATAATCACGGCCCCACCAGGCTCACCCGCAGCTGGAAAATATGAAGAAGGCCGGCGCCCAGGGGCCAGGACCAGAACCCCCACCACCGGGACACGACACCCCCCGGCTCAGGGCTCCCAGTCTTGCCAGAGAGCTCAGGGATCCCTCTCCCCGCGTGGAGAGAAGGCCGCCGGGCCCAGGGAGCCAGCCCCCCAGGGACAGGGCCGCCGTGACAGTCAAATCCCAAAACTACAATTGAAACCCTTTTTTTTAAGGTCAATGAATCATGTGACCAACAACCGGGTGGCGATGCGATGCTTGGTCGGAAGCGGCGGCCTTGGGCGCTGCACAGCCGGTGCCACCAGAGGCCCCACTAACCCTAACCCTAACCCACACCGACCATCAGAAGTTGAGCGTGTCGTGAGGAAGTGTTGGATCCACGGCTCCTCTGGAAAACCACCATCTCCCAAAGAGCTCGCCGCTCCACGGCCTGAAGAAGACGCCGACGCCTCCTTTGATGATGAGCGGCGTGGTGGAAATCTGAATGTGTCTGCTGTCAATCAAAGTGTTGATCACATCATTTTTGAATGAATTATGGCGTCAGCTGGTTTGTTTTTATTCCCATAATTAGGATTTAATGGAAACAGTTTTATTGTGAAATATTGTGTTTTTTTTGGATAAAGTTCTGAACAAATGTGAGACAGAAACGCAGCTGCAGGTGGAGGATCGTCTGTCCGGTCCTCCGTCAAACCTGCAGCGGTGTTGGTGGGGTCGGCGGCAGACGTCTCCACGGTCGGTGCGGATCTCCCGCCGTTCTCCGTGTTTCTCCTCGGCGCTCAGACTCGTCCGTCTCTGCGTCCAGGACGGCGTGTTCTCATGTACCGATAATGATAAAGAACACGCTCAGGACGCCTCCTCATCCTCCTTCCTCCCTCTGACACCTATTAATCCCCACCGTCTCCTCTAGGTCACGCTCACACGCACGCCTGTGCACGATTACGCGTCTCCATGACAACTGCTGCACCTACGCCCGTCTCCTCCAACCCCACAGAGCCAATACGTTTGAAGCGGAGATGGAATGAATCCATCACGTATGTCACAACTGAGCCGTGAATGACCCGGCCAGAGCGCCACCGGTCCTGAGCCCGTGCCAGAGGACACGCCATCAGCCGCTCGCCTTTGACTGATGAGCTGATATGAGCTCTGCTGAAGGCGGGCGGAGCCCCCGGGTCTTTACAGGTCGCATGGTGGGGGGGGGGACAGCTGTCTGGTTAAAGGTGAACAGCAGCTCCGCCCTCTTCTGTCAACAGGAGATGCAGGTGGAGGAGCTCACCGCCGTCAGGCAGACGCTGCAGGCCGACCTGGAGACGTCCATCCGCCGCATCGTGGACCTGCAGGCCGCTCTGGAGGAGGTGGAGTCCAGCGACGACAGCGACTCTGAAAGGTAGTTTCCCCCCCGCGCCTTGGTGAAGCATCCACCCCGTCTGCAGGTTCTGACGCTCTGCCCTTAAACGCAGCGCTCAAACTGCCGTGGAGTCCTTCACCCGGCGGAGAGACCTGTAAGGACCTCCCGACTCTGAGTGAGGTGTTGGGCTGCTGTGGTGTGCAGGTCCAGGTGTCCCATGGCTGGACATTTGGAACGCTTGTCACGTGAACCGCAGAGGCCTCTTAAAGGACGATTCCTGTTTGTACTCACCCATGCTTCGGAGCAGAGACGACTCCTCCTGCTGACGCATTTAGAAGAAAACCCGTCCTGCACTGCTGGCTGAACGTTAGCAGGTTTTTGAGGAACCGCCCAAGTCTCTTTAGAGGAGGAGATACGGCGTGAGGCCTCCGTCTGCTAACAGAGTTCTTCTCTGAGAAGAACTTCTCAGAGAAGAACTCTGGATTCTTCTGGAAAGTTTGGGTTCTGAGTTAAAGTCCCACTATCTGTCAGGTGTGTGAAAATTGTTCTGGACATTTGACCCCTCCCCTGGGGGGCAGTGGTTAACCCCCCCCCCAATCCAACCCCTTAATGCTGAGTGTCCAGCAGGGAGGCACTGGGACCCATTTTTAGAGTGACTCGGCCTGGATTTGAACTCCTTCCAGTCACCGGGCGGACACTCTACCACAATGCCACTGAGTAGAGGTCTTCCCAGAACCACCTTAAAATTCCTTCAGTGGAAGTTCTCCAGAACCCACCCCGATCAGAAGAGCTCCGCTCCCCTCCTCTCCCCCTCCTCCCCACAGATGCTTCCATGAGCACAGAGCAAAAACCTGAAAATAAATCGTCCTTTAAGTGGCGTCATGCATGGCGACTAACCGTCTGGGATCTCCGGCAGGAAGTGCAGGACAGAAATGCAGACGACGTTCTGAACAAAACAAACATTTTGACCCTGAAACCGTCAATCGGCAGCTCTGAAAACCTTCTGATGCCTCCTGAAAGTTCTGATCTGCAGGCGTGTTCTGTGAACCCGGTTCTGGCTCCTTCACCGGAACCAGAGCCGGCGACCCGGTCGGCGCTCTCTGCTGGCACGCTGATAACAGCTGAGCAGTTCCCGCCTCGCTGAGATGTCCTTCTGATCCTGCAGCGACTCCGTGTCCAGCGCCGGCTCCGTCGGCACCGAGGACGTGGGGGAGGGGGTCCGGAAGTGGAGGGGAGGATCCCGCGGCGGGGGGTCTCCGTACAGCAGTCTAGATGGCCGTCAGTCCGTCACCGACACCATGAGCACCTACAGCTTCAGGTGAGTCCCGTGGGCCACATTTACCACCAATTCTGGAGCCGGGTCGGTTCACCAGGCCGCCACCAGGGGGCGTCTGACGCGGAGATCGCCTGGTGTATGCTGGGTAGTGTTTTTTTGCTGCGAAGTCGACGATCGCTGACGATCCAGACGAGGCGCCGGTTCATCTCAAACACGCCTGATGTCTCTGTACCAAATGCACGCCGGTCGCTGCTGTGACATCATCAGTGTGCGACTTTGTGGTTCTTGACAGAACTACCACCATCATCTAAGGCAGTGGTTCCCAAACTGGGGGGCGAATTAGTCCGAATAGCTTTTTGGTTTTGCAGATGTTTGATAATGGTACATTACTGATTGATTTCACTCAAAAACTGCTGGAATTTAGTTTTGGAGTTTGACCATTTGGCTTTATGAATATGGAATTTTGCCAATAATAAAAACAATTGTGTAATGAAGATACAATCTTTGTCTACTTTGACATTAAGGTAACCCAGAATAATGTATTTTTCTAAAAATGTAACAGTTTGTTTAGTTATATTTCCAATATAGTTTCCCACTTCAATCCAAACCTTATTTGTATGTCTGCAGTCCACAAACAGATGATAAATAGTTTCCTCCTGAGTTCCACAGAATGAACAAAACAGGTCCATGTCCAACAAATCTACTCAGATTTTGGTAGGATATATACAATGCAATATTTTGAAGGACACCTCTTTTATTTTGTTATTTAGACAGTATTTATTACTAATAGTCCAAGCATAAGTCCATTTAATGTCCACAAATTTGGATTCCCAGTAAAACCTCCCAGCAGGTAAGGTTGTGGTATGTAAAAGATTTGTTATTTGTTTATTGGAAACTGAATGAACACAAATATCCACATTGTCCCAAAAAATTGTCTGGGTTCTTAATTGACTTGTGTTCTAAATCCCTTTAAACAGTTGTAGTAGACTGGTTGGAATGGCGTCTAACACTATTGCATATTCTCTGGGTGGAGCAGGAATACCGAATTTTAAAAGAAATTCTTCATACATCAGAAGATGTCCATGAGAATTGAAAAGTTGTCTGATTAAAACAATATCATTATCATACCACCTAGGAAAAAAAGTGATTTATTTTTGTATTGTACATTACTGTTATTCCAAATAAAACAAGTTGTTGGAGAAAAATTATGTTTATAAAGGAGTTTCCAGGCCAGCAGGGCTTGTTTGTAAAAGTTTGAAAGTTTTGTGGGTAATTTTTCAATTTTACAATTACATTTTAGCAAGAATTTAATGCCTCCCAGTGTGTCAAATATATATTTGGGAAATGCATTCCAGATATTGTCTTCCCCTTTCAATAAATTACTTAACCACTTTATTTTAAAAGAGTTGTTTAAAGTTTTAAAGGTTAATACATCCATGCCCCAATGTTTTCTGGTGTTACACAAAACAAATTTTGCTTAAGTAATGAAATTTTTTCCTCCAAATAAAATCAAATAATGTTTTGTTTAATAGGTTACAGATGTGTTTTGGAATTTCTAAAGACAGAGACACATAGACAGATCTAGAGATTCCTTCAGCTTTAGATAACATAATTCTACCGTTCAGAGAAAGATTTCTCATTAACCACATGTTATAAGGCGCGGTGGAGTTTAGAAACAAAGGATTGTATGTTTGTGTCAGTGTGGGGGGGCTCGAAAATATTGTAATTTTCAGAAAGGGGGGCCCTGCAGAGAAAGTTTGGGAACCACTGATCTAAGGGATGAAGCCTAAAAAAGTGTCGGTCATCATGGAGGGCTGATTGTATGGGACGCTAAACTGGTCTGGGTCTGATCCAGACCCAGAACTGGTTTCGGCTGATGGTTCTGCAGGTGTGAAAGTTCCCCTGAACTCTGGTTCTCTTGAGAAGAACGTCTCTGTTCTCCTGCAGAGGAACTCTGGTACGCTTCACTTCAGTGCGGAGCTGCAGCGACGAGCCGAGAAGGAAGAACATTTTAGAGGGCATTCTGATCATCAAAGGAGTTCCCCATGGCTCACTGCTGGGGCTTTTGGGTCTTTTGAATGTTTTCATTAGAAGACACTGAAAATAGTTTTGTGATTTTTTGGATCTCAGGGTTTTATCCTGAACGTGACACGAGATCAGTGGATTAAAAACGGCCTTTTCCTTTTTTGTTTCTAGAGTTTTCCAGAAAAACTTGTATAAATGTCCTCAAATCTAATTCAGAAAAATTAAAAAAAGGGAGGCGGGACAAAGGGGCAGATTCATCAGAGGTAACGGAACAGCTGAAGGTTCCTCCCCGTCGTGATGTTTCTGGTTTTTCCCTCTTCAGGTCTTGTGTGGAACCTGACGATGAGGGTTCTGAGCCTGGGGGGGCCGGTACCAAACACCTGAGCCGCGCCCCGTCCTCCTCAGCCCTGTCCGAGCTGCTGGACGGACTTCGCAGACGGCGGGCGGCAGACGCCTCAGACGGCGGCGGGAGCACCGTGTCTCTGCCCATCTACCAGACCACCGGGGCTTCCACCCTCAGACGGAGGTCTTCGGCGCTGTCCCTGGGGGGCGAGGACGTCCAGGAGCCGTGTCCCAGACCCAGCATCCTCAAACCATCCTCGCCGCTCCTGCCTCGCGCCGCCACCTCACGCTCCAATGGCGAGGCTGAAGGCCCTGCAGCGGGGGCCAAACCCCCCCTCTTTAGCTCCAGCGAGTCCTCGCTCCCGGCGCTGCCCCGCCTCTCCTCGCTGTCCTCCTCTCTTGTTTCCCGGCGTCCTCCCTCGCTATCTATCCCAGAGGAGGACTCGGAGGACGCCACCCGCTCCACGCTCACGCCCCCCCAGCGCTCCCCCCTGGCCCTCCGTCACAGGAAGCCACAGGAAGATGAGGGGGAGGGCCCTCTTGGCTCCGAACCGCTGGTCTTCCGAAGCCGCCGCCTGACCGGAGATCGTGACGACGCAGCGTCAGACATCCTGCCCGCCATCCGCAGATCTCAGTCCACCAGCAGCCTGGCCAGCTCAGTCAGGGGGGGCCGGAGGGCGCTGAGCGTCCACTTCGGGGAGCTGCCCCCCTCCACGCGCAGCAGGAGGAGCTCCGACACGGAGTCGTCCAGCTCGGGAAGCTCGCATGGCGGCGGGCCAAGAGGCAGGGGGGAGACCCCCCAGGGAGAAAGGCTGGAGGCAGAGGGCAGCGAGGGGGGTGACGTGGCATCAGTCATGAGGAAGTACCTGAAGAAGGAGATCGACTGAAGCCCCCCAGGTGAGCTCTGAGCCTCAGGCTGTTCCCTAAGGGGGGGGGGGGGGGGGGGTGAAATCTGTCAATCAAACTTTAAAAAACTCAATTTATTCCTGAAATGAGCTTTAAACTCATATTTAGGTTTGTTGCTCTGGATTTTGGAAATATGATGTAATAAAATAAACATTAATGCTTAAAGTTTTAGATGTTTAACATTCATAAATATATTATACATACATGTTTATTCTATTTTAGCTCCAACCGTCTTTATTTCTAGAGCAACAGAATTACACATTAGAGATAAAACTGTCATCATTTCATGTTAATTCTGAGTCATAAAACTCATTTTATTTGAGTTTTTCATTAAAAAAAAAGTTTTCAAAATTCAAATGATTTATTGAAAGTAGACAAAAATACTTTGTGGTATTTTCTGTTTTTCAATTTCAAAATAATCTAACTTTGGAAAAATAAATGACCAGAATTTTACTTAAAATCTGAATTTAGGCATTTTTCTGATTTCTTTTCCTCTTAAGGAGCGTTTCTCAATAGTTAGCATTTTTTGCATATATCAATAAATAATAAGTAGACGTATTATCACAACAGATGTTTCTCTTGACAAAGTTCTCGTCTTTGATCATTTTGAAGGCAGAACAGCTTTTTTAGCTGCTTACTTTGTGAGTTAAATTCAAAAATGAATTTAAAAAACCCAGTTAATGCTGAACTGTAAAGCAATTCTGAAATCTTACGTAGATAAATTTGTCTAAATGTTTTTTTGATTAAAAAAGTCCACAAACGAATGAACTTATATAACTTATTATATAAAGTAAAACAGAACTTGCCTTATTAGAGAAATCAAAAGAAATATGAAGTTTTCCAGATCAAATGGATCTTAAAATGAGTCTTTACAGCTCAGTGAAAATGTTAGTTTGGTCTTAAATCAAAAATATTCAGATATTTAAACATTTTTTGTTAGTTTTTTCTGGAGTGGAGATCTGAAAAAGCTCTGCTGGTCTCAGAGGCTCCTGTTCTCTGGAGTCAGACTGATGCTGTGAGGAGCAGCAGAGGAGGAGGTGATGGACAGTCTGTGGAGCAGAGCGCCGCTCTGACCGCCGTGTTCTTCGCCGCTCTGACCGCCGTGTTCTTCGCCGCTCTGACCGCCGTGTTCTTCGCCTTTGCTCTCCCGCCAGGCTCCTCGGTGTCTCCACCTCCCGCTGCGAGTCCCGACGAGGCGCTCCTCCAACCGCCGCCCTCGCTCTGCTCACGCGGATGGTCAAGCCGCTGTGCTCGCCGCGGCGGCGGCGCCGTTTTCTAATGTTTGTATATGAACACAGTAAAGCAGTTCTCTTCATGTTCTCTGTTCGTCTGCAGAACTCATCTGTGGTCTTCACCTCCACTGTTTTTGGATGTAACGCAAAAAAAACCAACACATTTTCACAAATGAGGTCAACGACAGAACGACCACAGGAAGCAGAACTGGACGGAGAGATATTTTCACACAAAAAGAAACGGAGATGGGATGTAATTTTACACAAACTGAACGTCTTCTGATGGTCTTCTAATGATGACGAGGCGCTTTTTGGCCAAAATGTAAAATCCTGTGTCGTTTTCTAGGACCTAGTTTCTGCAGAGCGGCAGGAGTTCAGTAGAAATTTACCTCCGGCAACCCCGCCCCTCTTCCCCTCCCCATTCCTGAGAGCTTTCTGTCTACGTGCACGCCCGCTAGCCTACAGCCCCTCACACCCCAGACCTAACATGACAGGAGCGGCAATAACGGCGAGCGACATTGGAGCTACGCTGCCGAAAAGAGGAGGCTTGTGGCCCCGCCCAGCGTGTTTTCATCTGCTCCTGATTCACAACGATTTGAATGAAAGAAAAAGGGAATTTTCTTCATGTAGATCCATCATCATCAGAAAGACGCCACCAGAAGCTCTTTTATAAGCTGCAGCCGGTTTAGGAGCAGCTGCTGATTCTTCCTCCCATCTCTAGAACTGAAGATGAAGATGAAGGTGAAGGCTTTGAACCACCTCCATCCCTGTGGGTAAAGGATGACGTTTTTCTTCCCGCTGTGTCCTCTAGAGGGCGCTGCACATCTGCATCCCTGCTGCCAAACGTCCTGCAGCCTCTCTGGGTTTTGGCGCCCGCTTACACGCTGTGCAGTCTGCAGACGGCGGCCTCTGGGTTCCCCGCGTTCTCCTCTCGAGCTGAAGTCAAACGGACTGCAGCAAGGTTCCTGGATGCTGCCTGAGCCCATGAGCAAACCGTCACGGTCCCTCCCCTCCTCCTTCAGGCAGATCTTCGTCCCCTGAGGGCGTCACGTGAGGAAGCTCTGGGGTTCCTGTTGTTCCAGCGGGTCAGACGTTCTGCTCACCGACCAGAACCGATGTCTGGAGCAGCAGAACATGAGCGTGTGGGAGGAGGAGGAGGAGGAGGGAACACGATGGTCAGACCGTTAAGATGCAGCTCCTCCACGGGGGCAAAGAGGCCCGGAACGGCGGCTCCACCGCTGATGATGTCACAGACCAGGAAACGCTGCACGGCGGCGGTGGAGCTATCATGATATGGAGATCAACTCTGAAGGAGGAGAGAAGTGAGGGAGGAGGAGGAGCGATGACCTCACTGCTCATCCCAGCAGGAGGAGGAAGGCACCATCCTCTTCCTCAGCTCAGACCTTCACGAGCAACCTAGAGATCAACCGATGTGAGGAAAAAACTAAAAAATGACTCAAAAATCACAATTTACTGATGAACTGAGGAATAATTTCGGTTTTTGTGGGCCTGAGGCGTAAACTCAGACACCTTTAAAGGTTTATTTAGACGAAGATGCAGCTTCTCGTGTTTTTAACATGTTCTTTCTGATCATGGAGGACAAAGATGAAGAACATTAAGATAAAATAGCATTTCTGAGCATTTAAATCGGGAATCAGGAGCAGAAGAAAAGATGCTGTTTAAAAAACATAGCAGAAAATACTCTGGGCGGGGCCGCCAGCTCCCGGCTCCGCCCCTTTCTGATCATCCACCTGCAGACCAACACATCCCTGAACGTCTCTGAGCTGGAATCTGGATCAGAACCGGACGTCGGGATCGCTACGATGTTGCTCGCCATTTTTGTTGCACCTGTGATGTTGGGTTGGGGGGGGGTGAGGGGCTGTAAGCTGCAGAAACTATGTCCCAGGGTGAAAACGGCATCATCAGAAGTGAAAGACCAATGGGAACCATTTAAAAATGGATCCAGAGAGGACTGCAGTGGGACTAAAGCAGCTCATTTGAAACCAAACGTGAAAAAGGCCAAACTGACTACATCAAAAACATGCTAAAAAAAGCTGCGTATTGTCCTGACGGGGGGGCAGTGGACGTCTCAACATAGCAGCGGGTGGGAAAATGCTCCAGCCCGAAACCCGCCCCCGGTGGTCTTCAGAGGAACTGCAACCTTCCAGTTCTACCATGGCAGCAGAAGGTTCGGTTCGGTTCGATTCGGTCCGTGGTCTTTGGTGAGGGCAGAACCCCACCACTCTAACAGACGTATTCCTGAGTGTTTGGGTGATTTTCCAGAATGTTCTTCCTCTTGGAAGCAGAAAACGCTGAATCCGAGAAAAAGTGGGATTCGTCCCCTCAGACGTCTGACGGAGGCTCTTTGATTGGCTCCATGTTGGTGCGGTCTGAGCGCGCTCAGGCTTCAGCGCCGGCCGGCCTGAGACAGGCGTCATGTCCCCGTTTGAGGCTCCTGCACATGCCTGCCACCCTCCTCTTCCTCCCTGTCAGCATGTCAGGATGTTTCCTTTGGAGGTGAAAATCCTCCAGCAGGAGAGAGGGCTGCTGCAGCGGCTAATGAGGGGGGGGGGGGTCAGCCAGGACTCACCGGCAGACATCTGATGCATCGGATTCAGAGACGAACCTGCCTCAGTTTGACAGAAACCCCCACCCTTCTGTGAAGGATGAAGAGGCTTGGGGGTTTCACATGACAGATGGATGGAATCATGAGCCCAAACCTGCCTCCTTCATGGGTTTTGTTGTTTGGCTTCACAGCCGGCAGATCCTCAGTTTGTGTCCAGCAGCAGCATCATACCCCCCCCCCCCCAGCTCCCCCCCTCCACCCACCCCAGGAGTCTGCAGACAGAGAAAACAAAGCAGAGACGGAGGAAACGCCTGCCGGTCAGAGACGAAGGCCGACACGGCGGTCTGAGGAAGACTCCCTTCATCAGGAGGCCTTCGTTCGGATGCCAGTTAGATTCCGGTGAACCTGAAGTCTTGCTGTCTGGGGAGACGAGCCGCCATGTTTGCAGCCGTGACGCTAAATAAAAAAAAGAAAAAAAAGAAAAAGCAGCTTCTGGACTTCACAGGCGGTTCCACTGAGGACTCAAACACCTGAGGAGGATCCTTTTCACATCTCATGTGTTAAACACAGGCTGCATTATTCACGGAAGACAAAGGGGGGGGGGGAGCGGCAGTCTTAAATACGTGCGATAAACGGCGCCCCTAGTGCTCAGCATGAGGAACTCCACTTCACCACGTCGAGAAGTTTATTTTTTTTCCAACTTCCAACCTGATGGTAGGTAGAAACTCCTAAAAACGGTGCAGCAGTTATGACTCATCGTCCTGAAGAAAAACCACTTCTGAGTCCTCGTGATGACTGATGGGGGGCATGAAAGACATCTCAGCTAAGAATCCAGCCCAATCCTGAAGAGATGCAGTGTGTCAGAAGCCCTTCAGCACGGGGGGGGCCACCTGCCACTCACTGGGTTCACCGGATCCAGGTGAATGGTGCAACATCCAGGCTGATGAGGTTCTTTGAGCTAATGCAACTCTTCAGCTGTTCTTGAGTTGCGTCAACGGTTGCAGAGTCACAGCAATTGACATGACCGTGGCTGTGTCCAAATTCCCACACGCACCCCTAACTACTAAAAAACCATGTAACGCCCTGGGTTTTCAAAGCAATTCGGACGCCACGCCTACTACTATTTTGTATTTTTTTACGTCATTGATTTCACAAAGTTAAAATCTAATTGAAATGAACGATTATTTATGAGTCCACTGTCTTCTGAAGATAAAAAGCGTTGATGGTTTATAAAAATATTACATTTAAATACTTTTTTTTTTTTTTTAATTGTTCCGACACAATGCATTGTGGCCAATGTGCCAATCTAGCGTAAAGATTTGAGATAATTCAATGAACGTCAGCCATGGGGCCACAGTTTTGGTGTTAACAGGTCAAAACACGGTGGTGGGGGTATAATGATGCCGATTGGTCGGCGGCGGCGTAAACACAGTCTCACAAGTGTCGCTAGCATAGTTTGTCTCATTGTTGTTTTTTTCTTTCCAAAAGTTGTTCCACTTTGACTTAAACGGACAAGAACTTCTTCAGGTAACCTGCAGTTCCTCCTATGAACACTAGGGGGCGGGACTTAGAGGAAGGTTTTTAAACTTTCCTATTAAAATCAACACATCATTGTGGGATAAAAGTTAATTTCTTTGCTGATGACACGCTTCTTTGTGGACTGAGAGACCGCTTCATCCTTAACCCCCCCCCCCCTCCAGCAAAAAATAAACAGCTATTTACACAGATTAGAGCTTGTAAGTCCCCCTCCCGCCCCCCCGATCTTTGTCTTACGTAAGGGAGTCCTGATCTATGAGCCAACAAAACTTTCATTATCATTGAGGTCAGAGTGTGCGTGTGCGTGTGCGCGAGAGGGGGTGGGCGGGAGAGAGAGGGAGGGACAGCAGAGCGCGCGGAGGAGGAAAGGAGGACAGATCGAAGGATGCTGCTGTGACACGCGGAGCTCCTCCACCTTGCAGTAGGAGCGCGCGCGCGGACCGGGGGCTCCTCTTCCTCCTCTTCTGTGACTTTTGTCGTGCCTCCACCCCTCCCCGTGGACGCGGCTCTCCGTCGCCATGCCGCCCCGGCCCCGAAGCGCCCTCCTCCCCGCGCTGCTGTGGCTCGCGCTGCTCTGGAGCGTCTCCGCAGGAGGTAAGAGCTCATTTCCATCTCCTCCTCCGTCTCCTCCGTCGGAGGAGCGAGCAGCATCTTCTGCCTCTCAGAGGCGCGCGCCGCAGCGGCGGGAATCCGGGGGAGGTCCCGCCGGTGTGAGCTCCTCTGAGAGGAGCTTTAAAGTCAGGAGAGCGAAGTTGGAGACGGAGGAGCAGCGGAGACTCCCGCGGAAACGACCTTGATGATGCGTTCAGGTTCCTGTCAGGAAAGCATGATGGAATGTTACAGGGAAACTGGGAGAAAAGGATTCCACTTCCCAGGAAACCATTTTCTGTGAACGCATATGAATTTGACTCATTTTTGTGATGAGACAACCTCTGTGACGTCACAATCCGGTGTTTTTCTCATCAATGAACTGATGAATAATTGCTTAATTAGCCAATCAGACTGATGGATTCACCATTGATGTGCTGATTTCTAAACCCATGTTTGTTTATTTACTAATATTTGCTACAACAATTCAGTTTCCTTTGAATATTCTTTATTTCTAACAGCTGTGGGTTGAAAAACAAATAACAAAGAAATCTAAATGCTTCAATGAATTCTGGGAATTGAAGGCAAACATGGTCCTTTGAATCTCTAATTCTTCTTTTTGAAGTTCTGTGGTTTGGTTTGAACATAAGCAGCTTAGAATGAAGACGATGATGATGAAAAATGAAACAAGAAAAGCCGAAGATTGTTTGAAAAAGTGTTTAAAAAAAGAAATATTGCTTAATAATTCAAATAGTTGCGGGTGACTACAAAAGAGGACAACGTTTTTATAAAATGGACTTAAGACCTTAAAAAATAAGTAGAATGATTTGAAAAGTAAAAAAATTCTGAGGAATGGATTTTGTATCTCAAACAGAAATTTCAAAAACCAATAACTTTATTTTTACAATTAAAAACATAAAAAAGTTTAATATGACATAAAAAAAACCTCCAAAACTTGAAGTTCAGAAAAGAATCAACAGCTAAAAAATGCAATAACTTAGTTATTTATAATCGATTTCTGCACTATGGGTGCATCGGTTATATAAGCTGCATTATTACTGATGGTCTATTTTACAACTTCTGTCTTATAAAAGGCGCACTAATATCGCTAACTCAAACAATACACATAAAAAAAGAGCACACGCTACACGTTAGTGTAAACCCAAACTGACTTGTAACTGGTAGAACAGCCAGGCTGGCATCCGGACAGAACGCCGTGTGTCAGTAAACATCAACAAACACAATCAGAAGAAATCCATTTAACGGACAGGAGGATCCTTGGGGTCATAAAGCGCTTTTTTTTTTTATTTTAAAGTGCACCTTATGGTGTGGAAAATATATACGATGATAGTAGTAGAACATTAAAAAAAGCAAAAACAAGACATTTTTATGATTATTGTGTTGGTATGAATAAAAAAAACAAAAAACGCTGTTTCCTGGATTCTATCTGTGTAAAGTGAAAGATTTAAGACTGCAGCTCCTTTTTAAAAAATGTAACAAAACTCCCACAAACAAATGATGACACTAAAGGTCACAGAGAAAACCAAAAACAGAGACGGCAAAGCTTTAAAAACCAAACAAGCACCAAATGTCTCCTCAGGGAGGAGTTTATCTAACTGTGAAGACTGTGCTGTTCTAAAAATAGACTTCCCCTCATTGAAAAGACAAACCAACCCGAGCTTCCGCATTTCAACCGGCAGTCTTGTTGCTTTTGAGGCTGCAGAGTATGTTGAGCCTTTTGGCTTGCCGTAGAAACGCTGGTTTTCTGGTAGGAAGCGGCTCCAGCGTCACTCTGCAGGTTTGCCCGAGAATTTCCTTGTTTGTGAAGCTGGAGTCTTTGTCTCCTGGCGTTGGCCGTCATCGCTGCTGTCGATGACATCATCGCTGCTGTCGATGACATCATCGCTGCTGTCGATGACATCATCGGGGTTTCGTGTGCTGAGGTCACACATTCGCTGGTCGTTTATGACATTTGGACACAGTTCTAAGATTCTCACACTTTTTAAGCTGTGGGGAGAGGAAGAGGAGGTTTTATAGAACGAGAAACTGTTGGTGTATCGGATGGGGGTGGGGGTACTCCTTCCGTTTTCAGATTCTTTTTAGTCTTTTTAGTTTCCCCCCTCCCACCGGGAAAACAGCAAAACGACAAACAGTAACCAGAAGGAATTTAGTTTCTAATTAAGTTCAAAGCCGGATCATTTGCTCCTCCTGGTGACGAAGCAGCAGGAGTTCTGTTCTAGCTTTAGCTGTTCTTAACAAAAATACCAGAACTTTAGGACATTTATTAGTTCAGGCACGTTCACGTTGGGAGTGGGGTCATCTGGACCCCACAAGACAGCACAAGGGTTAGCAGACTGAGGTCACATGAGGCCGGCACAATACATTAACCGTAACCGCGACATCAAGCTGTGCAATACGCTTATCACAAAAGTCGGTGAAAATTGCAATAAATGTTGTTATGGAAATGTTTTATGTATGTAGACGAGGGTCATTTGGAGTCTAATGTTAGTTATGTTGACTCTTATTTAAATGAAACTGCTGGAAATGATGCTTTTGGTTGTTTTGCTATTTGTTCATGTATCACGAGTTACCCTGGTCACCCTGGTCCGTGCCTCCGGTGCAGAATGCGTTCAGTTTGTCAAACCTACAGAAGTCTTTATTTGCGTTTGATTTGAGTGTTTAAGGAAGAGAGAAAAGCGTCAAATGGTCATGTCTGTCTGAGAAAAGTGTAGAAAGTGTGTAGTGAGGAGTTTTCACAGCCTTAAAACATCTAGGGTTCTTTTAAATATTAAAGTTGTGGATTTCACCTAAGGTGGGTTATCTTTAGAGCGTAACTCCTGCGATAAATGAAGAAGGTTCTGACGTGTTAGCCTCCTTCTGCGTGAACAAATATTGAACTTCTGGTATTCTCCGACAGTATCGTGATAATCCCGACTTTATCCATAAAACCGTCTGTATTTTAAACTTGAAACTTTTCTCTAAACTCCAGGAAAAACTGGACGTCATTTTTCATGGCTCATTTGAAGAGTACAAGACCTGTTTATGCACTTTATCGGGTCCACCTTGGTAGGACCGGGTCGGACCCCCTTTGGCCTTTAGAACTGCTTTAATCCTTGGTGGCGTCGATTCAACAAAGACCAATAATTTGGTCCATACCGACATGACAGCATCACACAGCTGATGAACATCCAGGATGCCGAACTCCCGTTCCACCACATCCCAAAGGTTCTGTGTTGGGTTCTGGTGACTGTGGAGGCCGTTTGAGTCCAGAGAACTCATCGCCATGTTCTAGAAACCAGTCTGAGAGGATTCCAGCTTGATGACATGGAGCCTCATCCTGCTGGAAGCAGCATCAGAAGATGGAACACTGTGGTCAGGAAGGGATGGACACGGTCGGCAACAAACATCCCCCACACCATGACACCACCACCACCAGCGTTCTGACCCTACCATCTGAATGGTTCAGCAGGAATGGAGACTCATCAGACCAGACAGCGTTTTTCCATCCTCTAGGGTCCAGTGTGGGTGAGTCTGTGTGAGTTGTAGCCTCAGTTTCCTGTTTTTAGCTGACAGCAGTGGTACCCGCTGTGGTCTTCTGCTGCTGTAGTCCATCTGCCTCCAGGTTGGACGTGTTCTGCGTTCAGAGATGCTCTTCTGCAGAACTCGGTTGGAACCAGTGGTTCTTTGAGTTCCTGTTGTCTTTCTATCAGCTGGAACCAGTCTGACCTCTGACCTCTGGCATCAACAAGACATTTCCACCATCAGAACTGGATATTTCCTGTTTTTCTGACCATTCTCTGTACACCCCAGAGATGGTTGTGGGTGAAAATCCCAGCAGAGCAGTCGTTTCTGAATTCCTCAGTCCAGCCCGTCTGGAACCAACAACCACGTTCAGGGTCACTTCAATCACCTTCCTTGCTAATTCTGATGCTGGTTTGAGCTGCAGCAGATGGTCTGGACCGTGTCTACATACGTGCACTGAATTGCTGCCATGTGATTGGCTGATTAGAAATGTGCGTTAAGGAGCAGCTGGACAGGTGTGCCTGATAAGCATTAGCTTTAGTTCAGTTGGGGACGTTTCTCTCAGAAAACCTGAGGCTGCGGCGCGGGACGGAGCGGCGCAGGACGGAGCGGCGCGGGACGGAGCGGCGCGGGACGGAGTGATCCATCAATGATTCCCTCCCTCTGTGTTCACACATGGATCCCGGCCGTGCACACACATGTCCCACTCTGCATCGCTGGCATCATCCCAGGACCTCTGCCTGTGTCATCGGGGGGGGGGTGTCACGTCAGCTGCCCTCCATGTCACAGTTTCATGAAGCTGCGGCTCCTTTGGGCCCGGGAATCGAACTGCAGGAGACATCTTAACAGACGAGAGCAGAAACAGGAGATCCAGATCCCATCTACCCCCCCCCCCCCCCCATACTGTTTTCTGTGCAAACATCAATAAGGCGTGTCCGCCACTTAATCTAACAGATATAGATCCGGTGTACTCCTCTTAGAAGCTCCTCTGTCTCTGAGCTCCTCCTCCATCACCTCGTCTCTTCCTCTCCTCCCTCCTTCTTTTTCCCCTCCCCTGTTTCTTCTGATGGAAGTGAGGGGGGGGGGGGGGGGCTAGAAGAGATTGTTTTTTCTGCTCGAATAAACCGACTCTGATTACACAACCAGATCCATTGCCTCCAAACTTAGTAAAATATTGTTCCAGGGAAGGAGACAGGAGAAAGCAGCGCTCCTGTCCTCCGTGGAGAGCCGCTCCACACAGCTGAAGAGCAAACCCATTCGTACAAACTGGATTCAGGTTTAGCCAATCAGACGCTCGGGAATCTGAATCCGTCGCTCTGATTTGGACTCAAAGTCACCTCCTCTGCTTTGGGAACAGTTGACAGTTTAAATAAAGTTTTGTGTCGGCGACCCACAGAGAGCATCCAACCGTGGCGTTCTGATGAATTTAGCATCTTTTCAAGGTTAAAAACTACAAAGATGGCGGCGACGTTCGGCTGAAGCTCTTGGTTTCTGTTGGATCAGCTGACGTCCAGATGATGATGGATCTAAACGAATAATACGGAGGAACGTTTTTAGAATAAATGATATCAAACCTGGATCCTCGTTCCCCCTCACCCGGTTCTGGTTCTGGTTCTGGTCGGGGGTCTCCTGTGCTGTCATGAACGTGTGGTTCTGTCAGATTAGTGTTCAGATTAAACACGTTTCTGGCTTGAATCTGTCGTATCTGTGGGGTCTGAGGCGAGTTTGGATCAGAACCAGCAGAATTTTTGGTGTGTGTCTGTCCTAGGGAGGGGCGGGGCTTCACTGTGAGAATCTACCAGCGGCGTCTCTGCAAACATCTGCAGTGTTAATATCCGCCCGTGTGTTTGCTCGCCGGAAAAGCTCCTCTGATATTAATGCAGGTCATGATGGTGGGGGCAGGTAGAAGATAAGAGCTTCTGGTGGGACGGAAGGTGACATTTAATGACACGCTCGCCATGCAGAACGCAGGAGGGATGGGCTGAGGTGAACAGCTGATCGGTGGCGGCTGAAGCTCAAAGGGCTGAGCAGCCGTCGGTAGCTTGGCGGGGTCGTGGTGCCCTTGGGCAAAGCATGGTTGCCCTCAGCCCGTGCGGCGCCGTGCATGACAATGATGCAGCAGGCGGTTCCTCTCGACCTCCTGAACCCGGGAGGAGTCTCCTGAACAGGGAGTTGAAGTTCTCCTGGTCTGATGCTTCTGAGCTCTTTGGGCCTCGGAACCTGGACCCATCCGTCACGTTAAGACCTGGAGCTGCAGGTTGTCCTGGTTCTGACTTATGTTTGTTTGATGGAGGAGCTCCTGAGTTTCCTCCTCCTCCTCCTCCTCCTCGTGGCTGCAGGTTCAGCAGATCTGCTCTCTCTGCTGTCAGACGTGTTTGTTTGTTTGTTTGTTTGTGTTTGCTGCAGCTGAAGATGTTGCACCAGCTGCCTCTCCAATTAGTCCCTGCACTCATTAGGATGAGTGCGAGCTTCACCCTCGTCTTCCTCCGCCTTCCTTCTCACATCTGGTCTCTGGAACAGACGGAAACATCTGAGTGAATTATTCAGAGTCCGGGGACGGATCTGCGTCTGGGTGTGGACCCGGGGAACCGCCGTCCTTCTGCAGGTTCCTGTGACGCCGCCGCTTCCTGTGCGATGCTGCCGCTGGCGTTCTCTGCCTTCTGGCGTGTTGGGGGGGGGGGCGGAGATTCTGCTGACACTTTTCCACAATAGAAGCAATTAACTGCAGCTTAACTTTATGTATGGCCGCTGTAATCCACGGATGTTTGTGGGCAGAAGCTCATTTATCAAAGCGTGGAAATGCACAGGGGAGAAATCCCCACATTAACCAACCCCCGCCCCCCCCGGATCAGTCGAGTGTTTGAAAGGACAGTTTTGTCGTCTCTGGTTAATGAGGAAGATGTGCACGATGACATGAACTCTCGATGTTTGTGTTTTGGCGGATAGATGATGGGAGTTTTTTCACGTTTAATCTGCTTCATCAGGAAGAAGAGCAGCGGCTGAAAAGATTTGCATTTAACGACGACAAAACATACAATATTGCTGCCTGAAATGTAACGGACACTAATCAAATTTCTCGCAGACTTAAAACATGACCCCAATGCAAAATGTTGCCATGGCAACACATCAAATTGGCAAATGAGTGGAATATGTTGCTCTGGACCAGCCTCTTCAAATCTGACTTTCTGGAATTCCTGCTCTGAGTTGAAACCAAACCTGTTCCCTTCATCACGTCTAAGGTGGGAGGGGCCAAAAGCTGGGCTCATTTTGGACGACAACAACCCTTGGTTTTTTTGTTTTTTCCTAACATAGAAAGTTTTGACTTTGATAAAGACATAAAGGAGACCTGTCTTTCTAGGCTTCATGTGGATGCTCAAAAAGGCTGTTAGTTGGATGGATGAATGAATGATGGATGGATGGATGGATGATGGATGGATGATGGGTGGATGATGGATGATGGATGGATGATGGATGGATGGATGGATGATGGATGGATGGATGATGGATGGATGATAGATGGATGGATGGATGATGGATGGATGATGGATGGATGGATGATGGATGGATGGATGGATGGATGATGGATGGATGGATGATAGATGGATGGATGGATGATGGATGATAGATGGATGCATGGATGGATGGATGATGGATGGATGGATGATGGATGGATGATAGATGGATGGATGGATGATGGATGGATGGATGGATGATGGATGGATGGATGATGGATGGATGGATGATGGATGGATGATAGATGGATGGATGGATGATGGATGGATGGATGGATGATGGATGGATGGATGATAGATGGATGGATGGATGATGGATGATAGATGGATGCATGGATGGATGGATGATGGATGGACTGCCGGATTGTTGCTTGTGTCTAGATTGTAGTAATTCTAGGCAGCAGTGGATGCACTTTATTAATCAGAACTAGAAATCTGGTTGCTGAGGTTTGGTTTCTTTGCTCTACTTCACTAAGCTAAATGTTTTGATCAGCCAGAAGTCTGCTGAAAAAGTACCAGGTCTGGATCAGTGTTAGCAAAGCTTTGATTTGTATCGTTTTAGAATTATTTGACTCTACAGGTACCGACACGAAGCCCATTGAGACGACTGTTTGGGCTACACAAATAAAATGGAATTGAATTGAAGTCCAGCCTGTATTTGTTCATAGTGCTACCCAGACCGCTGGTTAGAATTTAGGGTTTAGTGCCTTGCCCAAGCACACTTCAGCAGACATGGAGATGCTGAGAGGGAAGTTTGACCTGCATCACAGTATTATCAGCATTTTTTTTACGGACGGAATGGAACTGGTTTGGTGCCTTGACGACAGTAGCTCCGCCCTAACCGGTCCATTCCATTGTTCTAAAACCAATGAGGGCCCAAGAAAGGTACGGTCCGGTCGGGCCCAACGGGTCCATTTTATACTGGAAATGCTCAAACTACCGGACTGGACTGGAGTAAAGCAGAAAGTCTGTTTTTAGTAAAGAAATGCAAACATGAATGATGTCACTGGGATGTACACGATGAAGAAGACGCTCTGTAAGTAGGACTTGTGATTGGCGGCTGGTGGAACCAAAGAACTTTGCAGCTGCACAGAAACGTCCTTTCTGGACTTTGAGGACTGAAGTCGGCGTGGGGGTCAGCAGTCGTTCCTGTAACGCGGAGGACGTCTGTAGATTCAAACCAAAGCACAGAATGCTGTTTGACTTGGGATGGGAGCCCTAGAAGCTCCATGTTTCTTCAAACAGAGCGATGGCAGAATCTGCAGTGACGGAGTGAAAACTAATAATCCCACAACGGTTTCATGTTTAATCGACACACAGGATCCTTCTCCTCATCTCCTGAAAGAAAGCGGAAGGAAATAAGCCCATTTTCCCCAAATGTCAGAGTATTCCTGTAATCTGTCAGCTCCGCGCGCACCAGTCCTCCCCCCAGCCGTCAGGATGGAGTTTGTTCTCATCCTCTGAGGTTTACGAGGAGCGAAGCGGCGGCGAGGAAGAGCGGATCTATATTTAAGGCCCGGTTCTGCAGGATGTTTTTCATTTAGCTTCATTTCAAACGAGGCGCTGTGATCCAAACCAGCTTTGAGACGCTTGTCGGGGATTAAAGTGCCGCTTGTATTTTGGGTCACAAACTCGGGCTGACACTCGCCACAGTCAGGCGGCGCCGAGTGTCACGTTAGCCTCCAAAGGTTAACGCTTCAGCTCCTGTTTGGCTCAAAGCCGCTCCTCTGAAGCTCCCAGGGCATCGTGGGACAGGGATGCGTTTCTCTCAGTTTGACCCCCCCCCCCCCTCCCCCCCCAGGTCCTGCCGTTCAAAGCATCAGCCCTGGGAGGATTGATTGATGGACTGATTCCTGCTGGGCGGGGGCCGGGGAGCGCTCGCTCCAGAGCGGAGCTTCAGGGAAATTTACGGTCCAACAGTTTTGATGCAGGGGGGAATTTAAACTCTGGTGGTGGGGGGCGGGGGGCTTCAGCTTCCTGCAGGATGACGGCTGACAGTCTGTGAAGTGGAAGATGGGGGGGAGGGAGGGGCTGCTGAAACACAGAAAGTCAATGAGGAGGTGCCGGATGTTTGCCTTAGAGCAGGGGTCGGGAACCTTTTTGGCCGAGAGAGCCATAAACGCCACATATTTCTAAATGTAATTTCGAAAGAGCCATACAATAATGTAGCGTCCCTGTCCCACACTGAGGCACGGAGACTTAACCTCTTTTAAGGTTCTTTATTCTGGTTACAATAGACCGCAGCAAACGCCGTAAAATTAATACAGTAACTCCTGAATCTCTCCCGCTGAGACGAGAGCTCTTCTCCCACTTTATATTCCTCTGCTCCCGCTCCAGTCCTCCTATTTCCCTTATTCGGCCCATAGCTGAACCCCATTGGTCCAAACTACCTAACAACAGGCTGAGCGACAGAACTGAGAGCCAATCAGATCTCTGCTTGATGCGTTCAATGAACTCCAGAACTTTTAACGCGTCCCAACAGCGGACCCAACTCAGTCCGCGACAATATGTTTAAAACTAAATATACAAGTGAATGTGAGCATTTGATGTAATTTCAACATTTTTAAAGTACAATAAGTCTGTGGATTCTTTTTAATAACATGGTTATGCTGTCGCTAATAAATAATGAGTATTTCTCGTGGTAGTTTTGCTGATGGTTTAGTCTGGTTGATACGTGGTGAGTTTCTGCTTCATGCAGGTGTTGAGACTTTAAACGTGATCGTAGGTCTGAATGTTCTGGAGATGTGAGGAAGACTCACATGCAGACGTGGAGACAAACACACACTCACAATGCAGGGAGTGACGTACAGCGGGTTTTACGTTTCTACAATCCCTGTGCGATTCACCTGCTGCCTGTGAGGAAGAAAGCAGAGGGTGGGGGGCACCCCCACCCTCTGCTTTCTTCCTCACATCCCGTCCCCGCATCTGCGCGCTCTTTCTCAGAGACGGGAGCGCGCAGGTTTAGGCACGGCAATTAATAGGTTTCCTGCTGGAATAAACTCTGTGAAATAGTAGATAATAGTAAACTGAGTGCTGGCGCAGATTTTTCTCTCCAAGCACCGCTACTACTGCGCGCGCCTCTGGCATCGCATCGCGCACGAGAAGGACTGGTCTAATGAAAAAAAAAAAAGTATAAATAAAGATTTGTCTGCGAGCCATACGTGACCATCAAAAGAGCCATATGTGGCTCGCGAGCCATAGGTTCCCGACCCCTGACTTAGGGCATCACAAGGAGGATGAGAAACCAGGGAAGGCTGCAGTTTGCTGCTCCACCCGCTGCTGCTACGCCACCTGCAACTGCTGCTCCATCTGCTGATGCTCCACCCGCTGCTGCTGCTCCACCCGCTGCTGCTGCTCCACCCGCTGGTGCTGCTCCACCTGCAGCTGCTGATGCTCCACCTGCAGCTGCTGTTCCACCTGCTGATGCTGCTCCACCTGCTGATGCTGCTCCACCCGCTGCTGCTACGCCACCTGCAACTGCTGCAGCAGCTGCTGATGCTCCACCCGCTGCTGCTGCTCCACCTGCAGCTGCTGATGCTCCACCTGCTGATGCTCCACCCGCTGCTGATGCTCCACCTGCTGTTGCTCCACCCGCTGTTGCTGCTGCAGCTGCTGATGCTCCACCCGCAGCTGCTGCTCCACCTGCAGCTGCTGATGCTCCACCTGCTGCTGCTGCTCCACCTGCTGATGCTCCGACCGCTGTTCCACCTGCTGCTGCTGCTCCGACCGCTGCTCCACTTGCTGCTGCTCCACCTGCTGCTGCTCCACCCGATCCAACAGCATCAGCTAATGTAGATCTGATCACAGAGGACGTTAAATGGTTTTAATAATAACACCCATAATAATAATATTAATACATTTTATTTAAAAGCGCCTTTTAAAACACCCAAAGTCACCGTACAAAATGAAGACTTTGATCAGTTTTTAATTTCAGAAAAGAGCCTGACAGGCTCCGCCCTCTGTGGGAGAGCCTTGTGGCCTGTGAAGTAACGGGGGGGGGATTAATCCCCCCAACCCTCTCCATCTGGATTGCATTGGGATTGGTTCATAGATTGTATATGAGAACTGGACTGAGTGCCCCCCCACCTGCATTCCAAACAGGAAGTGGGTCCAAGAAGCCAAAATCCCACAGACTTCTAACAGACTGTTATTCAGTCGTTCTATTGATCTGATAGCTTTCTTTAACATCTTCTTGATAATCCTCAATTTTTCTGTAGTTCAAGTTTTTCAAGTTATAAACTGACCAATCAGATGCCTCAATAAAAGTAGGCGGAGTGTGTTGGCCCCCACAACCAACATTCACAACATTTGTGACCTCAGATTGCGTCTGTACATTGACTTAACGGTGAAACTGGACGCCTGGCGGGCGAGTCTGGCTCTGTGTGGACGCAGCCGGAGACTAAAACCATCTGCAGATGCAGCAGCTGGTGATGTGGGGGGGGGGAGATCCAGAGTGGGTTTTTTTCTGTAGAACCGACTGGAACACAACCAGAACATTGATTGTTCCCAACGTTTCTGAACAACCTTTAGTTTTTTCATTTTCTGCCTTTTTATCTAAAGCAGTGAAACGGCGTGTTTTGGTTTTCCCGCATCAGAGCTTCACCTCTCTGCTTTACTGCGACGCTGCAGGGATTTTAAGACTCTAACCCGTCTTTAGAAAATACGGTTATGGAATATCGAGGTCATCCAGGCTCTCCATGTTTCTGCAGCAGAACTGAGACAAACAGAAAAGCCGACGCAGATAAAAGGCTGAAAACGACACGAAGCCAAATGTCAGAGGAAATGAATCTGAGCTGCAGGAGCTGGAGTCCAAAATACAAGGAGCACTCATGCAAAGCTTCTCATTCGTCACTGTCACCAAAAGCGTCCTGACAGGGACGTTTCTGAACACCAATGTCCAACATCGTTAAAGGAACATTACTCCTGAATTCAGGGAAAGTGAGAACTATCATTACATCTCACAACAGAACAGCCATTCTAGCCTCATATTTCATTCATGTTTAAACAGAGACATTTTTTTTATCTCTTTAAGTCTTTAAAAAGTAAATATCAGGTGTTTAAAGTCATTTCCAACCAAATGAAATAGTTTATTAAACAAAACGACATGAAGTGAAGCAGTTTTGAGTAAAATGAAGCCAAGTGGAGAAAACATTTGTTATAATTGTTAATTTATTAAATAATAAAGTCCTAACTACTCAACACTGAAAGACATGAAACCAGTAAATGGTTTCCTGACTGATGTCTTTGTTGAAGGCCGTGTCACACAGCCACTACGTACATTTTCCACGGAGGAAAATTGGTCATACGTGGAAAACAGTGAGAAAAGTTGTGGTCTTTACGGGAAATTTTCACAGATGTGTCATAAAATTAACCAAAAGCACAGAAGAAGAACTAAAAAACAGCGCAGAGAACGCGTAAATCAACGTAGACGCCAAACCTGGCCCAAAATGGACTGAAAATGACACCGAAAACGACCAATGAGTTGCGCAAGATGGCGTTAGGAGCCCGTCAGTGCTGTTCATGTGATAGAAATGAGAAAATGACACCACGGCCGCTCACATGCCACATGCACACCCTGTGCGTGCTCAGTACTCACACCTTGCTAACGGATAGATTGTGGCGTAAGGACATGGTACGACATAGATGCGGGGAACTTCCCTTATCCTTACAAATACTTATCCATGCTCTTATATCAATGGTACGTTCCATTTTCCTGACGTTCCTGAGGTGGCCGTACGAGCCTCTAGGTAACTGGCAAACACGCCTGCCCCCCCCCAGGGCGCTGCTCCTCTCTACGACCCTCCACGGACCCAGACAGCCCAAAAACCCGCAGAACGCGTTGGGGTACAGGTGCGTGTGACTAGTGGTTAAGTCTTTTGACTTTAGTAAAACATTTTGTTCAGTTTAAAATGCCCCCCCCCATTATTATAACAGATTCTGAAATGATCGACTGGGAAAGTTTCAAACATTAGACTAGAATTAAGACGATCATAAACGTTAAGGATGACCTGAAATCCACGTCGACTTTTACAGGAAGTGACATCACAGCACCGTGGAACCTCTGACTGAGCAGAAAGAACGCACCTTGGATGTTTTCCATCAGATCAGGTTTTTTGTGGCTGAACATCTGAATGTTCTGCTGTCCATCCACTGACAGGACTGGGAGGACATCTTGGTTGGCTCTTTTGTCAGACTGCTGCTGTCTTTACCGGCTCATTTCTTCGCTCACTTTCCCTAAACTTTAATCCGATTTCTGGCGGCCAACGCCGGCCTTTGATCATTTACTCATAATTGCTGCTCCTGGCGGCTCCTGGAGCCCGGCGCCGGTCATCGATCGGCCCAAAGGTCAGATCCCATCAATCAGAGTTGGGTTTTACTTATCCTCTTTGAAATAATGACTCTGACATGAAGTCTGGTATTTTTCAGGTTTGGATGTGGCCGGTCTGCTGGGAAGCCAGAAAATATTTAAAAAGAGGAAAAATGGAATTACCGGGAGAAAAAACTCTCAGCCGTGCTGTTGGAGATGTCACTCACAGCTTTTGTAACAACCCGTTTGTGCCCTTCAGAGTTCAGAGATGTTTCTGCGCTGCATTATTTATCCGTGAGTGTTCCCCATGTTGACATTTGGGTCACGGCCACCCCGAGGTTCACGCTAAAAGCATTCCCGCTCGCCTCCCTGACCCCCTCGGCTCTGCCTTCATCCAGCATTGATGCCGCCGGCGCAGAGCAACAATCCAGCTCTTCTTTTATTCATGGGCTCAAAGCCGCCTACCTGAGACAGAACCCGGGGCGCCACAAAATCACAGCGACCCTCTGCCGGGCCGCGGCGTCCTTTATCCGCGCTGCGGCGTCCATCCAAAAGCGTGTGCATGAGTCAATGTACGTTTAAAACAATAACAGTAACAAACACAAATCCTGTTGGGTTCAGCTGAGACTTTGGTCCATTCCATCTCCGGTTTGGGAGGTTCAAGTCATTCAGTTTTGCATACAAATGAAATGAACTCTTTATGAAAGGATACAACCTTCGTTCCCATCGCTGAGGTTAATTGAAGAACCTCCGACTCTTCTTCAGAGCGGTGACTGGAGGTAGAACTTTTCGATGGACTTGTTGCTGAATAGCTCCGGTAGGAAACACGGATCGTTTTTTCTCTCCTCACCAGTGCAGTGCAGTGCAGTGCAGTGGTGACTCGGCCCCTCCCACAGACAGCATCATTCATTTCTGCAGGTAGAGGCAGAGTCACACAGCTCTCTGACACCCTCACCATGGATGTTCGGTTGGCATGGTGACGCCGCACCAGTCCAGTCTCGATCGTTACCCCAGTTCCAACCTTTAAAAAAGTAGAGTGACAGTAAATGTCCTTAAATGAGAAAAATACTGAATAGTACTTGTCAGGTGGCTGTTGAAGGAAAAAGTGACAAACATTTTGGGGGAAATTGATCATTTCTGCTGTGTGTTGCAGAAGTAAAGATGACCAAACTGTGTGTTTCTCCTCTTGAACACCAGTGGTGGCTGCTGGTCAATGATTTGCTTAAATTTTAATGGCAGCTGAAAGAAACTGCATGAGATCAGCTGATGTGTGAAATGATTATTTTCCCTTTGAAGTCACGTGCACCCGTATAGGAGGTTGCTGCAGGATTTTGGGTCCGTGGAGGGTTGTAGAGAGGCTGCATCTCAGGTGTGTCTGTCAGTTCCCGTCGTCATGGAACATACTATCGTCACGCGTGTGATAAGTGTACCGTGAAGTATTTGTAAGCTATAAAAAGCAACAAAAATACAAAATAGGTAAAAAACCAAACGGATGCACAGACAAACAAATAGTTATTCAAACAAGAAGTTGTTCATTTTTATTCCTAAGTGTTGAATGCGGCACATTGGCACCGCAGCAAATCCCCAGTCTGTGAAACTGTCTTGTTCACTGACAATAGCAAGAAAAACCCTTTGAATCCTTGAAATAGACACAAATAAAAAGACGAATGAACCCTCAAGAAGGCACAGACGTGTCCTGCGCGGGCCTGTCCCAGGCCTGGTAGGTGCAGAAGGAGCTTTCAGGAAGAGCAGGAGCAGATGAATGTATGGATAGATGAACTGCTGGAATGATCACGGAAGGATCTGACGCCCCGAACTCTCAGACTCCCCCTCCCCTGATGTTCCACCTGGACCCCACGGGCTGGCTAAATCTAGGCCTGCGTTCACCCGTGAGGGCATCTGTAGTTTTTCTCCGACATGCTGGCGAGGAGCTCCTCCTCCTCCTCCTCCTCCTCCTCCTTCATTGATCCTCCAACCGGGACGCAGAAGCAGGAGGTCATTCCAGCCAAAAAGCAGCACGGCTTTGGCTGGGGGGGTGGGGGTGCTGTCTGCCTTCACTCCCCTTAGCCCTCCCTGCTGCTGGCTGGGGGGGGGGGCAGGAGCGTGAGGAGGGTTTCAATGACTGCTGTTTGTGTCCGCCTCACATTTGGATTCCTGCTGCGTCCCCGTCAGGAGCTTCATTGACTGTATTCGTTCCCAAACACTTCCTTCTTTGACATTCCCCCCTAATCCCGCTCTAATCTGAGCCCTAAACCCACATCCGGCTCAGCGGCGCCCCGCAAAGACGGAGAACTGTTCTGACTCTGGAATACTTTCCTCTCTCTTTTAAAGGACGCTTAATCCTCGCGGGGATTAAATGTTTTTCTCGTGAAAGACGCCACGCAGCGAGGCAAAGGTGCAGCACTTCCAAAACTCAGCGCCCCATTCGTGTGGATTCCTGCAGCTTCAGGCTCGTCAGTCACGCTCCGACTGCCGCGCGCAGAGCGCGCCGCCTCTCCGTGTCACGGCACACGCGCTCCTCGTGCCCCGCATCAGCTCGTTGCCATGACAGACCAAAAAAGCGCTAACGTGACACGTGGGGCATCGCAGATGCCGATAGTCATCGCTCCGTCACCGGTGACCATCTGTGCGCCTTGGCTGCCGTTACCGAGCGCGTCCGCGAACACGTTTCCCGTTAATCCCGTCAACCCCGTCCTGTAGCCTGATGCCCAAACACCAAGCGTCTCTCCAGTGATGCAGCACAGAATGGCGGCTAGGCGACCCTCATCACTGAGCTGTTCCGCTGAGCAAAACGAGGGCCATCGAACCAAAAATCAGCTTTCCTCTCATTTTAGAGTTTTTCCTGGAGATGCTCACATTCCAAAAGTCTCCCTTTGGATTTCTCATGGGGTGAAAAGCCTCTTTTGCTTTTGGAGGGACGAAACTAAAAGGAATTTCTTCTGGATTTTATTGTCCAGATGAGGATTTTCTCTCTGAAGGCGTAACATTGTTCCCGTGAACAGTCTCTTCCTTTCCTTTGCTGTTCTAGCCCCCCCCCATCTCTGTGTTTCTGACCCCCCCGACGAACACCATCACACAGCTGACCAATAACCAATTATTACACTCTGGACAGCAGGGGTGTAGGAAAACAAATGGATTCTGGGAAATATAGTGATATTTAATTTGACAATTCTGGTATTGATTTTAACTTTATCTACTTAATGATTTATTGGCAAACATTTAGTTCAGCAACTTTTTTTTTTTTTTGTTCCACGTAAACTCCCAAACACTAGATGGCGACACACCACAATGAGCATCTTTCAGCAGCTCTGCACCTAAACAACAGGGTTTTGGAAGACCATCTCGTGTGAAGGTACCGACACACCGGCCGCGCCGGCTCGCGTTCAAGCGGCCACGTTCCATGAACAGTCGATGTAAACGCACACGAACGCTCACAGGCCGCCATGCCTGTTTCTACGTCCAGTAGGCCCTACGTACAAATCGGGCGCTGGAAGTTCAGCCACTTGAACTTCTTGACACTAAATCACGCCATCGCTGAACTTTGACCAATGAGAGACTTTGATTTGGTAGGGATGTGTGTTCAAAACATGGAAGCACCAACCGTTGTAGACATGATCGTGGAGGAGAAAATGATAATTGCACTTTTTCTGCCCGGCTGGAATCATGTGACACCAGGTCTTTCATGTATCAGAACAGAGCTGTGAAAGAGAAAACCTGAAGAAAAATTCAACATTTCACATCAAGGTTCGTCCCACTGTAGGCAGTGGACAAGCGCTAGTAAACAGTAGAAAAACAGGAGAAGAAGAATCCCCCTCCCTGCCGCTGCCTGCTTGTCCACTGCGTGAACGTCCCCGGCTTCACCCAGCCGGTGTGTCGGTTCCTTAAGAGTTTCTCCCTTTAAGCTTCAATGTTAAGTCAATGTGAAAAACACATCGCTCTGGCAGGAGTGCAGTTAGAGCGCCGCAGCATGATTTGGGCGTGGCGGCATGTCCAGAGTTGAAAAATCTGAACAAGGACAACGTGTTGCATCAGTTTCAGCATCTACTGCTGGAGCTGCCTCTGAATGACTTCCGCTGCATCAGTCCAAGGAGGGACGTCAGAAAAATGGAACGTACCATTGTCATGCATGTGGTAAGTGTTTTTGTGAAGTACTTGTAAGAAAAATAGAAGTTCCATTCACCCATGATGTATCGTGATGCTGTGGTACGGTGTCCTTACGCCACTCTCTAGTCGTAAGAAATGTACTGTTGACTGTGCGCTAAAGCTGCACACATGGGGTGTGCACGTGATCGTAAGTGGTCGTAGGACGTCCACGCAAACCAAACTTGTCTCATTTCCTCATTTGTAACGGTCAGGCTGCAGTAAGGAGCGTGCACGTATCACGTGAACAGCACTAAAAGGCTCCTGCTACAGTTTGCAGGATTTGAGAGTTGAAAAAAAGTCAAATCCGTACAAAACGCCACTTCCCCCTTACATAAGTGTTTACTACGACCTGTCTCGCCGTTGGCACGAGTTCCTTCGCTGAATTTGAGTAGTCTAGTCTTTTTTGCACCTGCATCCACCAGAGGGAGCTGTGACGCATCCGAGTATAAACGAGTTGTTGCAGCATCGGTGTTGTTCTTTTTCTGTTTAAAGTCTTTCTTTCCTGTTGTGCATTTCTTCAACAGAGCTCTTGGAAGTCTCCATCTAAGTGGGATTGTCTCCTGTGTGGGTGTGTGAAACTGGTCTCATGGTCCGAATTCAAGTTTGAGGAAAACTGCAGAAAATCTGCTTTAGAAAGCAGACTCATGGGGTTTTATCACGGTAACACAATCTGTTAATGGGCTCTGGCACAAAAAAAGAGCAAAACACACTTAGTGAGTGCTAAGCTCTGCCAGTGTTGAGCTACAATCCAACTGGGGGAGCGTTTATGTGGTTGAGCAACAGGATTTCTTTTCCATTAATCTAGCGTGCCGCTCAGGGGACACAACTAAGTTTGTCAGAGCAGAAAGGAAAGAGGAAAATGTCGTGGAGCTCTTTATGCAGAGTATTTCATGAGAGTATGACTCGGAGGCGGGGGCACACCTGCGGCACGGGGGTGGGGGTGATGGAGGAGGGCTGGTGCAAAGGAGATGAACCCCACAGATGACGCCATCTGCTCATCTGAGCTGGCCACTGCTGCAACACCTGCTCCTCGTGACAAACGCCGTCCACGCCAAGTCCGCATCATTTTGGTCCGGTTCCTGACCGGCGGTCCGTCTCGTTTGTCGTCTCACCTTCCAGAACCAATCTGGTTCCTCCTTTTTTTTTTACACTTAATCTGAATCCTCAGAGCAGCACTTGATATTTTTACCTTTTAAATAATCGGATGTGGAGGCGGCTGTGTGGGAGGCGGTGAATTATGTACCGTAAAAGACAACATTGTTTGGGAACTGAATGTCTTTTAACAACAGCTTCATAAATTCTGTCGGAGTAAATGATCCAGGAAACAACATTTTCTGTTCTGTTTTATGGTGTGAAACAGGTGAGATACCTGAAGGTTTCCAGGAGGAAACAGTCCAGCTCCACGTCTGACAAAAACACGATGGATCTGGAAAAAAAAAATCATAACCCGCATGACTTAGCATTTTCGGTGCATGACTTAGAATTTTGAGGAAACAACGTAGCCGTTTGTGCACATGAAGTAGGATTTTGAATGAAGGAAAGAAAGACTTTTTTGATCCCTGTAGGGCAAACTGGTGGGTGGTATGGCAACACAAACAAAGACACGTTACCCTGAAGTGAGCTGCAGCACCAAAGGAATTCTGGCGGCATGAATGGCCCAGCAGGACACATAAGGGAGAGCAGGATATGATGTCAAAAATCAAGCATTTTCCATCTATGTTGCATTAGAACGGCACAGATTGAAGTACTAGCAAAAATACATCAACATTCAAGCAACACTGAATCACAAAGACTAAGCATTTTCTGTGCACACATTATTTATTTAAGGGAACAACTAGTTTTGTTTTTTTATGTCATGTCCAGGGTTCCATAGCAACTGACATGGAGCAGACATTTTTGGATTTACCGTGGCGACTCTTTTGTGTTGAAATATTTGAAAACAATTCACTCGCCCTTCAGAGGAAGACGTGCTCTGATGAGGTGACGTTCTGCTAACGTTTCTGCTCCTGTAAGCTTCACCCTCTCGTCTGCATAATGAGCTTGTTCACGTTGTTTGTTTGTGAGTCTGTGCTTGCGGTCTCAGGTCATTCCACTGGCTGACCCGGGCTGCAGGACGGGCTGGAGTTTCGGGGATCTCATTGATTGGCACGTGCACGTGTGTGTGTGTGTGTGTGTGCACGTCTCAGCACTCATCAATTCTAACTCAGGGAATCATTAAACCAACCCGGAGCTTCACACTTCAGAGGTTTCACCTGAGTCAGGCTGCAGTTGCAGAAGTTTGTTAGAGAAAAACGTCCCACAGGAATTCAGCAGAATTCCTGATGAGCAGAAGATCTGAGGACACGAGTCCATCTGGAAAACCTCTGGTGCAGCTAAAGCCTCAGTCACATGCACCCCCATACAGGTGCATGTGCGGGTTTTTGGCTTGTCCTGGAGGATCATGTAGATAAGTGGCTGCATCTTAAGGGGAGGATCTCGAAGACCAGAATTGGGCAATCTCTGAGCTCCATTATGTGGTTCGATATTTTTAAATACATTTTCTATGCTGATGATACACCGCTGTATTTTACATCAAAGGATTTGACATCCTCTTTTGCTTGGATGAGAAAAAATCATCTTCCCGATCTCTGTATGTGATTTGAGCTTAAATATAACCTCAGATATCTAACTAAAGTCAGGGAATTCAGTTACAGGTCGTGACCTCCAGGAAGACGTGTGTCCTTCTCAGAGTGAAGAATATTTTTGTCTTTTATTCAGCCTAAGAGAAAGTGTCGAGGTTTTGTTCTTGCTGATAGTTGTGGATACTTTTGGATGTTTTTGCATATCAGAATTTGTCATTGAAATTATGGGGGTAACATGGATCAAATCTCCTGGAATAACCTGGAATAGAATTTGATTTACTCTGTCAGAATTGTATGTAGCAGCGTAATTTTCTGGAAGCAAAAGCTGTTCTACCTGCAGCCGGAGCGATAACCTGAGCTGCCTTTGCACTGCAGCAAAAGCCCGTGATAGCCTGTGCAGAACGGAGGCAGCTGAATTGTGCAGTGCATGTATTTGTGTGTGTGTTTATCTCGGTGTGTCTCCATGGGGAGCAGACATGGCAGACAGGGAATGCATTCCAGATACTGTGGCTGCCAGTCTTGGGTCTGATAAAGCATTTTTAACAACCAGCAGCTCCTAGCATACAAATTAAACGGAGCAACAAAGAGGACAAAGGATGAGATTTTTCTCTGTATTTCAGTGCCGCGAATCCGCCTTTGAAAGACACACAAAAATGTGCTTGGAAACCACAAAGGAGGCCATCTTCATTGTAGTTAAGCTTCTCCTTTCAGTGCTTCTCTGACACAGCTTTAGTCTCTCAGACTTGATTGCTTTGGTCCGTCTTTGAAAGAAGTTGGCAGCCTGTGAGAACGGGGAAAAATCGTAGCGACAATCCTCTGTTTCTCTCATTGAGATCACCTCAAACAAACAAACTCTTCATTCTTCAGTCATGAACACCAGAAAACTGTCTTATAGGTTTGTTATTTACCACAGATATCCAGCGGAGGGCGCTGCACACAAGCCATTTCTGTCTTTGCTATGCTATAGCAGCTATAACGCCTCTCGGGTTGCTTGGAATAGGCCAACTCAAACTTAACCCCTTAAAAACATGTACCATGGTCCGGGTGAATACTTGATTCTGATTGGCTGCTGGGTGTGGGTTAAGGGTTAATGGCCGATGAAGTGTGCATTATCACAGATTAACGCACGCCGTGGAGGCCTGAACTATCCGACGCCAATGGACGTGTGTTTATTTTTGAAAAAAAACACACTTCGATGTCCATTAATCCGCTTATGCTATGCTCACTTAAAACAGAAACAAATATTTCATCGGTTTTAGTTCGGTATTCTAGTTACTTTTTTCGGTCTTGATTGTCCTTTTTGTTCACAAAAACGTGACTATTTGCTTTGTGGAGCGGTTGAGCCGTCACCGACCTCGACTGCAGCGGCAAAGGAAAGCGATCCCGCGGTACACCAGCATCCAAAAAAAAAAAAAATGCAGAAAATCATTGTCTGTATTGACGGCCAGACCCCCCCCCCCCGGCAATCTCACGTGCATTTGTGTGATAATTGTGGCAGAAAAAGCAGGAAGTTGCAGCTGTTTTTTCTAAGAGATGAAATAAAATTTACGTTCAAAAATTAAAAATCTGTTTGATGCGTGTTCTTTTTGGTTTCAAGACGTATAACGAGGACGACTCATTGTACGCTGAGACGCTGTCCCTTTAAGACAATGCATCATGGGAGATGTAGTGTGAAATCGGACGTAAAAGGGCAGAAAGACCAGCGTCTCTGAGCTTCATGGTTTTGTTCTCTTGTTCCACGGTCTGACACCGGATTCTGTGGAAAGCTACACCGCTAAAGACGAGCTTTAGCTGGTATTTCTGTTGGAACTGAGAGACTTTATGAGCTAAATCTAAACAAGGAAGTGAAGACTTTAACCACTTCTGATTGGTCAGACTGATGACATGTGATTAGTTGTAGCTAAATTGCGGTACCGTCATTCTTATCAAAATGTCTTTAATAGAATCAAATAGACACAAAGAAAAAAGTCTTTAACAATCTTTCATATTCCTAACTCCTCAGTGTTTTATCAGGACCTGTTTGGATGAACAAAGAGCTGAAATCCTGGAGATGGAAAATGTTTTTAGATCAGTGAATGAGGGCAATTTCCCACGGCACACTGGTTGAAAAACACTGGAATAAAGCATCATTCAGAGAGAAAGTTCTGCTCTTACAGCTTGTTTTTGTCCAGATGATGAAGGTAAAGTCTGTTTTAAAGAAACAGTGATGCAGAATAGTTAAGCTTTGTGACCGGAACTACTTTTTTAGGCGTGCATTATCACTTTTTAACGCACACTTCCTCGGTCGTTATCCCTTACTTAACACACACGACTCTGCGACTGTTTACGCAGATATACGGCGTGCTTTTTGCGCCATTATTTCAAGCACAACGTTCATTTTGTGCTTGACACAGAAAAATGCTCTTGAAACTCCAAAATATGTGCAAACAAAACCATTTTCACTGGAGAGAAAGTCTCTGGCTGCTGCGCTGGAGCAGAGCGCCACGTTACAAATGGGCCACTGAAGCCAGCCAATCACAGACATGGACATGAAGGTTGATGCTGATTGGTTCTTTCAATCAGCTCGTAGACTGAGTGCAGCTATCCTAACAGCAAAAACACCAACAAACATCTTCCAGAAGTCTGTTGTTGGTTTTGTTGGCTGGGAATGGTGACGTTTGTCCGTTTATGACATGAAATGAAACTTTCAGCATCCATTCACTCCTGTTTGTTTTGTCCTCTGCAAAAACAGCTCCTCCTGAAAATGAGTCAGATATGAATGAAAACAGAGAAGAGTTCGTTTGTTTGCAGGAAAATCTGCCAAGAAAACTGTCTAACCTGGAATTTTTTATTTCTGAAAAGTAACAATTCTGGGTCTCAAAGCCAGAACAATAACTAAATTCCAGTCTGCTCGTTTAGCCGTTCCTTCAGATTGGGAGGTTTCATGCTCTCTCCCGAGATTTTACAAAGCATTTATTCTAACTCATAACTCAAAAAACATTTAAAAAAGATTTGCTCATTGTGACACTTGCTTGATTAGATCGTTTTCTGTTGGAAAGACGTGTTTGATTAGATTTTTTTGGTCTGTTTTTGTGAAAGCTCTGCTGCATAGTCAGGAGCTGCTTCCGTCATGCGGACGCCTCAGCATCCGTGCGCTGGCATCCCAGAGCGAATCCTCTCCTGTCAGAGCCGGTGGAGGAGCGGGCGATCCAAACGGTTCTGCGTCCTCACACACAGAACCGAGTGGGTTTTCTTATCACCAAGGAGATTCGCTTGTTTCAGAGGGATTTGCGTTTCCTCCGTGACAAAGCCACCAGTTGACTCTCCTTTGGCATTGTTTCCATGGTGATTGCATGTAATTTTAAGCCGCTTTGCATCACCGCCAGCTTTATGTCGTTGCAGTTTTACCACATTTTCTTCAGGGAGGCGAAGTAGAAGTCTCTAGAAACTCGTAAATTAGTAAAAAAGAGAGGTTTTTGACTGGAAGTCATCAGCTGCTGGTCCAAAAATGTTGGCCTGCGCCTCCTGATTTCCCACACGGCTGCTGTCAGGGGATAAACGGTGTAGTTTGAATATGACTGGAGTCTGATTTTACATGTTTCTGAGTATTTCTGACTCAGACGGAGCTGTGATCGAAATAAAACTGAGCGCTGCTGCACATCAGACACATTTCATCACCCACGTTCTTTCAATCTCCCCTTTTTTTTTTTTTTGGAGATCATGATGCCTCCTTTTTTCAAGCAGCATTACATAAACTCCTGCTGCTTTTCTCTTTTTGTCAGCGTTTCTGAGAGTCTTGTTTGAATTTAAATCTTGCAGGCAGATGAAACTTGCCGCACCGTGTCTGAGCACAGCGCCGCGGCGTCTTGGCGGCGCTCACAAAGACGGCTGAATATGTCGAAGATTAGCAAACTAATTCAGATTGATGTCAGCTGTTTGTTGCCAAGCTGCCTGGACCAGATTCTAAAATCTGTTACCTAATCTTAGAGGCACAGAGCCAGCAAAAACGGAGAAACTAAACCAGCAAAGAGTGTTGCAGGAAAAACGTGTTGGATTCAAACTCCAAACCCACCTATAAGCCCAAAATTGGAAACCTGAACTTGGGACATTAATTAATTCATTTAGTTAAACTGGAATGGTTCAAACTGTTTGTTGTTTTTAAAAAACAAAACCAACTAATTCCAAAAGTCTGGAAGATCCTGAATCAAATACATTTTTCCATCTGACTCCAGAATTTTCCTGCCTTATAATCAAACTACATTGTAATTCCGTTTGAGTAGTATTTAGTCTGAAGTAGTGCTACTCTTAATTGAGCACATTTTTACTATGACCTTATCTTCGTCTGTTGGACTGGTTCTTTCTGTGGTTCAGTGGTCGTTGTGGCAGAGTAGATAAGGTGGGATTGCAGTTTGGTACTGAATGGGAGGCAGATGTCCAAACAAAGGAGGACTTTGGGTTTGACCTTCAGGTGCACTCCTTTGATTGTTGCCAAAAACCTAAAACCACAAACTGTGTTTTGTCACGTCGACTTAAAGCCGCAAATGCTGCATCCCAGAGAAAAGCATCTATACTGAGGTTGTTTTTGTGCTGTGGGAGGTGTGGAGATTGGTTAGATGCTACAGTCAGGGACACATGGACATCTCTGCTGTTATAATCTACATGAAATATATCTATAAACCCCTGCAGATCAGTCCTTGCTCCCAACTGCTCTCACAGGTGGATACGGGTTGTCTGAAAAAGGCACAGAAATTAGGAAATTGACCAAGCTCCGCCCCTTACCCATGTTTCTTTTGTGTTGCACTTTGAGACAGACTCAGCGAAGGACTGGATGTTTATAAAACAACTGAACTGAATTGAAATGATGCTTCTGTGTTTTATCCTCCTCATTCATAAAGTTCTTGTGTTGCCAAACAGTGAATTTGTATTTTCTAGTGGCTAAAATTCAATCTTGAAGCTATCCAGAAATTAGTGAGTTTAGATGAACTTAGAAATGAGAGTCATCTGCGTAGAATTAAACAGTAAATGATGCTTTTTCAAAATAAAAAAAATGAAGTTGAAGTAGTTTTAACGGGACAGAAAACACAAACAGATGTAGAAATCTTGATCTCGATGTAAACATAACCGTGATAAACTGGGCTTTTGTGTCTGTGCTTCAGAATTTAGTGTTGCATCATAATTCAAACTGAGCTCAACACCTCAATCCTCAGAGGAGCCTGTCTAGACAGAGAAGCTGTGACTCCTGTTTCTGTTGTTGCTGTCACCACAGATTGTGCTGCTTGGAAACTCTGAGAATCAATAACAGTCTGGACGCTCACTGATGTGCTGAAAAAGGCCCAGCTGGCCTGCACGCTCCGAGCTGCAGCACGGGCTCCAGCTTTCTAATAAACTTTGTCAAGGACCAGCGAGTGTTGCCTTTCATCACGTTGCTGTGATGGAGGGGTCAGCGTGGTATCACTGCACCCCCGGGAGTGCCCACACAGCCCATCCCTCAGGCCTTTGAAAAGACCAACATCAAGGCTTTCCTGAATTGAAAGGCTCTCTTCACCGCTGCTGACCAGTCTCTTATTTTCTCTGACAGATATCAGTCAAACGGAAATCCCTTTGGGCTCAAACAGACACAAAAACACTTGACTGATAATCTCTGGTGGACCAAAACTGTGACTGTTTAGTTTGGTAAACCCACCTGCCAATCAAGAAGAATTTCCCGTAATGATACACACATTTCAGCTCTGGTTAAATAAATGTAACCCCGCCCCCTTAACAGACCGTCACCAAGAATAGAAAGAACATAAGCAAAACATACGGATACCTGACCGTACATGCTTTTAGTGGTGTGATGTTGGACTTTTAAACATGGAAAATTCTCCCTTTTGAAACCAGCCTCCGGTGGTCGTTTTAGGAATTACAACTGTTGATACTTTCTGGTTTGCTCCAAATTTTGGAATGTAAGTGGTAGGTTTGGGATTCTCACTTGTCCAAAATGTAAGAGTGAGGGCTCTATTGCTCAACATGTTGGATCTTCAAATGAGGGAAACATTTAAAAAAAATTAGACAATGAAAAAATTCTGTTTTAGCTGGCTGTTGAGATTTTTTGAAACGCGCCCATTAAGACCAAAGAAACATGTTTAAAAACGGATTATGAGTATTATTTTGGCCATGGTATATTAAACTACATTCCACTATGGGACATCACCCACAGAAGATGAGGTTTTCCAAATGACATGGTGTTTGTTATGCAGACTTATTCCTTAGCCTCAACACTGCCCCATATGGTGCCACCTCAAAGTAAAACACCAAATCATTGACCCCACCCCTGCTTCTCTCCAACACTTGATCCTACGTTTAGCTTACATGCAAATGACCTCTGAACTGCTTTAAGGTTAAGGTTAAGTAAGAAATTGTGGTAAACTGAACTTCTCAGTCAGTTTGCTGCCATTGTGAAGGTGGTTTCCCATAGCAACCATTGTGTTTTTTTCATGTTTCCGTGTGATAAATGCGTGCACCAATTTTTACTACGAAACATTGAACTTCTATTTCTTAATTTCCTTGGCAACAAGTGTTTTACAAGGCTTGTCCACATCGTTAACAGGATTTTCTTGCATACTGTCACTCTGTTCTGCTTCTGCGTACTCCCACTTTTGAGACGAAGGAGTTTAAAGTACTTTTCATCTCCATTATGACACGTTCGCTTTGGTAACACAATTCTTGCATTATGGTTCCGACCTTTTTACGAAGGAAGGGTTTGTTTTTTGATCTTCCGTTAAAAAGGAAGATTGCCGTGTCTTCTAAAAGCTGTTAAATGTTTCCTTCTTTCCCATCGTGTTCCCCAACGCTTGGCCTGTTGGGGCTTTCCTCCAGCCCTCATTTACAAAACAAAGTCAACAATTGTTGTCTAGAGAACAAGCGTTTGGAGCGGACAAGTGAGAATAAAAAAGTAATTGGCATTAGAATTATTTTTGAATCATTTATTGCAGATACAAATCTTTTCCAGTTTTATCCAATGTCATCATTGGACACCAATGTTGTTGGGATTCAGACAAAAGGACACATTTTAGTGCTAAAAACGAAGAGATTACAACATAAATGTTGTTATGTGACGAGCCTCTGCTCTCTTGCGTCCGTCTCATTAGACATCAGTGTTCACACGGTTCAAAGCCTGATGATGAACCCCCCCCCCCCCCCTGCCAGAAATAAGGTAATTGGCAAAACAAAACCAAACAAGGGTTTGCTGAATACAAATGTGTTCACACTGGAGACCAATTAAGGCCTGAGGATTGTCAGCCACCGAAGGCTTCCCACCAAATGCTGTCAACACAACCCAGCAAACACAGCCTCACAAGTGCTGCTCAGGCAGCAAAGTGCCGAACGCGACCTGACAGGGTCGGCTCTCTGAGCCTGACGGGGGCTGGGGGGGAAGAGGACGGCGCCGCGCCGCAGAGCTTTTATCAGGACGTCCTTGGAGGTGGACACGGAAACCAGAGACTTCTCTGGGAGCGCAGCAGGTCTGTGTTCCACTGCAGAAGCTCCACCTGAGCCAGTCTCTGTTGGGTTCTGAAGGTCTCTGGAAAGCAGGACCGACAGAAAAAGGTTCATGACCTAAAACCCAAGCTGTGTTTTTAAAATCCTAAAGGGACTCAAACGTACAGCAGAGTTCAGCAGCTTACAGGAGCTAAAATAACATGAAATCAAACCAGATCTTTCTGCTGTTAAAGGCCGTGTCCCACAGTGTACCTACATTTGGAGCATATGGTACAAACGAAAATTGGTCATAAGTGAATCTACGTGAAAAAAAGTGCAAAAAGTTGTGATATTTATGTGAAATCTTCACAGATGTATCACAAATGAACCACGTTAAAACCACAGAAGTACGAATAAACCACGCAAAGAACACGTAAACCAAAGTAGAACCTGAAACGTGCGTGATTATTCCGCTCATTATATACAATTCATTAGTGATTCGTGCGTCATAACATAATTTAAACGTGGTATGTGCGCCGTATACGTGATAATAATGATAATGATTAGTGGTTCGTGCGTGAAAAGGCGGTTAGACACACGTGGAGCGGTCATGGAAAGACAACAAATTTGTGTATTTATCTCGCAAAAATCACAAAGAATTGCCTAAGATTTATGTAATGATTGCATATAAACTAAAACTGCGTGATTTTCCACCGACCAAAACTTGCCTAAATCTTAAACAAGGTCAGTTTACAGAGTAACCTCTAGGGGGCAGGATACTCTAGTTTCCATCCTGGATTTAGTCTTCTTTTTAAACCTTTTTTGTTCAATTTAATATCCGTTTGATATCCTCTTGCAAGCTGCACGCGGGTGTAGTGGTTAGCTCTCTCAGGCCCGCGTTTGAATCCGGGTTGGGTCCTTTCTGTGTGGAGTTTGCGTGTTCTCCTCGCGTTTGCATGGTTTAGTTCAGGCTCTCCGGTTTCCTCCAACTGTCCAAAAATATGCTTCATAGAGTGACTGGGGACTAAACTCCCCCCAGGTGTGTGAGAGTGTGTGGTCATGTGACCCTGCCACAGACTGATGATAGGCTCCAGCAACCCTGTGGCCCTGAAAGAGTTTCAGCGGGTTCTGAACATGGATGGCAACTCTTGCAGGGAAGACGTTTCAGTGTTTTTTTTTGTTTTTGGTGTTAAATTTTGGGCCGGGCCATTTGATTGGCAGGTGGAGGTTGTGTAGTCGTTGTTGGAACGGCTTTGACTGATAGTTTTCCACAACGGCTGGGCTCGTTTCTCCGGTTGCAGAGTTGGCTGATATGTAAACACAGCGAGTGGAGTGACCGCACACTTACTGTTCTCTTCTTCACGTCGCTGAAGGTTCTTCTTCCTCAGCATCTATCAGTGGACGGAACGGGTGGAGATCAAGTCTCCAAAGCATCAGTCATGTCAGGACACAAGAAGGGAGAAAGTGAGGCAGGAGAAGACGGGCAGTCCCGACCCGGGACAGATCCGGTTGTGTTGTTGAGTGTGAACACGTCCAAAGAGACTTGTTCCTGGTGATGATTGGGAAATAACGTTTCCAGTGGGTCATAGTAGTAGGTTTAAAGGTTGTCATCTGGAGTCTTCATAGACTTATTTCCAGTGGGCTTTCCTCTGAAACCAATTATGATAAAAACAGGAAGAAGAAGAAATCTGCAGAAAGTCGTTTCAGATTTCTGTCCTATCAGAGTGTCGTGTGTTGTTTGTAGGATTGTGTGTTTGTGCTCAGCAGCTGCTGAGTAGCTGCTCGGATAATTGCGCCGCTCTGAAGGCTGGAATGAGTTCAGTGATGATGGCGGCGCGACACGCTGAGTCATCAGATCTGAGCGAGTCTTCGTGTCGTCTTCCCTCCTGACTTCTTCACCTCAGAAATGACACGAATGTTTCATGTTGAGCCTGGAAACGACCCTGAAGTGCCGGCTAAGCTCTGAGCTAAGCCGCGGCTCGGAGCGTGGATGCTGGCTGTTGTTGTCGGGGCTGTGGGGGCTGTGGGGGCTGTGGGGGGGGGTGGAAATGCTGCTGTTTGCTGTTTTGGAGGAAGCTGCAGAGGGTTTAGCATGCATGGCAGAGCTGTTCTCCTGTCTGTGCACTTCCTCCGTTTCCACCAGTTCCTGGTGATGCTGAGCTGTTTGTGAGCGTGACCAAAAGCCAACAGGACCCCCCCCCACCCACCCACCGACATGCAGGACATGAACACCCCCCCCCCCCCCAAACCCCACTGACAGTGGTTGTCATTCTTCTCAGATGAGGAAGCTGTCACAGCGTCAACCTCCATCCGACCCCCAGGGGAAGACTTCTCCAGAGGCAGAAGTGCGAGCCCGCCAGTCGGTTCATCACACTCGGTTCTGCCCCACAAACGGCACCTCGTGCCCCAGAAAGGGGACGTCGCCCCATCTGCTCTGCCCCAGAATCTGCTCCCTCTCCTGGGCAGAGGACTGACTGTTAGCTCCCTCCCCGGGAGTCACGCTCCAGAGCTTCAGAAAAACGAGGTGAAGCCGCCGGAGTCAGCCGCAGCGCCGGGCCAAGGCCGCCGTCTGACCCCTCCCACGGAGGCAAACCCCCAGCCGCCTGGCACACAAGCCCCGCCCCTCGAGCTGGAGGCTGACAGCACCATGGAGAGCGCCATGCTGGACGGGGATGCACTTTCAGCAGGTATTTGTGGCATTTGATCATTTTTCTAAACTGAAAAGAGAATTTTTCTTTTTTGTCCAATTTGACCTTAAAGCAGCTTCAGTGTATGGAAAGCCGTCAGGGCCAAAATCAAGACTCATTGGGTCTTTCTGGGTCATTTCTCAAAAGAACATGAAGATGAACTAATAACGTGTAACTTTAGTGGATTAAAAATGTTCTTTGTGTTCTTTTAAGCAGAGTTGCATTTTTGACCGTTTTTTCTTTGCTGTTTCTCTGTTTTGTGTTTTTATATTTTGTATAACTTTTTCTTCAAGCATTTTTTCTACCAGAAAATAAAAATAAATTCCAGAAAAGAAATGAATTGAAACAAACAGGAGTCCTAAAAGTAAATGCTTTTGGTTCCAGTCATTCCTGAAATCCTCCACATCTGAACTTTCATTTTTATTCTTTGCATTGTGTAATTATCTGTTTAATTTGACCCTTTTATTAATTCCTCGCCATTTTTATTGCACTGCTGATGTTCAGTTGGGGGTGTGAGGGCTGTAAGCTAGCAGAGAGAGTTGAAACGTATGGATGATGGGGATACGGGGCGGGCTTGCTTTGTTGTGTGATTGTCTGTTTCTTTTTAACTTTTTATTTAAAGAAGTTGGTCAGATTTATCCAGATCAGTTAAATTTTTTTATTCGGTTCAAACTATTTTAGTCTCATTCATCTTAAACCACAAAGAGCTAAAGAAGGGAACATTTTCCTTTGAATTATTCAGGAACTAAGATGAAAACATCAAGATAAATGAATGTATTAAATCATATTTAAAGAACTTTTCTGCAAACATATCGGAAAAATAGATTTTCTTCTTCGCCAGGAGCCTCTAAAACTGGGTCACTTCATCACAGTGAAGTGGCACTGAGAAAAAAAAATCACATTTCATAGTGGGGCTCCAGAGGACAATTTCATCATCGAAATTTCACTTTGACTGTGAATCTTGTCGGGTTCTTCTCCTCTCTCGGCTCCTCCGGCAGGTTTGACGTTCCTGAGGAAAAATGTGACGTTCGGAGACGTCCCACTTTTCCAGCTGCAGCAACTGCAGCGGCCTGAGAAGGAATAATCCTGATTATCGAGACGTTTACAGAAAGCTCCAGCTCCTAACTTCTTCCTACAGAAATGTTAACTCCAGGAAGTTCTTGTCGGAGTTTCCTGCAGTAATTACACCAGCAGGATTAACGAGACTCCTAATCCGTGCAGAAACCCTGTTTTTTTCTGCAGCTGCGTCCAGCTGCATGCTGAATTTCACCGAGCCGGAGGGCTTCATCGACTCTGCGGACAACCCCCCCCTGCCCGACGGCGTCCTCCTGCACTGCACCTACACTGTGACGGTGTACACGGGCTACGGCGTGGAGCTGCAGGTACGCACCTGCACCCGCTGCTTAACGCTGAGGGGGGGTTCTGCAGAGATGGAGGAAGGCTGCAGGTGTTTTTTTTTTTTGGGGGGGGGGGGGGGGTACAGATGTAGAGAGGGATGCAGGTGAAGCTCATAATGTTGAATCCCTGCAGGATGCAGTTGCCTTCACTGCCCATGGGCTCTCTGCTCATCCTCTTGATGAGGGGGTGGGGGGTGGGGGGGGTCGTGCTTATCCTCCTGTCGCTGCACAGACCTACAAGACTCCAAGAGGAGCTTTGGCTCAACTCTGCCTCCCAGTGGCTGCTGGTGGAACTCCTCCTCTTCAGTCATGACAGACCCACTGTTTGACACGGCGTTTTTCTGACGACGGCTGACTTTCATTAAAAAAATTACATTTCTGAGTATTTGTTAGTCCAAATTGTTGTGAAACAGGAGCAGACAAAAAAATTCAGTTTGAATAAGATCTTCTTTGTGACGTAAAAACACACACAAGCTCCCTGCTCTGCTCTGCTCCATTCTGATGCAGACAAACAGAACCACGAATGTCTTTGTTTTCCTGGTTTGAGCTGGAATCTGGATCCAATCTGTACAACTGGATAGCTCTGACAGTGTTGCCATTGTCGTTGCACCGCTATTGTTGACGGGTGATGGGAAGGGGGGGGGGGCAAGTTGAAGGTGAATGTCTGCAGAAACGATGTCGTAGAAAACAACACAGGTTTCTCATTGTCATAATTAAAAGACCACTGAAAATAGATCAGAAGATGATCGAAGTGGACCTTTAAAGTCAGAGGGGTTTTGGCATGCCAGCGTTCTCAAATTCCCTCCCTAACTACTAAGAAATAAAATGGTTCCAGGACTATTTACCCCTGGATTTTAAAAGCAGTTCTGACAGAACCTAATAAATAAGAACATTTTACAAAGACTATTGATGAATCCACTGTGTTCTGATGATGAAAACTGGTATGATTCATTAAAAAATGAAATAACATATATTGTTCAAACGCGATGCATTGTGGTCTACATTCGCCAATCTAGTGAGCATCAATCCGCGCTACTTTTCTGCAGAGACTTCTGGGAAATTTCCGGGCGGTGGATTTTGGAATTGCAGATTCAGACCGCTAAACAGACTGGATGTAAGCAGCACCTTGACCCCATGAACCATTCAGATGTGTTCATTGATCTGTCAAATGGAGACTCTTTTGAGTGATGGAGTTCATACATGTATCTGTTGTTGATTTTCTAATATGTTTGAAATAAACGAAACTAATGAACTAAGGAATTCAGACCCAATATTAGTTAGCTTTCAAATGTAAAGTTTCAGTGTAGTAGCGACAGCCAGCATGGCTTCTTTGGGTTTTAGATGAGAAAAGTAAAACCTGAAGTGAACCGGAGGTTACTGAAATCCCCCAGCAGTGTTCATGGGCGGGGCAAAGTTTGAAGCTCTGTTGGTTTAACAGACAGACACGCCCCCTAAAAGTGTATAAACATAAATATATGTGCTTTTTTTTGGCCCGTCCAGCAGCCGAACAACCAGCCTCTCGTGTTGGACAGATGTCACTGTTACAACAGGGGTTTATAAATCACACAAGGTGGATATTTGTATAAACCCCCTTTGTAATCAAAGCGAATTTGACTTTAATAAAATCAAAATGGTTAGTTGTAGAAAAACAAGGAAAAAATACACCATTTATCTTTTAAAATATTAAAAAATATATATATATATGTAGATTCAATGGGAAGTAGCTCACACCTGTAAATAGCCTCTAGTGGTTTTTGGTGGAAGTGCAACATTCTGTACTTTCTGGTTTGTATTCAAAGCACAATGTTGAGTAAAATATTCACCAAATATCTTAAATGGATGCTAATGCATCAAACATGAGCAAAAGCGTTACGTCATGGTTGAACGTTTGTTTTATCTGCTGGCTTTGAGCTTTAAAGACTTGTGTCTGAATCGCTGTGTGACACCTGTCTGTTTGGGTTTCCAGGTGAAGAGCGTGAACCTGTCCGACACCGAGCAGCTGTCCATCAGGGGCGTGGACGAGCGAGGCGCCTCGCTGCTTCTGGCCAATCACACGCTGCTGGTGGAGGGTCAGGTCATCCGCAGTCCCACCAACACTCTGTCGGTTTACTACCGCTCTGCGGCGGAGGGCAGCCTGGGCCTGTTCCAGCTGCACTACCAGAGTGAGTCTTGGTGCTGAAACAGTCCAAACCCAGCCCTGTCCTCCCAAAAACAGACGCTGTGACTGAATCTGTCGCGTGAATCCACTCATTAGATCTCTGATTTGTCAGCTGTCATCTCATCAGAGGGCTGACAATGAGCCGTCTGAAGGTGTGTGTCTGTTCCAGTGCATGATGGGAAATGACAAGGCTGAAACGGGAGAAGCATCCGGCTGAAATGATCCACCTGCGGCATTAATCACATCTATCTAACGAGGCAGAGAAAGACGATCTGGATAAATGGAAAAGCGGAAACCCATCAGAGACACGCGGAGGCGCGAAATCTCCCGCAGAGACACCGTTACGGCACATTTACAGCTGCTGTAACGGTCCAAATGTGTAACACACACGACCATGAGCTGCACGGGGCTTCATTCCAGCTAATTCTGTCCCTTTAGGATGGAAGATGTTCTTCCATCCATCCAGACGGGCTGACAATCCCCCAGCATGCTCCGAGTTGACGCCTCACATAGACCTTTGTGCGTTTTTCAGACCGAATAGAATCAAAGTGGAGCTCTGCGACAGTCTCCTTGAAAAGGTCAAACGTGCCTCGGTGGCGGCTGCATGGATGCAGAGCATCACGCCATGTGGAGCAGCATCTGGCGCCACATTTACATCCCTGCATCTTCAATGCAAAGCAGGCTGCATTCATTACAGCAGCAGCAGAAGACGGAAACCGGGCAAAACCCAAAGGAGTGTGACCCGTAGATCGCAGGAAGGAGGACGGACAAAGGACAAAGTGTCCAGCGTGACGCCTCTTTCAGGGGAGGACATTTCACAACCTTTTGTGATTGTTTGCAGTTTTCAGGCTGAGCTGTTCGCTCCCAAAGAGGCCTCACTTTGGGGAGGTGTCGGTGCTGGACCTGCTCCCCGGTGGCATCGCCCGCTTCCACTGCCACATGGGTTACCACCTGCAGGGGGCGCACCTTCTCACCTGCCTCAACGCCTCCCTGCCAGCCTGGAGCGGCAGAGAGCCCACCTGCAGAGGTCAGTGGGTCTGAATCTGAAGCTACGGAGGTCTGCTGCTGCCGAAACAAAAAGAGTTTAAGAGTTTTTTTACGTTCTCAAAAGTCAAGTAAAGATACAAAAATTATATTGATTTATTCTGCAGCAAAAAGTAAAATACAAGGTTTGAATGTGTTGAATGAATTATGTGTTACTATTACCTCCATTGATTATTGACCTTTTTTTTTTTTAATTGGCATTTTTTAATATACAACACATTTTTTATACCATGTTTTGATATACAGATATTGTCTCTTTTTTAACTTACTGAAAAAATATTTTGTGTTATGATGGTTTTCAATAAAAAGAAAAGCAAAACTGTTAATTACAATGGAATATGAAGGCCACTGTAACAGATATAAATATACATAAATGAGAGTAAAGTTGTGAAATTATGAGAAGAAAAGTCACAAACTTTAGAAAATTTTGTGACTTTTCTCCTCATAATTTCATGACAATTCTTGAAACATTTTTACTCTGAATATTCTGACTTATTCTCGCTCAGTGTTTCCTATAATTGTACGATTTATTCTCACTGAGTTTTTTGTTGGGAGATGTTTGCATTTTTTTCTCATTTCCATTACAATTTTTACTTTCTTCCAATAATTTTAAAACATGCTCTTTTAATAGTCTGACTATTTTCTTCATTCTCATTTTTTCATAATTTTATGACGTTATTCTCATGAAATTTTGACTTTTTACTACTGATTTTACGACATTATTGTAGTTAAATATTGCCATTTTATTCTTACAAAAATTTGACTTTTTTCTTAACTTTATAACTTCATTTTTGTAAAAAGATGACTTTTTTCTCATAATTGTACAATTTTATTTTGTAAGATTTCATTTTTTTTCTCATAGTTTACAACTTTATTCTCATAAAAATGTGACTTTTTAACAAACGTATATCTTTAATTTAGTTTAAAAAATTGATTTATTTTTTTTAATAAAATGACTTTTTTCTGACAGAATTTTGAGCTATTTCTAAAAATTTTTACTTTATTTTTGTAAAATGCTTATTTTTTTCTCACAATTGTACAATTTTTTTCATAATTTTACATTGTTACTATGCCAAAATGTTGATTTTTGTCAAATAATTTTTGTCTTTAATTTAGAAGAAAAAGTATTCTCATATTTTTTTAATGGTGGCTCTAATACTTTGTTGTAGTTAATTTACAAACAGAAACGTGTTACAAAAAATATATTCATTTTTTTTTGTGTGCAGAAGTTTATGAAGTGAACTGGATCATTTTAAACCAAGAATTCAGTAAAAATTACAAAATAATTTCAAAACGTATCAAACGAATCATTAAGGCAACAACTGAGTAAAAAAGAACAAAATTTAAATTAAGAGAAATAATACAAAATATGAATATGTATACATGTTTGCATGAAGAAACACTAAAACCACCACATTTTTCATTAACTTTTAATTTGTGCACATGTACTTTTTGTATTTTTGGTTGATTATTCTTTTGCTGAATCATCATTTAGTCCTGTCCGTTTTCCCTTTTTGAGTGGTTTCAGTCTTTATTCAACCAACCAGCTGTTTCGCCACAGATCAGCCTCAGTTTTGTCCTTCCAGCTTTGTGTGGGGGCACAGTGAAGAACGCCACCATAGGGAGGGTGTTGTCCCCCTCTCCCCACCACGGACCCAACGCCACATTGGACCGGTCCTGCTCCTGGTCCCTGGAGGCCCCAAAAGACCAGAGGCTGCACCTCCACCTGGAGAGACTGCTTTTGGGGCGGACTGACAGGTACGTTCACGTTTGTTTGTGGACAATCAAGCGACAAACGAGGAACAAAGCGAGAAAAAAATCAGATCAGGGTCTACTAAGTACTATTTTTGGCTATACTATACTTTGAGATGCTTTGTAGGAGGAAAAGTGCTACACAATTCAAGTTTAATTTAATTTAAGTGGATTTAACCCTGGAGAACCCAACAACAAATGTCTTTCTGGGCTTTTAAAGTTTATTTGACAATTTTTTTGTTTTTTCTCGCTTCTTTTGGTTTGCAACAATTAACACACAAAAAACACAATGAAATAAAATAAAATAATGGAAATAATAAATAAAGCCTAAAAATAAGTGATCAAAAAGACATTTTAATAAAACTGAATCCATATTTGACCCCATGGGTTCTGCAAGGTTAAACCAAATGGGGCTGTCCAGGATAAACCCCGCCTTCGCCTGACAGCAGCTGGGATAGGCTCCAGCATCTCTGTGACCCTGAACAAGAATGTGCGTGTTTAGAAAATGGATGGAGGAGTTTTCCGTTTTCTCTGTTGACGTTGTAGCGACACATTGGCTGAGGTGTTTAGTTGTTGCAGGTGACTGGTCAGTTTTTAACCATGAGTCAGGAAGTGTGTCGAAGTTGAATCACAGCTAGAGCGCCAAAATGAGAACCTACAATCTGAAAACGCAGATCAATATCTGGGTTCTGATTTCATTCAGTCCAGTTCTCTCAAACAGTTGATGGTGACAACCCAAAAACTATCTCAAAAGGAAACTTCCCGGTCTTTTTCCTTTTATTTTTGGAGTCCCAGTTCACAAAGTATTTAGAACATTTTTCCTACAGTTGAGCTTCGCTTTTTCTTTGTTTGACCACATCCTCTCCATCTCCATCCGGTCATGGGTGGAGGACACTTCCAAGCGACATGAACTTGTCTGGTGCCATACATGGAATCTTTCTCTGCAGGCTGGTGTTGTGGAGCGGCCTGGACGCCGGCTCGGTGGTTCTGTTTGACTCGGCCCGTGGGGGTCAGATCCCCTTTGAGGGGGTGATCAGTGAGGGCCCGGCTGTGCGGATCCAATTCATCACCGACCAGCCCAACCCTAACACAGGATTCAACATCCGCTACGAAGGTGGGCCGGTGATGAAACCCAAAGACACGCAGAAAGCCCGCTGGGGTCTTAAGCTTCTCTTCAACTCGCCGCACTGACATGGATTTGGTTCTGTCCAGAGATAAAGACCTGGATTTGAGACTTAGACTTGGACTTGAACCTTGAGCTGACATTCACCTTTTGAGATCCCAGTCTTGACTTGGAACTGGAACTTTGAGAACAGTGTGAACTGGTCTATCACTGTTTGTATCTCCTCTTTTTTGTCTCTCCTTATTTTCTGTTTAACAACAGAACTTTCATTTTAACTAAGACCGTTCAGACCAGTGACGTGCGGTGAGGTTAATGGCTGGTGAGGCACTGACGTCATTAGTCAGATTTACAAACATATGAACCATACTGATTAACTTATTCACCATTTGATTGACAACAGTTAACGTTTTTTGTTTAAAATATCATGTCAACATGTTTTTTTTCATATACAAACTGCAGCATAGAAAAAAGCACAAACCTTATTATCGTCTTACCTTTACTTGTAAATAAAGTCCATACGCCGCTCCTTCTGAAGAAAATGACTTGCTGCTTGCTATCACTTCTTCTATTATTTTTTTTAGTGTCAGAATCTCAGGGCTCACCGGCGCCCCCTAACATGAGGCACGATAACTGCTGGCCTCACCCAGCGGCTTTTTGGCCGGCGTTTAGCGCTCAGCACAAGAAACACGTCCCTCACATACAGTTATTTATAAAAACAAACACTGTACATCATATACATCTGCTAAATTATGTAAACTCAGCTCATATAGTACAAGTGATTGAACCGACATACAGAGAGACAGCAGTACCGTCTGACTGCATAGGTATTGCGCAATCCCAGGTGAGGCTCAGCGGGCTGGTGCCTCATTGCACGTCACTTCTTAGTATCTGAACGGCAAATGCGGAAATTCAGCGATTTTGAAAAGAAAAAACACCCAAAAATGGTACATTTAAATGGAAAATGACTGCAAAGCACAAATTACTGATTAAATATAACAATTGAATTTATTTTTTCTCTTTTCTTCCCACAATGACAGCTGAGGCACAGCCTCACCTGCCTCTCCTGACTGCACGTCACTGGTTCAGACTAAAGACTTGACTTGTGACTGAAAACACGAGACCAGACTGTGGGCACCTCTGGTTCTTTCTCCTGTCTGTTTGTAGATACCAATAAGTTCATTGGTAACGTAAAAGAAGGAGTCTTTTCCAGTTTTTTGCTGCGAAACGACAAAAAATTCCTCCTGAATTAGGGCAAAAAAAACCAACAGATTATTTGCTTTCCCAGCTTTTGAGCGGGGCCACTGCTACGAGCCGTACCTGCAGAACGGAAACTTCACGACCACTGATCCCCTGTACGGGGTTGGCGCTGTCATCCAGTTCACCTGTGACCCAGGCCACTCTCTGGAACAGGGCCCCCCTGTAATTGAGTGCATTAGCGCCCGAGACCCGTACTGGAACGACACAGAACCCATCTGCAAAGGTAAAGCCGGTGCTCCGTCGTGTTTTTGTTGGCTCTGTTGTGGTCCTAGTTCCTCAGTCTGAACCCTTTCCCTGCAGCCCAGTGTGGGGGGGACCTGACCGGACCGGGGGGCGTGATTCTCTCCCCTAACTGGCCCGAGTGGTACGGTGAAGGCGAGGACTGCAGCTGGAGGGTTCATGTGGAGGAGGACAAGCGAGTGCTGCTGGATGTTCAGCTGTAAGAGAAACACCAACAAACCAATGAACAGTAGTCCAAAGCTTCCTCACTCCAGGTCTGACACTAAATGCTTAACGGAACATTTCCTGATCAGATTAGCCTTCTTGAAATTCTGTATCATTCAGTTTCAAAACCTTTTTGTATTAAAATCTTCGCAGTCGCAACAAAAGTCTGTGTTTAGAGAATAGAAGGAAAATGAAAAATTAGGTGTGAATCTCAACATAGAACAGGAGTCACACTGGATTCAGCTGTCCAGAACTGGAGGATAGGAACATTTAATAAATAAACGTATTCAGGACAAAAACCGTGGAGAAACAAGAAGCAGATAAAACAGATGACCTACACACTTCTACTGACTGAAGACAATGAACAGAAAAGAAGACAGCTGTGGATGATTGACAGGAACCTGGAGTGACTGACAGACGACAGAACACGACCAAAAACACTGAAAAACTGAACTAAACTGCAGAATCCTCACAGCAAAAGTATGACAACTTTAAATATAATTACAAGTGTCAGCGTTCTGGGAATGAAAGTTGCAGGATGTTTGTTTCAAATGTATTAAAGCTAATTTTGCCTGCAGCACAATGTGTCAACATAAAGAGCCTCCAGTGTGTTATTGCTTTGATGTCTTCCCCGTCTATGCTAAAGTCATCCAACTCATGTTGACAATAGTTTGCTTAATTCGTAAAAGAAATGAAAGTTGTATCACTTTCACCTACAGTAGCTGAGTATTTCTCTATTATTAATTTATTTTAAAATTATACTTAATTTTGTTGTTTAAATGACAAAAAAAAGTGTTTTTGCTGCCCTTTTCTAACTTTGAGCCCCTCTAAAATCCTGTGAACGTCCCTGGTTCAACGGTTGTTGTTGCTGCTGGAAACAATCACTATAACACAATATATAGTAACAGCTGTGGTTGATGGTACCAAACTCTTCAGAACACGACTCTAGTCTCAGTCCTACCAGCCCTTCAGACCTCAAACTCTGTAGGTTTTCCACTTTGACAACTAGAACTCCGTATGTTCTGCTCCTCTGAGGACTCTGGATGGAGGAAAACACCTGAGGAGCAGAAGTCTGTTTTCTGCCAGTCTAACCACCCACTCTTTCAATGACGCCCTCCTGTCCACAGGCTGAACATCAGCGACAGCGACATGCTGACCATCACTGACGGCGATGAGGTCGCCACCAGGATCTTGGGCCGCTACGTCGGAGGCAGCGGTCCCTTCAAGCTGTTCTCCACCAGCCCGGACCTGACCATCACCTTCCACTCCGACCCGGCGGGCCTCGTCTTCGGCAAAGGCGAAGGCTTTATCATCAACTACATGGGTGGGTGACGATTGGTCATGGTTGAACCCTCGTGTCTGTTCCAGCAGTCACACGGGGACTGTTTCAAGGACCTGTCTTGAGAATCAGTTAAATGCACGTGTAAGGAGGGTGCTGTGGGTTTTTGGGTGGTCTGGGTCCGTGGAGGGTCGAAGAGAGGAAAGTTTCCAAGACTTGAGAATGATGTGTTTTTAAAGGACAGAACAAAAAGTGTCTTAACCCTTTAACTTCCAAGCTTCAGCTCCAGACTTGACATTCTTTCAACTACCATAACTCTTTAACCGTTTGCACGATTAGGAAAATTCCGAAGAGGAGTGAAGTCAAGATGCAACACTGTCCGTTAGTATTGTGTTGTGCTGATATGAAAAGGCTGCTTTTCTCAAAATCAGCTGATTTACGTTGATCGTGTAAACAGTCGAGAAGTTACGGTATATCCAAGAGCGCGAGGTATTTAGGAGTCACCTGCAACATCTCTGCTGTTAAAGCGCAGTCATGGCGTCTGGACTCAGAGTCTTCTTTCTTGAGCCGTTTCGTCATTCTTATAAGTGGCATCACATTAGATGAGCGGTAAAACGTTTGTCTCGTGTTTCATCAAGTAGATGAATGAGAACCTTCATCCACAGAACAAAAAGAGTCCAATCAACCACCTTTCCACACCCCAGATGACAGCTACACACTCAGTGCAAACCGTCGACTGTATATGAGAACTGGACTGAGTGACCCCTCCCCCTGGTGACCCAAACAGGAAGTACTTGCTTCAAGTTATAAACTGACCGATTAGACTGCCTCAATAAAAGTAGCTGGCATCGCATCGAGTGTTCGAAGCGTTTAATTGACAGACTCTCCAGAGCTGGCTTTCCAGTGGAAGGGGCGTGGCCTTCTGATAAGCTCACTCCTGATTGAAGAGAGTGGTTTCCATAGAAACGTTGACACAGACTGACTTGGACCAATTACTGCTTACTGACGATTTCTGGTTTGAACATGGCAGCAGCCGTATTACAAAAAACTGGCGGCTGAGTTGACTTCATTTCTAGTGAACTGGAAGTCATTGGGACTGAAGGCGTACCCGGCTGCTGACAAGATGGCGCCCAGACATCATTAGTCTGAAGCTGAAATTCTGCCGGATTTCAGAATTTTACAACTATTTATTCAAACTTTTTAATGTGAAGAAACAGTTTAGTGTACAAGAAAAAGGGTACAGTATTCCCCTCGTATTCTTCTGGGATTAGAGACCAGAGACAACGGTGAGTACAGAGAACCACCCATCCAACCTTTTTAATGCTTTGTAAGAAAATTTATTAAAGAACATTAGAATATTTCCCAACATGAAGAGTTTTTTTGTAATCAGACCAACAGACTGTACCCTAGCGTACTTTATAATGCACATTAGGAGTGTCTCTCTGTCCTAAAAACCAGAAGGCCCTGCTTCCTCCTTCATTTGTTAAGTGTGAGAGGTCTTGAACTTCTGGTTGTGGAAGTTCCACGCGGTCCAGTTCTCCTATACAGTCATTGTTGTGAACATGGACCTTCGTTTAAGACGTTCTTGTGGATTCAGCTGGAATTGAATCCCCATTCGGTTTGCTTTTACACTGCGCCCTCTGACAAGAACCAAAGACTGAAGCGAAGACTCATGCAGTTCAGGACTGAAGAGCCCTCATGTGGACCACATATCCCATCATCCCACACTGCCTCCCCCACCAAATATCTCTCCAATCTGTGCTTTTACAGAAATTTCTGTTTGTTATTGCCTGAAGAAGAACCAAAAAGGAGGAATAAGAGATAGTCTGCCCCAGAAAGTGAAGAGCGTAGAGAACATTAGGGACAGTAAAGCAGTAGAAGCTTCCTCCTGGGACCACGGCCTGCATGTCTGATGATTGATCTGTTAGCTTACAGTCTTGCATAACACTGTACAGTATAATAGGCCTGCAGGGATTTCTAAGTTGAAGTTCCACGATCAATTCTTCATTCTTTATTGACTCTGTCCGCCTCCTCTGTGCAGCCCAAACTCATGGTGGGTAATTTATTCTCCCCACCACACATGCACATGCACGTGCACGCGCAGAGTTTCATGCTGCGTCGTCCCGGTTCCCCCCTGTGGGAAATGTGTGAGTTTGTGGTGTCGAGAGGGTGACGAGTAAATTGGCTGCTCTGTCTTTGCGCTGCTAAATTGGTGTCAGGTGTTGGAACGGGAAAACGCCGCAGACTCCAGTTGTAAATCTGGGGCTCGTGTGAGGAAGGGCGCCGTTGTACGGCGGTGAAACAAATAGGATGTGATTGAACAAGGGCAGAGGGAAGGGAATGAGAGAAAAGAAAAGAAAAGAAAAGAGAAGAAGAGCGATAGATTGGGCAACTTGAGGAGAAGCGAAAACATCTCCATGGGATGGTTTTACTAGTATTCTGCATTTTCTCTAAGTCATAGATTCAAACCTCAGTCCCTTGATTCTGCTTTGCTTTCATGTCAATCATTTTAACTGAAACATTAACATTTTAAACCAACAACTCAGAAACAGTCTCAGTTTAAAGGGGAGAAGGAGGAAGGAGATGAAGTCACATGACTTCAGAGCCAAAAGCTTCAGCTACAGTTACTTCTTATTTGTTCAGCAGTTGAGCCTCTTGTAACCCTTGTTCTATCCTAGGCACTTTAACATTGGGAGTTGGGTCATCTAGACCCACTAGCCAGTGCGCTGAACCTTTTTTCCTTCAATGATTTGTGATCTTAACTGGTGTCCATGGATTACATGAAATCCTCTCCACCTTTATCCACCTTTGTCATGGTAGGGAGAACACCTCAATGGAAGGGGGGGTGTCATAGGATAGCACTAGGGTTGACTGATGTTTAGGATCTTTTGTGTTTGACTTAAATATTCCCTTAATCCCTTTGAAGTTACTGTAACAAAAAAAGCCTCAGGTTGAAGATGTGGTCCTCTGTACTTCATAAGGGCCTATAACCTCCATTAGCCTTGTGGTAAGTGTATATTTGACAATACACTTACCACATACGTGACAATGGTACGTTCCATTTTCATGAGTCAAGTGAACTTTAAGACCCCCGCAGCTGCTCCTCTATGGGTCAACCCTTATAGGGATGCATGTGGCTCAGGCTTTAGCCGCATTGGTCACAATGACAATCAGGCCTGAGGTTCGAACATCCGATTTACCGTTTTTATCCAATTTTAGGCTTGAAAATTGAGATGGAGCCATATGAACTAAAGATCGTGTCACACGGCCTCTACGTAAATTTTGTACATTTTCCACGTATGAAATTTCGGTCTTTCATGTGATTCAACAGACTTTTCACACATAAACCACCGATGTATAACTTTTATATCGCGTATACGGTACACATACCACGTTCAATTTACGTGACTGACGCACGGATCACTAATGAATTGCAGATAAACAGAGCAATAATCACTCTAGTTTTCCATTTTCACATACATTTCATGATTTCATTTTGCTTCAGTTTGAAGATGCGCCTAATGATGTTTTTTTTTTAAAGCTCAAAAGCGTGAAACTGCAACAGAATATAAGTGACATTGCAGACTAAATGTATTCAGTGACATTCTGAACACAAGCCGAGTGACTGTAAGCCGTCCTTATCAGAGCGGCTCCAGCATGGAGGTGATATTTGAAGACAGTCAGGCACAAATGAAATCCATCATCCTGTCACTCCGCCGAGTCCTCGCGTGTTCACTCCATCAATCACTTTATGGAGATCTGGTGCCTCATCGCGTCAAAGCCAGATTGTTTTTATGTGCGAAGCCCGAAGAGACGTCTCTGCAGCCGGGCTCGGACCCCCACCCTTTCAAAGTGCAGCCGTTAATCAGCCTTTGATTCTTTTCCTTCAGAGGTTTCCAGGAACGACTCCTGCCCGGACCTGCCCGAGATCCAGAATGGCTGGAAGACCACGTCCCACGTCGCCCTGGTGCGAGGAGCTCGGATCACCTACCAGTGCGACCCCGGTTACGACCTGGTGGGGCGGGAGACCCTGACCTGCCAGCTGGACCTGTCCTGGAGCTCGCAGCCGCCGTTCTGTGAAAAGAGTCAGTGAACATCTCTGTTAAAAACACATCAGACCTGACTGTAGCGCTGGAACGGTTGTGGCCTGGAATAAAGAATTATGATTGGGGATGGGAAGCGCTTTGGGCCTTCGAGGAAGGTAGAAAAGCGCTTTACAAGTAGACGCCGTTTACCATTTATGACTCAGTCATTTATAGGACTGAATCGCCATTCTTGATCTGATATCTTTTTTTTAACATCTTCTAGATAATCCTCATGTTTTTACATCACATTTTCTTTCTGTAGTTCAGGTTGTTCGAGTTATAAACTGACCAATCAGATGCCTCAATAAAAGTGGGTGGAGCCTGCTGGCCCTCACGTCCAAAATGTTTGTTTAACAGATTTCCAACAACCTCACTCTTGGCTGGTGAGAGTGGTTGCCATAGAAACACTGACTCAGACCAATCACTGCTTACTGACAACATCAGTACTGCTAGAACTGGCAGCGGCGTCGGTATCACGAAAAAAAGAGACTGAATCGACTTCATTTGGTTGGAGCTGGAAATAAACCATTTTCTACGGATGACATCCCATTAGCCGCGTTTCATTGACTAGGAAATTGGGCTGTAGGATTCGCAATACAAAATTTGCACTTGGAGAATCGAAATTGACGTATTTTGTAAATCTGTAATGAAAACTTTTTTTTTCAAGTTAAATAAGTCATGTGACCAACAACCGGATGGCGATGCAATGGTTGGTAGGAACTGGCGGCCCAGGGCGCTGCATGGCAGGCGCCACCAGAGGTCCCACAGCGGCACACAGCATCATCAAAAGTTGAGCATGTCGTGTGGAATTGTTGGATCTACAGCTCCTCTGGAAAACCACCATTTCCCAAAATGCCTTCTTCCGTAGCCCCTCCCACATGTAAGGAGCTCGCCGCTCCACGGCCTGAAGAAGACACCGACGTCTCCTTTGATCAATGATGATGAGCGCTATCTAGCACCATGGCAGAAATGTAGAAGTATCTGCTGTCAATCAATTGTTCCCATCCGTTGCCGTGTTTCTGAATGAGTTGGTTTGTGTTTATTCTCATAATTAGGATTTAATGCAAACAGGGTGATAGAGAAATTGTGTTTTTTCAACAGTTCTAGAATTTCGATAACGTTTTGTTTATGTGTGATGGAAACACAGCCAGTGAGTCACTCCAGTTCTCAGATCCAGTCAATAGTCTGAACCAGCTTTGCTTCATACGGGGAGTTTCTGACGGAGCCACAGCACAAAACCAAATGAAACTGCAGAAAGTCCAGTTTAAAAAGAAAACGAAACTTGCTGAATAAATTTGTTTCATTTTTTAGTATACTATTATTTTTTCATAACTTGTGTGAGATGTGACATTAGAACACGTGTAGTTAGACAGAACCCTGACTGAGGTTCTGGTTCCACGGGTTCTTCTGTTTGAGGTCTGACATATTTATCAAAAGAAGAGTAGATCAAAAGAGTTTTTAGTAAAAAAAAAAAAAAAAACTTTAATCTGATTACATTTTGTTTTCCTCAATTAGTGAATCAATGATGCAAATTTTCATAAAAAAAAACAGAAAACAAAACCAGATTTGTCTGTCAGTAAGTCAGATGTACCTTTTCTCTTCCTCCTGCAGTCATGTACTGTTCAGATCCGGGTCACGTAGAGCACGCCTCCAGGACGCTGTCCGACCCCAAACTACTGGTGGGAACAACCATCCAGTACAGCTGCAACGCCGGATTCATCCTGCAGGGCGGCGCCACCATCACCTGCTACGGCCGCGAGCCTGGCACGCCGGTGTGGACGTCTCGACTCCCCCACTGTGTTTGTGAGTGTCTCGCAGAACAAACATGATTGGTGGATTAGTGGTGGAGTGTCCGGCTTGGGACAGAGTGTTTTGGGATTGAACCCACTGTTTGGCTAAACCACAAAGAGGCTCCGGCTTCTCCAGAGGAGGAACGCAGGTAAAGCTGAAGGAGCTTTAGCTTCAGACAATCAAACAGGAGCGCCTCCTAAAGGTGTCTGAATCATGCAGAGAACCACCATCATCATCATCACATGAAGAAGACACACTCCGTCTGGCATGAAGGATTTCTCTTCTGCCTTCCTGACAAAGATGTGTTCCGCGTGCAGGAGGCGGAGCTTCCTCTGCCATAGGTTATTTCATGATGCACTAATGCTCCTGGGAAGTGTTCGATAGGTACATGTGGTGCTTGTGCACCTGTGCCAATCTTTGCTCCACCACCTGGAGGAGCAGGCGGAGACCTTCTGCGGGTCGAGTCGGCCTTTCAGTCCACCTCTGAGGCATAAACCTTTAAAGATCCTGATTGTTCTCGTTTTGTTTCTTCTCTTCTGGCGTTTAGCGGAGGACTCTGTATCCTGTGAGAACCCGGGTCTTCCTGAAAACGGCTACCAGATCCTGTCCAAGAGGCTGTACCTGCCGGGCGAATCGCTCACCTTCGTCTGTTACCAAGGTTACGAGCTCATAGGGGAGGTTGCAATTAAATGCATTCTCGGGAGCCCTTCGTTTTGGAGCGGCCCACTTCCTCTCTGCAGAGGTGAGGTTTTTATTTTACAGGATTTGCTGTTTTTTTTTTTAATGCAAAATTATCCAAAAGTTTTAGGTTCTTTGATTTTTTTTAACTTACAGTTTTGGCAAACAGTTTCCCAAAGCCTCAGGAATGTTTTTAGTAGAGGTTAGGAGAACGTAACTCTTCCTAGCAAATATCCAGATCCTCGACTGTATCAGAGAACTGGAGTGAATGTCATGCTCGGAAACGTGTGTTCAAGCAACCGCCTCCAGCAAAAAGACTGCCTGTAATTGCATGTTTCGGGGTTTGGCCATGAAAATTCTCGAATTAACACATCTTTAAGTTAGCTTTCGTACGAAGAACCTGCGTTTACTGCGTCCTTGAACACAAGAAGATGTTAAAAAAGGGTATCAGGAATGTTTATTCTGACCAACAGAATGACTGAGGAACAGATGTTTATTTCTATTTAGAAATATTTAGTGTTCCTGTTTGGAACACTAGGGGGCGGAGTCACTCAGTCCAGTTCTCAGATACAGTCAAACCTCCAGATCTGTGCAGATCTTTAAAATGTTGGACATTGTCTTTATGGAGCGACGTCGACCACATTCAAACACATCAAACGGTCATGTTGATGCTTCAAACCCAAAACCAGCGCAAACGTTCAGGACGTCAGTCAGTCCTTCAATATCCTTCACACCAAGTGAGCTCTTTGATTAAACAAAGGCAGATGATAAAAAACTGCAGATGACAAATCATAGATGAAATCTCCATCAGGTTCTCCTCTTTGTGAGGAGAAACAGAGAATTTTTGTATCTTCTTCTGACAAACTCTTCCTGAGTCTCTCTGAACATCGTTCAACTTTTGCTGCACCAACAAATATATCAGCAGTTTAAGCTGATAATACTTGGCATTAATGAATATATTCAGGTGTTTTTTCTCCAATTGGCATCTTTTGTGTTATTTTCATTCAAACTGTAGCAAATGTTATTGTTATTGACAGATTTTTCTCCCCTAGAGGTTTCACCTCCAGGTAAAGATTAGCAGTGCAGCAGTGTTGGCGTGCAGCTACAGACCTAATTCTGCTGTTAAACATGTTCCTCATGCTCCTGCCTGGACCAGAATGACCCAAACCAAAGGAATATTACATTATAATCAGCATAAATGTCAAAATTATACCTTTACAAAAATAAATGAGTGGAAATTGCTGGAATGTATCTGCTGAGCCTGAAACTTTTGAACATTGCTTTCTTTGATTTGCTGCATTTTCTCTTTCAGCTTTATGCATGAAAGCAGTTTTAGAGACCTTTTTGCTCCTCGCTTTGGTCCCCCCCCCCCCAAACCTTGTCCGGATGCATGCAGCCGATGCTCCACTAAACCTCTTTCTTAAAACACTGAAACGTTCTGCTGCTTCTCTTCTGTAAATGTTAGCCGGGAAAGAAGGCTGAAGGTCTGATGGTGAAGAGGGGGATTGTTCTCAGGTGGAGTGTGAGCTCGAGGAGATGGAGGTGGAGGTGGAGATCCAGGCGAGAAGGGGCTGATGGGAGCAGACTTTATCTGACATGTGGGCGGAGGAAACAGAGGAGACGAGGAAGTGATGGAGACGTTTGGTGTTCAGGACAGAAATGCAGAAGGACAGATGTTTGCTGAAACAATGGACATGTCAGTGAAGACATGTTTCCAGAAAACAGATGAGCAGAAGGAGATACGAAAGGCTGAGGAGAGATCTGTGTGTTTTGTCGTTCTGACGGCCTAAAACGTTTTTTTTTTCGGCTTATAGAAATCTTTTTTTTTTATTTTTACAGCTGTTTCCAGTTTCGTCTCTTCGTGAAAACATTGCGATCAGTGTTCAGAACCTGATAGACGCTCAGAGTGACGAGGAGGAGATCAGTCAACTGTCATGTCTTGTAGATTTGAACTCCTCAGGAAGTGTTGTGTTGATTTTCACATGCGATGACTGACAGAATGATGTCTTGCAGCCAACCATGACTGCTTTGGCAACCATGCCTTGGAAGGTGAGTCCGCCTGCGTCCGTCCGTCTGCTGCACCTGCAAACATCTGCCTGCTCAGCTCCATGCTTTTCTGTTTGCTTGTGTTTACCCGCTGCATCCTCCACCTCTGTCTTCTGTCAGAGGCGTCGTGAGTGTGGACCGCGCTCCTCCTGGGTTGTTTTAAAGAAGTGTTTTTGTGATCGTTCTCAGTTGCAGAAGCAACGGCAGGTTCTCCTCTGGATGGAGGAAACGTGGCTCTGGCCATCTTCATCCTGGTCCTGCTCCTGTCTGTACTGCTGGGAGGGGCTTACGTCTACGTCACACGGTATGACCCCAATCTCTTCTGTCTGGCACGATGCATCAAAAATTATTACCTAAAAACAAAGCTTCACAAGTGCAACACTATAGGATTAAAGTGTTAATAAAAATTAAGCATATTAGATTAAAAAAGAAATATTTTTCATAATGAATGAACAAAAACAAAGTGTATATCTGTTTAGATCTAGATTCTGGACATACTTAAGCTTAAAAACGTTTCTGTAGGAGGTTGGAGGCGGGATTTAGTGAATTATGAATAATTATGAAGGGGATAGGCCCCGCCCTGATGAGCGTCTGACAGTTTGCATTTTAGTTTGAATCTTGACACATAAAATGCAAAAAGGAAAATGCAATAGACAATGTTTTGCAGTTTCATTTGAATTCTGACACAAAAACAGTGCAGCATTTTACAATGCCATAGATTTAAAATGAATTTAAGCAAACCATGTATTGAAATGTCATTTTTAAAAATTGAATAGTAAATTGCAAAATGCATTGTCGTTTGATTTATGACATCAAAAACCCGTAACAATTTAAAATGCAGCTGATTTTATTTTTAGTTAACATCTAAATTATCACATTGAATTGTACATTTTAATATTGAATTCTAAATTGCAAGATGTATTTTCATATTCCAAGCCTGCATCTTACTTTGAATTATCAAAAAAAACTTCCATACTGAACAGTTTTTTAAAGACAGTAAAAAATGCTAACAACCCATTTCTTCAGTGTTATAGCCCATCGAGACGACTTCTGTTATAATATTGGGTTAAAATTGAACTGAATTTTGCTGTTTCTTCCTTTCATGTGTTTCTGCCCAGCAGGTGCCGATATCACTCCAATCTGAGGTTGCCTCTCATCTATCCCCATCCTTACCGACAGATCACTGTGGAAACAGAGTTTGACAACCCCCTGTACGAGACAGGAGGGGTAAGTTCCAGGATGCTCAAGAGCCTCCTTCAGAGCGTGTAGCTCCTGTTCACATACATGTGTCACTGCCGCTGTGTGTTTGCTCCTCAGCAGGACACCAGAGAGTATGAAGTTTCAATATGAGACGCCACTGAACCGACAGACCCGCCCGCGCTGACCCTCCATCTGCCCCACCCGCCCCGCTCCGGCCAGGAGGAGGCAATGTAAATACAAACGATGATGTCCTGCCCCTTCTGCTGCGATGAGACGCAGACACTGATCCTGTTCTCCCTCCTTTGATGTGAAAGCTTTTCTACACCTAAATGGGAGAGATAGAACAAAGAGGATCCAGACAGAGACAGACAGGAGAGGGGGTGATGGGAGATGAAAGATGGACTCCATCTCCTTCAGGTCTACAGTCTTGTCCCTGGTGTCCTTTGACAGCTCTTTGGTCTTGGTTATGGTGGAGAGGCTGCAGTCTGACTCTGTAACCCTTGTGCTATCCTAGGCACTTCAACGTTAGGAGTGGGGTCATCTAGACCCACTAGACAGAGCGCTGAACCTTTTTTCTTCAGTGATTTGTGATCTTCACTGGTGTCCATGGATTACATAAAATCCTCTCCACCTTTATCCACCTTTGTCATGGTAGGGAGAACACGTCAATGGAAGGGTGGGGTCATAAGATAGCACAAGGGTTAAGGCTACGTTCATACCGGCCTTGTGAGGTGTGTTCAAGAACACGCCAAACGTACATTCTTTAACACTGGACAAGCGTTTTTCTTTTTCTACTGTTTACTGGTGCATGTCCGCCACCTACAGCTGGAAGAGTCTTGGTGCCAAATATTGAAGCTGTGTAAATCAAGCAAATCTTGCTCCAGTCTTTCTCTTTCACAGCTCTGTTCCGATATATGAAAGACTTAGTGTCATGGAATTCCAGCCGGACACAAACCACAATCATGAATATCTCCTCCATGACCAATTTTCAAACGATTGCCACCTTGGTGAATGAATCTGAACGCCATCCATATGTCACGCGAAATCCAAGTCCCTGATTAGTCAAAGTTCAGACTGGTTTGACTTTCAACATGCGTTCAATGGATGCTGCTTTTGTACGTAGAACCCAAAAACGGTCATAAAAAATGTGCGTACCTACACTAGAACATAATTGCCTGAACGGTTGCCTGAACGCGTTTCGCAGTGGGCGGTGTGAACGTACTGTAGCTTGGGGGTGTGGACTGGTGTCTTTGATACCGATAACCAGGAAGCAGGAGGGAACATCTGATCGACTTGGAGGACAAGTCAACACACACATGTGCCAAATTAAATATCCAGTAGCATGCCACTATACCCGCTGTAATTGGGCTGTGTGGACTTGAATCTTGTCAGTGGAGGAGTTTAAATACCTGGGGGTCTTGTTCACGAGAGAGGGAAGACCGGAGCGTCAGACTGACAAGCGAAGTGGAGCAGCGTCCGCCGTTATGCGGTCACTGTATCGGCCTGTTGTGGTGAAGAGAGCTGAGCCAGAAAGAAAAGCTTTCAATGTACCGGTCGATTTCCAGTCCAATTCTCACCTGTGGTCATGAGCTCTGGGTCATGACCAAAAGAACGAGGTCCAGAATACAAGCAGCTGAAATGAATTGAGGTGGCTCTGGCATCTAGTCTGGATGCCTCCTGGACGCCTCCCTGGTGTCCCACTGGGCAGAGGCCCCGGGGAAGATCCAGGACACGTTGGAGAGACTACGTCTCTTGGCTGGCCTGGGAACACTGGTTGAGCTGGAGGAAGTGGCCGGGAAGAGGGAAGTCTGGGCATTTTTGCTTAGACTACTGCCCCTGCGACCCTGTCCCGGGATAAGCGGAGGAAGATGGATGGATGGATGGACTTGAATCTTCTTTATGTCTAAATTATCAACCACCATAGCAAAGTGAAACCACTCTGCTGTATTTTGCTGTTCTGTTCACTAGGAGGGCCTGAATGCAACTGACCCTGAACTTGTTAGGGGCATGTTATGAGGAACAGTTTGTCGTCTGAACTGATTTCCAATCGAGCATAACAAACTTTTCCGTTAGTAGATACGAACAAGATGAAACCATGTTCAAATATATCATCCCTGAAATTCCAATGAAAAGAATGAAAACTCACCATAGTGGGATGGAACATGTCCCGTCCCAGAACCCCCTCCTGCCTGCAGTCCCTTTCCAAGTTCTTTCCCGGCTGTTTTCCTTCTGGCTTCAGCTGCAGCTGAGCGGCTGGAAGCCCCGCAGCTCTGTGGTCTCATTTCTCTTTGGTGAAGTTACGCTGATTGTGCTAGAAGCGGTGCCAAAGGTCTGGACCAGTCACGATGGAAGAGAAGAACATGCATTGTTGCAGATGTGAATAACGTAGCTGTAGTTTAATGATCGATATTCAAGTGCGAGCTCGGTCAGCCCACCAGATAATGTATTTATTTTGATGTACTGTATATGTGACGTTTTATGCAGATTGATAAATGTACATTTTCATTTGAGGAGACAAATGTTAACAGTTTGACTAAATAAATTGTAAAACTTCAATAAAAAGTGTAAAAAATGATTGAAGAACTTTGAGGTGGTCCTTTACAGTTTTTTATTCCTCTTTTAGTGATGTGGAAATGTAAACAGGTTCAGCGCAGCGGGATTCTTACACCGCAGACGATGTGACATGATGATGCATGCTTACTTTAGTATCAGCTCCACCCTAATTAATTCATGTTTTTAATGGTAGACTTAACTGCATGTTTTGGCACATTTTGCTTTTTTGTCACTGCTTTCTTGTAAGAATTTAGACTTTTTTTTAATTTGACATACATACATTTTTCAACTTAAAACAGTAGTGTGCACGCACACACACACGTACGTGCACGAACTCCCACCAGAGTGTACCACACATTCACCTGACAGCACCTGGGATAGTGGTATAGGCCCCAGCGATCTCATAACCCCAACAGGGAGGAAGCAGGTTTGAAAAAAATGAACGCATTCAAGCTTTACTCTACTTTATAAACTTTGGGCCCGATTCGTAAATCGTTTCCTGCAGCCTCAGGCGAGGTCAAGCGAACAGGTGGTTCTCCCATTCGATGTCGGCTGATTGTTGATTGAAGCCTCCAGTGGTTTACAAGTATGGATTGAGGCTGCAAGGTTTAAACAGACCAGGCAGGCGGCTCTGCTCTTTACATAACTTTTCCAGATTCAAGAAAAGCAAAAATCTGAAGGACACCAACTTTTCCTGCAGAGCTGACCGCTCTCAGGCATCAGAAAAACAAGTCAGAGGTTTTTCATGTGGTTGTCATAGAGACTATAGTAACTCTGAGTTGTTAAAAAAAAAAAACTAGAACAACAGGAATACTGAAAAAGGTCAAATGCAATTTAGCACAATAATCGGTTTATTTTCATTTCTGGTGAATAGGACACTGATAAACCGGAGCAGACTAAACTGTATCTTTAATCTGCATTCACATCGCCCCAGGCAACGCACGTTCAAGCAGCCACTTCCAATGAAAAGTCCGTGTAAATGAGCATAAATGAACATTTTGGGCTTCTGTGTTCAAAACTCCCACGTTCACACGTAGCTTAGAACTGTTTCGGGCTCTACATACAAATGCGGGTTGAAAGTTAAACCAGGTCGAACTTTGACTAATCAGGGACTTGTTCTTGGTAGTGACCTTTTTAAATCACGAAGATGGCAACTGCTTGAAAATTGATCACAGAAGGGGAAATGAATCATTGAGGTTTGTGCCCAGCCGGAATTCTATGACATCAAGACTTTCATATATCAGAATGGAGCCGTATGAGAAAAACCCTGGAGCAAGATCCACCAGATTTGCAGCACTTGGACATTTCGCGCCAAGTCCCTTCCACCTGTAGGTGGCGAACATGTGCTCGTAAACAGTAGAAGATGTCAAAGAAGAAGAAGAAGAAGCCCTTTCCTGCTTGTCCACTGTGATGAAGAGACGCTCTTGAACGTGCGCCACATTCGTAGCTCTCGACCTGATGTGAACTGCTTTCTCTTTTCAGCTGTACAACAATTTAAAGTTCCAACTTGACAATTATGAAAACTTTTTTAATAGTTGTTGCAAGTTTCTCCCAGATTGTGTGACACAAACAGATTTTCTTTGAACTGACTGCTGTTGTGGTGCTAATGTACCCTGTTGGGTGCATTTTTCAACCTCCAACCCTCTCTAATGTTCAGATCCCTCATGTTGCGTGGATGCTAATGAGAGCACGGGGCTTCCTGCCATGCTAGCAATTATCAAAGGCTTTGCTGCTGCATTTGCCCCAGCTCTCGAGAAGCTTTTCACAGATGCTTGATGATGTTGGGGACTCTGGGGGTACTACCCACACTAGTTTAATGAA